>CM057338.1:178541277-179742007 GCA_030015575.1 Agapanthus africanus | reverse complement strand
TAATATGACCATTAACGACTAAAACGACTACCCCCAAGTTGACTTGTAAAACTGGAATTTTCTCGTACCTGAAAACCGTTAAAATTGCCATAAATTATATACATACTGGAATGATGCGTTCGAGGGCTCAAATCGAATCCAACTCGACGAACTATAAGCCCATGCTAGTTTCCAAATAATTCTGTACTCAAACTGTGTCGATCGGAGTGCGACTCTGGACTGCAGTCCAGAGCGACTCCAGTTGTTGTTTACTGTCCCGTAATGAACACCACCCTGTTTCCTTAATTCTTAGGATGTGGAACTCTGCTGTTTATTATAGGTGAATATGTTAGCTAGACAACACAAGTGGTTTCATCCTATTTCGCTATCGTTTGTTATTTAATCTGCAATTTAATAGATGTGGACGTATAACAGTCCAGAACAGATTCTGAGATGACATAGTAATGTTAAACAGTGTATATCTCCTGACGTACAGAAGCGATTGAAAATCCGTCTATTGCGTTGAAAACCTTACTGAAAACCCTAGATTTCATCTAACTGTAGCATTGCTAAAATCTGATCCCAATTGGGATTAAAATGCGTTGCGAAACGGACTTCTGATTCTGAAACCGGATTTCCAGCCGTGAACGCTTAAAATGAAATGGCTATAATTAGTGATCCTGGAACCTGATTGGCATGAAACTAAATTCGATGGATAGATAACTGAACATACTAATTATTACCTGTTCACTGTTTCACTAAATTATAACCGTATGATTTATGATAAATTATGCAAATGGTAGATTAATGATTCAGGATATCCTAATCATGCTTTATATATTGTTTACGCATCATATCATACACATGTCATTGCATTGATAACCCAGTGATAACGTGCATTACCCAGTGCTAGATATTAGTGATGATTGTGGCAAGTACGTTAGTGTTCGTGTATCAGTGAATAAGTGAAAGTGATACGTACTTGTATACAATCAGTGACCCTTATTATTCTATTGCATTGTCGACGTCTGTGAGACGCGTGTACGTGTGACTATAAGTGGTATGGGACACTTATGGAAGCTCTTGCACGGGTGTCACAGATAAGGCACCAGACACTGCCATTTATCTTAGGTATTAGTCGGGACGTGCTTGATGGAGGTCCTGCCTCCAGTTCTCGCGCAGACTTGTCACCGACCGATTGGTATTTAGGGTTATGGTTAGCATTTGATGTAGACCACGGGGTGTAGGGTAGTTTAAGTGTGATTTCAACAGAATCTCGGGAGTCCCATGCCGGCCTATATATTTAGGGAGATATATGGAGATTTACAGGGTATGTGATTATTACCGTGATATACATGTTGGGCCCGTGGTCCCTTGACCTTGGGTTCTACCCTTGGGTGGAGGACACTCACGAGTGGTTGACTCTCACATTTAGACTGACGGTAGGCTTAGTGACCTGTACAGTGAGACTTAGAGACTGATAGGGATACTGGCATTGATATATCTTACTTACTGTGTTGACATACGTGGCATATCGTTCTACTGCCTTTACTGTTCCGCTGCATTGATTACTGCATGTTAATACCCATACTGCTATTGATCTACTGTTATATATATCTATTACCACTGTTAAAATTGTCACATGATTTTATGTATTATATTGCTACTGTGTCGCTCTGACGACCTGAGTATGCATGCTCAGTGTGAGGAGAAGATTTAGCCTGGACCAGAACTAGACGTGTATCACAGACACCTTGACTTGCTATTCAGAGTTACATTCGTTTGTTCCCCCTCAGGTCAGTTCTTTACATTGTTTCATTCAGTTACTGCATTTCTCATTACCTGTGCATCATTTACTGTTTACCATGAAAAACTAGAAGCCAAAGTGTGACTACGGCAGGACATTTCCTTGACCGCAGGAGCATGGCTGGCCTTGTCTACCCCTCGTATTCCGTATTTTAGGAAGCGGGGCGTGACAGTTTAATAGAATTAAAATTCTAAATTTCTATAAAATCTTTCGAAATAGAATTAAAATTCTAAATTTCTCTAAATCTTTCCAAATGGAAAAGGATTATGGGGACCGTTGGATTAAAAATCCAATGGTGATTAAAGATCACCAATTTATGGAAAGATTTGATACAAGGAAAGATCTTCCTAAATCTCACCGAAATAACAAACAGAATATCTTTTGGATTTAAAATCCAACGGTGAATAAAATTCACCAAATGATCTAAAGGCTTATATTAAATACGAAAACAAATCAAATCTTTCAATGAGAGATTTGCTGAACAAATTGATTCTTTTCCTTCTCCTATAAATAGGAGCCAAGAAAAGAAGAGAAGAGACCTTTTCTTTTTGGAGAGAAAAACAGAGAGAGGAGAATTTAATTCTCAAGAGGGAAGAAAAGAAAGGAGAATTTAATTCTCAACAAAGAAAACCCTAGGTGAGAAAAGAAAGGGAATCAAAATTTCAAACAGAGAATTTAATTCTCAAAATCCAAGAGTTTAACTCTTATACAAAAAAGAACTTAGTTCTTCTTCTGGTTGAAGATCTGCACAGAGCATATCTCCCCATAAGTTGAGAATTTAATTCTCATCGGGTCGAGATCCTGCCATGCAGATCCTAAACTTAGAAGGGGAATTGAGTTTTGAGAATTTAATTCTCCTAAAACAAAACTAGGGTTCAACCCTAATCAAGAATTTAATTGTTTTACATATCTGGGAATTTAATTCCTTTAAAAAGAAATCAGGGTTTTATCCTAAATAAGAATTTAATTCTTTCACAATAGGAATTTAATTCCTCCAAAATCATAATTAGGGTTTAACTCTACAGAGAATTCAATTCTTAAAAGATCTCTGTTCATGAAAAGAACTAGGGTCACGTGCCCCCACGTGATCCTTGAAAAGATCCCTGAAGAAAAGAAGCTTTGAGGCAATGCCTCACGTGCTCCCACGTGACTCCCAAAACGCAGAAAGAAAAAATAAAAGAAAAGAAGGTTTGGGCGCTCTCACGTGTCCCCACGTGACCCCTCAACAAGTGCTGTAATTATCAATGCATAAATCCCCATCACGTGCCAACACGTGATACTCTAAAATAAAGATGAAAAGTGTTTAACACTTATTCGCTGATTTGAGGATAAAATAAAAGGAGATCTGGCTCCATATTTAGGGCGCCTTCGCGTGTCCCCACGTGACCCCTAACAAATCCCTTTAATATCCAATGGGTGGATTCTTATCACGTGCCCACACGTGATGGCCAGGAAATGAAAAGTGTTTAACACTTAATTGCAGAACGAAGAAAGGGATCTGGTCCCCCCTTTGGGCGCTCTCACGTGTCCACACGTGACCCCTCTTTCTTTAGCGTTTAACACTAATTTGGGGATTATATTTCCAGTGTATAACACTAAATTAAAGATTATATTTCCAGTGTTTAACACTGATTGTTTCTAGCGTTTAACACTAAATTG
This sequence comes from Agapanthus africanus, assembly GCA_030015575.1. Taxonomy (NCBI): domain Eukaryota; kingdom Viridiplantae; phylum Streptophyta; class Magnoliopsida; order Asparagales; family Amaryllidaceae; genus Agapanthus; species Agapanthus africanus. The sequence goes on along the minus strand of CM057338.1, from coordinate 179,738,562 downwards.
AAGATTATATTTCCAGTGTTTAACACTGATTGTCTTTTAGTGTTTAACACTAATTTGAGAGTTCTATCTCCAGTGTTTAACACTGTTGTTCTTTAGTGTTTAACACTACTTTTAGCCAAATTGGCTAATTTTCCAGAGGCAAAAGTCCCTCCTCCAAATGAATCTCAGAATTGAGGAAATCAAAGATGAAAATGTTTAGCATTGCTAAATAGTGTTGGTTTGAACCCAGACAAATGTTTAATGGTCCAACAAGAGCCAATATTTCTAACTTAATTGGACTTGGCCCAAATTGGCCATAAGTCCTCAATTCAGACTCAACTGAGCCAATGTGCTCATAACCTAATTAATTGATCTTAGTTTCCAAATTGGGCTACAGATTTCTTAATCCGCATTGGTTCAAGGGTACATCTCTGAACTCCTCTGATATTTGTCGTTGTAATCCTTCAACGTCTTCAGAGAGGTGACGGGTCCCGACAACCACACATTAATACGGACTGTGGGGTCCTTAAACTCATGGACTAATGCGTCCTTAAACTAACATTTGTCCCCAAAACGGGAACAATGGACCACCACGTCCCTAAACTGGAGATGGACCACCACGTCCCTAAACTGGAACTTGGACCACCACGTCCCTAAACTGGCAATAGACCACTATATCCCTAAACTGGAACAATAGAGCCCCCAAATGCTCTTTTGTCGGATTTAGACGATCCCGTTAAGTTGATCTTGGTCTCAAATTAGACTAACGTATCCTTAACAAATATTTAAGTTGATCTTAGCCTCAAATAGGGCTAATGTATGTTTAAACCCTTAAACAGACTTTAGTCCCAAATTGGACTATAGATCTCCCAACCAACTTTGGTTCAAGGGTACATCTCTGAACTCCTCTGACATCTGTCGTTGTAATCCTTCAACGTCGTCAGAGAGGTGATGGGTCCCGACCGCCATACATGCAATGGACCACTATGTCCCTAAACTGGAACAATAGAGCCCTCAAATGCTCTTTTGTCGGATCTAAACAATCCCGTTAAGTTGATCTTAGTCTCAAACTGGACTAACGTATCCTTAACAAACGTTTGAGTTGATCTTAGCCTCAAATACGGCTAACGTATCCTCAAACCAAAACCCCAAACCCAAATCTAAGAAAATACGGATTTGGACTAGTTCGCGCCCTACGGGCGACGACATAACTCAGTCTCCGTATACAATCCACGGGCAACCGAACACAAATCAAACACACACGACACGAAGTGACCATCTGGAGAAGGAGAAAGTTGTTACCGCTATACGGTAGCGTAATTAACTGCAGGGGCTTGCGTCTGCAGGGAAGAGCGTCCCCACAATCAAAAACCCCTCAAGCGAGGGGGAATCTGACGAAGTCTGCTATATCGGCCGCATCCGTTTAAACCTTCGATACATGTTGCCATAAATCAACTTGGTATCTTCGGAGAGGTGGACGGATAGCACCATTTAGCATCTGCCCCGAATTTCAGGCAAGACGTCCTGTCTCGCGCCGTCATTAGGAGGGGAACAGAGACCTACCTCCAAAAACCCTACTTTGGGGAAGATCCAAGGCTCAAGGGAGAAGAAAGGGGTCCCCTTTCATCAGCGTCGAAAATATCTTAGAGGTTTAACTCCTCAAAAAATGCATATAAATATAAAATAATAAATCTTTCTTTTTAGGAGTACAACTCCCAGTGTAGGGGCCAAACCCCTTTGTCCTCTTTTTCAAGAGTTCAACTCCAAAATTCAATCGGAAGTACAACTCCCAGTGTAGGGGCTAAGCCCATTTTCCTGCTGACGCCTAGTGCCCGCGGGCTGCCTGCGTGCCAGGCACGTGGGGCGCTGGCGCTCACGTATCCTTTGGATGCTATTTTTTTTTATATACATACACACTTCCCTCGTTGGAAAAAATTTCTAACGGGGCGCTACCCCGCATCCCGTAAAGGGGCTGCTAGCCCCTTTGACCCCCAGCCCACTATCCAGGTAGCGGGACCCCCATAAACTCTGCAGAGCCCCTGATATATCCAAAACCCCTCACTGCACAATACACGCACACTGCACATTGAGTTTGCATGATCAGTTTGACCCGTCAATCGGATGTTCCTTCGCTCCAAAGGTGAGGGGTAATTAACGACAGCTTAGTCGCGGCTGCTGGAGATTCGGATCCCCACAATCAATAAACCCCTGCCTACTCTAGGCAGGGGGAATCTGTAGTACGCCTGACAAGCGATGCATATTCCCATCTCAATGGGGTGACGAAAAACACCCTACAGGTAGCTCTGTAGTACTTTTCTGCTTTATGGTGATACGATTGGTTAGGACAGTCGAACGACTTTGTTGACCTTGTTAAGAGCCGTGCGGGTGGGTCTAATTAATCCAGGATAATGATGGGTTGAACTTAACTAGCGGTTTTTGACTTGTTGACCATGTTAAGGTCATAGGCCATTAGAGGTAAAAACCATATCGGAAGTTTCAAACATAAAGAAAACTTGCCTAATATGTGCATACCTTCTGGATTGTGATAATTTTGGTCGTCTTCCATAAAAGCTATCACACAATGATAATTGGGTCCCGATTCCTACTGATGAGCAGGTATTACTCCTCGGGATATTTTCACTTCACAATTAGTTAACATATTAGGTGTTTAGAAAGTGTTAACGAAGTTATGCCTCTGAAAAATGGGGTTCTTTAATTAGGTCCGTGCGAAAACACAGGAAGCCTCTTTCGAAGTGACAACATTGGCATGGTTGAACGTTTAGCGAACTTATAAGGTGTAAATGATCCTGACTAGTTCTCCTTTTAGGATTTGAAGGAGAAATCGTGGAAACAGTGGGAGCCATCTTGATTAGATAAAGTGATTAACCAATCTAATATTGATAGGATGCACGCTGCGTGTTTCTTTTCTCTCTCCCTCTCTGGCAGCAACCATAACCCGCCTTAAACTAAAACTCGTAAACCAAGTTTACCGAACCTTTTTACAAACCTGGTTTTGTTTTGTCACGATTCACGAAAAAATCACATATATCCATGCCACTCCTTCTTTAACCTTTTCTTTCTCCAGAATATCCCGTATCACTACGAAGGTCCAAATAAAATGGATAAAACCATCTCGTATAATTGCATACGAACTTGCAGAAATTTATTTCAATTCAATGATGGATTCCGAATCTAAAGAAATTGAATAGGATTATTTGGTTGTCTTTTTTCTTTTCCTTCTCTCCGGTTGCGGGAGCTCCTAGTATTAGAAGAGTACACTTATTACGCTTTTCAGATAGCCTTCTTCCAAACCTTAGGCTAGTGTCGAAAGGTAGGGAAAGAAGAAAAACAATTAGCCTAAATATGGTGTATAGAGGGTAAGAAGTAAAGACATATAAAGGGATTGGAGTAAAGGCAATGGAAATTTTAACTAATGTCATGAGTCTGGTATTGGAAGAGGTATAATTAGGAATACCCAGCCGCCCCTCTCGAAACATTTTCATGTTTTAGTTTTACTGTGTTAATTGAAAACTGCTTTTCTAATTAAATCTGACTCCAGAGTATGTATTTACTGGACTTGATTCTCACATCTGTATGGCGTTATAAATACCGAGTGAGAGTAGAATATTAGGAATTGGGTGATTAGATCCTCAATTTCAGAATTCTTTGTAATTGATAAATTTTAAGGAAATCACCTGGGTTTTGCCTAACGGCAAATATTTGGTTTTGAATATCCGTTGTTATGCACCAATTTCAAACTGATATATCTGTACATTTATTTTATGAAGCGAGATATTACCTTTTGAAATTATGTTTATAACATTACCTTAATCAATTGATGATTAGGTAATATGCATTCAATAACGGTGTAATTCTTCTTAACCATAATACAGTTTTCAACCTACGACACATAAGGTTTGAGTTATTAAACCCAGAGAACTTATACATAATGTTGTATGTTATCCGATACCCATTAGGACAAGGGGTTGGTACTCGTACTATATTCCGTTTACTTATGACTTCTCTTGTTTTAGACACGCATTTCTTTGAAATACAAGGTCCAAATGATGAGAAGTTATAGGTATAAGAATAAAGTAGAGAACCATACGTTGTAAGTGTCACGTCTCGCTTCCCAAAATACATGAATACGGCACGTGACAGAGCCAACCATGCTGCCTATGGTTAGGAAAAATCCCTCAACAGTCACATGACTGCTGTCAATCAGATATCAAGAACAGTAAATAAAATCTAACTAACACATATCCATCTGCCATAGTAGATAAAAGTTAAGAAATGTATATAGCGGAAACGAATAAAAGATTCAATAAAGAATAATATCTGAATCACATCCCTTATAGAATCACATCCCTTATAGAATCACATCGATAAAATAAAACTACGGAAATAAAATAAACTAAAAATCTCTAAAACTAATCATCAAGCTCCTCATTGCTCGGCTTTCTTGTTAAAATATTCCCAATCTTCCTGCGACAATGTAACGTTTTAAAAAAATCGTTTAGGTGAAATTTCCGATAATCGGTAAAACAACTGGCGTTTTCCGTAAAAACAAAGATATAATTATTTTTCAACATAGACTTAAATATACCTATTCTAGCTATGTAATAGCTAGTATTGATATTTAATTAGTTGTTTATAAATTTGCTAGTTTACTAAAATGTTTTCTTTAATTAATTATTTTAAATATTATTATAAACTTTCACTAATACATTTAATTAGTGATAATTACAAATTTGAATGGGTTAATTAGTCAAATGTGAACTATGACAACTTAATAACAAGTTTATGGTATGTCCTCTTTTTCTCAATTTGTCTCCATGCTTCTAGAGATTTCTAGGACAATATTAATTAGGAAATTATATAATTAAGAAATAAGTGAATAGAGGTAATAATTGGGGATGTTTCTAGACACCCACACACACATACCCCCTCACTTCACCCATTTCCCCAAGCTAGCCGAAACCGGTTGCTGCCCATTCCCCCATGTCCCCACTTCTTTTCCTCACAAATTTGAAAAGAAAATAGAATGAAAAGAATAGAATAATGAAGGATGGTGTTTTATTAATGAGGTATGGGTTTTCTTGACTTGACTAAATCACACTCACACTCTCTCTCTCCCCCTCTCCCCAAGTGGCCGAGCCTTCCATTTCCAGTAGCCCCTCCCTATGTTTCTCCCTTTCTTTTCACCACAAAAAATCCACAAAATTCCATTAAAAATCAACACGAAACCTCACAAACTCCAAATTAAACCTTACCCATTATTCTTTGTTCACATCTAGCTTGGATCAAGGAGCAAGTTAGCATTTTGGAGGCCAAGATTTTTGCAAGTTAGATCTACAAAATCGTGAGGTATAAAATCCCAACCCTAAGGTTTAATTGCTGTTTAATTACTTTAATCTAGCTTATTAGGTGTTTAAATATGGTTTTAATTGAAAGTTGAAAATCTAAAGAGAAGGAGTTGAATTAAGTTAGGGTTTTCACATCATTATTAGGTTAGTTTAGTATAGTTTGCTATTTAGTGGGCTTTCAAACCTAATCTAGTTGCTAAATTGCTAATTGTTACATTTAATTTATCCTAATCATATAATTTTGTAAACTAAGTTTATAATTAGTGTGTAAATAGGTGAGATTAAAATCTAGTTAATATTTGTGTGACCTAATTAAGATATTATGTGAGAATTGTGGCCACTAGATTGGTTAAAACATCTAGATTTGAACTAAAATGGTAATTGTTGCTCACTAGATTTCAGGAATAAATAACGTTTAATTGAGTTTGAGGTTTGATGATTTACAACCTATTTTTTATAATATTTAGTGTGTTGTGAATGCGTGATTGGTGTGATTGGATTTTTGGTTTGGTAGTTGCCACGTATAGCGACCCTAGTTGTGGTTTGTGGCATTGTCGCGAGCGCGTTTTGTGTACCAAGTGCGTGCGCGTTTAGTTAGTGCACGTGGTTGACTTGTATTGGTTGTGTCCGCGACTATTTATATATTTATTCTCTTATTTACTTGTGTATATTTCTTGGATCGGGTGCAGAGGCGTCAGATGTGGCGCGGAAATGGCAGAGCGGAAATCGGATCAGATTAGCCGAGGCGTCCCGGTGAGTAGATGTACACATCTACGGGGGAATCATCTGGATGGCGCGAGGCGCTCGATAGTCAGGATTTCTAGTAGTGCTTATATTTATATGCGTAGTCTCCTAATCATTCATCTCATTGCATTGCATCATCATAGATATATATGATATTATCTCATAGGTCACTTGCACTATTACCATTGGTTTATACCGCACGTGCACTATTCATGCGAATACACACGCCATTGGTAATTGTTATGTCATGAACACTATAGAACTAGCTTAGAATTGATACCCATGCATTTGCATCATATATGATATGTATACTTGTAGTTGTATATCCATCTCATCAGGATTGGATACGTTGGATTGCTACTTATATGTATATACTTCATTGCACCATCGTTCATGCATAGCTTCTGGCCATACTTCGCATGGTATATACTATCGTATCATAGACATCTATCATCACCGACATGTTTACATATTGTGATTCTTCTCGAGAATTTCAGTATTTATGAGATTTATGGATTTTGGGGAAAACCGCAAGGATTTTATAAACATATTATCATTTTAAAGTAGAAATTGGGGTTTTCTTGTGATATGATATGAGTGGCGTCCACCATGTGTTTTCTCGGTTCTTGAGCGGTATCATATACCGATTCGAGGAGGGGGATGCACCGTCTACGGGTACATGGTGGACCCGGTGCGGTACCTCGGGGCAAGAAGATCGCACAGATGGTGTTGAGCCCGGCAGGGGAGCATTACCGACCGGTTATTTTGACGTGGCGGATATCCGGAGGATACCGACGTAGTCATGAGATTTGATGATATGGGTCGATCCGGACTGATGGAGCCCGAGATATTGAGATATTGAGACATTGAGATATATATATATATATATATATATATATATATATATATATATATATAGTGTCGATGCTTGACACGAATTTTCTATTGATTTCATTAATGATATTTCAGTTTATTGTACGGAGGTTTTTCTAAGATAAGAACAAGATTTTCTCACACTAAACTTTTTCAGGTTTCGTGTTTGATTATGCATTCATGTTGCATGCATATTAATACATCGTATTATATCAATATGCGTAGGTTGAGGCGTATTTACGTGCATGCTTATGATAGCCTTATTAGATATTATTTACTACTCACGAGTTGGCAACTCACCCCCGTTGTGCCACAGTATCTTTCAGGTTCGACCTGTCAGCACAGTAGCGGCGGGAGTACTTTCTCATTTGGTTCATTGCATCAATTTGCAGCTTTGCTCATAGGGGGGTTGCGAGGATATTTTATTCCATCATGTATATTATTTTGTATCTAGTATACTCTATCTACTCTTGTATATTGGACTAGACGGTGAAACTCGTGATTGGTGTCGATGCTCACTTGAGCAGACGTTGTATTTTCTTATTTCTGGCTTTCAGATGTTTATTGTGCCCTTTTGATATACATACTGCTTGTGGTTATGATTTCGCCATTGGCGAAGAGCTAGCTTCCGCTTGGGGATGCCTGTATTCATCATTTATATATATTTTCATGTGTTGTACCCGTTTGGGGGCCAGTATTTACAAAGAATACTCTACCGAAATTTTTGGGAAAATATGATGTTGCTTTTAAATGTTTGATGCGACTTATTTGGTTAAAATCGCTTTCTTCAAATAAGTTTTCCTTCACTCTATTTCTTTAAATGGTTTTGATTTATGGGCTTTGACTTACTTAGATTACGTTGCGTCTTGGGATGTTTCGTAGTTTAAGTGTTGGTCACGTTCCGTGCCTTCGAGTCGTGACAGACAAGGTCAAAGGAACTGGACCATGCAAAATCCAGACATCAGTGCGTCATAAATATCAAAATAATAGTAATAACCAAAATAGGATGCTATGATTAAATATGAGTGTAAATAATAAACACGGATATAGAACAGTGAGGTATAGGTATGTGATGTGTATCTTAAAGTCTTTGCTTTTAGGTTATCTATTCTACAAGTTTTTGAAATCAATTAATAGAATCGTCGATATAACTCAATAGTATCCCGTGTGTGCCCAGAACGACGGTCAAGACCCTCAGGGCTGAATCCGAGACGTGCCGATAAGCAGTAAAAATAGGGTATCATGTACAGACGAATGATGTCATCATCATCATTCCGGGGCCGAAGCCCGTATCGACTGATCAGTCTCTGGAAAGTATCGAACTGATGAGTTAAAAGTCAGATTTCATTATTGATTTTCCCTTACCTCTAGGTTTTGTGTTCAAGTCAGGTATTAATAATATCAATCGAATACCAACACAGAATCAAGCAGGTACAGGTCTTGTCTATGTAGACAAAAAGTCATGTCTGTCAGGACAAGTCAGGATTGTCGGCATTAGTAATAATCTAAGTAACAGGTCTACTAATGTCTTGTGAACATGTCAGGCAAACTATATTAAACAAAATAGATATTAGATAGAAAACCGTAACCAATAATCTAAATACGGTAAATATGTCTAATGCCCAAGATGTATATATCTATCTGTAACAACCGTTTTACGTCTGCTACCAGGTATTTTGCAATCTAGATAAGAATGCTGAACTGATATAACCTTATAACAATATTATGAGGAACCGGCATGCAACTAGATAAAACCGTTATTGGTACGAATACAGACTGATGTTATAAAACTGTAGATTGATAATACTTGCTGAATATTAAAATACATGTACTTTAATTAATCATATAACTATTGATATAAGCAAAGTAGCATGTTGCAAGTTTAAAACTTGCTTGATCGAGATCTCACGACGAAAATACGGATATCACGTCCGAACACCGAATAACGTCACGATGCAAAACCTAACGTACTTAAAACTTAGCCTGAACTGAGCAACTACGTGAAGTGGCGACTGGAGTAGACGACAACGGTGACTGGGGTCGTCAGGGTCGTGCTCGTCGGCGGTAACCAACTCTGGCGAAGCTGGAAAAGAAAAGAAGAATATGAAAGAAAAGAGAAGAGGATGGGCTGTTGGGTTCTGGGGTTTTTAGTGTGGACAGGGAAGAAGAGGAAGTTGGTTGGTGACGAGGAGATGGGGACCGAGGTCGACGGCGAGTTGCCGTGGGCGGTGATGGGTTGGCTGGTGATTGGGAAAACAAGAAGGAGAAGAAGAAGTCGGGGATGAGGGCTCTGGGCTTGACGAAGAGAAGGAGAAGGTGAAAGAGGGTGATGGTGGTGGTCGGTTCCGGTGACGAGGTCGACGAGGGAGAAGGAGGTGGGTTCTCGGGCGTGGGGTCGGCTCGGTTAAGCCTTCGGGGAAGGAGGAGGAAGAAGATGTTGACGGTGGTGGTGATGAAGAGGTGAGGGTGTAAGAGTGGTGTCGGCGACGAGAGGGGACGGCGACGAGGTGAGGACGGCACAGGTTAGGGTTCGGCACGAGAGAGCGAGCGAGAGGAGAGAGATGGAGACGGGGAAAGAGAGAGAGAGAGAAAATGAGTGTTTTATAAAAAAATATTAATATATATATAATAGTTATATATATTATAGATATAGGAATATTTAGTCATATAATATATATATATAGAGAGAGAGGTTAATGAAGGAAAGAGGCCATAGGAGGGAATTTCCTCCTATGACGACGAAAAAATACACCCTCCCTTATTTTTTCCGACGATCGACACCCACCATCTTCATCGTTATCATCTAAGATGTGGGTACACCAAATTTCATGTGATTCTATAACTTTTTCACTGTTGATTTAGTGGGTTCAAAATTAACGTTTTACCGACAATAGAACATTTTACATTGCTAAATCAATGGTGAAAAGGTTGTAAAATCACATGAAATTTAGTGTACCCACATCTTAAATGATAACGATGAAGATGGTGGATGCCGATCGTCGGAAAAAATGAGGGAGGATGTATTTTTTCGACGCCATAGGAGCAAATTCCCTCCTATAGCATCTTTCCTCCATTATTCACACACACACACATATATATACATATATATTGTAGGATTTTTACAGATGTTCACCGCCGAAAGACCGGACCGAGACGTTGGGATGTCTGGCCTGAATTTTGGGGGCAGATACTATTTGGACTTCTCCATCCACCTCTCCGAAGATACCAAGTTAATTTATGACCCCATATATTGGAGGTTTGGACAGATGCAACCGTTGTAGCAGACTTTATCAGATTCTCCCTCATTTGTGAGGGGTTTTTGATTGTGGGGATACTCTTCCCTGCAGGCGCAAGCCCCTGCAATTAATTACGTTACCTCATTACGATAACCACTTTCTCCTACTCCGACAGTTCACTTCGTGTCGTGTGTATTTTTGTTTGTTTAGGTTGCCCGTGGATTGTATACGGAGACTAGTTTATGTCATTGCCCGTAGGGCACAGATTAGTCCAAATCCGTATATTTTAGATTTGGACTTGGGTTTATTTAAGGATAGTTAATCTGGTTTGAGATTAAGATCAACTTAAATATATAGGTGAGCATTTGGGCTCAGTTTTTTCTTGCTAAGGATGTGTTAGTTTTATTTGAGACTAAGATCAACTTAACAACATTCTAGGATCATTTTTACTTAAGATCCCGCAAAAGAGGATTTAGGCTCTGCGGCAAGAAAACTTCAGAGACTTAGCCAATTTGGGCTAAGCACTTATTTGGGCTCCGTTTGTTCAGCCCTTTTCTTTTTATGTAAAAGTACTAAGTACTTATTTGAGCTCTGACGCTCACATGTATGTTACGTGAAGCATTCAGTCATGGGCGCTGCCCAATAAGTTTTGAACACTTTAGTCGTTTTGACTAAATATGAAGTGCTAAGCACTTCTTATGGCGTCCGGGTGAGGTGCACGTGCGGTGCTGGGCGCTGCCCAATTAATGCTAAGCACTCAGCCGTTTTGGCTACATATGAAGTGCTAAGTACTTTTTATATGACGCCCACATGAGGAGCACGTGTGGCGCTAGTGTTCACCACCGGAAACGGAGACGAATCGGGATAGATCATCTTGCCTGGATCTGGGGGCAGATGCTATTTGGGTATATCCATCCACCTCTCCGAAGATACCAAGTTGATTTATGGCACCGTATATCGGAGGTTTGGACGGATGCAGCCGTTGTAGCAGACTTCGTCAGATTCCCCTAATTTGTGTGGGTTTTTTTTATTGTGGGGACGCTTTTCTATGCAGGCGCAAGCCTCTACAGTTAATTACGTTATCGCGAAAACCACTTTCTCCTGCTCCAGAAGTTCACTTCGTGTCGTGTGTGTTTGTTTTATTTTTGGTTGCCCGTGGATCGTATACAGAGACTAATTTATGTTGTCGCCCGTAGGGCGTGAATTAGTCTAAATCCATATATCTTAGATTTGGCTTTGGGTTGATTTAAGGATCGTTGATCTATTTTGAGATCAAGATCGACTTAAATGTATACGAGAATTTGGGAGCTCGGTTGGTTTTTTGTTAAGGATACGTTAGTCCAATTTGAGACTAAGATTTATTTAACAGGGTGTTAGGATCATTCTTGTTTCAGATCCAACAAGAGAGCATTTGGGCTCTGTCGTTTTAGTTTAAGGACGTTTCGGTCCCTTATCGCCGTTTTGGAGGCGAAGTTGTATTTTGAGGACATTTCGGTCTGTAGATCACCATTTTTGATATGAGGTTTTTGTTTAAGAACGTTATGGTCCGTTGTCGCCATTTTGGAGACAACGTTTAGTTTAAGGACATTTCGGTCCGTTATAATTTAAGAACGTTTTGGTCCGTAGATCACCATTTTTGAGGTGAGATTTTAGTTTAAGGACGTTATGGTCCGATGTCGCCATTTTGGAAGCAACGTTTAGTTTAAGGACATTTCGGTCCATTGTAATTTAAGGACGTTTCGGTCCGTTGATCATCTTACGCGCACGTGTATTTATTACGTGACGGGATGAGTAATGATGATATGGGATACACCCAGTTTGGGGTGTGGTTTGATCTGGGGTGTGCACGTCAGTTTGGGAAGTGCACCAAAAAGCAGTTGGTTGTCGGGACCCGCCACTTCTATGAAGACATTGAGGAGTTACAACGATATGTATCAGAGGTGTAGAGAGATGTACCCTTGAACCGATTCCCATGTTTGAGGGAAAAGAGATTAATGGTAAACCCGGGAATCATTAGTCATATTTTGAGACTAAGATTTCCTCAGGGGAATGTGGGACGAATATCATTTTGGGATATCGTCAGTTGGAAGATCGATAGTTGTATTTGGGACTAAGATCAGTTTGGGAAGTAGTGAACCCACGGGCTCGGTTGGTCTCGGTTAGGGACCTAACCAATTTGGGCTTGGCCCACTCAGTTTTCTTTTTATTTGAAAAGAAGTGCTAAGCATTTGTTTGGGCTCAGTCCCTTTTTTGTGCAAAAAAAGTGCTGCGCACTTATATAAGTTCTGACGCTCACACATAACTATGTAGGGTTTTCAGTCATGGGGATTTTCCCAATATTTACTTTTTCTTTGTCTCTTTTATGGAGTGCTGAGCACTCTTTATGATGCCCACATGCGAAACACGTTAGGCGACAGTCGCTGCCTGGTGAGTGTCAAGCACTTTTTATGTTCTGTAGTGCCCACGTGAGAGTCACGTGGGACGCTAGGTGCTTAGCACTAGGCGTCGCCCACTGAGTGCTAAGCACTCCTTTATTTTGTAGCGCCCACATGAGAGGCACGTGGGGCACTAGGCGCTGAGCGCCAGTCACCGAGTGCTAAGCACTCCTTATTGATTGGCGTCCACATAAGGGGCACGTGAGGCGCTGGGCGGTGATTTTTCCTTGTATATTTTGTTCTGAGGAGTTCAATTTCCCGGTTCTTTTTCTAAATCTTTGATCTCCAAGAGCAAGTTTGTCCCGATGAGAATTAAATTCTCAACTTGTGGGAGACTTGTCTTGTGGATCTCAAATCCAGATAAAGAATTAAGTTCTTTTAAAAGGGTTAAACCCTTCAATAGGTAAACGGGATGTTTTGATCTCTCTTCTTTTTTTATTTACCTAGAGCTTTTTTTTTCTGAGAAGGGAGATCTTCTTCTTTCTTCCTTTTTGAAGCTTTCTGCTTTGTTTTTTCGAAGCTTATGGGGGGGGGTTCTCTCTGTTAGACTTGAAGTCTTGGGTCCTTTATATAGTAGAGGCAAGTCTATTGATTATTTGAAGAAATCTCTCGTTAAGAGATCCTAATTGATTTTGGGGATTTTACCCACCATTGGATGATTGATCCAAGGACTTCTGTCTTATAGAAAGTATTTTCTTGTTTTTTTTAACAAGATTAGGGAAATATTTACCTATACAGAATTTATTCTGCAGATCGGTGATTTTTCAATCACCATTGGATTTTTAATCCAACGGTACTCTGTTTTTTAGAGGGCAATCTTTCTTATTTAGAAAGATTTGAGGAATATTTCCTCTCAACAGAATTTAATTCTGCACCCTGATAATTTATCATCTCCGTTGGATCTTTGATCCGACGGCTTTGTTTAATCAGAGAGTAGAATTTAATTCTATAAGGCGCCGGCGCTCACGTGCTGTGCACGTGGGCGCTACTTAAGATTTTTGTGTGCTTTGTAAATTGGCGCTCACGTAAGGAGCATGTGCGGCGCCAATATAAGAGTTTTTAACTCTGGCGCTGGCGCTGCTTAAGATTTTTGTGTGCTTTGCACATTGGTGCCCACGTGAGGAGCACATGCGGCACCAATAAGAGTTTTTAACTCTCGCGCTGGCGCCCTCGTGGAAGACACGTGAGGCGCTGTTTAAGATTTTTGTGTGCTTTGCACACGAGCGCTGCTCATATAAGAGTTTTTAACTCTGGTGTTGGTGCCCTCGTGGAAGGCATGCGAGGTGCTGTCTCTTGAGTGTTGAACAGAGTTTTGCTCTTTTATTGGGGGAAACAAATGCCCCCCACCATTGCGCTCACGTGGCTCGCACGTAAGTGCAGCGGTGGCACCTTTTCCACCGCTGTATCTTCTTGGAAGTTGAATCGTCTTCCTGTGCCTATAAGTAGGGCCTTTGGCCCTTGAGATGACTGATGTTCATCTTCCCTAACCTTTTTCTTTCTGAGAATTTAATTCTCTTTTCAGAGCTTAGATCTCTGCCCAAGGAAACCCTTTTAGAGTCAGAACTCTGTCAAAAAAAATGGTAAGGATTATGACCAAACTCTTGAGGGAATCTCCTCATGTTCTAGGGTTTTAACCCATTAACAGAGCTTTGCTCTTCTTTTGTAGTGATTAGATCATAGATCTTAAAAAATATTTAGGGTGTTTTAACCCGTTAATCAGAGCTTTACTCTTCTTTCATAAAGATCTCTTAGTGTTCTAAGATTTTTTCTTGCAGATCTTGAAGATCTTTGGGGTTTTACCCTATTAGAAAGCTTTTCTTTTGAAGGTTCTGAGATGTTATCCCATTATTCTACAGAGCATGGCTCTAAAAAATTTGGGGAATTTTATTCCCTTCTTAATTTTCTTGACAGATTTGAAATTTGTTTGCAGAGCACAGCTCTCAAGGGAGTTTAACTCCTCAGTCCAATGATGTTTTCTCATTAAAGGAGAATCCTTTTGGATTCTATGAGTGACTGCCCCATCATTGATAGGGCGTTGCCTTAATTTTGTGGGCCTCCCTTGTCCCTTTCTTTTGAACTGCAGTGCATTACAAATTTTTAAGCACCAAAGAGTGTTAGAGTCCTGAACAGTGTCAATAGCTAACCCTTCTCCTTTTGTGCAGGTACTATGACTTTCGATTCATCCTTTCCTTTCGTACGTTCAGAGAGCGCTTTTGCCGACGCGCCCGTGGATCGGGAAGTCTTTGCGTTTATTAAGGATCATGACCCAGAGCAAAAATCTCTTCACCTGTGGGGGTCATGGTATAGTCAGATCATCTAGGGTCTGAGCAGTTTTTCTGGTGCAGCGCCTTCGGAGCAGATCCTAGCTATTCATTATACTGATCCGCCTCAAGTGACTTACACCGTAGAAGAGGTTAATTGGACCTCGGAAGGTCATCTTCAACCTTCCATGGCGTCGATACCCGTACAACTACCGATGGCCTTGGATGTTTTGGGGCGACGCATATGCCAAGGAGAGTCGCGCCCTTGGGGGCAAGTTTATATGATAGGATTGACGCCCCGTCATTCGACCGGCTACCTACAGTGGGCCCGGTACGTCCTGTCGGTCAAGAAGTCGCTGTTATTAAAGACCGGGTTGTACCCCGCAATCTACGTATCTTTCTTTTAATACCACTCTCCCCATGTGTGGTGGATCAAGTCTTTTTTGGAACAATAGAATATCCCGACCCATACCTTTCTTTTATCGGACCGGGAGGTCTCAATTTCTTTGGAGGAGTTTGCGGAGATTTCCGGCTTACCCGTTAGAGGGGAGCACTATGAGGAGATACATCCCCCCGATGAGTACATCTTTGCCACTAAGTCAGTGGTAACGAGCCTTACCACAGAGAACGCCGTTCAACATCAGTTCCCCAGCTTGATCAAGGTGTTGAATATGTACGAGAATTTATTCCTGGAGTCTGGCGGGTATGGGGTTAGCTTCGAAGATTTTATCACCCACTTTCTTCGTCTGGAAGTTCTATCTAAGCAGGCCACAAAATTCGCTAAACTTGACGACTCGTTCGGGTTTGGTTTAGATAACTTGCCGATAGCGGCAGCAGATCTAAAGAATTTCTTTATCTTGGACACTCCAGTTGTCCCCTTTGCGGAGATCGCTGCCCCGGGTGTTGACGAAGAGTCGTTCTTTTTGTGGTTCATTGGCCTGTGGCTAAATTGGTTCGCGCTTCCTACGCACCCCCACTATATGAGGCCGTCTGTCTTTTATCCGGCCCATCGCATTGTCGTGGGAACGCGCGTGGCCATTGGGATCACGGGGTTAGCTCATCTATACCACGGCCTGAGTTTAGCAGCTAACACTACTCAGCCAGGGGTAGAGCACGTGTATCTCCCCATTACATTACTTCACATCATGGATTGAGATGCACGTGCTGGGTGCCTTTGGCGTTCACAAACGACCCCAGTTCTACGAAAGCTATAACTTCCCCTGGGTCATGTACCTAGTTGACGCTTCGGCTCCAGACCCATCACAGCGAGAGGCTCGGAGATTGCTCCTTCGGCCACGCATGGTTGGGGACAGTATGACCTTTGTCGATAAAGTCTTGACTATCATCAAAGAATCCACCAAAGTGGTCCAACTATTACGCGATACTTTTAAGGATGGGGCTTCTGCATTGAGGGCCCGGGAGGTTATGCACCTGTACTCTATCAGGCCGGGCTTCCTAGTGTTTAGACAAAACGCATCGGTGCTGTTCATGAGATACAACCCGCACTGCTTCGCTCAACAGCTGGGTTATAATCAAGGCATTCCTCTCGAGGCATTCTTAGTCGAGCCGGCTACTACGGAGGAGGGTATTTGCAGCGCGCTGCACTATTTTATGCGATTAAACGCATGGTCCCATTTTCTCGTCAGTGAGCCGAGCTATGGGCCGAAAGCTTCGAACGCTTACATGGCGTGGTACCAGCGACGGGTGTTATTATCAGGGAGGAACGGCGGCTATTACTCGATCACAAGGATGTCGTCCTAGCCGGTAATCCAGCGGTCCCTTTGAAGAGACGGACCACCGTTCGTCCTTCTTTAAGAGAAATCACTACGGCTGTGGTCCCACGAGCTTTCCCTGAGAAGCTTCAACCGGATGTTTCCGCAACCGCGGTAGCCATGGCGTCTCCAGACTCAGGCATCGGTTCAGAGATCGGAACCCGCCATCCGAAAAGGCCTGTTAAGCGAAAGCTCTTACCATCGGCCGTGGGTGTCAGTTCGCAGAAGAGAAAGAAATCTCTATTCTCTGCCGACGTCGTATTCGGCCAGGAGCCCCATTGTCACTCCCCGCTTCCCAGAGTGTGCTAAGATCGGTACGTGACAGAGTCAACCATGCTACCTGTGGCTAGGAAACATCTCTCCACAGTCACATTACGGCTGTCTATAGATATCAAGAACAGAAAAATAAAAGAAACTATCTATTATATGTCCATGAGCCAGAAATAACGAGTCAAGAAATAATATGCGGAAGAAATAAATTCAAGTAATAATAACAATCTGGAAAGTACGTACCAAAATACGGGCTCATATCAGGAATGAAAGTACGAAAATAAAACTAAACTAATAGCAACTAACAAGATCTTCACTGCTCGACTTGTTGGTCAAAATACTCCTGAACTGCCTGCGACAAAGACAGAGGATGTGGGCCATGCAAAACCCAGACGTCAGTGCGTCATGATATCAAACAATATTATATGAACAGGATACACGAGATATGCAGGTATGAATCATAAATAGTAACAAGTCAACAGGGATGTATAACGGTGAAGTATATCAGTATAGGTGGCGTGCGGTGATCAATCTAAGCTGTGATACTGGGTTATCTATTCTAAAGTTTGTTTGAAATCAATTAATATAATCCTCTATGTAACTCAAAGAATATGTCTCGTTACCCCTCGGGACCATGGATCATGAATATATGAACCAAGAGTGGTTTTGTCCCGTTACCTCCCGGGACCACGGATCAAGAATATGTAAGAGTCACGAATGGCTCTGTCCCGTTACCCCCCGGGACCACGGATCAAGTAATACCCTTTTAAGTTACACTTTAGTTTACACTTTTGATTTCCCCATACCCCCAAAGTTATGTGTTCAAGTCAGGTATTGATAAATCTGGAGCTAATGCCAACACAGGATCAAGCAGGTACAGGTTTGTTTAAATAGACAACAGGATATGTCCGTAGGGACAACATGTCAAGATTATCGGCATTAGTAATAAGATCAGGTATCAAGTCAAGCAGTGGTATATCAGGTCATGACAGGTAGCGCACATGTGTCAAGCGTATGCTCATAATAAAACTGTAGTAAGTATGGGTGCACGATAAAAGTATAGATGCACAAATATTTATCAGGGGTCACATCATGACTATGTAGGATGCACATTATCAAGCATGGAGTGCTAATAAAACAATAATATGAAACAATGTGACATGGCATGCAAATTGATCTATAATTAACGGTATGGGTACACAATAAAACATGGATGCATGAATAACTATTACGGATTGTAACTATAGCTCCATTACTATATAGGATGCACATTTTCTAGTATGGGGTGTTAATGTAGCAGTAATATGAAATAACGTGACATGGAATGCAAATAGATATAAAATTAACGGTATGGATGCACAAATATCGATCGGGGTTACATTTACAGTTCCAAGACTAAGTGGGATGCACATGATTAAGCTTGGGGTGTTACTACAATAATAATATGAATTAATATGATCTATAGATGCAGTTATATATATTTTAAATGATATGGATGCAAACGGGTATCCGAAAACAGTAAAATGATAACAGGGGATGTACAATACACTAAACATTAAATATTATTATTAATATGGATGTAAAATATATCATAGCATGTAGCAAGATAAACTTGCCTCGATCGAATCACACGACGGATACGCATGGCATGTTCGATGTCGGTAAATCATAGCAACGCATGTTAGTTATATGTATGCCCTAGAGGCCATTACTGTACATAGGATGTATATTGTAGTGGATGCTGGGACATATATAGGGAGGACTTTCTTGCTCGACATGATAGTATGCTATCTGGTTACCCTTTACCTTAACGTGTATGCTGATTGTCTCTCTGTTACATGTTGGTAAAGCCCTTAGGATCTGTACTTGACTACCTGGACTATGATGCGGATCATACTAGTGGGGACATGGTAGTCCATAAGTACATCCTTCAAAGTCCCTAGTCGTGGGTGTATCGAGACAGGGCATCGATATACCATAGTAGACTAGCGTGTACCTTCTCGACCCATACAGATGGGCGATGGATGATCCCATATCCATTGGTGTTTGACATCAGAGGAGATATACGGGTGCTCAGTAGAGACTGGGTACACTGGACGGACTCGCCGAGAACTCCCAGATGGTATTATACCTCACGTCAGATGGCAGTTCTCTGGTGACACTGGTACAGAGTAGTCTGTTGACCCGAGATCGTCATAGAGTCTTGTGTGGTTCCCACTGTGCTTTGATTTCCATCTTACCACGTCCAAGAGGGCGTGCAAAACGGTGGTTTTTGGGTACAGTCCCGAGTCACATGGAGGCAATGAGCGATAGGAGGGGATTCGTCTCTCCCGGTATAGGGAGTTGATGTTGCGCTGTGTTCGATTGGCTATAACAGGAAATCCCTGGCCAGGGTTGCTGAGATTTACTGGTAAGTGTTACCAGTAGTTTCTCGAATTGTTATAGACCTCATATCGACACGACTTATCGAGCTATTGGGGTCTGACGTTTACCACCCCTAGGCGAGATATGCGACATATCAGACGATCAGACCGGACTGTACGGTAGTGTTACTGGTTGGATTCACTGGAGTGTGAGCGGGCTTGCTCGTCGATCTTCAGATCGCTCAATACCCGGGTGGCCATTACGTTTAGCAGACCGCTTACGGCTTGTGGGTGTTTGATATGATCATCACCTGCTGCCGGCGTATTGACGAGTCTTTAGAGTCCTACACAGAGGTTTCCTGGCTCAAGCGAAACGAAATAGGAGCGCATATGAGATATGTGCGGGACCGAGAATAATACGAGTATGTGATACTGTATTCGATTCTCGCGATGTGACATTGATCGGTTATATGTGATATAGCCGGGTTATCGGATCAAGTGCTGATTCGATAAGTTGTTACTAATGATACTGGCCGGTTATATGCGATATGACCGGATCGTTAAATCAAGTGTTGATTTAATGATTTAATGCATAATTATATATTTGATATATTACTTTGCATTAACTAGTATCGGTTCACTTTATAATGGATTTTCTCACTCGGATGTGCGCATTACATATGCGATATGATTTTTGTGCACTAGATTGTATCATGTTTGATGATACATGCATTTTGGTTAAATGTAAAGAATTAAACCATGTTTTAAGTGGATAACTAGGGTTTTGATTTCCTTATTCATTTATTAATCTTTTTCTTTTTGGAAAAAGGAAAAAGGAAATGAGAAAATGGTTGCTATTTTGTTTGTATTCTTTGAAGCTTCATGAACTTTGACCATAGCAACCATTTTGTCTTCTTATACAAACCCTAACCATTCATCGAACTTGAGTTAACTCTCTACAATTAACCATGGTCTTGTTATGATAAGGTTTGATTATTCATTTCATTTTTAATTAACTTATCATAACTATTATCTTCTTCTTCCTCATTTTTCTTCAAGTGAAGAAAGCAAGGTCATCAATGGTGATTGATGATAAAGAGTGAGAAATCCAATTCTAAAGTCTACCCACTTCCTATTTCTTCATCCTCTACCTCTTGCCAAGTAGTAGAGTGTGTTTCCTTCACAAGTTTTTAGGGCTTGGTGAAGGTGGAGCTTGATTTAGCGATGCCTCGACGTAGATCATCTTCGGCATGGACATCGACGACCTAGCTCGCTTTTTCTCCGACGAAGCCGACTCTAGAGCCCGGATTCCTTTTGGACAGCGGAGACGACTTCGTTGCGGAGCTATGGAGGTGGAGCACCGGATCTACAAAGGTTGTATTTCCGATATCCCATTAGTTAAGCTGTTAACTAGATTGTTTTTCGCCTAGATTTCTAGCCAACGGTCCGTAGTCGGGTTTCTCGGCACCTAGATTTTTGAAATTGGCATGGTTGATGCCTTGTGAGACCTCATTAGGATGCCTAGGAACCCTACAGTGGTATCAGAGCCTAGCTAGAGCCTTAGGCGAAGTCTAGACGGAGTTTGAAGTCCGAACGACCCGAAAACCCAAACCCAAAATAGCTCTCTGTCCTTTTTTCAAAATCTGGGTTTTTTCAAAATTAAAAATATGCAGAAAACTCAGCAGGGAATTATAAGAATTACGGTGCAATTTTTTTTCCATGAACAGTACAAACCGCGGCGGAAGCGCGGCAGAAGCCTGGCTTCTGCGGCGGTTCCGCCGCACTTTGATGACGTCATCCTCAATTGATTGCACAGTAACTTCTATTATATTATGCTGAGTTCTCTGGGTGTTTTTAAAATTTATTCAAGAGTTGAATTTTCTGGAGTTGTTTTGGGGATTCGTATGTTCGATCGGATTATCAAATTTCGTCTGTGTGGCTTTCCGGATAAATTTTAGAATATGTTAAAAAGTTCGACCGGATATAAATACCCAATTTTTCCCCTGTCGGGAAATTTCCAAGTGTTGGATTTTTCCGTAGTTTAACGACGTTCTAAGTAGTGCAAGTAACGCGATGGACCCTCTAGAAGACAACAAACCTTAACTCGATTATGTGACCGTCTTGAACTGCCCTTTGAACCTTCGGGTTTGGGGCAGTACGGCGTGCCACATGTGAGGCGTTGGCTTGACCCTTCTACGGCTGGACCGTTGGTACTGAGGCACGAACTGAATGTTGTTAGACTCATATTTCATGTGTTGATCTGTTTCGGGAAAACTTGGGTGTTCGATTGTTCGATCGGAAAGTTTGACATTTTCTATTTATCCGGAATGGGATACAACAATTGGAATTCACAATAAGTTATGAGATAACGGAATGAATATTATAAACATAGCAGTTTAGTCTCACTTGATCGGTTGCCACGGAATTTTGATGTGATCAAAAGTCCGTCGCAATCACGTAGCGTACGCGGATACTCGCCGGGTAAACTTAATAGACAGCCTCACTCCATAGCCCCGACCAAGTGACTGTAGGAGAACCCCGTCGCCGAAAGCATCCGTTCGGGTGCTCGCGGTAGCGGTGTTCCGCCTTGGTGCACTTCGTCGACGGTATCGGGGGTGCGGCCGTCTACTGAAGTTTGCGACGAGCATTCGATCAGGATGTCGGGAATCTTGTTGAATTTCCCGACTTAATATTGAAAAGTGTTTTCGATAATGAGACTAAAATGCGGGGTTTATAATTATTAGGCATGCGATGTCTAAGGAATTCATTCGGTCAGGCATGTGATGTCTGAGGTGGTTGCGGATTCCAACTGTTGTAGTTTTACACTTTCTTTTCTGTGACCGTAAGTGTAATATGTGATATCGCCGGTTTCGTTGCTATATGTCAACGACAATTGGGATGCGCATATTTAGTTACGTTGATGACATGTGATGTTATGTGTTGCTGGATATGTTATATTGGATCGTCGTGTTTGAATAGCCGGGGTTTTTTATGTGAGATGAGTGTTTTTCATTTTCATTCATGTAAAAACTTGTATGTAATATTCTTTTATTGGGGCGCTTCCAGGTTGCGGAAGTTGTCACCGTTTGTATATTATTTACTTTTCTGCACTAGGATAGACCCAAGGAGGAGGGCACAAGTAACCGGGTTCTGGAGTCCAGTAGGAGACCAACTCGAGGAGTCGAGTCCGGGTCTCCTAACTCTAGAATTGGTAGGGTTGCTTGCCGCTCTCGTAGGGGTCTTGGGGTGTGGGTTTGGCTATTCATCGCGACCGTGGAATCCGTGTTTTATACTGGCTCGTATTGAAAACACGGACGTCCTAGTATATCCAATATTTCATATGTTTCTTCTGCTGCGATATCTGTGATGTGATCATGTGATGTTCTGTGATAGATACTGTATATAGTATATATGATATATTATATAGGCGTTACTTATGTTTTACACCCGCGCTAGCCCTGCCCCGCTCTGCCGTTAGTTACCTAACCTAACGGTGCACGAGGGGACATCGAGGCGAATGCGGATGGCATAAGTGTACGTCGTATTTATCTGTGATATTTAGGTACATAAATGATAGGACTTCATTAATGTGATTAATGAAATAAAAGAAACCTAAGATGTTATAGAATCGAATTTCAAAATAAAACAGGTAGCTACAGTTCTTGCTTTGCACAGAGGTATATGTGATATATCCTGCACCTTATTCGATAAGGAAAGGACCGAGATCCCTTCACCGGGAGTGACTCCTTTAGCAATAACTGGCAGATGCTACACACTCGGTTTGTCTTTTGATTGCTTTTAAGTGTTTTTGCTTTACACAGTGATATATATGATATATCCCGCACCTCATTCGACGAGGAAAGGACCGACGATCCCTTCACCGGGAGTGACTCCTTTAGCAAAACTAGAAAAGCCTCAAAAGCACTCCATTTCAAAATCATTCGATCCTACAACGATATCAAGTTCATTACGCAATGGGTTTTCAGAAAAACCTGTCGTAGCCCTCCGTCATTTCAGATAAGTCCTGTTTAGTATTCGTGCTGCGTTTGTTGACCTTGTCAAGGCGCAGTGTGCGGTAGCTAACCAGTATTTATCTGCTTATGCATATGATGCAGATTGGGTTAGGGTAGTCGTACGGCCTTGTTGACCTTGTCAAGGGTCGTGCGGGTGGGTTTGATTCAATCAAGAAATGACGGGTTGAACTTGACTTGCGGTCTATGGTTTGTTGACCTTGTCAAGGTCATAGATCGTTCGGGGCAAAATATTATCGGGAATTTCAAGTGTTGAAATTTGCAATGAGATTGCATACCTTCTATGAGATAGTTGGATCCCGATACCCGCTGCGAGTAAGAGTTACTCCTGGGAGAGTTTTATACATTACAATTAGCCGATCAAGTAGGTGTCTAGAAAGGTGTTAACGAGGTTACGCCTCTGGGAAAACGAGGTTTACATTAATTAGGTTCGTGCGAAAGCACGGGGGACCTCCCTCAAAGTACCGACACTGGCCTGGCTGAAAGATTGGCGAACTTGTAGTGTGTAATTAATCCCGGCTAGTCTTTCCTTTTAGGGTTTGAAGGAAGATTTGATAAAAAGCAGTGGGAGCCATCCTGATTAGATAAAATAAAACCAATCTATTCTTGTAAGAGCGCACGCTGAGTGTTTTCTTCTCTCTCTCTCCAGGTAGCGACCATATCACGCCTTAATCAAGATAATAATACGGATTATTGACCGAACCCGCTTGTTATACTGAGCTGGGGAACGTTGGTCCCGCTCCAACTTATAATAGTTATAAGACAGAGCAGGAAATTGGGGAATACCAGATTTCCCGTGACGCCCAAACGAAGAGAGTGCATGCTGATGCATCATCTTCGGGTGTGTTCATTATACAGAACTGTTTCTCAGTATCCTCCGCATCCTTGGTATATGATACCGGATCAGGATCCCAGATATGTAATCTGTTACATAGGGCTACAAAAGGGTAGAAAAACTGAGAACGGGTGATAAGTTTCATGAGGCAGAAAACGGGGCAAGTGTTGCAGCCAAGTCTGTTGGTCACTGTCACCCTGTATTACCAATACATTGATTCTGAACGAATGTTGTTAGATACCGAACCTGATATACAAAATCATATCAGTCTCTTTATTAGTAAAGAAATGATAAAATTTTGTATTGTTGGATAATGTTTTGAACATTTCCTATATCAAAAGTTGATCGGTTCAGGCACGTTATCTAAAAGCATTAATGTTCTAAATCAAACTACAGTTCTTAGTATATAGAACACGCATAAGAGGAAGAGTTCAGAAATGAACGGATCCTTCTTATGGTATTGTAGACTAGGTCATATCAATGTGACCCGACTAGCTAGAGTTACATAAAGATGCATATTTAAATTAGTTTGAATTTACATCTTGTGAAACTCGCCAGTCATGTCACAAAGATAAGATGACCATAGCTCCGTTTATTGGAAACAGAGAAAGAGTTAATGAACTCTTGGGATTGATACATGTTGATGTATGTAGGTCCCCAGTCTACACATGCCAGAACTGGTTCTTTATACTTCATTACATTCTCTGATAATCTCTCAAGATTCAGACATATGTTCCTGTTGAAACACAAGTTCGAACCTTTTGAGATATTCACAGAATATAAGTTAGAAGTAGAGAACCAAAATACGGGTAAAAGTATTATGTCATTTAATGAGATCAAGGAGGAGAATACTTGAGCACGGAAATTCCTGAACTATTCTAAAGGAGAATGAGATTCTCTCTCAGAATTACTCCTCCTATACACCATAGCACGATGGTATATCGGGGCGGAGCAGATACACCCTATTTGATATGGTGTGCTCTATGATGAGTACTACTGAGTTACCTATTTCCTTTTGGGAGTTATGCACTTATGAAGTTGCATACCTATTGAATAGGGTTCGAATCAAGTCAGTTGCCTACCACTCCATATGAGATATGGTATGGGAAGAGCCCATGTCTTAAGCTAGTTAAGATTTGGGGTTGTCCGGCCTATGTCTAAAAGCAAAATCCGGAAAAGCTCGAGGCAAAGTCTGTTATGTAGAACTGGAAAGGTTCCAGCTATACAAACTACAGCTGATGATTTGGTACAACCAAAGGATTCAGTAGATACCAACGAACCTCAGCCTCTCCGCCGATCTAGTAGGGTTCCTCACCCACCTGAGAGATACTTCTGTTTCTCTATGACAGTGGGAGCGAGGATTGCATCATGAGATGATGACCCAACTAGTTTCGAGCTGGCCATCAGGAGTAAGACTCTGTAAGAATGGCTGGATGTTTATCGATCTGAGATGGAATCCTTATACACCAACAAAGTATGGACTTTGGTTGCTATATCTGAAGGGTTAAATCCCCATCAGGAGCAAGTATATCTTGAGAAGATTACTTGGTGTAGATGGAAAAGTTGAGACTTTCAAAGCTAGACTTGTTAAAGGTTTGCATAATTGACCAGATATGGATCATAATGAAACCTTTTTCTAAGGATCTATGCTTAAGTCCATCCAGATCCTACTTGTCACGGCTACATACCATGACTACGATATCTGGTGGTTGGGTGTCATGACTGCTTTTCTAAATGATGTTTTAGAAGAGTGCGTCTATAAGTACACAGCCAGAGGGCTTCGTAGACAGTGGGAGCAGCGGAAACGTGTGCAAGATGCTTTATAGGATAAAGCAGGCATCGCGGAGTTGGAACGTCTGTTTTGATGAAGTAGTCAAAGAGTTTGACATCATCAAAATGGTAGATGAACCTTGTATAAACAAAAAAGTAGTAGGGAGTATGGTGACGATCCTCGTAGAGTACGTGGATGACATATTCTTGATAGGGAAGTAGTTTCCTATGCTACGCTCGATCAATCTCCGCTTATCACAATGATTCTCCATATAGGATCAAAATGATACCTCCTAAATCCTGGGTTTTGGATCTATGAGATAGATCTAATTGGATGTTAGGATTCTCACTAGTTGTAGCGAGATGGTATCAATCGATCCTGAGGAGAATCACTGGAAGGGTTCCAGGGTGATAATGACGACTGAGTGTCAGTCGCAGGCATTGTCTTTACCCTCAGTAAAGGGACGGTATGTTGGAAGAGTTCCAAGCTAGATACCGTGACATACTAGACGATAAAGGCAGGATACATCGCTACTTAAGATGCTACCAAAGTGGCTGTCTGGGTGTATATTGGTTCATGAGATGAACTTAGTTCCTCCCATTGTGTGACAATGGAGTTGTGGCTTATGCCAAGGAACGTCCGTCCCATCAGTGATCCAGACATATTCTAAGGCAGTATCACCTGATCATGGAGATGGTTAATCTCCAGGGGATCGAGGTTAGGAGAGTAGACTCAGAGGACAACACAGCGGATCCACTCACAAAGGCCTGTTCCCAGAGAGAGACTTTTATGGGATGGTTGAGTATGAGATACTGCAACCACTGCTCCAGATGGCCCTAGTGCAAGTGGGAGATTGTTAGTTATATGTATGCCCTAGAGGCCATTACTGTACATAGGATGTATATTGTAGTGGATGCTGGGACATATATAGGGAGGACTTTCTTGCTCGACATGATAGTATGCTATCTGGTTACCCTTTACCTTAACGTGTATGCTGATTGTCTCTCTGTTACATGTTGGTAAAGCCCTTAGGATCTGTACTTGACTACCTGGACTATGATGCGGATCATACTAGTGGGGACATGGTAGTCCATAAGTACATCCTTCAAAGTCCCTAGTCGTGGGTGTATCGAGACAGGGCATCGATATACCAGAGTAGACTAGCGTGTACCTTCTCGACCCATACAGATGGGCGATGGATGATCCCATATCCATTGGTGTTTGACATCAGAGGAGATATACGGGTGCTCAGTAGAGACTGGGTACATTGGACGGACTCGCCGAGAACTCCCAGATGGTATTATACCTCACGTCAGATGGCAGTTCTCTGGTGACACTGGTACAGAGTAGTCTGTTGACCCGAGATCGTCATAGAGTCTTGTGTGGTTCCCACTATGCTTTGATTTCCATCTTACCACGTCCAAGAGGGCGTGCAAAACGGTGGTTTTTGGGTACAGTCCCGAGTCACATGGAGGCAATGAGCGATAGGAGGGGATTCGTCTCTCCCGGTATAGGGAGTTGATGTTGCGCTGTGTTCGATTGGCTATAACAGGAAATCCCTGGCCAGGGTTGCTGAGATTTACTGGTAAGTGTTACCAGTAGTTTCTCGAATTGTTATAGACCTCATATCGACACGACTTATCGAGCTATTGGGGTCTGACGTTTACCACCCCTAGGCGAGATATGCGACATATCAGACGATCAGACCGGACTGTACGGTAGTGTTACTGGTTGGATTCACTGGAGTGTGAGCGGGCTTGCTCGTCGATCTTCAGATCGCTCAATACCCGGATGGCCGTTACGTTTAGCAGACCGCTTGCGGCTTGTGGGTGTTTGATATGATCATCACCTGCTGCCGGCGTATTGACGAGTCTTTAGAGTCCTACACAGAGGTTTCCTGGCTCAAGCGAAACGAAATAGGAGCGCATATGAGATATGTGCGGGACCGAGAATAATACGAGTATGTGATACTGTATTCGATTCTCGCGATGTGACATTGATCGGTTATATGTGATATATCCGGGTTATCGGATCAAGTGCTGATTCGATAAGTTGTTACTAATGATACTGGCCGGTTATATGCGATATGACCGGATCGTTAAATCAAGTGTTGATTTAATGATTTAATGCATAATTATATATTTGATATATTACTTTGCATTAACTAGCATCGGTTCACTTTATAATGGATTTTCTCACTCGGATGTGCGCATTACATATGCGATATGATTTTTGTGCACTAGATTGTATCATGTTTGATGATACATGCATTTTGGTTAAATGTAAAGAATTAAACCATGTTTTAAGTGGATAATTAGGGTTTTGATTTCCTTATTCATTTATTAATCTTTTTCTTTTTGGAAAAAGGAAAAAGGAAATGAGAAAATGGTTGCTATTTTGTTTGTATTCTTTGAAGCTTCATGAACTTTGACCATAGCAACCATTTTGTCTTCTTATACAAACCCTAACCATTCATCTAACTTGAGTTAACTCTCTACAATTAACCATGGTCTTGTTATGATAAGGTTTGATTATTCATTTCATTTTTAATTAACTTATCATAACTATTATCTTCTTCTTCCTCATTTTTCTTCAAGTGAAGAAAGCAAGGTCATCAATGGTGATTGATGATAAAGAGTGAGAAATCCAATTCTAAAGTCTACCCACTTCCTATTTCTTCATCCTCTACCTCTTGCCAAGTAGTAGAGTGTGTTTCCTTCACAAGTTTTTAGGGCTTGGTGAAGGTGGAGCTTGATTTAGCGATTCCTCGACGTAGATCATCTTCGGCATGGACATCGACGACCTAGCTCGCTTTTTCTCCGACGAAGCCGACTCTAGAGCCCGGATTCCTTTTGGACAGCAGAGACGACTTCGTTGCGGAGCTATGGAGGTGGAGCACCGGATCTACAAAGGTTGTATTTCCGATATCCCATTAGTTAAGCTGTTAACTAGATTGTTTTTCGCCTAGATTTCTAGCCAACGGTCCGTAGTCGGGTTTCTCGGCACCTAGATTTTTGAAATTGGCATGGTTGATGCCTTGTGAGACCTCATTAGGATGCCTAGGAACCCTACAACGCACACACGGTACGCGAAACGGGTTCAGGCAAGGCAAGAGGATAAACACGCGAGCAAGGTACGTTCACTGGATTGTCGGATCGGCAGCGTCACGGCTCCGGCGGGTGATCACTGGAAAACAAGAATGTAGAAAAGAAAAGAGAATAAGAAGTTGAAGGAGAAGAAGAAAGAGAAAGGAGAAGAAGGCTGGGGGTCTCAAGTATGGCTCTGGGTTAGAGGAGGTCGTGGTGACGATGAGGTTTTTCTGGTGTGGGGTTGCCGGCGAGGTGCAGTGGGTATGCAGGGGGTTACAGGAGGTGCTCGGGTTATTCGGAATGTTGGTTGCAGGGGATGGAGAGGAAAGAGGAGAGGAGAAGGAGAAGGTGACCAGGGGAGGTCGACGACAAGACGAGGGCGGCGATGGGTGCAGCGACGAGGTCGGGGCTGTGGGTTCTTGGTTAGGTTGCAGTGGGTTTTGTGGTCGCAGGGGAGAGGGTGTGAAGGTGAGGAGGAGGTAACGAAAAGGTGGTGGTTGCGGTTTCTGAGAGGAGGTGAGGTCGGGTGAGGCGACGACGAGAGGTGGGTTTACGTAAGGAGGCCGGAAGAAATTTTGAAAGAAAAAAAATGAAGAAGAAGAGAACGTGGTTTAAAAAATATATAGAAGAGAGAGAGAGAGAGAGAGAGAGAGAGAGAGAGAGAAAGATAGAGGGGAGAGAGAGATCTGTGTGTGAGGGAGAGAGAGAGATGCGAAAGGGGAGAGAGAGAGAGATGCGAAAGGGGAGAGAGATAGTTTTGTTTTTAGTTAGGATTTTAAATTTAAAAAATATATATTTTAGTTAATTAAATTTTAAACTGTTAAAATATTTAAAATATAATATTAATAAAATTTGATATTTTGGCAAATACAAACTTACACCAAAATGCATCCAGGTCGGGTCTAAAAATCCAGTTTTAAAATACGGAAAATATACGTGTCAACCAAAACCAAAATTGGATATCCGGGTAACGAAAATGCATATCCCCAAGAACGGATGCACGCATGTGCACGTAACCATCCAAACAAGTCCGTTTCACTGAACGGGACGAGAAAAAGATGCGCGCATACTACCACAGGGTCAGGGGTATCAAGCAGGCCATACAATGTATTTTTAAAATATTTTATGTGACTTTTAAATGTTATATTAAAACATGCAGATGTCAGATGTAATTCCAGTATGCAGTATGCAAATATGGAAGTGCACAAGTCCACGTAACAAGTCAGGATAAAACATAAATATGAATCAAGACTGGTTTCAAGAAAGCCGGTCGGGTCGGATGCAAATACAGATGTCAAATATACTATTCGCACCCAAAACACAGTAAATCGGGAAAGTACCATAAATAAAGAAATACTTGAAATAGAACTGATATAAATGAACTAGGTTGTTACACCTATGCTCCCTACAGTGAGGGCTTGTGCGAATATGACACCAATGAGGGTTTGTTTGACACGCCTGCAACCGATACTGATCTACAGGCTGCCCTCGTAGCTTCCGAGCGACTGGCTCGCGAGGAAGCGGCATTGATCTCTATTGCAGAGTCAGGTATACTTCAATTACATTCTTCTGCACCTATCCCTTCTCCCCTTATTATGCTTTTATTAATGCTCTCTTCTTCAACAAGTATTTTTGCCGAAGAGGCTTTCGCAGCTTCCCTCAGGACGTTCGAGGAGGAAGAGAGGCTCCACGCTTCTTTTGGCCTTAGTATAATTCGTTTCATTACACCTTTACTCTTTTTATTCATGATCTGACCCTTTTCTTCACCTTATTGCAGGAACTACCACAATCTAAGTTGTTTCAAGTATAGTGCCAATCCCAAGCAGTGATGCAGCAAAGTTTCCAGAACCACCGATCACGGTCGCGGCCCTCCTAAAGTCACCACAGGAGGCGTTGCTAAAATAGCTGATGATGGACGCCGTAGCGGCTCCGGAGGCAGAGCTCAGTTCGGACGACGACATCCCCCTGTCGGAAGTTTTAAGGAGGCCGGTTCTCATGGCTTAGGCTGAAAGAAAACGCAGAAAGCACGCGACGAGGGAACGTGATGCTGTCTTGGCCGCGGGTGCAGGCTCAAGCAATGTTCCGCCTACTGACATTCTTTCGGTGGACGTTCCTTCTGCCCTGTCTACTGCCCATAAACAGGTTGCGCGTATAGCTCGTGAAGAGAGTGAACGACTACTTCAAGGTAGAACAATGCATGGGCCTTAATAACAGCTCCTTCCCTCCTGTCTATTTATTTAACATGCGCTTTTTTATTTACAGGACCAAATTTGGATGACGGCGAGACAGGTGAAGCGCCGGCAACTAAAGAGCATGAAGCGTCCAATATTTCCCTGGAATCTGGGACCATTCCAACTGCCGCTCTTTCCCCCAGTGGATCCTTGATATCGGTGGGTGACGCAAGCGTTACGACATCCCTTTTCGAATCAGGAGATGAAGCCGTGGGCATTGAATCTGCTCTCCCAATGGAAACTGAAGAAGCCGTCACAGCTGGTGATGCTTCGGGCATGGTTTCGATTTCTGACTTGCCAGGTATTCCTTGGGTTATTATCTTTGAGTTTTTAATCCTGTTAAGCCTATCTAATGATATTTCGTTCGTCTTGATCATAGGCGCGGTAAACCCTAAAGCTGTGTCGGCTGAAGAATTATCGCCGGTCACCACTTTGACGGTCACGGTTCCTTCGTTTTCTTCTATACCTCCTCAAATTTTAGAAGGTATGGGTTTCTCACTTAGTTGCTTTACTGTGGATACAGTCCTCTTTGTATTGACTATATATTGCCGCGGCTCTGTAAGAGTACTTTTCGACCACTTATACCAGGTGCTAAACCCGCATTTTTTCTTCCAATCGGAAGTCGTTCCGCCTTCCTGTATTGGTCAGTATATTCTTCACATAGTGTTTCTATTTTTTATGAGTAGACTTCTTATTGTTAAGCCTTCCTTATATTGACCACAGTATCACGGCTCGGAGGAGGAGGCGAAAGAATAGCCACGCTTCCGGTGCTCCCTGTTTTGCCACCTTTAACGGCCGGTACGGTAGATTTCATCCCTTGGGTGTTTTCTCTGTCTTTCGAGTTGAAATATGACCGTGATTTATTTTGTAGTGATTACACTGGCTTCAACTCCTTTTGAGTCCCGCATTCCTACGTCCACGGGGCCCTTCGTTAAACGTCCATCTTTCAAGGGCGCAGTGAATAGCCGGCGAATGTTAAGCAAGTTTATTGAATATCTCGACGCCGAGGCCCTCACCTCTACTTCGGATTTTCCGACGAAGTCAATCCAATGCTGGCGACGCTCGTGAACTTCCATAATGAAGATCTCGTCGGTTCTTGGGTTGATTATTGCAGGAAGATCGACTCTTGCCTGCATGAGATTGAGCTTAAGCATCTCGCTCCCGAGATATTGACTTTGAACTCTCGACGGGCTGTGTGGGTCGAGCAGAATGTCTCTTCCATTTGCTATTTTGAACAAGAGGCGGCCCTGAGGCGAAAAGAGCATGAGGCGGCTTCTGGCGAATCCGTCCAATTGCGCGCCTAGGTTGAAGCGAATGCTACGCAGCTGAAAACTATTTTTGAAAACTTCCAACGATGTATTTCGGACGGGCTGGCGCTAAGGCAGAAGCTTGACTTCACCGAGTGGGTCACACAGGATTGTGAAACTGCCAAGCAGGAAATCGATGAGAAGCTTTCATCCTACTTGCAACAACGGGCTCAAATCGAAGTGGAGTTGGCCGCCATAGCTGAACGCGAGAAGGAGTTGAGGGGAGCGCGCAAGCGGTTCGTCAGTTTGTTGAAAATGCCTCCTCCTTAATAAGTATCATTGTACCCCCTTTCTTGTACTGATAGTAAACTTCTGATTTATGAATAACATGTATTCATTTTGATTCCTGAATGAAATGTATCTTGTATTCACTTAAATTCATGAATAAAAGACATATTTTATTTCATACTGGCATTTCTCTTTTCATCGATGTGAAGTAGTTTTTATACTCATTTCGAAGTTTGTAGTTTATTCACTCATCCCAGAGTCTCCAGTTTATGGACTCATTTCGGAGCTTGTAGTTTATTCACTCATCTCGGAGTCTCTAGTTTATGAACTCATTTTGGAGCTTGTAGTTTATTCACTCATCCCGGAGTCTCTAGTTTATGAACTCATCTCGGAGCTTGTAGTTTACCTCACTTGGGCTTGTAGGAAAACTTGCCTTAACGTATGGATAACCCCTGCTCTTTGCGATAGAGGTCCGTTAAGTTTTGTGGTACTAGGGTTTTTGCCCGTTGTACCGCCGTGTTGGCTGATGCATTCCCCGATATGCAGTCTTTATGCTGCTGTTCGAGTATCCCCGCGACTGTTGTGTCTCTGATCCCTTCGGGGGCTGGATAAAACGTCTTCAAGTAATCTTCCTAGGCAATTTGACCGTCAGAAGAGCAAGCATTAGGAATTTTTCCATGCCGCTTTTTACTTAAGGTTAGGCTCGGTTTGGGAGCCCCGATGAGTCATAACCACTCCAAACTGGTGTGGGATGATCTCCGATAGTTTTTCGGGTTTTATTTGAGTTGCCGTCAAGACCCTGAAGCTAGGAATTTGGCTTTCGCTTTCTTTGTCAACACTACGTCTGCTATAATGAGGCGAATGTCGAGGATAGTCTTTAGGTTGTTTTTTGAACCGTCGAGACTTGGAACTAGGGACTTTACCATGGCTCCGTTTTGTTTTGACCCTGGGGTTGCTTGTTAACGTCGCGTCTGCATCCTGCTGGAGTGAGAAGAAACACCATTATTGACACTATGTTTGCTGTAATGAGATGAGTGTCGAGAATAGTCTTTAGGTTGTTTTGTGAACCATCAAGACTTGGAACTAGGGACTTCGCCATGGCTCCGTTTTGTTTTGACCCTGGGTTCGCTTGTTGACGTTGCGTCTGCATCCTGCTGGAGTGAGAAGAAACGCCATTGTTGACATTGCGTCTGCTGTACCGAGACGAGTGTCGAGGATAGTCTTTAGGTTGTTTTGTGAACCATCGAGACTTGGAACTAGGGACTTTGCCATGGCTTCGCTTTGTTTTGACCCTTGGGTCATTTGTTGGCGTTGCGTCCGCATCCTGCTGGAGTGAGAAGAAACGTCGTTGTTGACACTGCGTCTGCTACAACGAGATGAGTGTCGAGGTGGTCTCTAGGTTGTTTGTGAACCGTCAAGACTTGGAACAAGGGGCTTTACCATGGCTCCGTTTTGTTTTGACCCTGGGGTCGCTTGTTGACGTTGCGTTTGCATTCTGTTGAAGTAAGAAGAAACGCCATTGTAGACACTGCGTCTGCTGCACCGAAACGAGTGTCGAGGATAGTCTTTAGGTTGTTTTGTGAACCTTCGAGACCTGGAACTAGGGACTTTGCCATGGCTCCGCTTTGTTTTGACCCTAGGGTCATTTGTTGACGTTACATCTGCATCCTGCTAGAGTGAGAAGAAACGCCGTTGTTGATACTACGTCTGCTATAACGAGATGAGTGTCAAGGTGGTCTCTAGGTTGTTTATAAACCGTCGAGACTTGGCTCTCTCTTTGACGTAGCCTGGTGGGAAAACATGGTTCCCTTTTTGTTTATGCCCATGGATTGTATACAAGGGTCGGTGTAGACTCACCTGCAGGGCAAAAGTTTCATCATTTTTTTTCTTTCCGCGATACTCTATCATTTCAGCTTTTTATTTCGCAAAAGTCGCGATTGCCCAATCATTTCGGCTTTTTATTACGGTGCCCAATCATTTCGGCTATTTTTTTCTTTTTACTCGCTGCTTTTTATTGCGAGTTTCCCAAACATTTCGGCTATTTTTTTTATGCATATATTTTGCTCGCTGATTTTTATTGCGAGTTGCCCCATCATTTCGGCTATTTCATATGCATATTTTTTACTCGCTGATTTTTGTTGCAAGTATGGAACTTGCGATCTGACACCAATCTTGGTATCAGCACCGCTGCGACTGGAATATTACCAGGAGCGAATCATCATTTACCGTGAAAGGAATTGAAAATTGACACTTGTTCAGGCATCAGCATCACTGCGGCTGGAATATTGCCAGGAGCGAATCATCATTTGCCTTGAAAGGACATAAAATTTGATACCAATTTAGGCGTCAGCATTGTTACCACTGGAATAATGCCAGGAGCAAATCATCATTTGCCTTTGCTGATTTGAACAAAGGTGGCTTAGTAGACAGGGTTAGGATCCTTTCGACCAAGGCTTTTGACTTTATGAGCCGTAAGGGTCTCATAAAGGGTTTTCTCCCTACGAGTCGAGAGGATCCCGTAGGTGTAGGTTCTCCCTAGAAGTCGTGAGGACTCCTAAGTGATATTTTATCTTGCAAGTCGTAAGGATCTTACAAGAATGTTTTCTCCTTACAAGTCAAGAGGACTTATAAGTGTCGTTCATCATATGAGGACATTCCTCGTCATTGGTGAGACTTGGTGGGGGAAATCGTTCATTTATGCCCGTGAATTGTATACAAGGGACAGCATTGTACCGCCTGTAGGGCAACTTGAGGGATACGACGGGTTAAGAACAGGTCCAGGTCCTTATAGCTTAAGGATTTGAATCCTATAAGCCATGAGGGTCTCATAGGGGGAGTTCTTCTTACGAGTTGAGAGGATCTCGTAAGTGAAAATTTTACGAGATTGTATCCTTTCGGGTTTTCACAAGCTCGCCGGTAGCCCTGTTGTTTTTACTCACGACGCCCTTTCGGGTTTTCATCCGTGCCCATTTCGCTTGTGGACGTACCGTTTTTTTGTTTTTTTTGACAACGAGATTGCGCCCTTTTAGGTTTTCACAAGCTCGCCCGTTTTTACTCACGGCGCTCTTTCGGGATTTCATCCGTGCCCATTTCGCTTGTGGACGTACCGTTTTTTTTGTTTTTTTTACAACGAGATTATGCCCTTTCAGGTTTTCACAAGCTCGTCGGTTACCCTGCTGTTTTTATTCACGGCGCCCTTTCGGGTTTTCATTCGTGCCCATTTCGCTTGTGGACGTACCGTTTTCTTACTTGGGTTGCAGTTTTTGCCGTTGGAGCTTTGATTGCAACATAAAACCCAAGAGAAGATGTCGCCGTATTGGGGGCGATGCGCCATGTTTGAGGCGGAGTACTAGTTTAGGGACATTTCGGTCCATTGCCAATTTAATGACGTAGTGGTCCATTGTCAGTTTAAGGATGTATTGGACCACTATCACCATTTTTGAAGTGAAGTTTTAGTTTAAGGATATTACGGTCCGTTGTTAGTTTAGGGACATCTCGGTCTATTATCACCGTATTTGAGGCGACATTTTAGTTTAAGGACATTACGGTCCGTTGTCGCCATCTTGGAGGCAACGGTTAGTTTAAGAACATTTCGGTCCGTTGTCGCCATCTCGGAGGCAACGGTTAGTTTAAGGACATTTCGATCCGTTGTCGCCATATTTGGGGCGAAAATTATGTTGGATACTACTTTTAGAGTTTTGACTCAGGAAGATAGCGGGCGGACATGAGTATCATCATTTATCATTAACCCGAGTCATGAATTGTCAAGCGTAGTATTTCTTAAGGAACCGGCCGTTTATTGGCCGAAAGGGTCTTTCGCCATGCATATCCATGAGCAAGTAGGCCCCACCTTGGTAGACTTTGTTTATGATATATGGGTCCTCATAGTTTGGATTGAATTTCCCCCGTTTTGCACGGTTGGGGATCATAGGTCTTTTGACAACTAGCACGAGTTCGCCTTGGCGGAATGCTCTTTGGCCAGGCTTTGCTCTTTTGAAAGGCTTCATTTAGCAGCATGTCAATTGGGTTTTCTGACAGTTCCAGGGATTCTGGCGCCGATCTTGCCCCCAGTTACTCTGCATTGCTTTCCGATGCCGAGGGAGTTTCTTCATTATTTAACGACGAATGAGAAATCATGTGGCAAATTGCTACATAATCTTTGGTTTCTCTAGACGGGTCATTTCCCTCATCATCGTCACTATCTCCGTTCTCAAGGATATGGTTGAGAAACTCTTCGAGGGTGACTAGGGTCCGTGCTTTCTGGTTGTACTCTTCTAGCACGTCGATATATTTTTGTAGGTCCGTGCGCTTGTCGTCAGCCTGCGTGGGATTCTTTTTTTCTTTCGAAGACTTCAAACACTTGGCCTGGAGGTCTTGCCCATCGTTACAAGCTTTCGGTGTTGGGTGCGGTTTAAGCATTCCCTCAATGATCTCGGGCTCCAGTGAGCTTTTCCATTTGATCGCCGGACATGCTTGAAGATCCGTCAGCATTCTTTTAGTTTTAGCTGAAAGGACCACTTCCCAAGGAGCTTCTTCCACAAACGAGCATGATGCCCCTGGCGTATCCACCTTTTTAGGAGCGTGCCTCTGTGGCGGGTTCACCCTCCAGTTCTCTGACAGCGTGAATTTCCCTTAACGGTACCGGTCCCGACCCAGCTCTTGAAGATGTAGTAATCATCAATGGGGTAGCTCACCATTCGGTGATAGGAGTAGTAGTTGGGGTTGTCGACGTCACCGGGTTGCAGTGGACGTCTTGGATCCGGCAGTGTGATGAGTTTGTTGCGCACTGCCAGTTCGAACAATCTCCTCGTTTTATCACGGGGGAACGAATAAGCACGTCCTAACTTCTCTTCGAGGGATTGGTGCGGGCACGCGTTGTTTGGCGAGCAACCAGTTTCGGGTCACTCGGTTGCTGTTGAGTGTTGGCAGCGAAGGCCGCGTTCCCTTTACCCTTTGCATTCCGAGGGTCCATTTTTGAAGAGGGTGGCCCGTAGCCCATCTGGTCCATTTGGGCCAGCTTGTCGATCAAAGCCTGGAAGGTGGTTGGCTTAAAGAACGTCATAAACTGGGACACAGTCGCCTGAGCATCCAGAGTTCCTATGAACATACCTACAGCAGGAGCCTCTTCGATGCGTTGTTCACATTGTGACCATAGGTTTCACCACCGAATTGCGTATTGAACCCAGGTATCTCCTGGCTTCACCCTGGCATTGATTAATGCCGTGATCGGGGTGCATTCTCTTGCGCTTGCGAACCGCTGTGTGAATAGTAGCTCCATTTCTGTGAATGTTTTGACCGAGTCATTTGGGAGCTCCGAGTACCATTCAAATGCCGTCTCCGAACAAGCTGCCAACGAACTGGCGAAGCAGCAACTTGTCGTCGCCTCCAGTATTGCCACATAAAGCTCTGAACTGAGCGACGTGCTGATGTGGACTGCATGTCCCCTTATACACATAGAATTTGGGGATGGTATATCCCGGCGGGTATTTGATTTGGTCATACCAGCCCGGGTACGGTCGCCCAGTTCTGACGACTTGACCAGCCGCTTCATTCGCTTGATGAGCTCATATTTGTTGAGCTATGTAATCATCAAGGGCAGCTTTGGAGATTGTTTCCTCCCTGGCTGTCGATAAAGCTGGAAGAGGATTTGATGTTTCCCCTCTGTCGTCCTCGATAATTATCGGTGGATTTTCGGCTGGAGCTTCTGGCTGGATCATCTATCCTACCATGTCTTGGAATAGGAGCGTCATCTGTTTTATATTAGTAGTCAGTTCTGTAGCCTCCTTATCCTTCTTTCCAGCACCTTCTGCAGGAACTCCGTATCGGTCTCCTGCTCCTGGTGCTGTTCAGTTATTAATTCCGGACTCTCTTTTTGCCCGGTGAGTGCTGTCATTTTTTTCAGCATCTCTTGGAGCTTTTGTTGTTGCTCCCGAGCCTTTGTCAATGACCGAGTTTGCAGTCGATGACTCACAGAAGCACGGCTCTCCTCTTTTCCGGAAGCTATGTACACCGTGTGCACGATCATGCCTCCAGACTTGGGGCGTTTGGATCCATCACCTCTGGGATTTGCCGCCGGTGGTGGGAGATTTTCGGCCTTCTCTTTTTGTGAGAAGTCGAAGTTGAAGGAGCCATTGTAATCAGTGCCTGTGTAGAGGAAGTCCCTCGCTGTATGATGGAGGGATGGTCTTCCTCTTGCAAGCCTTCATTTTCTTCAGTCGGCGAGAGTAATCTTTATTGATCACAAAATCTTGGACTTTCCGCCAGACCCTGTGGATTTGGGAGGACAGCCGCTGAGGGGGCTACTCTATATTTGCCTGCGTCATGTTTTCAGCTGGTGGTGGAGATTCCTTCAGCTCTGCGGTTGGAGAGTTTTTGCGTACCCTCCTAAGTGGTTCAAAGTTGTTCCCGGTCAGAACAGCAGTATCGACTTCCACCATTGGAGCTGGTGGAGTAAGTCCAGAAGGGGAGTTGCCCCCAGCTCTTCTCACCCGGCGCCAATGAAGACGTCGAGCGTGCCTTGCAGATGGAACCACCTCAGTTTTGGAAGCGACTTCGTCATTCCCCCTGCTTTGGTGAAGGGCTACTGCTAGTGCCAGCCTATAGAAGACTGACGTCCGTTGAGAGGGAACGACCAATCTTTCGAAGGCCGACTTTCTGTTAGGGGAAGCACTTTTGACGATTTCACCTGCCGGAGCTGGAATGGCTATCCGTTTTGGGATAACCCCTTCAGGTATTGCGAACCTTTTTGCGGGCCCACTTGAGCTTTGGTTCAGCCTGTTGAAGACTGAGGTTGCAGACTTAGACGACTCGTTGAGAGGGGCCGTGGTGGTTGCAAGTCGATCGAAGACCGACTTCTTTGGAGCTTCCTGTGATTGCATTAGGGCACTGAAACTCGCTAGCAGGAACATGGTCCTGAAGAACAATCCAGTGGTGGCTTGAGTTACCTACCCCACCGGTATTGAAAAGATGGAGACCGCATTCGCCCCGTACGTCACTCCTCCAGTTGGAGCGGAGCGGGAGTTGCGGTTGCAGTTCGTGCAGTTAGAAGCCATTGACCTTTTTCCTGCACAGGAGCAAGACACCAAATCTTAGTACCTCAAATCCATAGGCAAGCATAGTAAACCGCGATTTTGTTCGTGAAACACGACACACGAAATGTGGAGTGGAAAGAGGAAAAGGTCCTACCGGACGTGCCAGAATCTGTTCACCACCGAAAACGGAGACGAATCAGGATAGATCGTCTTGCCTGGATTTGGGGGCAGATACTATTTGGGTTTATCCGTCCACCTCTCCGAAAATGCCAAGTTGATTTATGGAACCGTATATCGGAGGTTTGGACGAGTGTGGCCGTTGTAGCAGACTTCATCAGATTTCCCCTCATTTGTGAGGGGGTTTTTAATTGTGAGGACGCTCTTCCCTGCAGGCACAAGCCCCTGCAGTTAATTACGTTATCGCATCGCGATAACCACTTTCTCCTGCTCTAGAAGTTCACTTCGTGTCGTGTGTGTTTGTTTTATTTTTGGTTTCCCGTGGATCGTATACGGAGACTAATTTATGTTGTCGCCCGTAGGGCATGGATTAGTCCAAATCCGTATATCTTAGATTTAGTTTTAGGTTGATTTAAGGATCGTTGATCTGTTGTGAGATCAAGATCGACTTAAATGTATACGAGCATTTGGGAGCTCGGTTGGTTTTTTGTTAATGATACGTTGGTCCAATTTGAGACTAAGATCTACTTAACAGGGTGTTAGGATCATTCTTGTTTCAGATCTAACAAGAGAGGATTTGGGCTCTGTCGTTTTAATTTAAGGACGTTTCGGTCCCTTATCGTCGTTTTGGAGGTGAAGTTGTAGTTTGAGGACATTTCGGTCTGTAGATCACCATTTTTGAGGCGAGGTTTTAGTTTAAGGACGTTACGGTCCATTGTCGCCATTTTGGAGACAACGTTTAGCTTAAGGACATTTCGGTCCGTTGTAGTTTAAGAACGTTTCGGTCCGTAGATCACCATTTTTGAGGTGAGGTTTTAGTTTAAGGACGTTACGGTCCGTTGTCGCCATTTTGGAAGCAACGTTTAATTTAAGGACATTTCAGACCATTGTAGTTTACAGACGTTTCGGTCCATTAATCAACTTGCGCGCACATGTATTTGTTACGTGACGGGATGAGCAACGATGATATGGGATACACCCAGTTTGGGG
The DNA here is from genome assembly GCA_030015575.1 of Agapanthus africanus. Lineage (NCBI taxonomy): Eukaryota > Viridiplantae > Streptophyta > Magnoliopsida > Asparagales > Amaryllidaceae > Agapanthus > Agapanthus africanus. The sequence goes on along the minus strand of CM057338.1, from coordinate 179,697,573 downwards.
TGTGGTTTGATCTGGGGTGTGCATGTCAGTTTAGAAAGTGCACCAAAAAGCAGTTGGTTGTCGGGACCCGCCACCTCTCTGAAGACGTTGAGGAATTATAACAACATGTATCAGAGGTGTAGAGAGATATACCCTTGAACCAATTCCCGTGTTTGAGGGAAAAGGGATTAATGGTAAACCTAGGAATCATTAGGCGTATTTTGAGACTAAGATTTCCTCAGAGGAATGTGGGACGAATATCGTTTTAGGATATCATCAGTTAGAAGATCGATAGCCGTATTTGGGTCTAAGATCAGTTTGGGAAGTAGTGAACCCGTGGTCTCGGTTGATCTGGGTTAGGGACCTAGCCAATTTAGGGTTGGCCCACTCAGTTTTCTTTTTATTTGAAAAGAAGTGCTAAGCATTTGTTTGGGCTCAGTCCCTTTTTTTGTGCAAAAAAATGCTGAGCACTTATGTAAGTTCTGACGCTCACACATAACCATGTGGGGTTTTCAGTCATGGGGATTTGCCCAATAAGTGTTAAACACTTTACTTTTTCTTTGTATCTTTTATGGAGTGCTGAGAACTCTTTATGGCGCCCACGTGCGAAATACGTGAGGCGCCTGTTGCTGCCTGGTGAGTGTCAAGCACTTTTTATGTTCTATGGCGCTCACGTGAGAGTCACATGGGATGCTAGGTGCTGACCGCTAGGCGTCGCTCACTGAGTGCTAAGCACTCCTTTATTTTGTAGCGCCCACGTCAGAGGCACGTAGGGTGCTGGGCGCTGAGCGCCAGTCACTGGGTGCTAAGCACTCCTTATTGATTGGCGCCCATGTGAGGGGCACATATGGCGCTGGGCGATGATTTTTCCTTGTATATTTTGTTCTGAGGAGTTCAATTTCCTGGTTCTTTTCTGAATTTTTGATCTCCAAGAGCAAGTTCGTCCCAATGAGAATTAAATTCTCAACTTGTGGGAGACTTATCTTGTGGATCTCAAATCTAGAGAAAGAACTAAATTCTTCTTTTAAAAGGGTTAAACCCTTCAATAAGTAAACGAGATGTTTTGAACTCTCTTCTTTTTTTATTTACCTAGAGCTTTTTTTCTGAGAAGAGAGATTTTCTTCTTTCTTCCTTTTTGAAATTTTCTGGTTTGTTTTTTGGAAGCTTATGGGGGGTTTCTCTCTATTAGACTTGAAGTCTTGGGTCCTTTATATCGTAGAGACAGGTCTGTTAATTAGTTGAAGAAATCTCTCGTTAAGATATCCTAATTGATTTTGGAGATTTTACCCACCGTTGGATGTTTGATCCAAGGACTTCTGTTTTATAAAAAGTATTTTCTTGTTTTTAACAAGATTATGGAAATATTTACCCATACAGAATTTATTCTGCAGATCGGTGATTTTTTAATCACCATTGGATTTTTAATCCAACGGTACTTTGTTTTACAGAGGGAAATCTTTCTTGTTTAGAAAGATTTGAGGAATATTTCCTCTCAACAGAATTTAATTCTGCACCCTGATGATTTATCATCTCCATTGGATTTTTGATCCGACGCCTCTGTTTAATCAGAGAGTAGAATTTATTCTACAAGGCGCCGGAGCTCACGTGTTGTGCACGTGGGCGCTACTTAAGATTTTTGTGTGCTTTGCCTATTGGTGCTCACGTGAGGAGCACATGCGGCGCCAATATAAGAGTTTTTAACTCTGGCGCTGGCGCTGCTTAAGATTTTTGTGTGCTTTGCACATTGGCGCTCACGTGAGGAGCACGTGTGGCGCTAACAAGAGTTTTTAATTCTGACGCTGGTGCCATCGTGGAAGGCACGTGAGGCGCTGTTTAAGATTTTTGTGTGCTTTGCACACGAGCGCTGCTCATATAGGAGTTTTTAACTATGGCGCTGGCGCCCTCGTGGAAGGCACGTGAGGCGCTGCCTCTTCAGTTTTGAATAGAGCTTTGCTCTTTTATTAGGGGAAACTCTTTTATTGGGGGAAACGGCTGGGCACTGCCTAATAAGTGCTAAGCACTTAGCTGTCTTCGGCTATATATGGAGTGCTGAGCACTTTTATTCAGCGCCCATGTGTGTTTCACGTGAGGCGCTGGCCTTCTGTTTTGGGCGCCCGCGTGTTTTTCATGTTGAGGCGCTGTTAAAAGGCGCCCACGCGGAAAGCACGTGAGGCGCTAGTCTTTTTTTTATAGAGATTTAATCTCTGTTGATATTTTCAGAGAGGTTAAACCTCTGTCGATGGTATTTTGACCATTAACGCTCACCAAAATCACTATTTTTGAGGATTTCGGGTTGAGTTTTTAAAGAACTATGTTCTTGAATTGAAGGAACTGAGTTCCTGGAGTATTATGGACTCCATCTTATTTCTTTTTAAATTTGTTCTTCCCTGAATGTTTGATTTTCAAGAACAAGATATTCCCGATGAGAATTAAATTCTCAACTTATGGAAGACTTGCCTTGTGGATCTCAGATTCAGAGAAAAAACTAAGTTCTTTTAAAAGGGTTAAACGCTTAGATGTGATATGAGAGGTAAAAGAGATATTTTAATCTCTGTGTTTTCTTTACCTCGGATCTTTTTGAAAGGGAAATCATCCTCTTTGAGAATTAAATTCTCTATTGTTTTGAAAGCTTTCTGTATTTTTTCCAAAAGCTTATAGGGGGTTTCTTCTCTTTTTTTATATCGAGTCCTCTTCCTTTCTTTTCATCTCTTTGCTCCTATTTATAGGAGAAGAAAAATAATCAATTTATTGAGAAAATCTCTCATTGAGAGATCATAATTGATTTTATAATCCATCCAGTTGATCTTTTATATCAACCTGTAAGGCGCTCTGTTTAACAGAGAAGATTTCTTATTTGCTTAACAAGATTAGGAAATATTTTCCTACGATAGAATTTTATTCTATCATATGAACATCTTGTTAGTTTAACAAGATTAGAATTTTGTTCTATCATATGAATATCTCGTTAGTTTAATAAGATTAGGAATATATTTTCCTAATATAGAATTTAATTCTGTTATATGAGTATCTTGTTGATTTAACAAAATTAGAATTTTATTCCAACATAGAATTTAATTCTATCACATAGAATTATATTCTATTATATGAATATCTTGTTAATTTAACAAGATTAGAATTTATTCTATCATATGAATATCTTGTTAGTTTAACAAGATTAGGAATATATTTTCCGAACATAGAATTTAATTCTGTTATATGCATATCTTGTTAGTTTAATAAGATTAGGAATATATTTTCCTAACATAGAATTTAATTCTATCAGATGATTTAATTGGTGATATTTTATCACCATTGGATTTTAAATCCAAGATTCTTTGTTAGGAAATGATCTTTCCATATTAGAAAGATGAAGGAAAATATTTCCTAAATAGAATTTAATTATATCATTTGATGATTTTAAATCACCGTTAGATCTTTGATCCAACGGCTCTTTGTTTAACAGAGAATATTTGATCAGGGAGATATTTTTTCCCTAATAGAATTTAATTCTATCATTTTGATGATTTATTATTACCATTGGATTTTTGATCCAACGACTCTGTTTAACAGAGAATATCCCAGATTTTAGGGAAATATTCCCCATGTAGAATTTAATTCTATCCTCTTTAATTTGGACGCTGACGGTCACGTGCTATGCATGTGGACGCCGCCTGAGAATTTAATTCTTTTATAAATAGCCACTCACGTGCTTTGCACGCCGGCGCTCACGTGTGTTCCACGTGAGGCGCCACTATAGGATTTAATTCTAACAGAGACTAGCGCCGGCGCTCACGTGGAAAACACATGAGGACCCAATATATGATTTAATCCTATTTGAGGCGGTATCTACATGCTTTGCATGTGGGTGCACGTGTTTAACACATGGGGGTTTATACGGGATAACAAGCCCCGAGCCAAAAATTTTGGTGGGAACAAATGCTCCCACTACTTTGCCCACGTAAGTATGTATGTGGGTGAAGTAGTGCAGAGTTATGCATGGCCATAGAATTGATGGCTTAGAAGACAAGTTTAGGATTCTTGTAGCTTAAGAATTTTTTTTATCTTCATGAGTTGTAAGGGTCTCAAGAAAGTTTTTCTCCCTATGAGTCTTGAAAATCTCAAAGATGTGTATTCTCCCTAGAAATCGTGAGGATTTCTAAGTGTTCATCGCCTCCGTGAGTCGTAAGGATCCCACTCGGATATTTTTTCCATACGAGTCGTGAGGTCCCGTAAGTAGCTTCTTCATTTCATCAGCGAATGTGGCTCATGGATAATATACAAGAGTCAGTTTGAACTTCCTTGTAGGGTAGCGATGGCTTAGGAAACATGTTTAGATCTGTCGCCTAAGACTTTTCAATTTTATGAGCCGTGAGGGTCTCATAAAGATATTTTTCCCTGCGAGTCGAGAGGATCTCGTATGTGTATTTTCTCCTTAGAAGTCGTGAGGACTCCTAAGTGCATTTTCTCTTGAGAGTCGTAAGGATATCAAAAGAGAATTTTCCCCATACGAGTCGAGAGGACTCGTAAGTGGTTTCCTCTCCTCGTCGGTATGTGACTTTGGAGAATGTGGCTCGTGAATAGTGTACAAGAGTCAATTTGGACCTACTTGTAGGGCCACAATGCTTAGGAAACAGGTTGATATCCCCGTCGCCTAAAACTTTTCACCTTCATGAACCGCGAGGGTTTCATAAAGATGTTTTCCCTACGGGTCGAGAGGATCTCACAAGTGTATCCTAACGTGAAATATAGATAGCCCCTATTCTTTTACGATAGAGGTCTGTTAGATTTGTGGTACTAGGCTTTTAGTCCGTGATACCGTCACGTTAGCTGATATATATCTCGATATGCAGTCTTTAAACCGCTGTTCGAGTAGCCCCGCAACTGTCGTGTCTCTGATCCCTTCGAGGGCTGGACAAGACATCTTCAAGTAATCTTCTTAGGTTATATTACCTTTGGAAGAGCAAGCGTTAGGAATTTGCCATGACGCTTTTTACTAGAGATTAGGCTCAATTTGGAGCCCCGATGAGTCATAACCGCACCCTTCTGGGGTGGGATGATCTCCAATGGTCTTTTGGGTTTTATATGAGTTGCCGTCAAGACCTGAAGCTAGGAATATGTCGTCATTTCGTTTTTTGCTTTGACGATGTCGTGCTGATTCTTTGCTGAAGTAGGGTAGATATCTGTAAGACCTCTATGCTGTATGTATTGCAATTGAAGTCCAGAGCTAAGAATATGATATCGCACCAATTTCATTTGATAGCTGCGTCCACATCCTGCTAAAATGAGGAGAACGTTGAGCTGGAGGTAGGATTTTTCCATTACTCCTTTTTTATTTGACCCTTGGGTCTTTGTTGACGTTGCATCTGCATCAAGAAGGAACGTCGAGCTGATCTCTAGACTGTAGATGTTACCATTGAGATCTGAAGCTATGAATATACCGTCACTTTATTTTTATTTGATTGTTGTGACTGCCCGTACTGGAATGAAGGGGAACGTCGAGATAGTCTATAGGTTGTATATGAACCATCAAGACATGATTCTCCTTTTGACGAAGTATGGCGGGAAAATATGGTCTCTTTCTTTCATTTATGCTCATGGATCGTATACAAGAGTCAATATGGACATATTTACAGAGCAAAGGAAATTTCATTTTATATATTTTATTTATTTTTCCGCGATTCTTTATCTTTTTAGCTTTTCATATCGCGAAAGTCGCGATTGCCCAATCATTTCGGCTATTTTTCGCGGTGCCTAATCATTTCGGCTATTTTTTGCGGTGCCCATTTATTTTGGCTATGTATTTTTTATTTTTACTCGCTGCTTTTTATTACGAGTTGCCCAAATATTTCAGCTTTTTTATATGCATTTTTTGTGACTCGCTGAGTTTTATTACGAGTTAGGAACCCGAGATCTGATACCAATCTTGGTATCAGCATCACTGCAACTGGAATATTACCAGGAGCGAATCATCATTTGCCATAAAAGGACTTGGAGTTTGACACATGTTTAAGCATCAGCATCGCTACAATTGGAATGTTTCAAAATGGCTTAGCAGACAGGGTTAGGATCCTGCCAACTAAGGCTTTAGACTTTATGAGCCGTAAGGGTCTCACAAAAGTATTTCTTATTACGAGCCGAGAGGATCTTGTAAGTGTATTTTCTCTTTAGGAATCATGGGGATTCCTAAGTGATATTTTCATTTGTAAGGCGTAAGGATCTTCCAAGAGTATTTTCTTCTTATAAGTCGAGAGGACTTACAAGTGTCGATCACCATATGTGGACATTTCTCGCCATTGGTAGAACTTGGTAAGGGAATATTTATTCGTGCCCGTGGATTGTATACAAGGGTCAATATTAGACCACCTGTAGGGCAACTTAGGGGATATGACAGCTTAAGAACATGTTCAGATCCCTGTAGCTTAAGGCTTTTGAATCCTATGAGCCGTGTGGGTCTAATAGGGGGAATTCTCCTTATGAGCCATGAAGATCTCATAAGTATATTATTATTTTTTTATGAGATTGCGTCCTTCTGGGTTTTCACAAGCTCGCCAGTAGTCCTGCTGTTTTTACTCACGGCGCCCTTTTAGGTTTTCATCCGTGCCCATCTTGCTTGTGGATGTACAGTTTTTTTTTTGCGAAACTCTCAAAAGTAGCTTCGCTGCATATGACCCGTCTATTTGCCGGTGAGATTTGGGGTGGCTTCATCGCTGGAGTAGCTGTATAGCCAGTGGGACTTGAGTTGCAATCTTTGCTACTAAGACTTTGATTGCAATATAGATCTCAAGGGAATGTATCGCCGTATTTGTGGCGATGCACTAGTTTAGGGATGTTCCGGTCTATTATTGCCATGTTTTAGGCGAATTTTTAGTTTAGGGACTTTTCGGTCCATTGTTAGTTTACGGACATCTCGGTCCATTGTCGCCGTTTTTGAGACGGATTGTTAGTTTAAGGACTTCTCGGTCCGTTATCGCCATGTTTGTGACGGATATTTAGTTTAAGGACTTCTCGGTCCGTTGTCACCATGTTTGAGGCGACGGAGCTTTTTGGATACTACTTTCGGGGTTCTGACTCAGGAAGATAGCGAGCGGACACAAACGTCATCATCCATCATTGATCTAAGTCATGACTCTTCAAGCGTAGTATTTTTTAGGAATCGGCCGTTTATTGGCCGGAAGGGTCTTTTGCCATGTATATCCATAAGCAGGTAGGCTCCACTTTGGTAGATTTTGTCTATAATGTACGGGCCTTCATAGTTCGGCTCGAACTTCCCCCATTTTGCACGATTGAGGATCATAGGTCTTTTGACGACTAGCACAAGTTCATCTTGGTGGAATGTTCTCGGCCTGGTCAATTTTTCGTATGACCGCATCATCCTTGCCTTATAAACTTTCAGATTTTGCTGTGCTATAAGGCGAGTTTCGTCGAAGGCATCGAGCTCCTCGAGCTGAAGATGCGCGTTTTCTTCATCTGTCAGCTCGTATCGAATCGCTACCCGTAGAGAAGAGAGTTCTATTTATAGGGGAATCACTGCTTCCGTGCTGAATACCAACGCGTATGGTGTTGTATTCATGGCTGTTTTGAACGTTGTTCGGTATGCCCAGAGAGTTTCGTGCAGCCTTTCGTGCCAGTCTTTTTTGTTTCTGGACACTATCTTTTTTATAATCTTTGTCAAGGTTTTGTTGAAAACTTCAGTTAGACCATTGGCACGAGAATTATAAACGGAAGAATATCTCCAGTCTATTTTATGCTGCTGTACGAAGCGGATGATTTTATGACTTCTATAGGCTGGCCCATTATCAGAGATAATTCGTCACGGAGTGCCGAACAGATAGATAATATGTGTTATGATGAAATGGAGGATATTCTCCGTCTTCACCTCCCTTAGTGGTACCACTTCTGCCCACTTGAAGAAGTAGTCGGTCGTCGCCAGTATGAACCGATGTTCTTTGGACGATACTGGTTCAATGGGGCCGATTATATCGGTTCCCCACATTTCGAATGGCCAGTTAGCCACTGTTTGGTGTAGCGGATTTGGATGTTGGTGGATGAAGTCCCCTTGAATTGGACACGAGTGACACTGCTTCGCGTATTCTGTAACATTTCAGAAAATAAAATATTATTTTTGGAAATTTAAATAACAAAAATAATAAATTTCATGAATATTATTAAGTATGAGAATTAGTTTTAATGAAGGGGTATAATTATATACCGATAGTTTAGAAAATATTTGGAAATATATATCAAATATTGATTTTGAAAGAATTTATGTGATTTAGACATTTTATAAAATTTTATACAATTAATTATATACAAGTTTATTGCTAAACTTGATTAATATTTACTAATTATGCATTAAGCTCGGTTATGCATATGACATGCACTATGTCATGTCTTAAAAGACTTGTTACATTTTACTTATGAACCATGGCTTTTCTTTTCCAAATGGTTTTTTTTGTTAAAAAAAAAAAAATAGAAATGTGAGATATTTTATGGCATGGGAGACATGGAGGTATGGCTCATGAGAGAGAGAGGGGGAGAGGGGTCTTCATTGACCATGGCTCATTGTTCTCTCATCTTCATTTCCTTCTCTTCTTCTTCTTCTCCTCCTCCTCTTCCTCCACTCTCCACCACCCTCAAAACCATTCCAAATCCACACCAAAATCTTATACTTCCTTCACTAAAATGGTGCACAAGCTCACTACAAGCACGATGGTATGAATAAGTTGAGATTTTGAAGACTTTGAGCAACTCAAGAAAATTCTTGAGTTTCCAAATGAGGTATATCCCTACACTTTTGGTTAAGATTTTAGTGTTTCTTATGTTCTAGTGTAGTTTAGAGTTAAACTTGAGAGTTTTGGTGATCTTTGAAAATTCCTAGTTGAGGTTTAGATGATATTTTGATGTATGAAGGTGAAATTGAGGATTAGATAGTGTCTAAACCCTTGTAGTGTTGGTATTTTTGAACCAAACCAGAGATTAAAACCCCAAGAATTGAGCTTAGAATTTTCTCGTGTCGGTTTTGTGAAATTTTAAAGACTACAGGGAATCTGGAGCAACTTGGGATGTTACTGAGAAAATCAAACAACTTTTTTGACCTATATAGACCACTAGAAGACCACCACAGAGAGACGAGACACCAATTCTTAGATAGGGCAGGCGACGCCGGGTTTTTGGGACATCTCGCCGGGCAACATATAGGAGTTGATGTTGGGGTTTTACCTGTAGCTCACACACCTTATGACTTAGCCTCCGTAATGTTAGTTTGGTCCCTTTTTAACTGAGCCAAAATCTGGGAGCATTTTGAGTTGATTTTAGCAATGGTTTTCCGATTTCTAAAACTTGGGTTTTGGTAATTGAATTTGGATTTGGTCGTTGGACATTTGTACGTCAACGACGAGGGTGATTGGATTGTTTTTGCATGCGTAAGCTATAGGTTCTAACCTATAAGCACTTCGCATGTCATGTCGGTTTTTGATTGGATTTTGATGCGATACAATGTGTTGTGATATGTAGGCACCTTCGCGTGGACTTCAGGACCATAAGGGAGAACAAGCGTCGAGGATCGAGGTGAGTAGATATATATTGATTGATTCTGTGAAAGTGTGTTTATAGTAACCGCAATCAATAACAATGTCGCGTGTAGCTAGCCGAGATGAGTACGGGTCATCCTCAGGGATTCATAGAACTTTTAGTCTTGTATTAGACGAGTTGATTAGAATAAAAGAATAGAGAGAATAGATTCTAGATCTATGATAATCACGGATGTAGAATATATATAAAGAGGGTTTGTAGGTTTCGTTAGGATTTAGTAGTCATGGATGACTAATAAAGGTGACTCCTTTTATCTATTGATAGATTTAAAACTAGATTGATAGTGATGAATGAGAATTAGGGTTCTTGGAAGAAACTAGGGTTTCTCCACTATCGACCCTTGTCCTTTCATTGATCTCTATTCATGTCTAGCCCTTAACAAAACAATTATTAATCTGATCTCAAATCGCGGTCAAGACTATCAATAAATTGATAGCGCGTCCGATTAGGATGTTAACGATTGTTTTGCTAAAGTTTATAAACTTCATAAGACTAAAAAGAAGTTAAAGTTTTTCTCATTCATTGTTCTACCCTAATCCTACGAACTCTATCAAGCGGAGAATTACTCGCGCATGATGGAGATAGAAGAAGAAAGGATAGAGAATGAGATCATAATGTAAATACAGAAAATAAATACGAAATAATTAATCTAATGATCTACCTTTATTAATCAACTTCACAAGTACAATTTTTCGAGTTTAGATTACAAGAGGAAGAAGAAGTTGCTCTCGATCGCTGCCTCGTAGGAAGTAGATGTTCCGTCGAATCTCACGTCGCTTTATCACGTCGAATCGCGAACCTGTCGTGGATCACTTGTTCTTTGACGGTGATTTGCTTCGTGTAAAAGGTGATGATTTCTAGCTTTAGTCATCGGTCCTATTTCTAGCCAGAGAAGATACAAACCATAGATTCCAAGTATTAGGGTTTGTTGAGAAGATCCTACCCACAAAATCCCACACCCTAACTCTTCAGAACGGCTGCGGATCTGCCGCATTTTTGGGGGTTCATCCGTGGAAGCGCGGTGGAATAGTAGGATCATTTGACGAAAATTCTTCTGTAGCCTCATATTAACACATGGAGATTGTTGTGATATCTGAAATCTTCATATCTTTTCTGAGTCTCTGCCAGTATTGATTTTAGTATTTAATTAAACTTCATCGGCAGATTTTTGATTCCCGATATCTCGATATCCCGATCTTTTGAGCTGAGCCAAATCTTGCACAATATCTCCATGAATAATGTTAGTAATATTTGTTATAGAGATATATTCTTAATCATTTTATATAGTAATAAATTTTTAAGCAATTTGATTAAGATTATTTGATATGATATGTATAATAAAAATATTATATAAATATTATATGCATATATTTTCCTTTATAATGTTAATTATAATATATAAACATATGGTAAATAGTATTTTGCTGATAAACCCAAATATGTTCTATATTTATAATAACTACCTTTAAATATTTAAGAAAAGTAAGGAAAATGTTATATCAAATGAGCGATATTTTCGACTGAACAAATACTCCCAAACTTAACTTTGATCGTCCTGAGCAAACTATTTATTCAACAGAAGGATAAAAAGAAAAACCTAAGTAGCACGCTTTCGTAGGCAACAGGATTGCATTGAGCACGTGCAAGCCGTTAAATCTCTAGGTGTCTCTAGTAGGAAGAGTGTTGTCTCTTGAGGGTTCTCAACGGATTACACCCACAAAATCCTATAATAAAAGAAAGAAAATGAAAGTTATGTACAAAGATAAGAACTATAAAAGAAAGAACTTAAAAATAAGAGTTTCTAACTACCCCAGTTTTTCAGTTGCCATGAGCTCTATCTTAATGGTCGTGAAAAGATATTAGAAATCATATCATCCCTCAATAAAATATCGTCTTTATTCTTCCTCCCTATCTTCATCCAAACATCGATCATATACCCCTATGTGTGTGTAAAAGACATCTCTACACTTAGAGAATTCAATTCAAGCTATCATAATTTTTTCCATTTTCCTTAGTACTTTTTAGTCGGTGAACATTATCAGATGGAATTGCTCATATATCCTTCATGCAATCGTTAATATTTCTTGAGGTACTAACCGACCGATTACCAAACGTGCTCGCGTATTTAGACGTAATTCCTCGTCTTGCAACACCTAAGACTTAGCAGTGGCTCCCAAACCAGTTGGTCTAAGGCATTTGGTGATAAATCACCCTTCTATATTTTTTTTCTGCTGCCTTAAGTAATTACAAAATCGGTGTTCATTTTTTTCTTCACTATTTATATTTTATATTTTATTTTTATTTTTATTTTTTCATACTAAGGCTTTTAGACAAGAGTATTTCAAGGTATCCTCTACTATCCTAACTTTCAAGATGTGTGCAAGTGCGTATAGTAAGGTATCAACGTTCAAATGTTTGGCCTCAAGAATACGGACTATTTTTCAGACTTATTTTTATCCTCCGATTAGTGATTCCCTTCATCTTACTGACCCTTGGGACAACGGCTCATAACTATTTATTACTATTTTCGTTTAAGAAAATATCTAATTTTCTTACTTTTCTTAAACTATTCCTATCTTTCATATGTAATTTTTCACTTTCAAACTTTTATCATCAAAAAATTTTTGTGCTTATATTTATGATAATGCAAAATAATGCGTGAATAAGCACAAACCTTCCCCAAACCTGTTTGCCGCAGTGTCCTCACTGATATCATCTGTTTAGCTTAAAAAAACTGTAGACTTGGGAGGAAAAGTTATCAAAGGGGACATGAATAAATGACAGTGAAATCCTCCCCCAAACTTATTTTTGGCTCATTATTATGTAAAAATTTATTTTCTTTCAAGAGCCAAAATATTTTTCTCTCCCCCCAAACTTGAGTAAAATAGTATCAAGCATTTAAAATTATGAGATGGGGGTTAAAGTTATTGGTCTATGCAAATCTTTACAGAGTCAAAAAGTCAATACCAACTATTCAAAGATTTTATCAATACAGCACTGTAGGGTGTTTTTCGTCACCCTATTGAGATGGGAATACACGCGCGCTTGTCAGGCGTATACTACAGATTCCCCCTGCCTAGGGTAGGCCGGGGTTTATTGATTGTGGGGATCCGAATCTCCGGCAGCCGCGGACTAAGCTGCCGTTAATTACCCCTCGCCTTTGGGGCGAGGGAACCTCCGATTAACGGGTTAAACTGGTCATGCGAACTTAATGTGCAGTGTACGTGTGTTCTGTTTTGGAGGGGGTTTAAATATATCGGGAGCCACGCAGAGTTTTTACGGGGGTTCCGCTACCCGGATAACGGGCTGGGGGTCAAGGGGGCTAGCAGCCCCCTTGCGGGGTGCGGGGCAGTGTCCCGTTAGAATTTTTTTTTCTAACAGGGACAGTGTCGTGGAGTATGTGTGTATGCACATATGTATACATATATATGTATATATATATATGTATATACATAAGAAAAAAAAAGAGGGGGAAAAGGCATCCAAAGGATGCGTGGGGGCAGCACCTTGGGCGCTGTGCGCCTAGGTGCTGTGCGCTCAGGCGCAAGAGTGCCACGTGTCGGCACGTGGGCGCTCTGCGCTGGAGCGCTGGGCGCTTGAGCGCAAGCGCGCCACGTGTCGGCACGTGGGCTCTTTGCGCTTCAGCGCCTAACGCTCGAGCGCAAGTGCGCTAAGTGTCGGTACGGGGGCGACTTGCGCCTGAGCACTTGCGTTTGAGCGCAAGAGCGCCACGTGTCGACACGGGGGCGACTTGCGCCTGAGCGCTTGCGCTCGAGCGCAAGCGCGCCACGTGTCGGCACGCGGACGCTCTGCGCCTGAGCGCCGGCGAGAAAAAGAGGCTTTTAGCCTAAAAAAATTCTCGGAAGAGAAATCAGAGAGGAGTTGGACTCCTGAGTGTGTTTTTGGGGTTAATGGAAGGGGTTCTTCTTCTTCCTCCTCTATTAGCTGGATCTTGAAGATCAAGAGATGTGAGATCTCAAAATCTCTCCTTTTTGGGATCTAAAGACAGATCCAAGTTCCCCTTTGTGGGTTTGGTGGTGAAAAACTATCTTGTTTTTGAAAAGGAAGAGTAGAACTCTTGATTTAATTCAAAAGAAAGAAGAAGGTTTGAGACCTTCAGAAAAAGGAAAGAAATACAAACCCTAGGTTTTTGAGAGAATGAAAAAGTTCCTTTTTTATTCATCACCATGTTGCCTTATATAGGCTTATATATTTACATATAGCCCCTTGGGCTTTACAAAAATGGCATTTTAGCCATCCCATGGCTCATGTGCCATTTCATTTTTGCACATAAGCCATGGGCTTACAAAATATTGGCTTTATGCCCATTTTGTTTACATTCATGCATAAACAATTGCATAAAAATTATTTATGACATGATTTCGTTGTTGGCATGGGGAGGCTGGCCACGGGCTCGACTTAGGCATGGGCCCGCTTGACCTGGGCTTGGGCCCACCTAGCTTGGGGGTTGACCTTGACTTTGACTCGGTCAACCGGGGTGTAAATTTTTACCCCAACAAATTGCCCCCCATCAATAAATGCACACCGTACATATGGGTCGTGTGCATGAAATTGATGGATCTTCTTTCACGTGGAGACGACTTGCTTTGGTTCCCACTTTTTGGGATGCACTGCCCTTTTTACGACGTGGACGGTCGACGCTTGACGCGTCTCCGAGACGGAGTGTCCGTGGTAGACGTTTCCCTGACTCGGAGTGATTTGGTTCCCTATTTGTGGAGAGCCTGCACTGCCCGTTTTGCGACATGGACGGTCGACGCTCTGATCCGGAGCGATTTGGTAGACGTGTCCCCGGCACGGAGTGTCGCTGGTCGACGTTTCCCTGGCGGAGTGTCGTTGTTGGACGTTTCCCTGATACGGAGTGTCTGTATTGGACGTTTCCCCGATGCAGAGTGTCGCTTGCTGACGTGTCCCCGGCACGGAGTGTCTGCTTGACGTTTCCCCGGCACGGAGTGTCGCTGATCGACTTTTCCCCAGCGCGGAGTGTCGCTGGTTGACTTTTTCCCGACGCGGAGTGTCGCTGGTGGACTTTTCCCCGACGCGGAGTGTCGCTGGTTGACTTTTCCCCGGCACGGAGTGTCGCTGATCGTCTTTGCCCTGGCGCGGAGTGTCGGTGGTTGACTTTTCCCTGGCACGGAGTGTCGCTGATTGACTTTTCCCCGGCGTGGAGTGTCGCTGTTGGACGTTTCCCTGATGCGGAATGTCTGTGTTGGACGTTTCCCCGATGCAGAGTGTCGCTAGTTGACGTTTCCCCAAGACGGAGTGTCTGTTGTAGGACGTTTTCCCGAGACGGAGTGTCTGTTGTAGGACGTTTCCCCGAGACGGAGTGTCTGTTGTTGGACGTTTCCCCGGTACGGAGTGTCTGTTGTCGACTTTTCCCCGGCACGGAGTGTCACTGTTGGACGTTTCCCTGATGCGGAGTGTCTGTGTTGGACGTTTGCCCGATGCAGAGTGTCGCTGGTTTGACGTTTCCCCGATGCGGAGTGTCGCTGGTTGACGTTTCCCCAAGACGGAGTGTCTGTTGTAGGACGTTTCCCCGAGACAGAGTGTCTGTTGTTGGACGTTTCCCCAGTACGGAGTGTCTGTTGTCGACTTTTCCCTGGCGCAGAGTGTCGCTGGTTTGACGCAGAGGTCGATGTTGGAATTGGTTGGTTTGATTTGTTTGATTTGAGTTGACATCAGCATCGCTATACTGGAATACGGTACCAGGAGCGAATCATCATATGTCTTTGAGAGGATTTGGGAATTGGTTTTCTGTCGGCATCTGCATTGCTGCACTGGAATAATGCCAGGAGCAACTCATCATGTGCCCCGGGAGGATTTGGATTTGGTTTTTTTTTGTTGTTTGGCATCTGCATCGCTGCACTGGAATAATGCCAGGAGCAACTCATCATTTGCCCCGGGAGGATTTGGGAATTGGTGGCTTAGGAGACAGGTTTAGATCCCTATCACCTAAGACTTTTCAATTTTATGGGTCGTAAGGGTCCCATAAAAGCATTTTCTCCCTACGAGTCGAAAGGATCTCGTAGGTGTATTTTCTCCTTAGGAGTCGTGGGGACTCCTAAGGGTGTTGCTCCTTTGTGAGTCGTAAGGATCTCATGCGGGAATTTTCTCCTCACAAAGTCGAGAGGACTTCGCGAGTGCATTTTTTTTTAGGGATCGGGATTGTTTTACACCCGTGGATTGTATACGGTTTTGTAGGATGTATGATCCAGACAGTAGGGCCATAAAAATTTCAGGACTTTGTTGGCGTCTGCATCGCTGCACTGGAATGTGGTACCAGGAGCGACTCATCATTCGCCGTTGGGGTATGGGATTTGGAGTTTGGTTGGCGTCTGTATCGCTGCACTGGAATATGGTACCAGGAGCGACTCATCATTCGCTACTTGGGGGTTGGGGAGCGATGGCTTAGGAGACAGGTTTAGATCCCTGTCACCTAAGACTTTTCAATTTTATGGACCGTGAGGGTCCCATAAAAGCATTTTCTCCCTACGAGTCGTAAGGATCTCGCAGGTGTATGTTCTCCTTAGGAGTCGTGAGGACTACCAAGTGTGTTTTTCCTTCGTGAGTCGTAAGGATCCCACGAAGGTTTGTTCTCCTCATGTATCGTGAGGACATATGAGTGGATTTCTCTCGTTCCCAGTTTAATGACTTAGAGGTCGACTGTTTCCAGTTTAACGACGTAGAGGTCATCTGTTTCCAGTTTAACGATGTAGAGGTCCTCTGCTTCCAGTTTAAAGACTTAGAGGTCATCTGTTTCCAGTTTAACGACGTAGAGGTCGTCTGTCTCCAGTTTAACGACGTGGTGGTCATCTGTTTCCAGTTTAACGACTTGGAGGTCATCTGTTTCCAGTTTAACGACGTGGTGGTCATCTGTTTCCAGTTTAACGACTTGGAGGTCATCTGTTTCCAGTTTAACGACGTGGAGGTCATCTGTTTCCAGTTTAACGACGTGGAGGTCATCTGTTTCCAATTTAACGACGTAGAGGTCGTCTGCTTCCAGTTTAAAGACTTAGAGGTCATCTGTTTCCAGTTTAACGACGTAGAGGTCGTCTGTTTCCAGTTTAACGACTTGGAGGTCATCCATTTCCAGTTTACGACTTAGAGGTCATCTGTTTCCAGTTTAACGACATAGTGGTCTACTGGATTGATTTGGAATTTCAGGATAGGGGCCGGCATCAGCGTTGTTACCACTGAAGCACATGTGCCAGGACACATGAGTGGGTCTTCCCAATGAAGCACAATTCCAAAGGCGGAGACCAGCCGCGTAACTGGTGGTTGCAGTGGGGAATGTGTATGCTGAGGATTATTTGAGCCCGTGGATTGTATACGGCAGTCAATTTGGGGACTAGCCGTAGGGCCGAAAGAATTTTGGGAAATTGGATTTTTGTTTGGTGTCTGCATTGCTGCACTGGAATAATACCAGGAGCAACTCATCATCCGCCCTTGTTTTTTTTTTGTTTTTGTTTTAGTTTGCTTTTTTTTTGTTTTACCGCGATCGCTCTATCATTCCATCTTTTCTTATCGCGACGATCGCGATTGCCCTATCATTTCGGCTCTTTATTTTCCTCTTTATTTTTACTCGCTGATTTTTATTGCGAGTTGCCCTATCATTTCGGCTTTTTATTTTTCTTTTATTTACACATGTTTTGTTTATTTACATTTTTTTTACATTCCCAGTTTAACGACTTAGAGGTCGATTATTCCCAGTTTAATGACGTGGTGGTCGAGAGAATCAGGTCCCTGAAGGACTTCGGTCCCCGTGTGTATGAAATTGGCGGTCACAGCTTGATTGTTTGTTAACACGCCAGGGGACAATGATATTTCTCCCGCCTTGTATTTTTTCTCGACCCAATCCTTGAAGATGCAACAGTCTTCAATAGTGTGCCCCAGCACTCGGTGGTATGGGCAAAAGTTAGGATGATCAGTCTTGTTTGCTTCACTTAGCCTTTTCGGTTCTGGTAGCCGCAGGCCATTCTTCAAAGCATCTTTAAAAATTTTGTGGACCTTGTCCCTTCGGAATGAGTAGACCTTATTTCTTCTTTCCTCCAAAGTTGGCTCTCGAGACTGGTCGGTTTTTGCTCCGCCCGTTCTCTGCTTATTTGGAGAATCGGTGATGTTAGAACTTCCGACTTTTCGGTTGTCGTCCCTCCAAGGTTTCGGTCTGTTTGTGAACTGAAGATCCTGAGCGGACTCGGGCTTTGAGCGTTCCAACGTTTGGACCTTTTTGGTCAGCTCTTGGAATGTTTTGAGACCCGTGGTACACAGAAACGGGGCCATCCAGTTGTTGAGATTTCCGAAAAGGAGACTGACAGATTGGTCCTGCTCTATCGGCGGTTCGCATTTGACGGAGAGATTACGCCATCGGGTTATAAAATCCGTGCTGCTTTCGTCGCTCTTTGGCTTGGTCCTTACGAGCTCGGCAATGGTAATCTTATCGCTGACGCTCATGAACCTCTGCCGAAACAGAGACTCCATTTGGACAAAAGTAGTAACGGAGCCATCCGGTATGCTCGCGTACCAGTCGAAAGCAACATCGGTCAAGCTATTAACGAACTGGCGGAGGAGAAGCGCATCATTGCCCCCAGTATTCCCGCATGAGGCTTTGAAGTGGGCGATGTGTTGATTCGCATTTCCCGTCCCATCGAATCTTCCGAATTTAGGGATGACGTAGCCGCTAGGAAATTCTACCAGATCATACTGAGCAGGATATGGTCTCCCACTATTGTTGATATCTTTTTGCGCTTCGGCTTCGGCCACCAATGTTTTGACTTTGCTGGCAACCAAATCCATGATTTGATCTTGAGTTAGCGGGCTACTGTCATCAGTAGCCAAGACATTTCCTGAGATAGGATGCGACTGATTTTCATGCGGTGCGCCCACTTTTGGATTTGAGGGAACGGGCGTCGGCTGTTTCGGGACATCGTTCCCCGGTTCATGAGAGCCTTACGCCTGAATGGGCGGCTGAGGGGCAAGTTGGGCCGTGAGCTGCATCACGGCATTCGTCAAGTCGTCGGTCTTTGAGTAGAGCTTGGCCATCTCCTTGTCTTTGCTTCTGAGCTGCTTTCGGAGCTCTTGGAGGAGTTGCTGCTCTGTGGTCTTAGGACGGAAAGTTGGCTCATCTTCGCTTTCCGAGCCTGACTCCTCATGGACCGAAGGGTCTTTCCGCCTATCATCCTCATCGAGAGGGTTTTCATCATCCAACGGAGGCGGCTGTTCTTGGGAAGCGGCGACCACATTCAAGCCAGATTGGATTTGAGATGCGGTGGCCCCGTCCTTCCTCTTGCTGCGCGTGCCCACCATGTAGACAGTGTGGACCACATACCCAGCCACCTTTTTATCTTTGGCAGCTGATTTCGCGGAGCGGTCCGGGCTTTGGAAATTCATAAATTTTAACATGGAAAGAGCCCTGGCCCTTTTGTTGGCTCTGTATCTGAGCCTTTTCTCCCTCAGCTACTCGATTTTGAAGGCTTGGCGGGCATCCGCTATCCGGGAAGCCATTGTGAGTTGATCAGAGGGGAGCTTAGAGAAGACACCCGATCGAGCAGTGGTCAAGGGCACCACTGGAGCTTGCTCGGGACGCGTTGTAACTTTGTTGGTGTTGATGGCCTTGCCCCCAGCTGGGGCCATGGAGAGTCGTTCGGAAATGGACTTGCGCTTGGGCTGAGGTGTCCTCGCGACCACCACATTTGGTCTCCTGCCTTTCGAGACCGGTTTATCCGCCATCGGGGCTTGAGGAGCCGGGATGGCGCCAACAGGCATGAACATAATAGAGCCGAATGGTAGCAGCGGCTCCTCCCATTGTCGTCCGAGACTGGCCGGAAGGACTGTCCTGGAGTCTATCTTCATCGTGTAGGAGACGGGAGCTGAGTTCATCATCGAAGATATCGTCGGAAGGTGATTGTTTGAAAATCTGCATGAAAGAGCATTATTTCAGTATAAATATAGGTATGTATATTGACTGAGTTCGCATGAACGTTTAACCCGAAATATGGCAGGAGAGATTGGTCCCACCAGGCGTGCCAGAATCTGTATGGTGTTTTTCGTCACCCCATTGAGATGGGAATACACGCGCGCTTGTCAGGCATATACTACAGATTCCCCCTGCCTAAGGTAGGCCGGGGTTTATTGATTGTGGGGATCCGAATCTCCGGCAGCCGCGGACTAAGCTGCCGTTAATTACCCCTCGCCTTTGAGGCGAGGGAACCTCCGATTAACGGGTTAAACTGGTCATGCGAACTCAATGTGCAGTGTACGTGTGTTCTGTTTTGGAGGGGGGTTTAAATATATCGGGAGCCACGCAGAGTTTTTACGGGGGTCCTGCTACCCGGATAACAGGCTGGGGGTCAAGGGGGTTAGCAGCCCCCTTGCGGGGTGCAGGGCAGCGCCCCGTTAGAAATTTTTTTTCTAACAGGGACAGTGTCGTGGAGTATGTGTGTATGCACATATGTATACATATATATGTATATATATATATATATATGTATATACATAAGAAAAAAAAGAGGGGGAAAAGGCATCCAAAGGATGCGTGGGGGCAGCACCTTGGGCGCTGTGCGCCTAGATGTTGTGTGCTCAGGCGCTAGAGTGCCACGTGTCGGCACGTGGGCGCTGTGCGCTTGAGCTCCGGGCGCTTGAGCGCAAGCGCGCCACGTGTCGGCACGTGGGCGCTTTGCGCTTCAGCGCCTAACGCTCGAGCGCAAGTGCGCCACGTGTCGGCACAGGGGCGACTTGCGCCTGAGCGCTTGCGCTTGAGCGCAAGAGCGCCACGTGTCGACACGGGGGCGACTTGCACCTGAGCGCTTGCGCTTGAGCGCAAGCGCGCCACGTGTCGGCACCGGGGCGACTTGCGCTGGAGTGCAAAGCGCGCCACGTGTCGGCACGTGGGCGACTTGCGCTCGAGCGCTTGCGCTGGAGCGCAAGCGCGCCACGTGTCGGCACGCGGACGCTCTGCGCCTGAGCGCCGGCGAGAAAAAGAGGTTTTTAGCCTAAAAAATTTCTCGGAAGAGAAATCAAAGAGGAGTTGGACTCCTGAGTGTGTTTTTGGGGTAATGGAAAGAGTTCTTCTTCTTCCTCCTCTGTTAGCTGGATCTTGAAGATCAAAAGATATGAGATCTCAAAATCTCTCCTTTTTGGGATCTAAAGACAGATCCAAGTTCCCCTTTGTGGGTTTGGTGGTGAAAAACTATCTTGTTTTTGAAAAGGAAGAGTAGAACTCTTGATTTAATTCAAAAGAAAGAAGAAGGTTTGAGACCTTCAGAAAAGGGAAAGAAATACAAACCCTAGGTTTTTTAGAGAATGAAAAAGTTCCTTTTTTATTCATCACCATGTTGCCTTATATAGGCGTATATATTTACATATAGCCCCTTGGGCTTTACAAAAATGGCATTTTAGCCATCCCATGGCTCATGTGCCATTTCATTTTTGCACATAAGCCATGGGCTTACAAAATATTGGCTTTATGCCCATTTTGTTTACATTCATGCATAAAAAATTACATAAAAATTATTTATGACATGATTTCGTTGTTGGCATGGGGAGGTTGGCCGCGGGCTTGACTTGGGCATGGGCCCGCTTGACCTGGGCTTGGGCCCACCTAGCTTGGGGGTAGACCTTAACTTTGACTCGGTCAACCAGGGTGTAAATTTTTACCCCAACAAGCACCAAGGCTAGTAGAAGAACATGTTATATGTAGACAAGAATAAGTGGGGAGGAGATAAGAGGTGGTATGGTTTACGTCTCGGTCGATAGAGACGAAACAGTGATGGTGAACGAAAACGAGAATGTGAATGATTAGGAATGAGAAGAATAGTCATATTCTCGTATGGGATAAGAAGAAATGGTGGTGGTTCAACTTCTTCGGGTGGAGGTTGATTGATCACAAAATCCGTGTCGTTTAGAAATGCGAGTTCGTCGGTGAAAATATCTTCGAAACTTTCATCGATGGTCCGATTGAACGTTTCAATGTCAATAAGTGTCGCGCTAGAATTGAACACACTTGATTTGTCAAAAATTATGGAGGTAGGATTTAAAAACTCATCTACCTCATTCTCAAAGGGGTCTAAATCAAGTGGACTTCCAAGAATCATAGAACTCGAAATATCGGAGTGTGCTTCATCAAAACTCGATAGAATTAAAGAAAAATTAGAAGAAGAACCAGAGAAAGTGAGAGATGAAATGGGTAAACAAATTTGGGTGTCAAGTATCGCTGAACCAGATGTGGAAAATGAAGGTTGAATATCGTTTTGCTTTTCGGTCATGCATTTATCATCAATTTCCAGACGCATATGGGGTTCGGGAAAAACAGTTAATGGTTCGAGATGATGTTCACACGGAGGTGAAAGTTCATGATGAATTGGTGAGAAAAACTTATCCAAAACTTTGGGTTCATCATCTAATATATCCCTAGCGTCAATATCCTCAATTAAGTGAAGGTTAAAATTCCTAGTCACCTCATCAAAAGCATGGTTTTCAATTAATTTTGGTTCTATAGTGGAGGTGTAGAGATCAAAAGGATTAGGTGTTGTTTCACTTGAAACGGACCCTTCACAATCAGGTAAATCAAACACTACAAAGTCACACAACTCATCAAACCTTCTATCTTCAATTGGTGAATCATTTGGTGTACTCGATAGATTTATGAAACTGGAGTTGTGAATTTCAATTTGGGATAGGGAGGTTTGATTTGGAAGGGTGTACTGCTCTCTCTCTCTCTCACAACCTAAATTCTCAATTTGTTCTATTGCCGTATCATACATTGAAATTTTTTGAGCTAGTTGGAAACTAGTTGCTCGTTCGTTGGGTTGTATGAGGGTGGCCATAGACGCATTCAATTCCTCGATGTGGCTACGCGACACTACCCGAAATTCTTCCACTGTCCGTTCATGACTAGACATGGGTCGGTAAGGGGTTTTAGCAGAAGATTGAAATTCTTGTGGATAGGTAAAATTTGAAAGTGTATGTTACCACTCCACAGGGTTTTACAAGCATCAAGCATGCCATTTTAAAAATTTTCTGGGGTGATAACTAACACTAACCTAGATCGTTAACTAGATGATTAGGGTTTTAGATTTGATATCTACTAAACTATAAAAAGTGATAGATGGCTATACCCTCGTAGATCGAGTCCTTCACTTCACATGCTCCGTGTAGTAGTCCCGCGACTCCACTAAGCTCCACTTGAGGGTTTGGACGAGCTTCCTCCGAAGACCTTCATGCCGAAGATGATCCGCGTGAAATTCCTCTAACTCAAGCTACCTCTACACTAAAATATTTTAGTATAGGAAACACGCTACACTTGATCACTAGTCAAGTGTAGGATGGTGAAGTAGGGGATTTGGTGCTCACAAATTTGTGTTCAAGTTTCATGATTCACTTCATATGTGAGGGTTGAAGCTTGAAGCATGACAATGAGGAAGAAGAAGAAGCTAGAGAGCAAAAATGGGAGCAAGAGTTGAAAATGGCAAAGTCTTGGAAATAAGATAAAGAATGGCTCATCCTTGACCCTCACTAATTGAAGCATCCAAATATCCACAAATAAAATATGGTGCCATGCTTCAATAATAAGTCAAGATGAATAAAATAATAGATGTAGCCTTGCTTCCCCATTCCTCTTCAATTTCCACCCCATTTCTATTTTCACAAAATAGAAAACAAGCCATGCTTCATATATATATATATATATATATATATATATATATATATATAGTGAGTTAATAATATTACTTAAGGTATAATTATATCAAATATAATATATATCACATTATTAAATCAACACATGATTTAATAATCCGGTTATATCATATATAACCAACTAAAATTATTTATCTGTATATCACATTTTCAAATCAACACTTGATTCGATAATCTGGTTATATCATATATAACCGAACTTGATAATAGATAACTGCCAGATTACAATACGGTATCACATACACGTATTTAATCTGGCCCACTCACATATCACATAAGTGTCCTAATTCGTTTCGCTTGAACCAGGAAACTTCTGTGTGGGACTCTAAAGACTCGTCAATACGCCAGCAGTAGGTGATGATCACATCAGTCATCTACAAGCCGTCAGCGGTACTAGCTGGATGTAACGGCTACTCGAGTATTGAGCGATATGAAGATCAATAAGAAAACCTGTCCATACTCTCAATGAAGCCTATCAGTAACACTACCATACAGTCCGGTCTCTTCGTCTGATATATCGCATATTATGTCTAGGGGTGGTAAACGTCAGACCCCAGTAACGTGATGAGTCATGCCAATGTCTGGCCTATAACGGTTTGAGAAACTACTGATAACTCTTATCAGTAAATCTCAGCAGCAGCCCTGGCCAGGGACTTTCAGTTATAGCCAATCGAGCATAACGCAATATTAACCACTAATATCTGGAGAGACGAAACCCCTCCTATCGCTCATTGCCTCCATGTGACTCAGGACTGTACCCAAAATCCACCTGTTTGCACGACTCCTCTTGAGTGTGGTAGGGAGGAAATCAGCACAGTGGGAGCCACACAAGCCTCTATGACGGTTTTGGGTTTACAGACTAATCTGTACCAGTGTCACCAGAGGATTGTTATCTGACGATGGGTATAATACCAACTAGGAGTCCTCGGCGAGTCCGTTTGGTGTACCCATTCTCTAATGAGCACCTGTGTACAATCTTTGATGTCACACACCAATGGTTGTGGGATCAACCATCGCCCTCCAAGGGACAAGAAACGTACACACTAGTGTACTCTGGAATATCGATGCCCTTGTCTCGATATCCCCTCGACTAGGAACAGTTAAAGGATGTACTTTTGGACCATCCTGGCCCCACTAGTACGATCTCATCATAATCCTGGAAGTCAAGTACATATCCTAAGGGCTTTATCAACATGTAAGAGACATACGGTATATAAATACCAGTCTACATGTTAAGATAAAGGTAACCTGATAGCATACTATCATATTGAGCAATAAATTCCTCTATATATATGTCCAAGCATCCACTATATCAATAATAATGGCCTCTAGGGCATACATATTCCTAACAAAACTCCCAAATGAATGTTCAGAAGAAATGTCAAGAGAATGTGTAAAAGTCGGGTAGGATTGATAGGAATCGAATGGTTGTGAAAATTGGACAGGAGTAGGATCAACATTATGATAAGAAGAATATTGATATTGGTTTGTTGGTTGGCGACTGGCAATAGATGTCATATACGCCACAAAACGAGTAGCAATATATTCCTTAGAAAATGATGGTGTTTGTTGTCCTAACGGTTTGACCGGATTGAAACTTTGGCTTTTAGCTCTCGCCATATGCTCAGCGATGGACATGCATTTAGGAGTTCCCTCACACGCTTTAAATGGAGTATCAACATAAGAAGATGTAGAATTTTGATGCGGTTGATAGGACCTGGGGTGAGGTGTCCAACTGTTTCTTTCCGCTTACTCTTTCCGATCTCTTAAAAATATGGTAGAGTCGGAATTTTGACCAAAGTAATTACGAAAACAAGAAATATCTGGTTCTGGATAGCAAAGCTTCGCAATAGTTCGTCTGTTTGGGTTACCTATTATAAGAAGGAAAGAGGAAGGGGAAAGATTTAAGCTCTAGTTGGATTGTTTTGATTTGAAAGTGGGACTTGAGGGTTGACTCAACAAATCACAAAATGCACAAACAACCCTAGAACTAAGGTCACCTAGGTCAAGCACTAGACCGCTCCTAGGATTAAAAATCAAGAAAGTGTCCAATATCAATTTGAATTATCAAGAATATGAAAAATAGCTTGTAGGATTCGATTGAATTGGTAGCAATGATGAATCTAACAATGACTTATCTTATCGATTGATGAATTGTTACTAGGACGATGGTGATGAATGAAAATTAGGGATCTATTGAAGAAACTAGGGTTTCTCCTTCTCTATCCCTTGTATTTTCATTGATCATCATTCGGATCTAGCCTTTAGCAAAGAGAATCACCAATCATTTGATCCCTAATTTGAAATGAAATTAGCAAGAATGTGATCTCGATCCAATTTAGGTCATTGATGATTCTTTTTTCTAAAGTTCACAAATCTCATAAGACTTAAAATTAGTATTAGGATTTTATCATCACTTGATCTATCGATTCTCTCGAATCCTTTACAAGCGGAGATCTCACCCACACATCATGAAAATTAAAGAATCAAGAACGAAGAATTTCATAATTCAAGAATGTAAAGAAAGCGAGAATTACAATTATCACCTTTATTAAATCTCATTCAAATTACACCTCTCAATTTGAGTTTAAAAGACTAGCTCTCGAATCGCTCCTTTGAAAGGGAATTTGTCGTCGATCTTTGCTCGGCTCGATCTTCGTGAGTCGTGGATCGTCACGGATCTCTTGCTCGGATGACGAATGGCCTTGCGATAAAGGATCTTCGATTGTCGCTTGATTTTTCTCTCAATAGATCTTGATCTTGAATTGGAATTTGATTTGGATTTTGTTTTGGATCAAGTTGTGTCACTCAACTTGTGCAATGATTTGGCTCAATATTCAACAACCTCTCACCATTAGATCTAGATCCCCTTTTATAAATCTCAAATGAATCTTCTCTCATAAGCTAGGTTGTTAGAGAGAGCCTTCTAGAATAAGGTAGGTTGTTAGGGAGAGCCTTCTAGAATGAGGTTGTTACAAGGAGCCTTCTAGAATAAGGTTGTTGCAGAGAAGTTTCCAGAAGAAGTCTGTTACAATGGAGCGTCTCAAGTAAGCGAGGTTGTTAGGGTGAAACTTCTGGAGAGAACACGTCGCTTGATGCCCTAACTCGGCCGCGGAACCGCGGCAACTCGGCCAACTCGGCCGCGGTTCCGCGGCCGTTTGAAGAGTTCACTGCACCATTTCTCTGGGTTGTCTTGGTGTTTGTATTTGGGTCTTCATGTGACATCTGGAATCTTATAATTCTTTCTTGGATGCTGCCAGGTTTGAATTCTTTGAATTTCTGTATTTTATCGGCAAATTTTGCGATTCCGGTTCTTTGACCTGAAGAATTTTCTGCACACAATCTCGATAAAATGTGTTGAGATATACAATATCATGCGTGTAATAATAAACACATAATTTCCCTTTAGAGTGTCGATTATAACTGTAACACGTGGTATTTGGTAATTTCCAGATGAATTTGTAATCCGTGTTATATTTACAATAAACACCCTTAGATGATTAGAAAAAGTAGGGAAATTGATGTGTTAAGAATGCAATATTTTCGACTGATCAACTTCCAAAGGACAAGCCGCAGGATCAATTCTCTACCACCTCTTTATCACTCTTGTGGCCAGGTAAGTGGGAGGTATCCGCTATACGAATCACCGAAAATAGTAGGCCTAATTAAGTAACCACTTTCCGTAGTCACACCTTCCTTAGACACTACAAAATTAATGCGGATAAGCGATAGATTACCCACAACCTTCATCTGTCCTAATTGAGCGCAACGGTCCTTAGGGCTTTGTCTAAATATTTTTTAATCAATATAGGGTTATGCGCATGCACGTTAGCGATTTGTGGGGCTTAGGAAGGGTGATGAAATCCTCACCTAATCTGAATTATGGTCTTACCCCTTAAGGTCCGTATTAAAAATATGCAAAAACAAACCAATTACAAAACACGCAGAAAGATTTGTGAGCGGCTATATTTTACAAAGAATCCTGCAGAAAAATATATTATTGGATTTTCAGAGGAGAGAGAAAGAGTTGAGGAATATACCAGAGGATTTTGGCTAGGCAAGACCACCAAGTGGCCGCGGTTCCGCGGCTAAATGTGCAATATTGCGGCGGTTCCGCCGCGAAAAAGAGGGTTCTTTGTTCAATTTTTTTCTCTGTGGCATCCTTTGCTCCTCTGGTCCTCTCTGAAGGTCTCTGAATCTCGATTTCCTCGTTCAAGTGACTCCATATTCCTTCGCAAAAATCGCACACTAATCGTTGATATATAAGATGCGGTTTTTTATTTTATGATATGGATCGAATAAGAATTCAACTCGAATAGAAAAAAAAAATTACGCACATATCCCCGGTAACGGCGCCAATTGATTGATTCTGTGAAAGTGTGTTTGTAGTAACCACAATCAATAACGGTGTCGCGTGCAGCTAGCCAAGATGAGTACGGATCGTCCTCAGGGATTCATGGAACTTTTAGTCTTGATTTAGACAAGTTGATTAGAATAAAAGAATAGGGAGAATAGATTCTAGATCTATGGTAATCACGATGTAGAATATATATAAAGAGAGCTTGTAGGGTTCGTTAGGATTTAGTAGTCATGGATGACTAATAAAAGTGACTCGTTTTATCTATTTATAGATTTAAAACTAGATTGATAGTGATGAATGAGGATTAGGATTCTTGGAAGAAACTAGGGTTTCTCCACTATTGACCCCTATCCTTTCATTGATCTCTATTCATGTTTAGGCCTTAACAAAACAATTGTTAATCTGATTTCAAATCGCGGTCAAGACTATCAATAAATTGATAGCGCGCCCGATTAAGATATTAACGATTGTTTTGCTAAAGTTTATAAACTTCATAAAACTTAAAAGAAGTTAAAGTATTTTCTCATTCATTGTTCTACCCTAATCCTACGAACCCTATCAAGCGGAGAATTACTCGCGCATGATGGAGATAGAAAAAGAAAGGATAGAGAATGAGATCATAATGTAAATACAGAAAATAAATACGAAATAATTAATCTAATGATCTACCTTTATTAATCAACTTCACAAATACAATTTTTCGAGTTTAGATTACAAGAGGAAGAAGAAGTTGCTCTCGATCTCTGCCTCGTAGGAAGTAGATGTTCCGTCGAATCTCACGTTGCTTTATCACGTCGAATCGCGGATCTGTCGTAGATCACTTGTTCTTTGACGGTGATTTGCTTCGTGTAAAAGGTGATGATTTCTAGCTTTAGCCCTCGGTCCTATTTATAGTCAGAGAAGATACAAATCATAGATTCCAAGTATTAGGATTTGTTGAGAAGATCCTACCCATAAAATCCCACACCCTAACTCTTCAGAACGGCTGCAGACCTACCGCATTTTTAGGGGTTTAGCCGCGGAAGCGAGGTGGGATAGTGGGATCATTTGACGAAAATTCTTTTGTAGCCTCATATTAACACATGGAGATTGTTATGATATCTGGAATTTTCATATCTTCTCTGAGTCTCTGCCGGTATTGATTTTATGATTTAATTAAACTTCATCGGCAGATTTTTGATTCCCGATATCTCGATAACCTGTTCTCCTGACCTGAGCCAAATTTTGTACAATATCTCCATGAATAATGTTAGTAATATTTGTTATAGAGATATAATCTTAATCATTTTATAAGGTAATAAATCTTTAAGCAATTTGATTAACATTATTTGATATGATATCCATAATAAAAATATTATATAAATATTATATGCATATATTTTTCTTTATAATGTTAATTATAATATATAAACATATGGTAAATAGTATTTTGCAGATAAACCCAAATATGTTCTATATTTTTAATAAACACCTTTAAATATTTAAGAAAATTAAGGAAAATTATATCAAATGTGCGATATTTTCGACTGAACATATATCTACGGGTGAAGTCTGGTGGATGGCGTATAGCACCTCCGCAATCGTAGGATTAGAATAAGCGTGTTCGTAGAAGGGTTTTACCTTAGTCTTGAACTTTAGGATATGTGTAGTCGCACACGCGCGCACATACACACACTTGGTTTTGTGTGTGTGTGTGTGTGTGTGTGTGTTTATATATACATATACACGTGAGATGAGGATAGTATATGTTATGGATATGAGGCGATATGATCGGGTATGATACCGTGAGATTATGATATGTGATTGAGTCGAGATATCGTTTATGATATAATATAATAAAGGATCGTTGGGTGATATATATGCAAATATGCGATAATATGTGACTCGATAAAATAATAGATTGTACGAGACCTTAGATCCGTACCCCTGATTATGATATTGTACGACGATTGATACCGTACGAACTATATGATATACATATGATATTTTGACCCGTACCCTCGATTTTGAGGATGCCATACGATGGATTCTACCGTACGAGATGTATATGATGATTGATCCGCACTCTTGACTCGAGAATGTGGTACGATGGATATTACCGTACGTGATGATATGAGGCTGGATCGTCGACTATTGGATATATCGACTCGGAATATTATAGATTTCTTATCACCATCGACTAGGTTCTTAGTTAGTCTTTAGTTGCTTAGATATATGTTAACTTAGGCTCGAGGCATACCTATTTTCAAAACTGACGAATCGTAGGCATTTTTCACAGAATAAACCGAGGGACACTACGGATTTTCAAAAAGACATCTCTTTTCTCAAAAACATCGTAGTTCCTACTTTTCTAAAAACAATGATTCGTGCTATTTAAACACGATGAACGGTATAGCTCGTATATAGGTTTATATACTTTATTGCTGTTTTCACTGTTTACTTTCTATTATGATTTCGTCTGCTAGGACACCTGCACCATTACCGATGATGCGTATGTTGCGCGTACACTTGCTTGCCGGCTCACACACATCATCATCGGTAATTACCATGTCACGCACACTGTAGTAACCTTTATTACATTGTATACACTGATAGTTATAGCTATGTAGCATTGTTTAGTATTCCGATATCATATGCTAGTTTTGACATTTGCATTTCGTACTTAGATATCGCATGCATTTGTTTACCTACATTCTGATTATATACTGCAGTTGGGCTGTATGCCGATATTCATTGTTCATTATTAACTCATGATTTTCAGATTTTGATTTTTATGAGATTTCTGGTTTTGGAAACCGCGTGTGGAATTTAAAAACTTATGCTCCTTTTAAAAGAAATACAGTTTTCCTTGATATGATGTGTGGCGTCCACCATGAGATTTGTCGGTTCTGGAGCATATATGATATATGATTACCCGATTCGAGGAGTGAGGAGATGCCATCTGCGGGTACATGGTGGACCCAGTGCGGTAACCCGGGACAAGAAGACCGTAAGAGAGACGTTGAGCCCGGCAGGGGAGCACTTCCGACCGGTGATATTTGGATCCGGCGGTTATCCGGAGGATACCGACCGGAGTCCTGAGACAGATTTGAGGGCCGATCTGAGGATGCGGTGCCCGAGATATATGAGGATATTGTATCACAGATGGACATGATTTTCATGATATTTTCGAGTGTCGATGCTGAGCACTCAGATTTTATCTTGATTTAGTGTGTCGTTGCTGGGCACACATTCATTGATGCATTTACATTCATGCATATATTTACATACGTCTGTTACCACTTATGACTCTGACACGAATATCTTAGTTTACACTTATGCTTTTGCCGTTATCCTTGTTGTTACTCGACATCTTTATATTACTATTGTATTGTACTGTATTACCTAGGATATAGTCATACATTCAGGTTCTACTCGGTGATGTCTTCTACTCATGAGTTGGTAACTCACCCTAGTTGTGCTACAGTTTCTTACAGGTTTACCTGTATAGGTTCCGTAGCGGTTTTGCTGGCACACCACTTTCTTCCGGGTGATTGGTTTGGTAGATGGGTTCACTTGCATCGTGACCACCATTGTCCCTTTATTTTTATTTCAGTTGTATCTAGTTAAAATGCTCCATCAACCAGACTTGTATATTTAGTACACTTAGAAACCACCGTTTGTATATTCTTTTGGACCTTGGGTCGTGATTATGTATTTACTATTATTCCTGTTTTCTTGAGGATGCTTGTTGTTCTTATTTTCTTCCGTGTTTTGATCCTCGCCATTCGACGTTGTATATTTATATCTTGCGTGGTTGTTTCCGCCAATTGGCAAAGAGCTAGCTCCCGCTTGGGGATGCCTTTATTGTTATTACTTGTATTTGTTTTCGGGTTAAAATATACAAAGGAGGTGCTGCCGAAATTTCAAATGACAAAAAGGTTTCAAGTTAGTTACCAATGTAGTGTTTTCATATATTACTACTTATGTACATATTTATCAGAATAAATTTGATTTCAGTAAACCTTATTTCAAAACTTCACCTCCACTATTTTCCCTAAAAAGCTTAGATTTCTGGGCTTTTAGCTTACTTGAATTAGGTGGGGTCTTATAAACTTCACATGATCCAAGTGCCAGTCACGTGCCTTTTCCGGGTCATGACATATTCAAAGTAGTTCTGAATCATTGTGGGCCAATAGTAACCCATTCATTTTATCTTCAGCTTCATCTTTGGTCCAGCTTGATGAGTACCGCAGAGTCCGTTGTGAGTTTCTTGGATGACTCTCTTCGCTTCTTCTGGTCCTAGGCATCTTAGCCACAGACAGTCGAATGATCTCTTATATAGAGTATCATTGACGAAGGTGAAGGACAGAGCTCGTTTCATGAGCTGATATCTAGACGACGCATTTTTGGGCGTTTGTTGGGATTTGAAGTAGTCTATGAAGACTTCCCTCCAATTCTTAACCTTTTCTGCATCCTCTATTTGAAGGGCTACTTGTTCGGACGCTTCTTTTCTTCCGGATGGCTCTATTAAGTCTTCCAAAAATATATATGTCGGCGCGAGAACCCTGCGGCTTTGCACAATGATCCTTACGTCATCGAGGTCTTAGTCGGTTAGTTCCTTAGCCAATTTGGCCAATGCTTCCGCCTTGCTGTTTTTTGCACGCGGTATACTCTCCAGGATGTAGGACGGGATTTGTGTCAGCAGTTGCTGCACTCTTTCGCTATATTTTATCAGCTCTGGCTTGCACGTCTGATAGTCGCCATTTACTTGGCTAACGATTAGCTGGGAGTCTCTATATATGAAGAGGTCTTTGATTCCCATGTCGACAGCGATCTCGAGACCTACTATCAAAGCTTCATATTCAGATTCGTTATTAATCTTTGGCTCCGTTAAGGAGATGGCGTAACGCAATATCCCTCCTTGTGGAGTCACGAAGATAAGGCCCACCCCGGCTTTGATTATGGGGGTATTTTGGTTTCGCCTCTTCATGGAAAATGCTCTATCGAAGTAAAGTTCCCATTGAGAATCATTTTCTTCATTCTTTCCTTCGATTGTGCTGAACGCATGTTCATCCGGTAACTCGCAATTTAAAGGGGAGTCGGCTAGTATCGGATGCTCCTCGAGAAAGTCGGCAATGGCCTGGCCTTTCACTGCTTTGAGAGGTCGATACGTTATCGAAAACTCCATTAGGAGGAGGGCCCATTTGGCGAACCTTCCTGTTAGTGTGGCCCTTGACATCAGATATTTGAGAGGACCCACCTTTGATATGAGATGGACCTCATGTGCCAAGGCGTAATGTATGAGCTTCATTATCGTGAAGATCAGTGCCAGGCAATGCTTTTTGATGGGGTATAGTTGTTTTATGCCTCCAAGAGAACTCGACTTAAATAGTACAGAGATTTCTCCTTTCCCTGATTGTTCTCTTGTGCCCATAGCGCGCCTAGAGAACCCTCAAGGGCTGTTGTATATAGAATAAGGGGTTTTCCCTTAACTGGGGCGATCAATACCGGCGGATTTTGCAGGTATTGCTTGATTTCGTCTAGTGTATTTTGGCACTTTTGATCCCAGATGAACGGGGTCCCCTTCTTCATCAAATGACTATAGGGACGGCATTTTCCAGAGAGGTTGGCTATAAACCGATGGATATATGCGAGCTTTTCTTGAAGAGATCACAACTGTTTGAGAGATCTTGGTGTGGGCATTTCCATAATTGCCTTGATCTTTAAGGGATCGATTTCGATACTCCGGTGCCGTATGATGAATCCTAGGAATTTTCCTAAGGAGACTCCAAACGCGTATTTTAGAGGATTCGTCTTCAGATTATACTTCCAAAGACGTTGGAACACTATTTTTAGATGTTCTCAATGCTCCTCATGAGCTCTGCTCTTTACCATAAGGTTGTCAATGTAGCATTCGACGATCCCGTGTATGAGGTCATTGAAGATCTTTGTCATGGCTCTTTGGTAGGTAGCGCCGGCGTTCTTTAAACCGAAGAGCATCACCTTATAGCAGAATATGCCCAGCGGAATCCGGAAGACGGTATGCTTTTGGTCTTCAGGATACATTTTTATTTGATTGTATCCTGAAGATCCATCCATGAAGGAGAAGACTTCATGGGTAGACGTGTTATCGATCACTAGCTCGGTAACAGGAACTGGAAAATCATCCTTCGGGCAAGCTTTGTTAAGGTCCCGAAAGTCCACGCAGATGCGCACCATCCCATTTTTCTTCCTCACTGGAACGATGTTAGCAATCTAGTCGGGATATTGAACTTCTTGGATGAAGCCGGACTCGATTAGTTTCTTGACTTCAGCATTTATACTCATCTCAAGTTCGAGCCACATTCTTCTTGGCGCCTGTTTGACTGGCTTTATGTCCGGCGATATGGCCAGTTTATGTACTGCCACCTTTGGATCTAGACTCGGCATCTCGGAATAGTTCTATGCGAAGCAGTCTTTATATTGCATGAGCATGTCCTTTAACATGGCTACCTGTTTTTTAGATAGTAGCTCATTGACGAACGTTGGCTTCGGATCATTTTCCGTTTCTAAGTCAATTTTTCTTCGGTTGTCCGCCGTGGTTTGTATCCCATATTCCAGCTCCTTTGGTGCTGGTGGAAACTCGGAGATCACCTCGTCCTTATCTTCATTTGCGAAGCACATGTGGAAGTCATCAATAGTCTCGTGCCCTCTCTCTTTTGAGAGTGTTATCATATGGCAAGTACGAGTTCGCTTCCCTTTTTATGGTTGAGCCGGTCCTATCTTCACGGTATATGTCCTCTTTGACTCATGCTTTTGCGGCGGAGTTACTCTCCAGCTATCGGATAAAGCGAACCTGCCTTGTCGATACCGACCTTCTACCCAGTTTTTTAAAGTGAAGCAGTCTTCGAGGGGATGACCTATTACTCGGTGATAGAGGCAATAATCCGGATGATGGACCTCGTTCATTCGTTCGGGGTGCCGACACTTCGGAAGTGTCATCATTTGATACTTCATGACAAGGTTGAATATTTTCCTCGTCTCGTCTTAGGGGAAAGAGTATTCCCGACCCATCTTCTTTATAAAGGACGGGTTCTAATCGACTTTTTTTCGATTGCACGGCTTCTTGGATCCGCTTCGTTATTTTCGAACGTTGTTTGCGTTCTTTGCCCCGTTTTCGCCTTTATTTCGGGATTTTCCCTTTTTGCAAGGACATACAGCGGGCCGGAGATGAAAAGAATTATATTCTTCCTTCTCCGCAGACTGCTGATTGAGACGTTGCGCCCTGGCCTTTTCATAAATGGCCATTTCGTGGCTGTGATTGTCTCGGCTATTTTGACAAGTTTCTTTTATTAGCTTGTCTATTTGTTCTTCGGGTGGCGGATTTAACGTTCTTAGAGCGGGATTTCGCTCTGTTTCAACGTCACGGCCATTTGAAAGAGCGGATTCCTCTTCGCTGGAGCTGTTTATGACGCGGCAGCTATAGAATTGCTCCCGTTTCTTAGACCGAACGTATCCGAGCCCGGTTGTCCCCATTTTCCCGTTGGGTATTTTTCGCTGAATCTTGGGAATATCCCAAATCTTTTTGTAGAATAGAGCTTGTCAAACAGTTTGTTCGAGGGATACACATTGGCGTCTTAACTGCTTTTTCAATCTCTCCACGTAGTATCTTGGCAGACGGATGATTGAACCCTATCGAGTGCAAAATCGGCACTATGCCAGACATCTTTTTCTACTTTATTTTCCGTAGATTAGTAGAAGAGGATCGCCCTTTCACCTCTTCACCTGGGAGAGACGTAGAAAATATGTAGTTCTTGTACGCTGTATGTATCGAGCGCATCAAATTCTTTGTAATGCCGAGGCGGAGCCATTGTGATTTGCAGACTCTGATATGTTCTGGCAAAGGTTTGCACTGACGGGCGGATGGAGAACACTGTGTTGGCCTCGTCCTCAGAGTCGCTGCCAAAGACTAGAATAGAAGTATATGGTCCGGGCCTGTTGTTTTCTTTTTGGGGTTGCCCCGAATAGACCATTTCTTCATCTTCCTCGGTATCGCTCCCAAAGATCAGGATAGTGGCGATAGACTTATGTTTATCCTCTGGCTTGTGACACCTTTCCGTATCCTTGAAGTCTGGTAGAAAGTACTTTACGTCTTCATATTTTGGGACCTTGTTTACGGAGAACGAATTTAGCTGACGATGTATTCCAAACCTCTTTAAAATACTTCATACACTGATATTGTGTAGAAAGGATGACGTTGTACTCATGTAACCAAGGCCTGCCGAGCAAAGCGTTATAGCAAGTCTTGGCATCAATGACATGAAATTTGATGTCAGTAATGAGCAGCCTGAAGCATAACGTCAGTATTACAGACCCGAGCATCCGTGACGACTGTGAGTCAAACCCGGAGATGGTAATTTTGTCTCGAGCCGGGTGCTGAACGTTCATGCAAATCTCCTTCAGCACTCTCACGTTGAGAAGGTTGACGGAGGATCCATTGTCGACAAGGATTTTTCCTATCTTGATGTCATGGCAGTACCCGATGATGTATAACAGACGATTATGTTCGCACATACCGAGAAGGTCTTCATCGCTGAATGTAATGTCAGCCCTGTGGACCTCTGCCAGTTCATTTTTCATCTTCTTTTCCATGAAGGAAGCTTGAAACTGATCGGGCTCCTGTAGTACCTTGATTAGAGAATCTTGTGTCTCTTTGAAAGGAGGAAAGCATCCAATTTGCTCAGTTGTGAAAGTATTTTTCTCAGATGTGATAGGACATTGTAATCTACCTTATTTTTCCTCGGTGGGTCCTTTACGGTGAGCTCTTTGACTGTTGTTCCATCAAGGGCGATTTCTTCAGGGATTTTCCCCCTCTCTTTGTATTTTTTGCTCGAATCTTTTTGTTGTTTTCCTTTCAGAGATTGCCTAATAGAACCTAAGCTC
This sequence comes from Agapanthus africanus, assembly GCA_030015575.1. NCBI lineage: Eukaryota > Viridiplantae > Streptophyta > Magnoliopsida > Asparagales > Amaryllidaceae > Agapanthus > Agapanthus africanus. The sequence goes on along the minus strand of CM057338.1, from coordinate 179,661,029 downwards.
GACTTTGGCTCGTTAAAGGCTCGATAAGCTAACGAACCGAACATGAGCCAGAACTGCTCAGCTCAAAACGAACTCGAACCGAGCTTGAGCTCGCATAAACTAAGCCAAGCTGAGCTTGGACAAGGACCAACACCTTCAAGCTCGGCTCGGTTACACCTATACTAAGTACAATCACTCTAAGTGCGCACCTCATTGAACCTTTAGCCCATTTGGAACCTTTTGGTTTCCCAATCACGCACCTCGCTAGGTGTGCACCTCTCAAATTGCGCACTTTACTGGACATTTTGGCCCATTCGGAAGCCTTTGGCTCCTACCTCTCACACCTTACTAGATGCGCACCCTGCTGAGTGTGAACCTCGCTAGGTGCGCACCTTGTCACGTATACACCTTACCACAAACTCATTTTGCTTAGTGCGCATGTGGTACACACACATCGCTCAGTTCTTTCTTTTAAATATCTTACCAAACTGGCTATCAAGAAGTAGATAATATCCTTTCATTTGATATTTGGCACCATTCAATTTTTCAATATTTAGTCGTTTTATGTCTATGGAACTGACAATCAATAAGTAGCATACTATTTATTTATGGAACGAAATCTCTAACTGATTGAAATCTTTGAAAGAATGATTTCAGTGACATCATCCAACATATATTTAAACGATGCAAGAAGCTTAAATATCTGTTCTGAGCAAAATCAATTAAATAATAAAGGATTCTCACATTATCTAATTGAACTAGCAACCGAACCAAAAACAAGATTATCTAATTTAAATAGGGAAATACCAGATTATCTATATAAAGAATCGAATCTAAACCCATCACAAATAAAACCTTTTAAATAAAGATATAACCAATGGCTATAAAAGATCCAGTAAATCAAAAAAGGTGAAATCATCACAGCTTAGGTTTGGGCACGGTTTTTATTATTATTATTCTTTTTTGGGGAAAACACAAGATCTTAATGAAGACAAAAGAAAAAAGATAAAAAGGAAACTAAAGATTTTAACATAAGATAATATATAGTGTGGCTTTAGAATTTTTTAGGTTGTAATTTCTCCCAAAATAACATGCTTCCCACTAACATCAAACTTTTAAATCATAATTAAATTTAAAATCCACTGCGTAACATAGAACTAATGGTGGTAGAGTCTAGTGTTAAATTATTGTATAAACTGTGTGGGTTTATGCTATATATATATGGTGATTCAAAATGAATATAAATTACAAATAAAAATTACTTTTTAATGTAGATAAAGTGCGATCATAAGATTTGCAATTATTAAGTTCCCAATTAATATCGCTTGATTGATAATCAAGCGAGCATGTTAAATACATATTATTTGTTAAAACAAAATAGCTAAAGATTAAATCACAGATCAAGAGATCCAAAGAGAAACCACGAAGTTTCCTTTCCATAAACATAAACCCATCAAATTACACGGCAAACATTCCACAAACCATCAAATAAAACCCTAAACACATGAAACCACAACCAGTTGACGAAAGCAAACCCTAAGCCCTTTCGCCTCGGATCCTCCTCGCTAGCTGGATGTCCTTGGGCATGATCGTCACCCGCTTCGCATGAATCGCGCAGAGGTTGGTGTCCTCGAACAGCCCGACGAGGTAAGACTCCGCCGCCTCCTGCAGCGCAGCCACCGCCGAGCTCTGGAACCTGAGATCGGTCTTGAAATCTTGGGCGATCTCGCGGACCAATCGCTGGAAGGGGAGCTTGCGGATCAAGAGCTCCGTGCTCTTCTGATACTTGCGGATCTCCCTCAAGGCGACGGTGCCGGGGCGGAAGCGGTGGGGCTTCTTCACGCCGCCGGTGGCGGGGGCGGACTTGCGGGCGGCCTTGGTCGCCAGCTGCTTCCGCGGGGCCTTGCCGCCGGTGGACTTGCGGGCTGTCTGCTTGGTTCGCGCCATCGGATTAGTATGAAATTTGGTGCAACTACATCTTAGAAGGTAAAAATATCGTGAATGATCGTCACTGTGTAACGGTAAATTAATATGAAATTTGGTGCAACTACATCTTAGAAGGTAAAAATCAAGATAGACGGTGCCGATCGTTTAAAAAACGATGTGTAGAACTTTTTCGACTCCACAAGAGGGTTTTCTTCCTAAGGCCTTTATCCTTCATTATTCTCTCTCTCACACATATATATACATATATACAGAGAGATCGTGTAAAATGTATCTGTCTTGAAAAGGATTGTGACATGTGTTCCCCCGCTTTAATCACATGGGCCACCTCATTTTCATCTAAGCTTAAGAGGGGAAAAAGAAAAAAGCTCAGCATCTAAGCCTATGGGGGAAAGGGGAAAAAAAACAATAGCAGCATTATTTTCTCATTCACTAAACAATGGAAAAGCCCTAGAAGCAAGATCATCTACTTCTGCTCTCCCCGTCTCGATCCAGGGCTGGATGGCGAGAAATCTGTCTCAATTCTTGGAATTAACCGCTTGCCCTCGGCTTCCTCGCTCCTCCTTTCATGCGACTCGCATAGTGTTTCTTTATTGCATCCCCCCAACATCATATACAGCTCTTTCATCTTACTCGGGATTGGATTAATTTCGGTCTCAATCATTTTATATCACAGCCTACAGTCTCTTAGCTGTGGTTATAATTAATTATCTCAAATTATTTTCCAGCAAATTATATAAATTTTGAGTTTCTTGGCTAAATTTTTGTAACCTTACATCCTGATTTGGTTTCGGTAATAAGAGATTTGTCTGGTTTGGATTTAAAAATTGGGATTTTTCACAATTTTGCTTCAGAGTTGAAGGAATTAGTTTTGATTTGTTCAAGCGGAAAATGTCGGATTGTCTTTGATATTGTTCAAATATGGCAATTAGAATTTTTATAATTCTGTGAGAAGATGTTGGTTTTGCTTCAATTTTTGGGAATCTTTGGTTTTTGATTTTGGGATTAGTTGTAAGGTAATCATTTTAAACAAATGTTGGTTTGGTTGAAATTATGGATTTTCTTTTTTCCATTTTGGTTAGAAATAATTCTGAGTTCATGACGAACTATACATTTGGGCGACAATGATGATAAGTAGTCTATCTAGATTACATTGTTTGAGCTTCAAATTTAGTATTTGGAGACCGATGTCGATTGAATAAATAGAGGGTCATTATTTTGTATAGGCTACTTTGAACCGTGTATTTTTTTCCTTTATCTTTTCTGTCCATGAATTTATTCTATGGACTTGTTAACTCCACTATTGCATGAAAATACAGACTTTTGAATGAATTTTCCTTGAATCTATCTATTTATTTTCTTACAAAGGATGCACTCGATCGAACGATTGTCGATGTCAATTTTGTCAAAGGATTCTATTCTCCTGCATCCTTCCAAGTGTTGGCAAAGCGTAAGAAATTTGTAATGAGTTTAGATTGTTTCGATCTATCGAAGGATTGTAAAGCTAATATCAAATTTGAACGGGTTGGAAGTATTGTTAGATGAATATTATTTGTATGAAATGAATATATGCTTTGTAATTATGAGCTTGATAAGTAAATCAATAAATTATGTTTGTTGGCTCTTGTTGTGCATTAGATTTTGATTATCTCTCATATTTCTCATTTCACTTTGTATGATTGCCTAAACTTGAAATCTAAAGCTGCAACTTGCAGCCTAATCTTGATATTTAACCTTACCCATAAACTGAATATGAAGCTGAAGCTAGAACTAAACCATATTCTGAAATCCAAGCATGAAACTGAGCCAGAAAAACCTATAGAATTTGATACCAAACTCATGCAATAGCATCCCAAGATTGACAAGAGAATGAATACATCCCTAGTTCATAAGATGACAACGACACCATATATATGTTGTTAAAATAAAGAAGATAATGCTTCATAAAAATGATGGATATAGTGCTCTCAAGGCAATTATGATAATTGAGAGAGGACCTATACGGGTAGAACAGTCTTGCTCGAGATGATAGTATACTGTCTGATTTTTCTTTATCATTCATGTGTATACATTTTACTTATTATCACGTATCGCTAATATATAATGATAAAACCCGTAGGATCTTTGCTTAACTATCAGAATTATGATGGCGATCATACTAATGGGGCCTGGATAGGCCATAAGCACATCCTTAAATGTTCTAGTCGTGGGAGTATCGAGACTGGGCATCGATATTCCAGAGTAAACTAGTGTATACGTTTCTTGACACCGTATTGGGCGATAGATGATCCCATGGCTATTGGTGTTTGACACCAAAAATTGTATACAGGTGCTCATTAGATTATAGGTTACATTGGACGGTCTCAACAAGAACTCATAAATAGTATCATATCTATTGTCCAGATAGTAGTTCTCTGGTGACGATAGTACATAGTAGTCTCTTGATCTGAGATCGCCATACCGTCTTGTGTATGTTCCCACTATACTTTGATCACTACCCTACCATGGCTCTACTGAGTTGTGCAAACAAGTTTTAGTTGGGTATGTTAGTTATATGTATATCCTAGAGGCCATTACTGTACATATGATGTATATTGTAGTGGATGCTAGGACGTATATAGGGAGGACTTTCTTGCTCGACATGATAGTATGCTATCTGGTTGCACTTTACCTTAACGTGTACACTGATTGTCTCTCTGTTACATGTTGGTAAAGCCCTTAGGATGTGTACTTGACTACCTGGACTATGATGCGGATCATACTAGTGGGGACATGGTAGTCCATAAGTACATCCTTCAAAGTCCCTAGTTGTGGGTATATCGAGACGGGGCATCGATATACCAGAGTAGACTAGCGTATACCTTCTCGACCCATACAGATGGGCGATGGATGATCCCATATCCATTGGTGTTTGACATCAGAGATGATATACGGGTGCTCAGTGGAGACTGGGTACACTGGACGGACTCGCCGAGAACTCCCAGATGGTATTATACCATACGTCAGATGGCAGTTCTCTGGTGACACTGGTACAGAGTAGTCTGTTGACCCGAGATCGTCATAGAGTCTTGTGTGGTTCCCACTGTGCTTTGATTTCCACCTTACCACGTCCAAGAGGGCGTGCAAAACGGTGGCTTTTGGGTACAGTCCCGAATCACATGGAGGCAATGAGCGATAGGAGGGGATTCGTCTCTCCCGGTATAGGGGGTTGATGTTGCGCTGTGTTCGATTGGCTATAACCGGAAATCCCTGGCCAGGGTTGCTGAGATATACTGGTAAGTGTTACCAGTAGTTTCTCGAACTGTTATAGACCTCATATCGACACGACTTATCGAGCTATTGGGGTCTGACGTTTACCACCCCTAGGCGAGATATGCGACATATCAGACGATCAGACCGGACTGTACGGTAGTGTTACTAGTTGGATTCACAGGAGTGTGAGCGGGCTTGCTCGTCGATCTTCTGATCGCTCAATACCCGGGTGGCCGTTACGTTTAGCAGACCGCTTGCGGCTTGTGGGTGTTTGATATGATCATCATCTGCTGCAGGCGTATTGACGAGTCTTTAGAGTCCTACACAGAGGTTTCCTGGCTCAAGCGAAACGAAATAGGAGCGCATATGAGATATGTGCGGGACCGAGAATGATACCAGTATGTGAACTGTATTCGATTCTCGCGATTTGTAATATTGATCGGTTATATGCGTTATAGCCGGGTTATCGGATCAAGTGTTGATTCGATAAGTTGTTACTATTGATATTAGTCGGTTATATGCGATATGACCGGGTCGTTAAATCAAGTGTTGATTTAATGATTTAATGTATATTTATATATTTGATATATCACTTTACATTAACTAATAAAGGTTCACTTAAAAAGGATTTTCTCACTTGAAGTGCACATTGTATATATGATATACTTTTGTGCATTTGATTGTATAATGTTTGATGATACATGATAGTTTGGTGTATAGTTTAAACCATGGTTGGTCAATGGTTAGGGTTTCTTTTGCTTCATTTACTTATTCATTTATTCATTTATTTATCCATTTTGTTTATTTTAGCAAAAGAAAATGATGAAGAGAAAATGGTGGCTTTCTTTGTTTATTTTTGAAACTTCTTGAAGTTTTGACCTAGTGACCATTTTGTCTTCATGTTTAACCCTAACCCTTCCAATTAACCATGGTCTATTCTCTACACCTAATCATGGTTGCCATATGATAAGTATTGATTTTATTATTCATTTTGGATATACTTATGATAATATTCCTTCTTCTTCTTCTTCATCATCAACATGAAGAAAGCTTGCTCCATCAATGGCAACTTGAGCTAATGAGTGAGAAATCCAAATCTAAAGTGAACCCACCTCCTATTTCTTCATCCTCTACCTCTTGCCAAGTAGTATAGGGTGTTTTCTTCACAAGTTTCATGACTTGGTGAAGTGGGAGCTTGATCTAGTGATGCCTCGACGTAGATCATCTTCGGCACGAAGCCGACGACCTTGCCCGCCCATTTCTCCGATGAAGCCGACGCTAGAGCCCGGGTTTCTATTTGGACAGCGAGGAGACTTCATTGCGGAGCTATGGAGGTGGAGGACCGGATCTACAAAGGTTGTATTTCCGTTCTTTTAGTTAGATTGTTAACTAGTTGCCTTTGTCGCCTATATATCTAGTTAACGATCCGTATTAGGGTTTCTCGGCACCCGTAAAAATTGAAATTGGCATGGTTGATGCCTTGTGAGACCTCCTTAGTGTGCCTAGGAACCCTACAGTGGTATTAGAGCCTAGCTAGAGCCTTAGGCGATGCGTAGACGATGTTAGAAACCCGATCGAACCCCGAAACCCTAACTTTTAACCCTCTCTGGACTTTTTCTGAAAAAGTGGTTTTTTCCAAATTAAAAATGCTTAAAAAATTCAGCAGGAAATTCTAAGAATTACGGTGCAAAAATTACCTAATGATCTCTCTAAAGCGCGGCGGAACCGCGGCATTAGCCGCCTATTGCGGCGGTTCCGCGCTCATTTAGTCTCTTCAGTCAACCATTTTTGCACAGTAACTTCTTTATTTAAATGCTGAGTTTTATGGGAATTTTTAAAATTTATTCAAGAGTTGAATATTCTGGGTTGTATTGGGAGTTCGTAGATTCGATCGGATTATCAGATTTTGTCTATGTGGTTTCCGGATAATTTTTGAATATGTTAAAAAGTTCGACCGGATATAAATACCCACCTTTTCCCCTGTCGGGAAATTTCCAAGTGTTGGATTTTTCCGTGGTTTAAAGACGTTCTAAGTAGTGCAAGTAACGCGATGGACCCTCTAGAAGACAACAAACCTTAACTCGATTATGTGACCGTCTTGAACTGCCCTTTGAACCTTAGGGTTTGGGGCAGTACGGCGTGCCACATGTGAGGCGTTGGCTTGACCCTTCTACGGCTGGATCGTCGGTATTGAGGCATGAACTGGATGTTTTTAAACTTGTTTCATGTGTTGATCTCTTTCGGGAAAACTTGGGTATTCGATTGCTCGATCGGAAAGTTTAACATTTTCTATTTATCTGGAATGTGATACAATAATTGGAATTCACAAGTAGTTATGAGATAACTGAATGAATGTTATAAATCTAGCGGTTTAGTTTCACTTGATCGGTTACCACGGAATTTTGATGTGATCAAAAGTCCGTCGCAATCACGTAGCATACGCGGATACTCGCCGGGTAAACTTAATAGACAGCATCGCTCCATAGCCCCGACCAAGTGACTGAAGGAGAACCCCGTCGCCGAAAGCATCCGTTCGGGTGCTCGCGGCAGCGGTGTTCCGCCTTGGTGCACTTCGTCGACGGCGTCGGGGGTGCGGCCGTCTACTAAAGTTTGCGACGAGCATTCGATCAGGATGTCGGGAATCTTGTTGAATTGCCCGACTTGATATTGAAAAGTGTTTTCGATAATGAGACTAAAATGCGGGGTTTATAATTGTTAGGCATGCGATGTCTAAGGAATTCATTCGGTCAGGCATGTGATGTCTGAGGTGGTTGCGGATTCCAACTGTTGTAGTTTTACACTTTCTTTTCTGTGACCGTAAGTGTAATATGTGATATCGCCGGTTTCGTTGCTATATGTCAACGACAATTGGGATGCGCATATTTACTTACGTTGATGACATGTGATGTTATGTGTTGCTGGATATGTTATATTGGATCGTCATGTTTGAATAGCCGGGGTTTTTTATATGAGATGAGTGTTTTTCATTTTCATTCATGTAAAAACTTGTATGTAATATTCTTTTATTGGGGCACTTCCAGGTTGCGGAAGATGTCACCCTTTGTATATTATTTACTTTTCCGCACTAGGATAGACCCAAGGAAGGGAGCACAAGTAACCGGGTTCTGGAGTCCAGTGGGAGACCAACTCGAGGAGTCGAGTCCGGGTCTCCTAACTCTAGAATTGGTAGGGTTACTTGCCGCTCTCGTAGGGGTCTAGGGGTGTGGGTTTGGCTATTTATTGCGACCGTGGAATCCGTGTTTGATACTGGCTCGTATTGAAAACACGGACGTCCTAGTATATCCAATATTTCATATGATTCTTCTGCTGCGATATCTGTGATGTGATCATGTGATGTTCTGTGATAGATACTGTATATAGTATATATGATATATTATATAGACGTTACTTATGTTTTACACCCGCGCTAGCCCTGCCCCGCTCTGCCGTTAGTTACCTAACCTAACGGTGCACGAGGGGATATCGAGGCGAATGCGGATGGCATAAGTGTACGTCGTATTTATCTGTGATGTTTAGGTAACTTAATGATGGGACTTCATTAATAAGATTAATGAAATAAAAGAAACCTAAGATGTTGTAGAATCGAATTTCAAAATAAAACAGGTAGCTACAGTTCTTGCTTTGCACAGCGGTATATGTGATATATCCTGCACCTTATTCGATAAGGAAAGGACCGAGATCCCTTCACCGGGAGTGACTCCTTTAGCAATAACTGGCAGATGCTACACACTCGGTTTGTCTTCTGATTGCTTTTAAGTGTTTTGCTTTGCACAGTGATATATATGATATATCCCGCACCTTATTCGATGAGGAAAGGACCGACGGTCCCTTCACCGGGAGTGACTCCTTTAGCAAAACTATAAAAGCCTAAAAAACACTCCATTTTAAAATCATTTGATTCTACATCGATATCAAGTTCATTACGCAATAGGTTTTCAGAAAAACCTGTCGTAGCCCTCCGTCATTTCAGATAAGTGCTAGTTAGTATTCGTGCTATGTTTGTTGGCCTGCGTCAAGGCGTAGTGTGCGGTAGCTAACTAGTATTTATCTGCTTATGCATATGATGCAGATTGGATTAGGGTAGTCGTGCGACTTTGTTGGCCTGCGTCAAGGGTCGTGCGGGTGGGTTTAATTCAATCAGGAAATGACGGGTTGAACTTGACTAGCGCACTATGGTTTGTTGGCCTGCGTCAAGGTCATAGGACGCTAGGGGCAAAATTATCGGGAATTTCAAGTGTTGAAATTTGCAATGAGATTGCATACCTTCTATGAGATAGTTGGATCCCGATACCCGCTGCGAGTAAGAGTTACTCCTGGGAGAGTTTTACACATTACAATTAGCCGATCAAGTAGGTGTCTAGAAAGGTGTCAACGTGGTTACGCCTCTGGGAAAATGAGGTTTACATTAATTAGGTTCGTGCGAAAGCACGGGGGACCTCCCTCAAAGTACCGACACTGGCCTGACTGAAAGATTGGCGAACTTGTAGCGTGTAATTAATCCCGGCTAGTCTTTCCTTTTAGGATTTGAAGGAAGATTTGATAAAAACAGTGGGAGCCATCCTGATTAGATAAAATAATAACCAATCTGATCTTGCAAGAGCATACGCTGAGTGTTTTCTTCTCTCTCTCTCCTGGTAGCGACCGTGTCACACCTTAATCAAGATAATAATACGGAAATTTGACCGAACCTGCTTGTTATACTGAGCTGGGGAACGTTGGTCCCGCTCCAACTTATAATTGTTATAAGACAGAGCAGGAAATTGGGGAATACCAGATTTCCCGTGCCGCCCAAACGAAGAGAGTGCATGCTGATTCATCATCTTTGGGTGTGTTCGTTACAAAGAACTGCTTCTCTGTATCCTCTACGTCCTGGGTATGTGATACCAGATCAGGATCCCAGATATGTAATCTGTTACATAGGGCTACAGAAAGGTAGAGAACTGAGAACGGGTGATAAGTTTCATGAGGCAGAAAACGGGGCAAGTGTTGCAGCCAAGTCTATTGGTCACTGTCACCCTGTATTCCAAAATACATTGATTCTGAACGAATGTTATTAGATACCGAACCTGATATACAAAATCATATCTATTTCTTTATTAGTAAAGAAAGGATATAATTTTGTATTGTTGGATAATGTTTTGAACATTTCCTATATCAAAAGTTGATCGGTTCAGGCACGTTATCTAAAAGCATTGATGTTCTAAATCAAACTACAGTTCTTAGTATACGGAACACATACAAGAGGAAGAGTTCAGAAATGAACGAATCCTTCTTGAGGTATTGTAGACTAGGTCATATCAATGCGACCCGACTAGCTAAGTTGCACATAGATGCATATTTAAATCAGTTTGAATTTACATCTTATGAAACTTTCCAGTCATGTCACAAAGATACGATGACCATAGCTCTGTTTACTGGAAGCAGAGAAAGAGTTAGTAAACTCTTGGGATAATACATGTTGATGTATGTAAGGTCCCCTACATATACCAGGACTGGTTCTTTGTACTTCGTTACATTCTCTGATAATCTCTCAAGATTCAGACATATGTTCCTGTTGAAACACAAGTCCGAACCTTTTAAGATATTCACAGAATATAAGTTAGAAGTAGAGAACCAATACGGGTATAAGTATTATGTCCTTTGATGAGATCAAGGAGGAGAATACTTGAGCACGGAAATCCTGGACTATTCTAAAGGAGAATGAGATTCTCTCTCAGCATTACTCCTCCGAATACACCATAGCACGATGGTATATCGGGGTGGAGCAATCACACCCTATATGATAAGGTGTGCTCTATGATGAGTACTACTGAGTTACCTATTTCCTTTTTGGGAGTTATGCACTTGAGAAGCTACATACCTATTGAATAGGGTTCAAATCAAATCAGTTGCCTACCACTTCATATGTGATATGATAAGGGAAGAGCCCATGTCTTAAGCTAGTTAAGATTTGGGGTTGTCCGGCCTATGTCTAAAAGCAAAATCCGGACAAGCTCGAGTCAAGATCTGTTATGTAGAACTGGAAATGTTCCAGCTATACAAACTGCAGCTGATGATTTGATACAACCAAAGGATTCAATAGTTACCAACGAACCTCAGCCTCTCCGCCGATCTAGTAGGGTTCCTCACCCACCTGAGAGATACTTCGGTTTCTCTATGACAGTGGGAGCGAGGATTGCATCATGAGATGATGACCCAACTAGTTTCGAGCTGGCCATCAGGAGTGGGACTCTGTAAGAATGGCTGGATGCTTAGCGATCTGAGATGGAATCCATGTATACTAACAAAGTATGGACTTTGGTTGCTATATCTAAAGGGTTAAATCCCCATCAGGAGCAAGTACATCTTGAAAAGATTGCTTGGTGTAGATGGAAAAGTTGAGACTTTCAAAGCTAGACTTGTTAAAGCTTTTCGTCATCGACCAGGCGTGGATAATGATGAAACATTTTCAAGTGGCTATGCTTAAGTCCATCCAGATCCTACTTGCCACGGCTACATACCATGACTACGATATCTGGCGGTTGGGTGCCATGACTGCTTTTCTAAATGATGTTTTAGAAGAGAAAGTCTATAAGTACATAGCCAGAGGGCTTCATAGACAGTGGGAGCAGCGGAAACGTGTACAAGATGCTTTATAGGATAAAGCAGGTATCGCGGAGTTGGAACATCTGTTTTGATGTATTTGTCAAAAAGTTTGATATCATCAAAATGGTAGATGAACCTTGTATAAACAAAAAGGTAGTAGGGAGTATGGTGATGATCCTCGTAGAGTACGTGGATGACATACTCTAGATAAGAAACGAGTTTCCTATGCTACGCTCGGTCAATCTCCACTTATCACAATGATTCTCCATATAGGATCAAAGTGATACCTCCTAAATCCTGGGTTTTGGATCTATGAGATAGATCTAATTGGATATTAGGATACTCACTAGATGTAGTGAGATGGTATCAACCGATCCTGGGGAGAATCACTGGAAGGGTTCCAGGGTGATAAGGACGACTGAAAGTCAATCACAGGCATTGTCTTTACCCTCAGAAAAGGGACGGTATGTTGGAAGAGTTCCAAGCTAGATACCGTGGCATACTAGACGATAAAGGCAGGATACATCGCTACTTGAGATGCTACCAAAGAGGGAGTCTGGATGTATATTTGTTCATAAGATGAACTTAGTTCCTCCCATTGTGTGACAATGGAGTTGTGGCTTATGCCAAGGAACGCCCGTCCCATCAGTGATCCAGACATATTCTAAGGCAGTATCACCTGATCATGGAGATGGTTGATCTCCAGGGTGATCGAGGTTACGAGAGTAGACTCAGAGGACAACACGGCGGATCCACTCACGAAGGCCTATTCCCAGAGAGAGACTTTTATGGGATGGTTGAGTATGAGATACTACAACCACTGCTACAGATGGCCTTAGTGCAAGTGGGAGATTGTTAGTTATATGTATGCCCTAGAGGCCATTACTGTACATATGATGTATATTGTAGTGGATGCTAGGACGTATATAGGGAGGACTTTCTTGCTCGACATGATAGTATGCTATCTGGTTGCACTTTACCTTAACGTGTACACTGATTGTCTCTCTGTTACATGTTGGTAAAGCCCTTAGGATGTGTACTTGACTACCTGGACTATGATGCGGATCATACTAGTGGGAACATGGTAGTCCATAAGTACATCCTTCAAAGTCCCTAGTCGTGGGTATATCGAGACGGGGCATCGATATACCAGAGTAGACTAGCGTATACCTTCTCGACCCATACAGATGGGCGATGGATGATCCCATATCCATTGGTGTTTGACATCAGAGATGATATACGGGTGCTCAGTGGAGACTGGGTACACTGGACGGACTCGCCGAGAACTCCCAGATGGTATTATACCATACGTCAGATGGCAGTTCTCTGGTGACACTGGTACAGAGTAGTCTGTTGACCCGAGATCGTCATAGAGTCTTGTGTGGTTCCCACTGTGCTTTGATTTCCACCTTACCACGTCCAAGAGGGCGTGCAAAACGGTGGCTTTTGGGTACAGTCCCGAATCACATGGAGGCAATGAGCGATAGGAGGGGATTCGTCTCTCCTGGTATAGGGGGTTGATGTTGCGCTGTGTTCGATTGGCTATAACCGGAAATCCCTGGCCAGGGTTGCTGAGATATACTGGTAAGTGTTACCAGTAGTTTCTCGAACTGTTATAGACCTCATATCGACACGACTTATCGAGCTATTGGGGTCTGACGTTTACCACCCCTAGGCGAGATATGCGACATATCAGACGATCAGACCGGACTGTACGGTAGTGTTACTGGTTGGATTCACAGGAGTGTGAGCGGGCTTGCTCGTCGATCTTCTGATCGCTCAATACCCGGGTGGCCGTTACGTTTAGCAGACCGCTTGCGGCTTGTGGGTGTTTGATATGATCATCATCTGCTGCCGGCGTATTGACGAGTCTTTAGAGTCCTACACAGAGGTTTCCTGGCTCAAGCGAAACGAAATAGGAGCGCATATGAGATATGTGCGGGACCGAGAATGATACCAGTATGTGAACTGTATTCGATTCTCGCGATTTGTAATATTGATCGGTTATATGCGTTATAGCCGGGTTATCGGATCAAGTGTTGATTCGATAAGTTGTTACTATTGATATTAGTCGGTTATATGCGATATGACCGGGTCGTTAAATCAAGTGTTGATTTAATGATTTAATGCATATTTATATATTTGATATATCACTTTACATTAACTAATAAAGGTTCACTTAAAAAGGATTTTCTCACTTGAAGTGCACATTGTATATATGATATACTTTTGTGCATTTGATTGTATCATGTTTGATGATACATGATAGTTTGGTGTATAGTTTAAATCATGGTTGGTCAATGGTTAGGGTTTCTTTTGCTTCATTTACTTATTCATTTATTCATTTATTTATCCATTTTGTTTATTTTAGCAAAAGAAAATGATGAAGAGAAAATGGTGGCTTTCTTTGTTTATTTTTGAAGCTTCTTGAAGTTTTGACCTATTGACCATTTTGTCTTCATGTTTAACCCTAACCCTTCCAATTAACCATGGTCTATTCTCTACACCTAATCATGGTTGCCATATGATAAGTATTGATTTTATTATTCATTTTGGATATACTTATGATAATATTCCTTCTTCTTCTTCTTCATCATCAACATGAAGAAAGCTTGCTCCATCAATGGCAACTTGAGCTAATGAGTGAGAAATCCAAATCTAAAGTGAACCCACCTCCTATTTCTTCATCCTCTATCTCTTGCCAAGTAGTATAGGGTGTTTTCTTCACAAGTTTCATGACTTGGTGAAGTGGGAGCTTGATCTAGTGATGCCTCGACGTAGATCATCTTCGGCACGAAACCGACGACCTTGCCCGCCCATTTCTCCGATGAAGCCGACGCTAGAGCCCGGGTTTCCATTTGGACAGCGAGGAGACTTCATTGTGGAGCTATGGAGGTGGAGGACCGGATCTACAAAGGTTGTATTTCCGTTCTTTTAGTTAGATTGTTAACTAGTTGCCTTTGTCGCCTATATATCTAGTTAACGATCCGTATTAGGGTTTCTCGGCACCCGTAAAAATTGAAATTGGCATGGTTGATGCCTTGTGAGACCTCCTTAGTGTGCCTAGGAACCCTACAGGGTATAGTCCCGGAGCACATGGAGCCAGTAAGCGGTCGAAGGGATTCGTCACTCCCAGTATAACAAGTCGATATCGCGCTGTGCAAGACATGACTATAACCAGAAGTCCGTAGCTACAGAAGAAGAGATAAACTGATAAGTGTGATCAGTTGTATTTCTGATGGTTATGAGTCCTTTGTCAGCATGACTTATCAGGTTATTGAGGGTTTGACAGATTCCACTCCAGACCCGATATGCGATATTCTTTGACGAAGAGACCAGACTGTATGGTATTCGTTGCTGATAAACTCTGTCGGGTCCGGATGAGTTCACTCCTATTTTTATCTTGCTCATACCTGGGTAGTCGTGTGCAGCTAGTACCGCCGACAAACTTATGGATTAACCCGTTAGGGGATTGAATCTGAAATTATTTCAGATTTAATCGGATATGATGATGTTTAAACTACTGCCTGCGTATTGACAAATCTTTAGAGTCCCGCAACGAAAATACCTACCCGTGTAAAATGTGATGTGGCATGCATATTGTATACGTGCATGAGTTATATTAAATACGTATATTGTATATACGCGATTTAATCGGACGACAGGGATACTGGCCGGTTTATTTATAAGTCAGAATATCAAATTAAGTGTTGACTTGATAACCATATTTTATATGGTTTTTAGTATTGTGATATGATACACACTCTCTGTCCAGTGGAAGATATTGATGGCTAATAGTGTATGTGATACATGTTGGGTATATGTATTGGATACATATGTATCCTCTAATTCTGTATGTGTGTGTGTAAGAGAGAGAGATATGTATGTATATTTAAAAAAAAAAAATATATATATATATATATATATATATATATATATATATATATCCACTCTCATTATGGCAATAAATAAATGTGTGTGTGTGTGTGTTTCATTTGATGGCATAAGATAACCATATATAATAAAGGTGGGGCCCTCTCTTTCTCTCTATGACAACAAAGAGGAGAGAGAGAAGAGAGGTGAGATGCTTCATACTAATTTATGAGATGAAAAAAGAAAAGGCAAGAAAACCCAATTTACAAGCCATCCATTTTCTTCTTCCTCCTCTAAGTTCTTGAGCTTGCTCACTTGAAAATGGCAAGTCTCCCATAAGCGGAAGGAATTGAAAAGGGTAGAGCATTTATTCATCACATTACCTCTCTCCACACCAAGCAAGTCACTAGATGGAGTTTCTCCACTTGAATGGTAGAGATGGAGTTTCGGGTATGCAGCTTTCACCGTGATTCATTTACGGCGAGGCGGTCGGCTTGTACACTTTCCGGGAGCTCGCAAAGTTTAGCATGGGTCTTCCGATGGAGATTGGACACGCTATAAAGATTGTAACCACTCTACTCTTCTTGTTTAGCTTTCCTGAGATTTTGATTTTGCAATTAGATATGTAAATGATATGATCTTGGTATTTGGAATGGTAGCTATGTTAGAAAATCGTTGTTTTCACATTCCACAGGGTCCGTGAATGTTATGACCCTAGTGATGTTCCCTAACAAAAACCCAAAAATATACAGGATAAAATTGATGCTTTAAATTAACAAATACTTGATTTGCAATTGAAATTAAATTTATAACCAATATGTTATTAGAAAAAAAGCACAACAAACCGAAATAAGGACTTAAACTTAAAATGATTGTATAATAAAAAGTTAAAATAAGAAGCAGACGAAGAGTTACAATGTAACACCCTAGTTCATTTATATCAGTTCTTTTTCTGAGTATTTCTTTATTTTTGGTTGTTTCTTGTTTTACTGTATTTTGGATGCGAATAGTATTTTACATTAGTATTGCATCCTACCCGACCAGCTTGCTTGAAACTTGTTTGATTCATATTTATGAATTATCTTGACTTGTGATATAGACGTGTGCACTTTTATGAATACTGTATACTTGCATTTTATCTGGCATTGCATCTTTTACCATATAATATTTTAAGTCACGTGAAATAATTTAAAAATACATTGCATGGCTTGCATGATACCCCTAACACCGTGTTAGCATCCGCACATCTTGTTCTCGTCCCGTTCAGTAAAACGGACTTGTTTGGATGGCTATACGCATGTACGTGCATCCGTTCTTGGGGGTATGCATTTTCGTTACACGCGCATTCATTTTGAATTTTGAACGTCGCATATATTTTTTCATATTTTAAAACTGAATTTTAGACCCGACCCGGGCATGTTTTGAAATATTTTTGTATCCCGCCAAAATTTAAAATTATTTAATTTAATTTAATATATATATTTTAATACGACAGTATCAATTTTTCTTAACAGTTTTTAATATTTTGTTAACTGATAAAATTTAAAATCTAAACTACTTTACCCATTCACATTCTCTCTCTCTCTCTTTCTCTTCTCTCTCACTTCCCTCTCTCCTCTCTCTTCCCTTTCTCTCTTTTTCTCTCTCTCCCGTACACCGCAGTCTCTCTCTCTCTTCACTACCAAACAATTTTCTTTCTCCTCGCGCGCGTATCTCTCTCCTCTCGCGCGCGTATCTCTCTCCTTTCACGGTGATTTGGAGTCGCGTCACCGCCCGCGCTTAGAGTCACCTCCATTAACCGCTCCTTGATCTTCTTTCTTCCTCCTTCTTATAAAACCCGAGCTCTCCATTAACCCATCACCACAACTCCCATCTCTTAAACCCTAAAATCACCATTGCCTCACTCTCCTCCCTCAACCGAGCCTTCTCCTCCTCGTTACCTTCTCCTCGCCACCTCCTTCATTCTCCAGAGCATGCCTGCACACACCCTGCAACCATAAGAACCCTTCACCGCCACCTCCCCTCATCGCCGACGACCCCTCGCCGTCGCCATCCGCTTCCTCTCCTCTTCCCCCTCTCCTCTGCATTCTCCCTCACCAATATCCATGCACACCCTTGCACCAAGAAATCCAGCAAATAAAACCGAGCATAACCCTAACACCAAATCCATTCGCCGGAGCCGGGCTCAACACCGACGATCCAGACAACCCAGGGGACGTACCTGACTTGCGTGATTACCCTCGTGCGTTACTTGGACCCATTCCGTGTGCCGTGCGCGCGTCGCGACATTTCGCCGACGTAGGACGTACCGTACATATCCATTTCGTGTTCCGTTTAGGCAAGTTAATCTTGCTACATGCTATACTACTGTATTCTATGCATATTTGAATTATAATACCCCATAATCATTAGTTTTGCAATCCACATATTCATTTTTCATACTACACCGTTTTCGGACATCCGTATGCATCCGTATATGTTATTTCACATCTAGGGAATGCAAGTTTATCTTGCTACATGCCACCTTACTTTATAAACATCTATTTTAATAAATATAATACTGACATTTCAAATTATGCACTCCATGTTTACTTTTACAGTTTTTCCGACATCCGTATACATCCGTACGTGTTATTTTACATCTAGCATATGAAAACCTATCTTGTCACATATTATACTACAGTATACTGCATCTAATTGAATACAACAGATCATATTGTTTAATTGTACATCATGCTTTAACTAGTTTATCATTTTACTGTTATATCACGTCCGTGTGCATCCATATTAATAATTACATATCTAGTCGCATGCTAAATCATCTTGCTACATGCTAGGTATAGTTTTACGCATCCATATGAATAAAATGTTACTCGTTTATCATATAATATATATAGAGCTGCATCTACAGATCACATCAATACATAATACTGATGTTTTAACACCCCATGTTAATAAAGTGCATCCTAATTAGAATTAGAACTATAAATGTAACCCTAATTGATAATTGTGCATCCATATCATTGATCTTATATCTATTTGCATACCATATCACATTATCTCATTTTATTACTATATTAGTACTCTATACTTGATTTTGTGCACCCATGCTTACTACAGTTTGATTATGAACACCCACTTAATACCTGTACATTACTTGGCACGACCTGATACACTATTTGACATGACTTGATACATAAACACTACCTGACATGACCTGATATACTACTGCTTGATTTGATACCTGATCTTATTACTAATGCCGACAATCTTGACCTGTTGTCCCTACGGACATTTCCTGTTGTCTATTTAGACAAACCTGTACCTGCTTGATTCTGTGTTGGCATTAACTCCAGATTTATCAATACTTGACTTGAACACATAACTTGGGGGTATGGGGAAATCAAGAATGTAGCCGAACGTAACTCAAAGGGCTATTATCCTTTTACCGTGGTCCCGTGGGGAATGAACGGGACATAGACTCACAGTCTATTATATCATTTTACCGTGGTCCCGTAGGGAATGAACGGGGCATAGACCGATGGGTTACGATGAGAATTACATTAATTGATTTCGAATAACTTTAAAGTAGATAACCCTATAGCACAGTTTAGACTACTCACTGCACTTCACCTGTATATATCATGTTCACTGATCTATACTCATGTTACTGCTTATTTCCTGATAACTTGTTACTGTTTATACTTCATGCCTGCATGTCTCATTATATCCTGCTTACTTAGAATTATTGATATTATGACGCACTGACGTCTGGGTTTTGCATGGCCCAGATCCCTTATCCTTATCGCAGGCAGTCCAGGAGTATTTTGATCAACAGGCCGAGCAGTGAGGACATATTATTAGTTTAGTTTAGTTTCCTTTCAGTATTTTCATTCCTGATGTGAGCCCGTATTTGGGACGTACATTCCAGATTATTGTATTTGAATCTTTTGCTTCCGCATTATTTTATTTCATGACCCTTTATTCTGGCTTATGGACATGTATTAGATAGTTGTTTATTATTCTTGATATCTCTACAGCCGTAATATGACTGTGGAAGTATATTTCTTATCCACAGGTAACATGGTTGGCTCTGTCACGTGCCGATCTTAGCGCACTCTAGGAAGCGGGGAGTGACAGGGTTTGTTTGGTATCAGAGACATAGGATTTAGGTTATCGGGTTGATTCTTTTTGTAGTTGGGTATTGAACCCAATACACGAAGCAGGAAACCCGTAATTAGGAACATGTCCTACCTTATTGTTATCGTGATTCTTGAATCTTATCTTTCTCTTGACCCTTATCTTGACGATATGCAAACAACTTTGTATCTCGGCTTGAAACCTTTTGGTTCTATTGTTTCTCCTTTCTTATTCTTTCGATTCTGATACTAGGATTTGGCGACTTGAACGGAGTTATGTGATTGTACCCATGAACTGCAGCATGGTTACAATGCGGTACTCTATTTAAGTAACTTAGAGTCCTGGTCTTGATTCATTTCCTTGATTCATGATCGTGAAATTTCCTTGGTTCTCTCAGTTTCATTGCTTACCAGTTCATGTTTTGCAGATTTCTTGGTGATCGATACCGGTAGTTATGAAGGTGTCTTGGGAATGGATTTTCTCGGCACTTTCCACGCTCACATTGATTGTAGGGCAAAGAAAGTGATTTTCCAGATTCCCGGATATCCGAAGTTTATCTTTACTAGAGGAAGCAGTTTTGTCGGGCCAGTCGAGTTTAGGGCTAGGGCGACAAACAATGTTCTTTCGTCGATGTAAGTTAATAAGGAGGAAGCGCCGGCTGTAGTTCGAGATTTCATGGACGTGTTCGAGGACATCTCAGGTTTACCACCAAAACGAGACGTGGAGTTCGCGATCGATCTTATTCCTGGTGCAGCGCCAATCTCGAAACCGTACTATCCAATGGCACCAGTGGAGTTGGAAGAAGTCAAGAAGCAGGTTACTGAATTACTAGAGAAGGGTTGGATTCGTAGCAGTAACTCACCTTGGGGAGCTCCAGTCTTCTAGTAAAGAAGAAAGATGGCACACGGAGGATGTGCATCGACTATCGAGAATTGAACCGGGTGACTATTCAGAACAAGTACCCGATCCCTCGCATTGGCGAATTGTTCGAGCAACTTAATGGCGCGAGGGTATTCTCAAAGTTGGATTTGCGATCCGGATATCATCAGGTCCGAGTTAAACCAGAGGATATTTGCAAGACTGCGTTCCGAACTCGGTATGGACATTACGAGTATTTAGTGATGCCATTCAGAGTCACGAATGCACCGGCAATATTTATGGACTTGATGAACCGAATCTTTTCACCATACTTAGACCAGTTTATTGTGGTGTTTATCGATGATATTCTGGTCTATTCAAGGAGCATTGAAGAGCATGCAGAACACTTGAAGATCGCACTGCAGACATTGAGGCAAGAAAGATTATATGCAAAGATGAGTAAGTGCGAATTTTGCTTGAAGAAGTGAAGTTCTTGGGGCATGTCGTATCTGGAAGTGGAATCGCCGTTGATCCCGAGAAGATTGTAGCATTTCAAGATTGGCCGATTCTGAAGAACGTAGCTGAGATCAGAAGTTTTCTTGGACTTGCCGGATACTACAGAAGGTTCGTGGAGAATTTTGCTCGTTTGGCTGAGCCTTTGACCAAGCTTACGCGAAAGAAAGTACCGTTCGTATGGACGGATAGATGTGCGTCAGCTTTTGAGGCGTTGAAGTAAAGGTTGATAACCGCTCCTATCTTGACCGTACCAGACGGTTCCGAAGGATTGTTAATTCACAGCGACGCATCTGGGAAAGGATTGGGATGTGTTGTGATGCAACATGGAAAGGTTATAGCTTACGCATCGAGACAATTGAAGATCCATAAGAAGAATTACCCAACTCATGATTTGGATCTAGCAACTGTAATTTTCGCTTTAAAGATTTGGAGACACTACTTATTGGGCGAAAGGGTCGAAGCAGTCACCGATCACAAAAGCCTAAAGTATGTGTTCACGCAGAAAGAGCTTAACATGAGGCAGCGTAGATGGTTGGAGCTGATGGCTGACTATGATCTTGATCTCAAGTACCATCCGGGGAAAGTTAATGTAGCGCCGGATGCGCTTAGTCGGTTGCCAGCAATTCGGATGTTGACTGCATAGAAGGAGCTTATCGAAGACTTTCGGAGATTCGAGCTGGAGATCGTGCTACCGCATTCTTCAGGACAGTTGATGTAGCTGCAAGTACAATCGTCGTTGATCGAGAATATTAAAGCAGCGCAGTTACAGGACCCAAGATTGCAGAAGTTTCGAGAACAAGTTGAAGCTGGACTTCGAACGGACTTGTTGTTTCACGAAAATGGTTCGTTGCGGTATGGTAGCCGTTTGTGTGTACCAAAAGGAGACATTCGTGAAGAAGTTATGAAGGAGGTATACAGTTCCGTGTATTCTGTACATCCAGGAGGCACGAAGATGTACCGTGATTTAAGACAACATTTCTGGTTGGAAGGCATAAAAGGGGAGATCGCCTGCTTTGTGGCGAAGTGCTTGGTGTGTCAGCAAGTTAAGGCTGAACACCAAAGGGTTGTTGGTTTATTACAACCACTTCCGATTTCTCAATGGAAGTGGGAACATATAACCATGGATTTCGTAACAGCTTTACCGCGGAGTCCAAAGGGCAACAATGCAATTTGGGTGATTGTTGATCGATTGACCAAGGCAGCTCATTTCATACCGTTTCGAGTTGGTCAGTCAACGGAAGTGCTAGCAGAACGGTGCATGCGGGAGATTGTGAGATTGTATGGAGTACCTGTGAGCATCGTTTCCGATCGTGATGCTCGATTCTTATCGCACTTCTGGAGGAGCTTACAGGAAAGTTTGGGGACGCGATTGAAGTTTAGCACAACTTATCATCCTCAGACAGATGGACAGTCGGAAAGAACGATCCAAACTCTTGAAGACATGTTGAGAGCTTGCATGTTAGACTTCAAGAGTTCATGGGAGGATCATCTATACTTGGTGGAGTTTTCTTACAATAACAGCTTTCAGGCGACTATTCAGATGGCTCCATTTGAAGCGTTGTATGGTCGCAAGTGTCGCTCACCCGTTTGTTGGGATGATGTTGGAGAGCGAAGATTGTTGGGACCAGATTTGATCGTGCAAACCGTGGAGAAAGTTACTACTATCCGGAATCATATGAAGGCAGCCCAAGATCGACAGAAGAGTTGGGCCGATATATCGAGAAGACCTCTAGAGTTCGCTGTTGGTGATCTTGTGTTCTTGAAGATATCACTTACTAGAGGAGTGATTCGTTTTGGGAGTCAAGGCAAGCTTAGTCCTCGATTCGTAGGGCCTTTCGAAATTTTGGAACGTGTTGGAGAAGTGGCTTATCGATTGGCTTTACCGCAATCTTTGGCGAATGTTCATGACGTGTTTCATGTATCTCAACTCCGTAAATATGTTCGAGATGAAACACACGTACTGGATCATTCAGAGCTAACTGTAAGAGAGGATTTGACTTTTGAGGAACGACCGATATCGATTGTGGATCGAAGGGAAAAGGTCCTTAAGAACAAGGTTATCCCTCTGGTACTTGTTTCTTGGGGAAATCGCTCGCACGGAGAATCGACTTGGGAACGAGAAGACGAGATTTGACAGAAGTTTCCACACCTATTCTTATAAATTCTTGATTGTTTATCTTTTCTTATCTTGGGAATTTCGAGGACGAAATTCTTTTTGTAATTGAGTATAATGTAACACCCTAGTTCATTTATACCAATTCTTTTCCTGAGTATTTCTTTATTTTTGGTTGTTTCTTGTTTTACTGTGTTTTGGATGCGAATAGTATTTTACATTAGTATTGCATCCTACCCGACCCGCTTGCTTGAAACTTGTTTGATTCATATTTATGAATTATCTTGACTTGTGACATAGACATGTGCCCTTTCATGAATACTGCATACTTGCATTTTATCTGGTATTGCATCTTTTACCATATAACATTTTAAGTCATGTGAAATAATTTAAAAATACATTGCATGGCTTGCATGATACCCCTAACCCCGTGTTAGCATCCGCGCATCTTGTTCTCGTCCCGTTCAGTAAAACGGATTTGTTTGGATGGCTGCGCGCACGTACGTGCATCCGTTCTTGGGGGTATGCATTTTCGTTACACGCGCATTCATTTTGAATTTTGAACGTCGCATATATTTTTTCATATTTTAAAATTGAATTTTAGACCCGACCCGGGCATGTTTTGGAATATTTTTGTATCCCGCCAAAATTCAAAATTATTTAATTTAATTTAATATATATATTTTAATACGACAATATCAATTTTTCTTAACAGTTTTAATATTTTGTTAACTGATAAAATTTAAAATCTAAACTACTTTACCCAGCTCACATTCTCTCTCTCTCTCTTTCTCTTCTCTCTCACTTCCCTCTCTCCTCTCTCTTCCTTTTCTCTCTCTTTCTCTCTCTCCCCCACACTGCAGTCTCTCTCTCTCTCTCTTCACTACCAAACAATTTTCTTTCTCCTCCCTCTCTATCTCTCTCCTCTCGCACTTTTATCTCTCTCCTCTCGCGGTGATTTGGAGTCGCGTCACCGCCCCGCGCTTAGAGTCACCTCCCTTAACCGCTCCTTGATCTTCTCTTTTCATCCTTCTTATAAAACCCGAGCTCTCCATTAACCCATCACCACAACTCCCATCTCTCAAACCCTAACCCTAAAACCACCATTGCCTCACTCTCCTCCCTCAACCGAGCCTTCTCCTCCTCGTTACCTTTTTCTCGCCACCTCCTTCATTCTCCAGAGCACACCTGCACACACCCTGCAACCATAAGAACCATGCACCACCACCTCCCCTCATCGCTGATGACCCCTCGCCGTCGCCATCTCCTTCCTCTCCTCTTCTCCCTCTCCTCTGCATTCTCCCTCACCAATATCCCTGCACACCCTTGCACCAAGAAACCCAGCAAACAAAACCGAGCCTAACCCTAACACCAAATCCATTCGCCGGAGCCGGGCTCGACGCTGACGATCCAGACGACCCAGAGGACGTACCTGACCTGCGTGATCACCCTCATGCGTTACTTGGACCTGTTCCGTATGCCGTGCGCGCGTTGCGACATTTCGCCAACATAGGACGTACTGTACATATCCGTTTCGTGTTCCGTCTAGGCAAGTTAATCTTGCTACATACTATACTACTGTATTCTATGCCTATTTGAATTATAATACCCCATAATCATTAGTTTTGCAATCCACATATTCATTTTTCATATTACACCATTTTCCGACATCCGTATGCGTCCGTATATGTTATTTCACATCTAGGGAATGCAAGTTTATCTTGCTACATGCCACCTTACTTTATAAACATCTATTTTAATAAATATAGTACTGACATTTCAAATTATGCACCCCATGTTTACTTTTACAGTTTTTCCGACATCCGTATACATTGTTAGTTATATGTATGCCCTAGAGACCATTACTATACATAGGATGTATATTGTAGTGGATGCTTGGACATATATAGGGAGGACTTTCTTGCTCGACATGATAGTATGCTATCTGGTTGCTCTTTACCTTAACGTGTACACTGCTTGTCTCTCTGTTACATGTTGGTAAAGCCCTTAGGATGTTTACTTGACTACCTGGACTATGATGCGGATCATACTAGTGGGGACATGGTAGTCCATAAGTACATCCTTCAAGGTCCCTAATCGTGAGTGTATCGAGACAGGGTATCGATATACCAGTGTAGACTAGCGTATACCTTCTCGACCCATACAGATGGGCGATGGATGATCCCATATCCATTGGTGTTTGACATCAGAGATGATATACGGGTGCTCAGTGGAGACTGGGTACATTGGACGGACTCGCCGAGAACTCCCAGATGGTATTATACCTTACGTTAGATGGCAGTTCTCTGGTGACACTGGTACAGGTTAGTCTGTAGACCCGAGATCGTCATAGAGTCTTGTGTGATTCCCACTGTGCTTTGATTTCCACCTTACCACGTCCAAGAGGGCGTGCAAAATGGTGGTTTTTGGGTACAGTCCCGATTCACATGGAGGCGATAAGTGATAGGAGGGGATTCGTCTCTCCCGGTATAGGGAGTTGATGTTGTGCTGTGTTCAATTGGCTATAACCGGAAATACTTGGCCAGGATTGCTGAGATTTACTGGTAAGTGTTACCAGTAGTTTCTCGAACTGTTATAGACCTCATATCGACACGACTTATCGAGCTATTGGGGTCTGACGTTTACCACCCCTAGGCGAGATATGCGACATATCAGACGACGAGACCGGACTGTACGGTAAGTGTTACTGGTTGGATTCACAGGAGTGTGAGCGGGCTTGCTTGTTGATCTTCTGATCGCTCAATACCCGGGTGGCCATTACGTTTAGTAGACCGCTTGCGGCTTGTGGGTGTTTGATATGATCATCACCTGCTGCTGGCGTATTGACGAGTCTTTAGAGTTCTACACAGGGGTTTCCTGGCTCAAGCGAAACGAAATAGGAGCGCATATGAGATATGTGCGGGACCGAGAATAATGCCAGTATGTGATACTGAATTCTATTCTCGCGATTCGTATCATCGGACGGTTATATAAGATATGGCCGGGTTACCGAATCAAATGTTGATTCGATATATTGATACAATTGATATTAGTCGGTTATATGCAATATGACCGGATCATTAAATCAAGTGTTGATTTAACGATTTAATGTATAATTATATATTTGATATATTACTTTACATTAACTAGTATTTGTTCACTTAAGATTGATTTTCTCACTTGATGTGCACAAGTAGTATATGTGATATATTTTTGTGCACTTGATTGTATCATGTTTGATGATACATGCAAACTTGGGTGTATGTTTGCTTTAAACCATCTTTAGGTTAATGGTTAGGTTTTAATTTGTTTTTATTTATTTTCTTTATTCATTTTGGCAAAAATAAAATGGAGGCTTGCTTTGGTTTCTACTTGAAGCTTCATGAAGTTTTGAAAAGTCTAGCCATTTTGTCTTTTGCCTTAATCTAACCATTAAACCTAAACCCTAGTTTATTCTCTACATGTGTTACTTCACCCATGGTTGCATCATGATAATCATTCACTTGATTTATTTTTAAAAAGATAATTCCTTTTCCTTCTTCTTCATCATCTTCTTAAAAGTGAAGAAGAAAGCTTTCTTGAAAATTTCTAAGTGATGAAATCAAGTGAGAAATCCAAATCCAAAGTGAACCCACTTCCTATTTCTTTATCCTCTACCACTTTCCATGTAGTAGAGTGTGTTATCTTCACAAGTTTCATGACCAAGTGAAGATGGAGCTTGAGTTAGAGTTGCCTCGACGTAGATCATCTTCGGCATTGAAGTCAACGACCTAGCCCGTTCATTTCTCCAACGAAACCATCGCTAGAGTACAGGATCCCGGTGATCGCAGTGAAGGGACGTCATCACGGAGCTAAAGAAGTGGAGGAACGGATCTACAAAGGTTGTATTTCCATTCATTTAGTAGCAAAGTAGTTTGCTTGCTTGTTTGTTTCGCCCATCCTCTAGTTAACGATCTATATTAGGGTTTCTCGGCACCTAAATTTTTGAATATGGCATGTTAGATGCCTTGTGGAACCTCTTGAGTGTGCCTAAGAACCCTACAGTAGTATCAGAGCCTAGCTTGAGCCTCAGGCGATGTATAGACGATGTTAGAAACCCGATCGAACCCCGAAACCCTAATCGCAACCCCTCTCTGTACATTTTTGAAAACAGTGGATTTTTCCATATTAAAAATAGCCAAAAAATTCATCAGGGTTTTTGAGAAGTTACTTTGAAGCACGTGCGCTTAAATCAATGAAAGCGCCGCGGAACCGCGGCATGAGCATGGCTTGTGCGGCGGTTCCGCGGCCGTATAGACTCTTTATTCTTTGTATTTTTCACAGTAACTCCTTATTTGATTCCTGTGTTTTCTGGGTATTTTTTAATATATACTCAAGAGTTGAGTTTTCTGGGTTGTATTGGGAGTTCGTAGATTCGATCGGATTGTCTAATTTTGTCTATATGTTTTTCCGGGTAATTTTAGAACATGTTAAAAAGTTTGACCGGATATAAATACCTACTTTTTCCCCTGCCGGGAAATTTCCAAGTATTGGATCTTTCCGTAGTTTAAAGACGTTCTAAGTAGTGCAAGTAACGCGATGGACCCTCTAGAAGACAACAAACCTTAACTCGATTATGTGACCGTCTTGAACTGCCCTTTGAACCTTAGGGTTTGGGGCAGTACGGCGTGCCACATGTGAGGCGTTGGCTTGACCCTTCTACGGCTGGACCGTTGGTACTGTGGCATGAAATGGATGTTTTTAAACTTATTTCAAGTGTTGAGCTGTTCCGGGAAAACTTGGGTGTTTGATTGTTCGATCGGAAAGTTTAACATTTTCTATTTATCTGGAATGTGATACAATATTTGGAATCCACAGGTAGTTATGAGATAACTAATATGAATGTTATAAACATACCACTTTAGTCTCAATTGATCGGTTGCCACGGAATTTTGATGTGATCAAAAGTCTGTCGCAATCACGTAGCGTACGCGGATACTCGCCGGGTAAACTTAATAGACAGCTACACCCCATAGCCCCGACCAAGTGACTGTAGGAGAACCCCGTCGCCGAAAGCATCCGTCCGGGTGCTCGCGGCAACGGTGTTACGCCTTGGTGCACTTCGTCGACGGTATCGGGGGTGCGGCCGTCTACTAAAGTTTGCGACGAGCATTCGATCAATATATCGGGAATCTTGTTGAATTGCCCAACTTGATATTGAAAAGAGTTTTCGATAATGAGACTAAAATGCGGGGTTTATAATTGTTAGGCATACGATGTCTAAGGAATTCATTTGATTAGGCATGCGATGTCTAAGGAGTTTGCGGATTCCAACTGTTGTAGTTTTACACTCTCTTTTCTGTGACCGTAAGTGTAATATGTGATATCGCCGGTTTCGTTGCTATATGTCAACGACAATTGGGATGGGCATATTTACTTACGTTGATGACATGTGATGTTATGTGTTGCTGGATATGTTATATTGGATCGTCATGTTGAATAGCTCGGGTTTTTTTTATGTGAGATGAGTGTTTTTCCATTTTCATTCATGTAAAAACTTGTATGTAATATTCTTTTATTGGGGCACTTCCAGGTTGCGGAAGATGTCACCGTTGATGTATATTATTTACTTTTCCGCACTAGGATAGACCCAAGGAGGAGAGCACAAGTAACTGGGTTCTGGAGTCCAGTGGGAGACCAACTCGAGGAGTCGAGTCCGGGTCTCCTAACTCTAGAATTGGTAGGGTTGATTGCCGCTCTCATAGGGGTCTAGGGGTGTGGGTATGGCTATTCATCACGACCGTGGAATCCGTATTTTATGAAGGCTCAAAATAAAACACGGACGTCCTAGTATATCCAATATTTCATATGTTATTTATGCTGCGTTATCTGTGATGTGATCATGTGATTTGTTCAGATAGATATTGTATATAGTATATATGATATATTATATAGATGTTACTTATGTTTTACACCCGCGCTAGCCCTGCCCCGCTCTGCCGTTAGTTACCTAACCTAACGGTGCACGAGAGGACATCGAGGCGAATGCGGATGGCATAAGTGTACGTCGTATTTATCTGTGATGTTTAGGTATTTAAATGATGGGAATTCATTAATGTGATTAATGAAAGAAAAAGAAACCTAAAGATGTTGTGGGATCGAATTTTCCAAAACAGGTAGTTACAGTTCTTGCTTTGCATCGCGGTGTTCCTTGTAGAAAATCCTGCACCTTATTCGATGAGGAAAGGGCCGAGATCCCTTCACCGGGAGTGACCCCTTTAGCAATAACTGGCAGATGCTACAACACGGTTTGTATTCTGATTGCTTCTATAGTTCTTGCTTTGCGTAGTGGTATATATGATATATCCTGCACCTTATTCGATGAGGAAAGGGCCGACGATCCCTTCACCGGGAGTGACCCCTTTAGCAAAACTAGAAAAGCCTAAAAAACACTCCATTTTAAAATCATTTGATTCTACAACGATATCAAGTTCATTACGCAATAGGTTTTCAGAAAAACCTGTCGTAGCCCTCCGTCATTTCAGATAAGTCCTACTTAGTATTCGTGCTACGTTTGTTGACCTCCGTCAAGGCGTAGTGCTAACTAGTATTTATCTGCTTATGCATATGATGCAGATTGGATTAGGGTAGTCGTGCGACCTTGTTGACCTCCATCAAGGGTCGTGCGGGTGGGTTTGATTCAATCAAGAAATGACGGGTTGAACTTGACTAGTAGCCTATGGTTTGTTGACCTTCGTCAAGGTCATAGGGTGCTAGGGGCAAAATTATCGGGAATTTCAAGTGTTGAAATTTGCAATGAGATTGCATACCTTCTATGAGATAGTTGGATCCCGATACCCGCTGCGAGTAAGAGTTACTCCTGGGAGAGTTTTACACATTACAATTAGCCGATCAAGTAGGTGTCTAGAAAGGTGTTAACGAGGTTACGCCTCTAGGAAAACGAGGTTTACATTAATTAGGTTCGTGCGAAAGCACGGGGGACCTCCCTCAAAGTACCGACACTGGCCTGGCTGAAAGATTGGCGAACTTGTAGCGTGTAATTAATCCCGGCTAGTCTTTCCTTTTAGGGTTTGAAGGAAGATTTGATAAAAACAGTGGGAGCCATCCTGATTAGATAAAAATAATAACCAATCTATTCTTGCAAGAGCGC
Source organism: Agapanthus africanus (assembly GCA_030015575.1). Taxonomy (NCBI): domain Eukaryota; kingdom Viridiplantae; phylum Streptophyta; class Magnoliopsida; order Asparagales; family Amaryllidaceae; genus Agapanthus; species Agapanthus africanus. Next base: position 179,630,598 of record CM057338.1, on the reverse strand, counting down.
ACGCAGAGTGTTTTCTTCTCTCTCTCTCTAGGTAGCGACCATATCACGCCTTAATCAAGATAATAATACGGATGTTTTGACCGAACCCGCTTGTTATACTGAGCTGGAGAACGTTGGTCCCGCTCCAACTTATAATTGTTATAAGACATAGCAGGAAATTGAGGATTACCAGAATTCCCGTGCCGCCCAAACGAAGAAAGTGCATACTGATGCATCATCTTCGGGTATGTTCATTACAAAGAACTGTTTCTCAATGTCCTCTACGTCCTAGGTATTAGATACCGGATAAGGATCCCGCTAATGTAATCCGTTACATGGGCTACAGAAAGGTAGAGAACTGAGAACAGGTGATAAGTTTCATGAGGCAGAAAACGGTGCAACTGTTGCAGCCAAGTCTGTTGGTCACTGTCACCCTGTATTACTAGAATACATTGATTCTGAACGAATGTTATTAGATACCGAACCTGATATACAACATCATATCAGTCTCTTTATTAGTAAAGAAAGGATATAATTTTGTATTGCTGGATAATGTTTTGAACATTTTCTATATCAAAAGTTGATCGGTTCAGGCACGTTATCTAAAAGCATTGACGTTCTAAATCAAACTACAGTTCTTAGTATACAGAACACACACAAGAGGAAGAGTTCAGAAATGAACGAATCTTTCTTGAGGCATTGTAGACTAGGTCATATCAATGTGACCCGACTAGTTTAAGTTACATTATAGATGCATATTTAAATCAGTTTGAATTTACATTTTGTGAAACTTGCCAGTCATGTCACAAAGATAAGATGACCATAGCTCTGTTGATTGGACACAGAGAAAGAGTTAGTAAACTTTTAGGATTGATACATGCTGATATATAAAGGTCCCCTGTCTACACATGCCAAGACCGGTTCTTTGTACTTCATTACATTCTCTGATGATCTCTCAAGATTCAGACACATGTTCCTGTTGAAACATAAGTCCGAAACTTTTGAGATATTCATAAGAATATAAGTTAGAAGTAGAGAACCAAAAATCGGGTAGAAGTATTATGTCCTATGATGAGATCAGGGAGGAGAATACTTGTGCATAGAATTCCTGGACTATCCTAAAGGAGAATGAGATTCTCTCTCAGCATTACTCCTCCGTATACACCATAGCACGATGGTATATCGGGGTGGAGCAATAGCACCCTATGTGATATGGTGTGCTCTATGATGAGTACTACTGAGTTTCATTTTTCCTTTTGGGAGTTATGCACTTGAGAAGTTGCATAACCATTGAATAAGGTTCAAATCAAATCAGTTGCCTACCACTTCATATGTGATATGGGAAGGGAAGAGCCCATTTCTTAAGTTAGTTAAGATTTGGGGTTGTCCGGCCTATGTCTAAAAGCAAAATCCGGACAAGCTCGAGGCAAGGTCTGTTATGTAGAACTGGAAAGGTTCCAGCTATACAAACTACAGCAGATGATTTGGTAGAACCAAAGGATTCAGTAGATTCCAACGAACCTCAGCAACTCCGCCGATCTAGTAGGGTTTCTCACCCACCTGAGAGATACTTCGGTTTCTCTATGACAGTGGGAGCGAGGATTGCATCATGAGATGATGACCCAACTAGTTTCGAGCTGGCCATCAGGAGTGAGACTCTGTAAGAATGGCTGGATGCTTATCGATCTGAGATGGAATCCTTATATACCAACAAAGTATGGACTTTGGTTGCTTTATCTGAAGGGTTAAATCCCCATCAGAAGCAAGTATATCTTGAGAAGATTACTTGGTGTACATGGAAAAGTTGAGACTTTCAAAGCTAGACTTGTTAAAGGTTTGCATCATAGACCAGTTGTGGCTAATAATGAAACCTTTTCTGGGGCCTATGCTTAAATCCATCCAGATCCTGCTTGCCACGGCTACATACCATGACTATGATATCTGGTGGTTGGGTGTCATGACAAATTTTCTAAATGGTGTTTTAGAAGAGACCGTCTATAAGTACACAGCCAGAGGGCTTCGTAGACAGTGGGAGTAGCGGAAACGTGCACAAGTTGCTTTATAGGATAAAGCAGGCATCGCGGAGTTGGAACGTCTATTTTGATGTAGTAATCAAAGAGTTTGACTTCATCAAAATGATAGATGAACCTTGTATATACAAAAAGGTAGTAGGGAGTATGGTGGTGATCCTCGTAGAGTACGTGGATGGCATACTCTTGATAGGGAAGGTGTTTCCTATGCTACGCTCGGTCAATCTCCGCTTATCACAAGCATTCTCCATCTAGGATCAAAGTGATACCTACTAAATCCTGGTTTTTGGATCTATGAGATAGATCTAAATGGATGTTAGGATAATCACTAGTTGTAGTGAGATGGTATCAATCGATCCAGAGGAGAATCACTGGAAAAGTTCCAGAGTGATAAGGACGACTGAATGTCAGTCACAGGCATTGTCTCTACCCTTAGTAAAGGGACGGTATGTTGGAAGAGTTCCAAGCTAGATACCGTGGCTTACTAGACGATAAAGGCTGGATACATCGCTACTTAAGATGCTACCAAAGAGGCTGTCTGGGTGTATATTAGTTCATGAGATGAACTTTGTTCCTACCATTGTGTGACAATGGAGTTGTGGCTTATGCCAAGGAACGCCCGTCCCATCAGTGATCCAGACATATTCTAAGGCAGTGTCACCTGATCTTGAAGATGGTTGATTTCCAGGGGATCGAGGTTAGGAGAGCAGACTAAGAGGACAACACGGCGGATCCACTCACAAAGGCCTTTTCCCAGAGAGAGACTTTTATGGGATGATTGAGTATGAGATACTACAACCACTGCTATCAGATGGCCCTAGTGCAAGTGGGAGATTGTTAGTTATATGTATGCCCTAGAGGCCATTACTATACATAGGATGTATATTGTAGTGGATGCTTGGACATATATAGGGAGGACTTTCTTGCTCGACATGATAGTATGCTATCTGGTTGCTCTTTACCTTAACGTGTACACTGATTGTCTCTCTGTTACATGTTGGTAAAGCCCTTAGGATGTTTACTTGACTACCTGGACTATGATGCGGATCATACTAGTGGGGACATGGTAGTCCATAAGTACATCCTTCAAGGTCCCTAGTCGTGGGTGTATCGAGACAGGGCATCGATATACCAGTGTAGACTAGCGTATACTTTCTCGACCCATACAGATGGGCGATGGATGATCCCATATCCATTGGTGTTTGACATCAGAGATGATATACGGGTGCTCAGTGGAGACTGGGTACATTGGACGGACTCGCCGAGAACTCCCAGATGGTATTATACCTTACGTCAGATGGCAGTTCTCTGGTGACACTAGTACAGATTAGTCTGTAGACCCGAGATCGTTATAGAGACTTGTGTGATTCCCACTGTGCTTTGATTTCCACCTTACCACGTCCAAGAGGGCATGCAAAACGGTGGTTTTTGGGTACAGTCCCAATTCACATGGAGGCAATGAGCGATAGGAGGGGATTCGTCTGTCCCGGTATAGGGAGTTGATGTTGTGCTATGTTCGATTGGCTATAACCGGAAATCCCTGGCCAAGGTTGCTGAGATTTACTGGTAAGTGTTACCAGTAGTTTCTCGAACTGTTATAGACCTCATATAGACACGACTTATCGAGCTATTAGGGTCTGACGTTTACCACCCCTAGGCGAGATATGCGACATATCAGACGACGAGACCGGACTGTACGGTAAGTGTTACTGGTTGGATTCACAGGAGTGTGAGCAGGCTTGCTCGTTGATCTTCTGATCGCTCAATACCCGGGTGGCCGTTACGTTTAGCAGACCGCTTGCGACTTGTAGGTGTTTGATATGATCATCACCTGATGCCGGCGTATTGACGAGTCTTTAGAGTCCTACACAGGGGTTTCCTGGCTCAAGCGAAACGAAATAGGAGCGCATATGAAATATGTGCAGGACCGAGAATAATACCAGTATGTGATACTGAATTCTATTCTCGCGATTCGTATCATCGGACGGTTATATAAGATATGGCCGGGTTACTGAATCAAATGTTGATTCGATATATTGATACACTTGATATTAGTCGGTTATATGCAATATGACCGGATCATTAAATCAAGTGTTGATTTAATGATTTAATGTATAATTATATATTTGATATATTACTTTACATTAACTAGTATTTGTTCACTTAAAATTGATTTTCTCACTTGATGTGCATAAGTAGTATATGTGATATATTTTTGTGCACTTAATTGTATCATGTTTGATGATATATTTAAACTTGGGTGTATATTTGCTTTAAACCATCTTTAGGTTAATAGTTAGGTTTTAATTTGTTTTAATTTATTTTCTTTATTCATTTTGGCAAAAATAAAATGGAGGCTTGCTTTGGTTTTTACTTGAAGCTTCATGAAGCTTTGAAAAGTCTAGCCATTTTGTCTTTTGCCTTAACCTAACCATTAAACCTAAACCCTAGTTTATTCTCTACATGTGTTATTTCACCCATGGTTGCATCATGATAATCATTCACTTGATTTATTTTTAAAAAGATAATTCTTTTTCCTTCTTCTTCATCATCTTCTTAAAAGTGAAGAAGAAAGCTTTCTTGAAAAATTCCAAGTGATGAAATTAAGTAAGAAATCCAAATCTAAAGTGAACCCACTTCCTATTTCTTCATCCTCTACCACTTGCCATGTAGTAGAGTGTGTTATCTTCACAAGTTTTATGACCAAGTGAAGATGGAGCTTAAGTTAGAGTTGCCTCGACGTAGATCATGTTCGGCATTAAAGTCAACGACCTAGCCCGCTCATTTCTCCGACGAAACCATCGCTAGAGTCCGGGATCCCTGTGATCGCAGCGAAGGGACGTCATCACGGAGCTAAAGAAGTGGAGGAACGGATCTACAAAGGTTGTATTTCCATTCACTTAGTAGCAAAGTAGTTTGCTTGCTTGTTTGTTTCGCCTATCCTCTAGTTAACGATCTATATTAGGGTTTCTCGGCACCTAAATTTTTGAATATGGCATGGTAGATGCCTTGTGGAACCTCTTGAGTGTGCCTAGAAACCCTACATACATCCGTACGTATTATTTTACATCTAGCATATGAAAACCTATCTTGTCACATATTATACTACAGTATACTGCATCTAATTGAATATAACAGATCATATTGTTTAATTGTATATCATGCTTTAACCAGTTCACCATTTTACTGTTATATCACGTCCGTGTGCATCCATATTAATAATTACATATCTAGTCGCATGCTAAATCATCTTGCTACATGCTAGGTATAGTTTTACGCATCCATATGAATAAAATGTTACCCGTTTATCATATAATATACATATAGCTGCATCTACAGATCACATCAATACATAATACTGATGTTTTAACACCCCATGTTAATAAAGTGCATCCTAATTAGAATTAGAACTATAAATGTATCCCTAATTGATAATTGTGCATCCATATCATTGATCTTATATCTATTTGCATACCATGTCACATTATCTCATTTTATTGTTATATTAGTACTCCATACTTGATTTTGTGCATCCATGCTTACTACAGTTTGATTATGAACACCCACTTGATACCTGTACACTACTTGGCACGACCTGATACACTATTTGACATGACTTGATACATAAACACTATCTGACATGACCTGATATACTACTGCTTGACTTGATACCTGATCTTATTATTAATGCCGACAATCTTGACCTATTGTCCCTACGGACATTTCCTGTTGTCTATTTAGACAAACATGTACCTGCTTGATCCTGTATTGGCATTAACTCCAGATTTATTAATACCTGACTTGAACACATAACTTGGGGGTATGGGGAAATCAAGAATGTAGCCGAACGTAACTCAAAGGGATATTATCCTTTTACGATGGTCCCGTGGGGAATGAACGGGACATAGACTCACAGTCTATTATATCATTTTACCGTGGTCCCGTGGGGAATGAACGGGGCATAGACCGATGGGTTACGATGAGGATTACATTAATTGATTTCGAATAACTTTATAGTAGATAACCCTATAGCATAGTTTAGACTACTCACTGCACTTCACCTGTATATATCCTGTTCACTGATCTATACTCATGTTACTGCTTATTTCCTGATAACTTGTTACTGTTTATACTTCATGCCTGCATGTCTCATTATATCCTGCTTGCTTAGAATTATTGATATTATGATGCACTGACGTCTGGGTTTTGCATGACCCAGATCCCTTATCCTTATCGCAGGCAGTCCAGGAGTATTTTGATCAACAGGCCGAGCAGTGAGGACCTGTTATTAGTTTATTTTAGTTTCCTTTCAGTATTTTTCATTCCTGATGTGAGCCCGTATTTGGGACGTACATTCCAGATTATTGTATTTGAATCTTTTGCTTCCGCATTATTTTATTTCATGACCCTTTATTCTGGCTTATGGACATGTATTAGATTGTTGTTTATTATTCTTGATATCTCTACAGCCGTAATATGACTGTGGAAGGATATTTCCTATCCACAGGTAGCATGGTTGGCTCTGTCACGTGCCGATCTTAGCGCACTCTGGGAAGCGGGGCGTGACATATAAACTACTATATATTTGAAGCTAATAAACAATGGAACAAACTAACTAAGCTGAAATGAGAACTTCAATTTAAATATAAACTTCCTCTTTTATAACAACAAGCATTCATTCGAAGTTTAACAAAATCAAACACTTCTAATACAAAATTTCAGCATATGCTTTCAGCAACAGTTTATAACCAAAATATTTAAACAGTTTCAAGAGTACTCTGACGATTAAGCTTGTTTTCTGCTTTGTTTCAACTCTCGATTCATTCCATCTTTAAGCAACTCCTGAAACATGCAACAAGAAAGACATTAAAAGACGTTAAAAATCAGAGTAGAATTGATTTTTGCATTCAACAAAAGCTCAAATACCTCCTTAGTAAAAACAAAACGATAATCCCAATGATATTTACTCTGTAACACCTGAAATAGAATTATCCTACAATAAAATTAGGCATGTTAACAAACTTAAGATTAAATTAATATAGATATGACTTTATCACTAAAATTAAACTATTACCCCATTCTTCATACAAGTTCTCATGTCGTGCCCCTTTTCATGACATGTGCTACAAGTCCGGCTTGTTGATTGTGCTCGTGCTTGTGACATGTGAATTCCAGATGGAATCCTCTATGTCTTTGCTGGATGCCCTTTACGAGACACTTTCTTAGGGTCTTTAATAGTTATATGGGCCGATATAGCACTGCAAGAGCCCACTTGGCTGGATGGTGCATTAACTGGATTTGTACTTGTTGTACTAATCTTGTCACATTCTTTCCTAAATTATTCACCGATTTAATAGCAATGTTATAAAATCTTCGATCTTATGACACCTTCTCAATAACTTTGTCAAAGCCACCATTTCCACCATTACCTATGTTTCTTAAACTACTTATACCATGTGTTGTGCTATGTCTAGCCTTAAGTGTACATCTTGAAAGAATATAGAATTACGGAAACTTTTCCATATCATACTTTTGCATCATGATATGCAATATATGCTTACAAACCAATCCTTCCATCTTGAACTTTGCACAAGAACATAAGAAAGTATGAAATTCCATATTACACTTCACATAACGAGTACCCGTCTTTCCTTTAACTTTAAAAGTCACATTATAAGATGTGATTGGCCCTTCTATAAGATCATGCGCGAGAATTTGTAACCCTAGTTTTCCCTGTTTACTTATAAATTGTAATCAAAAGATTGTAAACCCTATGTCTCTTTTCAATCAATAAAATTTCAGAATTCTAGGGAGATTAAGAGCATCATTTTTCTGTAAGTTTTTAATTTTAATTTCTGCCTTAGTGTTAATTTAATTATTGCCCTAGATCTAATTAATCTTTTGCCCTAGTTTAATTTAGTGTAGTTCTTTTAAATGCAATCGGTAAGTGTTTTCAAAATGTTACTTTTAGAAGATCTCCTAATGAGCGAGTAATTCCCTCGCTTGTTAGGGTTAGGAATAAAGGAGGGATTGAGAGATGAATATCTCTCATCTCTTTCAATGCCAACAATTTTTCATAAGTAGAACTTCATGCACGCATGCATGATCCGCTCCCTACGGCACCCTACCCACGAGGTAACGGTGAAACCGTAGTATAAAGGACCGGACATGCATGACGTCCATGAAGGTTATAGCAATTAGTAGGAAAGGACGGACAAAGATCTAGAGGAAGAAACTTCATTTCTTCCCAATCATCCTAATCCCCTTTACTAATAATTGTTATGACTTCTAAAAAGTTTTAATCGAGTGCATTGAAAGAGGTGTTAATATCAATCTTATCAAACCCTACTTTAGACCTAATCCTGGCAAGTTCCTTAATATCATACGACTTAGTTTTTAGACTCAATTAGCAAAATCAAACCACCATCGGAATCAACTCGTTAAAACACGTAAGAAAATTATACATCCCGGTGGATCGACCCGTATTCACCGGCTAGCTGCAAAGCGATGCCGTTTCTGATTACGGTAAAATATTTTTGGTGATCGTAAAACCTACACTAATCAAATAGTGTCGTTGCCGGGATGGCGTAAAATTTCTTTTGTGTAATTTCGGGTTGATATAAATTTTTTAAAAAAATCATAAAAATATGAAAATATAAAAAGTACAAAAACTTTTTCATTATTTTTATCTGTTTGAAGGGTTCCTCGTTTGAATCTTGCAGGAACAGCGAAGAATCGCAGATCTGAAAATTTACAGAGAGGAAAACAGAAAGATGTACATCAGAACAGAGGAAGATTGGGACAAAGGAGCGGCAGAATTTTTCTCAGAGCCTTCCTTGGCCACGCCGGTTTTTACAGATAGTTCATCAAGGACTTTAGTAAGATCACTAGACCCTTGACTCTCTTATTGGCCAAGGACACAACATTTGCTTTCGACTCCACTTGCATGGAAGCATTCGAGTCTTTGAAACACCCTCTCATCTCTGCGCCCATTCTTTCATCTCCAGACTGGATGCACCCTTTCGAAATCATGTGCGACGTATCAGATTTTTCCATTGGCGCTATTCTTGGACATCACATTAATAAAATTCCGCATGTGATTTATTATGCTAGCCGAACACTAAATGAGGCCCAATTAAACTACACAACAACAGAGAAAGAGTTTTTAGCGGTTGTGTTTGCACTTGAAAAATTTCGGCCTTATTTAATTGGCTCTCCAGTCATTGTATATACAGATCATTCAGCTCTTCGCCACCTGTTTGTGAAGAAGGATGCTAAGTCGAGGCTAATACATTGGATCCTTTTACTACAAGAGTTTGACCTTGTCATAAAGGACAAAAAAGGATGTGAAAATGTAGTAGCTGATCACCTATCACGACTTCCTTCTTCGCCTACGCTTGAACTTTCAATCACTGATGTTTTTCCCGATGAGCAACTCTTGACCGTTTCTTGCGAACCATGGTTCGCCGATATTGTAAACTACTTAGCCACCGGCCTGATACCTAAAGATTGGTCGAAACAGGATAAACTTCGATTTTTGTCCCAAGTAAAGCATTTTTACTGGGATGAACCTTATCTTTTTAAATACTATTCCGACCAAATCATTCGTCGGTGTGTACCTGAAAGTGAGGTTAAGAGCGTGCAGTCTTTTTGCCACGATCAAGCATGTGGCGGGCACTTTGGCCCAAAGAAGACAGCCGAAATTTTTTTGCAGTGTGGTTTCTATTGGCCACGACTCTTCAAGGATGCTTATGAATACTGCAAAACTTTCTCCCGGTGCCAACACTTGGGCCGGATATCACGGAGAAACGAAATGCCGCTCCAACCTATTTTGGTTGTGGACATTTTTGATGTTTGGGGTATAGATTTCATGGGACCATTTCCTAACTCTTTTGGAAATGTGTATATTCTTTTGGCCGTTGACTACGTTTCAAAGTGGGTCGAGGCTGTGCTTAGCCGAACGAACGACAACAAGGTTGTCGTTCGATTTCTTAAAGAACACATCTTTTCTCGATTTGGGCACCCTCGGACGATAATAAGTGATTATGGTTCTCACTTTTGCAATAGGACTTTCGAGTCCTTAATGCGCAAATACTCTATCACCCACAAGCTGTCAACGCCATATCACCCCCAAACATGTGGGCAAGCCGAGCTTTCAAATCGGCAAATCAAGCAAATCCTGGAGAAAACGGTTTCTAAAAACCGTAAAGATTGGTCACTTAAACTGATTGATGCACTATGGGCTTTCCGTACTGTATATAAGACCAATCTTGGTATGTCTCCATACCGGCTTGTTTACGGGAAGACTTGCCACCTCCCAGTGGAGATTGAGCATAAGGCATTTTGGGCTATCAAAGAGCTGAATTTATCTTTAGGAGATGCGGGCAGCAATCGAAAGCTGCAATTGAATGAACTAGAAGAGCTGCGGGATGAGGCATAAGATAATGCCATAATTGCTAAAAATCGAGCTAAGGTGTTCCACGATAAACACCTTTTACGAAAAACTTTTGAACCTGGTCAACAGGTTTTACTCTATGACACTCGGTTACACTATCACCCCGGCAAGCTCCGTTCTAGATGGAGAGGACCTTTTGTAGTCCGCACCGTTTATCCGCACGGTGCGGTTGATCTTGAAAATCCTTAAGACGGTACCTTATTCAAAGTGAATGGGCATCGATTGAAACCGTTCTTCACAGCGGACCCATCGGAGGAGCTCCTGTTTTTGCAGGAGCCGATTTACACTGATTGATCTTCCTCCACTTTCACCCTCGAATTTCTAATCAATTTTTTAAAAACTTTATTTCGAATAAGTTTGGGGGTGTGTATCATTTGTAAAGATGTGAATAAACAGGGGAGTGCCGACATTTTGACCCACTTGGTCCAGCATGACAGTGAGGACACTATCCAGTATAAGTTTGGGGGTATGCTCGGTACGTCTTCTTCCTTCGCATTCATTTGTACATATTTTTGCATTTACATATTTATTTGAAAACCCATAAAAATTGAAAAATTTCAAAAAATTTATAAAAAAATTATTGTATTCAATTTTGGTCATATTTAACTTGAGTTTGACAAATAGGTTAATTAGCTACGAACAACTAGATCTTAGACTTGGTAAATTAAAAACCCTAAAAATAACCTTCTTTAAAGATTAACGGTAGAAAGTATATGTCTTTGTAGTTTATTTAGAAATAGGCAAATTTTGAGTTCACTTTTTGGGCTAAGTTGAAATAAAGGAAAAATATTGATATTCTTATTAGAGTATAAGTTTGAAAAATAATTCCTGGCTTAAGTATGGATTCTGAAAATGTATACCCTACAATTTGCACAATCACGCACCTTGAAACTTGGATTAGTAGAAGAGACCTTGAAATGCTCTTGTCTAAATTCCTTAGTACAATGCAAAAAAAATGAAAAATACAAAAGTGAATAAAAAAAATGATGAACACTGGTTTTGTGATTACTTAAGGCTAAAAATAGAAAAATATATTGCGAGGGTGCTTCATCACCTAGTGCCTTGACCAATTGGTTTGGAAGTCACTGCTAAAGCCTTGGGTGTTGCAAAACTAGGACGTACGCTTTAAAACGCAAACGTATTTTGTAATCGGTCGTTGGTACCTCAAGAAGTATTAACGGTCGCATGAAGGATGTGTAAGCGAAATTCACCAATTAATAAGTGCTTTGGACAACGGACAAGGGTATGATTGCTTGATTTGAATTTCTAAGTGTAGGGATGATCTATACATACACGTGAGGATATGTGATTAGAGTTTAGATAAGAGAAAGGAATGAAGAATAAAACTTGTATCTTTATTAGAGTTGATAGAAAAATTTCTAAGTGGAGATGGAACCCTAGAAGGAAAACTTAAGAAATGCCGAAAGCTAAGTAAGTCTATAGAACATATATAATCTTAAGTTAAATAATGAGGAAGTGTGAAGAATGTGGGTGGATAATTTATGAGTCGATGATAATAGAATTCTGTGTTAGAAAACCTAATTGGAGAATTATTGTCGAAAGAGCCAAATTGATTGGATTTTGTGGGTGTAATCCGCTGAAAACCCTCAGGAGACAACACTCCTCCTACTAGGGACACCTAGAGGTTTAACGGCTTGTTACACGTGCTCAGTGCAATCGCGTTTCCCTGCGAAAGTGCGGCTAGGTTAGGTTTGTATTGAGAATAAAAAAAAATAAGTTTGCTCGAGGACGAGCAAAAGATAAGTTTGGGGGTATTTGTTCATATCATAATATTGCATTTTATATTCCCCAATTCTTACCCGTTTTATAACTAAACAGGTGCTTTTGACGCATGTCTGCTGCATATTACAGGATACAGGTTCTTGGACAGGAGACAGTGAAAAAGACGAAAGTTGATACAAAAGAGTGACTTTTAACAAGCAAGTAGAAGGGTCCTACTCAAGCCTAGACGAAGAACTATTCACAAGGCAATGCATGGCCGAAATGTCCAAGGAAACAGTTAAAAGACCACTACAAATTTCACTGAAAATTTAGAGAAAATCCAGAATCCAAATAGAGAAAAGTACTGAAGAAATAGAGAGGACAAGACATCATAATGAAGCTCAGGAAATTTGGTGAGCTGAACTCACCAAAGGGCCGCGGAACCGCGGCCCAAGGCCTACCAATGCCGCGGTTCCGCGGCCATTAAGTGCACGTGTCGGCGCAGAATTTTTGTGCCGGTGTGTCGGTGCGTGGGTTGGGATTTTTCGTGGGCATATCTGTAAAAGCACATGCGCGAGAATTTATAACCCTAGTTTTCCCTGTTTACTTATAAATTGTAATCAAAAGATTGTAAACCCTATGCCTCTTTTCAATCAATAAAATTTCAGAATTCTAGGGAGATTAAGAGCATTATTTTTCTTTAAGTTTTTAATTTTAATTTCTGCCTTAGTGTTAATTTAATTATTGCCCTAGATCTAATTAATCTTTTGCACTAGTTTAATTTAGTGTAGTTCTTTTAAATGCAATCGATAAGTGTTTTCAAAATGTTACTTTTAGAAGATCCCCTAATGAGCGAGTAATTCCCTCGCTTGTTAGGGTTAGGAATAAAGGAGGGATTGAGAGATGAATATCTCTCATCTCTTTCAATACCAACAATTTTTCATAAGTAGAACTTCATGCATGCATGCATGATCCGCTCCCTACGGTACCCTACCCACAAGGTAACGGTGAAACCGTAGTATAAAGGACCGGACATGCATGACGTCCATGAAGGTTATAGCAATTAGTAGAAAAGGACGGACAAGGATCTAGAGGAAGAAACTTCGTTTCTTCCCAATCATCCTAATCCCCTTTACTAATAATTGTTATGACTTCTAAAAAGTTTTAATCGAGTGCATTGAAAGAGGTGTTAATATCAATCTTATCAAACCCTACTTTAGACCTAACCCTAGCAAGTTCCTTAATATCATACGACTTAGTTTTTAGACTCAATCAGCAAAATCAAACCACCATCGGAATCAACTCGTTAAAACACGTAAGAAAATTACACATCCCTGTGGATCGACCCGTATTCACCGGCTAGCTGCAAAGCGACGCCGTTTCTGATTACGGTAAAATATTTTGGTGATCGTAAAACCTACACTAATCAGTCATGCAAACAGATTTTAGTTGGGTACAGTCCCGAGCCACATAAAGGCAATGAATGGATCGTCGAAGATTCGTCTCTGCCAGTATTAGGAGTAGATATCGTGCAGTGCACTAGTGGCCATCACCAGAAATCCTTAGGCAAGGTTGACGAGATTTAATGATTTAGATCAGTAGTTTCTCTATAGGTAATGAGCTTCACACCGACATGACTTATCACAGTATTTGGGGTCTGACGTTTTCCACCCCCTAGACCTGGTATGTGATACTCTCAATGAGAAGACCGGCCTGTACGGAGATTGTCATTTTAGGCTCAGTATGGATACAGACGAGTTTGCTTGTTAACCTTCCTTTCATTTAATACCTGGATAGCCGTTATGTACGGCTAGTGTCGTTGACATGCTTGTGGTTAAATCTACTGCCAGCATATTGTCGAGTCGTTAGAGTCCCACACGGAGGGTTTCCGAGCTTCTGTTGGAATTTTTTTGGTCTCTAAAATTTTTTTAGAGTATTGCAGAAAGATGATATTTGTATGTATATGACACTGTACGAAGACAAGCCCAATCTAAAATTGTTTGGCCGCCAAAAAATTCTAAATGGACTCAATTTGTGGCTTGTTTATCTCTGTTTAGCCTCATCTTCGTTGCATGTCTTGGGTTTTAGAAATTGGGATTTTTGTTAAACTTCTTTTTTCCTAGATTTCATATACTGTTATCTTTGTATACGGGCAACGCGAAAATTTTTAAACTCGAAACATTATCATCGCTGATTATCTTTGTGTTCGTATATGTGTTTGTAAATGTCGTCTAATTGCTATAGGTCGATCAGATGGAGTTGCAAATACTTGCTTGTGTTGTGATGATATATATTTTGTGATGGCTTAACCGGATAGTCGTTGTGGATAGCCCCACATCATAGAATATTTGTATATTCGTTTATTCGGGAATATCGGCCGGATTGTGGCCATCGTTACCGCTTGATATATATTCTTATCGGAACACGGTTGAGGTCTATATTACCATTGTATATTCATTCATTCTTGTATTAAGATAACCCTTGGAGAAGTGCTCGAGTAACCGGATTCAAGAGTGTGTCAGGTGGTCGTCATATGGTGATGAGTTTGAGCCACCCCGCTTTAGAATTGGTAGGCAATTCACCGCACTTGTAAGGGTTTAGGATAGACTCACGGTAGAGTGCTCAAGTTACCGGATTCCATGAAGTGCCGGGTGGCCCACTCATATCATTGAGTGATGGTTGCCTTACTTCTAGAATTGACGGGTATCTTGTCATGCTGGTTGGGGTGTTTGTTCAGGTGATGTTCGAGTTATCCACACGACCGGAGAACGTTGGTTTTTATTTGCGGCTCAAACGAAACACTGGGCTCCTAATTTATCCGCTATTCCAATTTGATTATCGCAAACATATGATATTTATTACCTACCTATGATGATGATATATATACATGTTGTATATGTTTTGCACCCGCGCTAGCCCTGCCCATGCACTGCCGTAAGTTAAGTAATCTTACGGTGAAGTCTCCGGACCCCATAGCGAATGTGGATGGCATATACGTACCTTCTATTTTGGTTGTTTCTGTGATGCTTAGAAACATAAATTGATGGGATCTCATTATAAGATTAATGCAAGGAAAACAAATCTAAATGATATTGTCGGAACCAATTTTTAAAACTACTCGGATTTCTTCAAAACCACTCGAGTTCATTCAATAATATCAAGTTCATTATGTTAAAGGTTTTTGCCAAAAACCAGTCGTAGCCCTCCGTTATTTTAGATTAGTATTGGTTAGTATTCGTGCTACGGTTGTTGACATTGTTAAGGCATAGTGTTCGGTAGTGTTGGGGTCAAAAATTACACCCCAGTTAACCAAGTCAAAGTCAACCCTAAGCTAGATGGGCCCAAACCCAGGTCAAGTGGGCCCATGCCCAAGTCGAGCCCCACGGCCAGCCTCCCTCATACCAAAATAAAAATTATGTAATAAATAATTTTGATGTAATTTTCATACATGAATGTAAGAAAAATCGGCATAAAGCCAAATTTTTGTAAAACCCATGGCTCATGTGCAAAAAAAATGAACACATGAGGCATGAGATGGGCAAAATGCCATTTTGTGAAGCCCAACGGGCTATATATAAAGTATCGTCAAGTCTTGGGTTAATTACTGCAGACAGATCGAGGCTTGTCTGCACGAAATTGAGCTCAAGTGTCTTGCTCCTGATATTCTGGCTTTGAACTCCCAGCGGGCTGCATGGATTGAGCAGAGTGTTCCTTTGCTTCGCCATTTTGAATAAGAGGAGACCCTGAGATGGAAGGAACATGAGGCGGCTTCCAGCGAGTCTGTCCAATTGCGTGCCCAAGTCGAAGCGAATGCTGCACAGCTGAAAGCTATTTTTGAAGGCCTCCAACGATATATTTCTAACGGGCTAGTGCTGAGGCAGAAGCTTGAATTCACTGAGCGGGTTATACAGAGTTGCGAAGCTGCTTGGCAGGAAATTGATAAGAAGCTTTTATTCTGTTTGCGGCAACGGGCTCGGATTGAAGCGGAGTTGGCCGCGGTGGCTAATCATGACAAGGAGTTGAGAGGAGTGCGCGAACGGCTTGCTGATTTGTTGAAAACGCCTCCTCCTCAATAACCGTCTTTGTACCCCCTTTTTTTTGTAAACTTGCGGTTTATGAATAACATGTATTCATTTTGATTCTTTTGTGAAATGTATCTTGTATTCACTTGAATTCATGAATAAAAGACATATTTTATCATATAATGTTGCTTTCTTTTCTTTGCTGTGTCATTGGTATGTGACTTTAACAAATGTGGCTTATAGATGCTAGATAACAGTCCATCTTATCCTCCTTGTGGGACAGCAATGGTTTTAGGAAACAGGTTCAGATCTGCTGCCTAAGACTTTTCACCTCTATGAGCCGTGAACGTCTCATAAAGACTTTTCTCCCTACGAGTCGAGAGGATCTCGTTGGTGTAATTTCTCCTTAGGCGTCGTGAGAACTCTTAAGTGCGTTTTTCTTTCGAGAATCGTAAGGATCCCCCACAAGAGAATTTTCTTTATGCGCAGCGACAATAATTTCCTACAGGTTGAGACGAATCGAGAGATTCCTGCAAAAACACCGATTGCCCTGCGGGTCGACGCGAATCGAGAGTTTCTCGCCAAGGACGCTGATTTCCTTGAATAGATGGGTTTTTTGCCAAGGACACTGATTTCCCTGGGGTCGAGACGAATCGAGAGATTTCTGCAAAGACACTGATTTCTTTGCGGGTCGACGCGAATCGAGAGGTTCTCGCCAAGGATACCGATTTCCTTGAAACGAGAGGTTTTTGCCAAGGACACTGATTTTCCTGGGGTCGAGACGAATCGAGAGATTCCTGCAAAGACACTAATTTCCCTACGGGTCGATGCGAATCGAGAGGTTCTCGCCAAGGACGTTGATTTCCCTGAATCGAGAGGTTTTTGCCAAGGACACTGATTTCCTTGGGGTCGAGATGAATCGAGAGATTCCTACAAAGACACAGATTTCCCTGCAGCTCGACGCGAATCGAGAAGTTCTCGCCAAGAACGCTGATTTCCCTGGGGCCGAGACGAATCGAGAGATTCCTGCAAAGACACTGATTTCCCTGCAGGTCGACACGAATCGAGAGGTTCTCGCCAAGGACACTGATTTCCTTGTGGTCGAGACGAATCGAGAGATTCCTGCAAAGACACTGATTTCCCTGCGGGTCGACGCGGATCGAGAGGTTCTCACCAAGGACGCTGATTTTCCTGAATCGAGAGATTTTTGCCCAGGACACCGATTTCCCTGGGGTCGAGACGAATCGAGAGATTCCTGCAAAGAAACTGATTTCCTTGCGAGTCGACGTGAATCGAGAGGTTCTCGCCAAGGACGCTGATTTCCCTGAATCGAGAGGTTTTTGCCAAGGACACTGATTTCCTTGGGGTTGAGATGAATCGAGAAATTCCTGCAAAGACACTGATTTCCCTGCAGGTCGGCGCGAATCGAGAGGTTCTCTCCAAGGACGCTGATTTCCCTGAATCGAGAGAATTTTTCCAAGGACACTGCTTTCCCCGGGGTCGAGACAAATCGAGAGATTCCTGCAAAGACACTGATTTCCTTGCGGGTCACGCGAATCGAGAGATTCTCGCCAAGGACGCTGATTTTCCTGGGGTCGAGACAAATCGAGAGATTCCTGCAAAGACACTGATTTCCCTGTGGGTCGACGCGAATCGAGAGGTTCTCTCCAAGGGAGCTGACTTCCCTAAATCGACAGA
Source organism: Agapanthus africanus (assembly GCA_030015575.1). Taxonomy (NCBI): domain Eukaryota; kingdom Viridiplantae; phylum Streptophyta; class Magnoliopsida; order Asparagales; family Amaryllidaceae; genus Agapanthus; species Agapanthus africanus. Next base: position 179,612,692 of record CM057338.1, on the reverse strand, counting down.
ATTTTGAGTTGATTTGATTCCGAGAAGGAGCGTTGTTCCGGCGGGGAGGTCATTGGCTGACTTGTTCCGCTTTCTGCGGTGTCGAGAAGGAACGCCGTGTTGATCTTCTAGAATGCAGATGTTGCCGTCGAGATCTGACTCTCCCTTTGACAGAGTCTATTGGGAAATGTGGTTCCATTTTGTTTATGCCCATGAATTGTATATAGGGGTCAATATGGACTCGTCTGTAGGGCAAAAGTTTCATTCTTTCATTTTTTTATTTCCTTCCGCGATCCTCTATCATTTCAGCATTTTATATCGCGAAAGCCGCGATTACCCAATCATTTCGGCTATTTTTCGCGGTGCCTAATCATTTCGGCCATTTTTCTTTTTACTCGCTGCTTTTTATTGCAAGTTGCCCAATCATTTCGGCTATATTTTTTTTTTGAATTTTTGGCTTGCTGATTTTGTTGCGAGTATGGACCTGAGATCTGATAACAATCTTAGTATCAGTATCGCTATGACTGGAATGTTGCCAGGAGCGAATCATCACTTGCCGTGAAAGGACTTAGAATTTGTTATCGATTTAGGCATCAGCATCGCTACAACTGGGATATTACTAGGAGCGAATCATCATTTGCCTTTGTCGATTCGAACAAAGGTGGCTAAGCAAACAGGGTTAGGATCCTGTCGACTAAGCATTTTAACTTCATGAGCCGTAAGGGTCTCATAAAGATGTTCGTCCCTACGAGTCATGGAGATCTCATAGGTGTGTCTTCTCCCTAGGAGTCATGAGGATTCCTAAGTGTATGTTCTCTTATATGTCGTAAAGATCTTACAAGAGTGACCTTATAAGTCGAGATGACCTACGAGTGTTGTTCTCCACATGAGGACATTCCTCGTTGTTGGTGGGACTTGGTGAGGGAACGTTTCTTTATGCCCGTGGATTGTATACAAGGGTCAATATTGAACCGCTTGTAAGGCAGTTTAGGGGATATGATGGCTTAAGAACAGGTTCAGGTCCCTGTATCTTAGGACTTTTAAATCCTATGAGCCGTGAGGGTCTCATAGGAAGGGCATTCTCCTTACAAGTCATGAGGATCTCGTAAGTGTAATTTCTCCTTAGGGATTGTGAGGATTCTTAAGTGTTTTGCTCCCCTGTGAGTCGTAAGGATCTCACGCAGATATTTTCTCCTTTCAAGGTCGAGGGGACCTTGCAAGTGTGCATGAATTTTTTACGAGTCTGCGCCCTTTCGGGTTTTCACAAACTCCCCGGTAGCCCTGCTATTTTTACTCACGGAGCCCTTTCGGGTTTCAATCCGTGCCCATTTCGCTTATGGACGTATTATTTTTTTTTTAATCTTTTTTTATCTTATTTTTTTGCTACGTTAGCCTAAGGATGCTGCGGTTCATAGTAGTTTAAAGACGTTTCGGTCCGTAGCTAGTTTCAGGACATTGCGGTCCATTGTTAGTTTAAGGATGTTTCGGTCCGTAGGGATTTTGAGGCGAGGTTTTTCCGGATACTACTTATAGAGTTTGGGCTTGGGAAGATAGCGAGTGGACATAGGCATCGTCATCTATCGTTGACCTGAGCCGTGACTCGTCAGGCGTAGTATTTTTTCAGGAACCGGCCGTTTATTGGCCTGAAGGGTCTTTCACCATGCATATTCATAAGCAAGTAAGCCCCACCTTGGTAGACTTTGTCTATGATGTATGGGCCCTCATAGTTTGGCTCGAATTTCTCCCATTTGGCATGATTGGGGATCATAGGTCTTTTCATGACTAGCATGAGTTCGCCTTGGCGGAATGTTCTCGGCCTAGTCAATCTCTCGTATGAGCGCGTCATCCTTGCCTTGTAAGCTTCTATGTTTTGCTGCGCCATAAGACGAGTTTCATCGAGGGCGTCGAGCTCCTCAAGCAAAAGATGAGCATTCTCTTCATCTGTTAGTTCGTAATGAACCGCCACTCGCAGAGAGGGTAACTCTATCTCCAAGGGGAGTACTGCTTCCATGCCGAATACCAATGCATACGGCGTTGTATTCGCAGTAGTTTTGAACGTAGTCCGATATGCCAAGAGAGCTTCATGCATTCTCTCATGCTCGTCCTTTTTATTTTTGGACACTGTCTTCTTTATGATCTTTGTCAAGGTTTTGTTGAAAGCCTCAGCTAGACCGTTAGCTCGGGGATTATAGACCGAAGAGTATCTCCAGTCTATGTTATGCTGCTGTGCGAAGCGGCTAATTCTGTGACTTCTGAAAGCCGGCCTGTTATCGGAGATAATCCGTCACGGAGTGCCAAACCGATAAATGACGTGTGTCTTGAAGAAATGGAGGATATTCTCTGTATTCACTTCACTTAGCGGTACTGTTTCTGCCCATTTAGAGAAGTAATCAGTTGTCGCCAATATGAACTGATGTCCTTTGGATGACGATGGTTCGATGGGCCCAATTATGTCGGTTCCCCACATTTCGAACGAGTATCTAGCCACTGTTGGGTGTAGCGGGCTTGGATGCTGGTGGATAAAGTCTCCATGAATTTGGCACGAGTGGCACTACTTTGCGTATTCGAGACAGTCCTGAATCATCGTGGGCCAATAGTAGCCCATTCTTTTGATCTTCATCTTTGGCCCAGCTTGATGAGAACCGCAGAGTCCGTCATGAGTTTCTTGGACGACTCTCCTTGCTTCTTCCGGCCCAAGGCATCTCAGCCATAAAGAGTCGAACGATCTCTTATATAGAGTATCATTGACGAAGGCAAAAGACAGAGCTCGTTTCATGAGCTGATGTCTCGAGAATGCATCTTCAGGTGTTCGATAGGATTTGAAGTAATCTATAAAGACCTCTCTCCAATCCTTAGCTTTTTCTTGATACTCTATTTGTAGGGCCGTTTGCTTGGTCGCTTCCTTTTCTTCAGATGACTCTAGAGATATTTCTGCTGGTGCAAGAACCCAACGGCTTTGTACAATAATCCTTACGTCATTGTAGTTTTCGTCGGCCAGTTCTTTAGCGAGTTTGGCTAATGTGACCGCTTTGCTATTTTCTGTACGCGGTATCCTTTCTAGGACGTAGGAAAAGATTTGAGTCAGCAGTTGTTGCACTCTCTCGCCGTACTTTACCAACTCTGGTTTACACGTTTGATAGTCGTCGTTTACTTGACTAACGACCAGCTGGGAATCTCCGTATATAAGAAGGTTTTTGATTCCCATGTCGACAGCAATATCAAGACCTGCTATCAAAGCCACATATTCTGCTTCATTGTTTGTCCTCGGCTCTGTTAAGGAAAAGGCAAAGCGCATTATCCATCCTTGTGCAGTCACGAAGATGAGGCTATCCCAGATTTGATTATGGGGGAGGTGTGCTTTCGCTTCTTCATGGAAGATGCCCTATCGAAGTAGAGTTCCCATCGGGTATCACCCCCTCCTCTCTCCTTGTCGATCGTGTCAAACGTGTGCTCGTCTGGCAATTCGCAATTTAGGGGTGAATCGACGTGTATCAGATGCTCAGCGAGGAAGTCAGCAATGGCCTGGCCTTTCACTGCCTTGAGAGGTCAGTATATTATCGAGAATTCTATTAAGAGTAGGGCCCATTTAGCGAGCTATCTCGTTAGTATGGATCTTGACATCAAATATTTAAGAGGATCTACTTTTGATATGAGATGGACCTCATGACCCAAAGTATAATGTCGAAGCTTTGTTACTGCGAAGATTAACGCCAGGCAGTGTTTTTCGATGGGGGGTAGTTGTTTTCTGCCCCCAGAAGAACTCGACTCAAAAAATAGAGGGCTCTCTATTTCCCTTGGTCGTTCTCCTGTGCCCATAGCGCGCCTAAGGAACCTTCAACGACGGTTGTGTACAGGATAAGAGGCTTTCCCTTGACCGGAGCGGTCAGTACCGGCGGATTTTGCAGGTATTGCTTGATTTCGTCCAGTGCGCTTTGGCATTGGCGATCCCGGACGAACGGGGTCCTCTTCTTCATCAGGTGACTGTAGGGAAGGCATTTTCCAGAGAGGTTGGCTATGAACCGTCAGATATACGCGAGCTTTCCTTGCAGAGACCGCAATTGTTTTAAAGTTCTTGGAGTGGGCATTTCCATAACCGCCTTGATCTTCGACGGATCTATTTCGATGCCCCAATGTCGTACGATGAATCCTAGGAATTTGCCTGAGGAAACTCCGAACACGCATATCAGAGGTTCATCTTCAGGTTGTATTTTCGAAGGCGCTGAAACACTATCTTCAGATACTCCCAGTGCTCCTCATACGATTTTCTTTTCACCACGAGGTCGTCAATATAACATTCGACAATCTCGTGTATGAGGTCATCAAAGATCTTTGTCATGGCCCTCTGGTAGGTAGCGCCGGCGTTCATTAGACTGAAAGGCATCATTTTGTAGCAGAATATGCCCAGAGGGGTCCAAAAAGCGGTATGCTTCTGGTCTTCGGGCTGCATCTTTATTTGATTGTACCCTAATGATCCATCCATGAAGGAGAAGACTTCATGAGTAGACATGTTATCTATCATCAACTCGGTAACCGGTATGGGAAAATCATCTTTCGGGTAGGCTTTGTTGAGGTCCCAAAAGTCCACGTAGATGCGCACTGTCCCATTTTTCTTCATCACTAGGACAATGTTGGCGATCCAGTCGGGGTATTGAACTTCTTGGATGAAACCAGAGTCGATTAGCTTCTTAACTTCGACGTTAATACTCATTTCAAGTTCAAGCCGCATTCTTCTTGGTTCTTATTTGACTGGCTTGACGTCCGGAGATATCGCCAATTTATGCACAGCTATTTCCGGATCTAGCCACGGCATCTCGGAATAGTTCCATGCGAAGCAGTCTTTATACTGCATGAGCACGTCTTTTAGCGTAGCCACCTGCTCTTTAAACAACAGCTCACTGACAAACGTTGGTCGCGGGTCATTTGCCGTCCCCAAGTCGATTTTCCTTAGATTATCTGCAGTAGTATGTATTCCATCTTCCAACTCTTTTGGCACTGGTGGCAATTCTGAGATCAACTCATCTTCACCCTCATTTTCGAAGCACCAGGAGAGGTCATCCATATTCTCGGGCACTCCTTCTTCTAACAGCGTTATCATGTGATAGGTACGAGATAGTTTCCAAGACCGTTGTTGATCTGATTCTACTATCGCTATATACGTTGCTTTTGGCACATGCCTTTGTGGTGGGGCTACCCTCCAACTGTTGGATAGAGCGAATCTGCCGAGTTGATATTGGTTTTCGACCCAGTTTTGGAAGGTGAAGCAGTCTTCAAGAGGATATCCTATTGCTCGGTGATAGGAGCAATAATCCAGGTGATGAACCCTGTTTGCTTAATCGGGATGCCTAGACTCCAGGAGTGTCATCATCTGATGTTTCATGACAAGGTCAAAGATTCTCCTTGTTTTGTCTCGAGGGGAAGAATATGCTCGACCCATCTTTTTTTATAAGAGACGGATTCCGGCCGACCATTTCTCGATCGTGTGGCCTTTTGGATCAGTCGTGCCGCTGTCGAACGTTTTTCCTGTTTTTTAACTTGTTTTTGCCCCCGCGTCGGGCCTTTTTCTTGTCCTGCTGATGGTGAAGGGTATCGTCATCCTCCGTGGCCTGCTGAAGGAGATGTTACGTCCTGGCTTTCTCATAAATGGCCATTTCGCGGCTGTGGTCATCCCGGACCTTTTGACCCGCTTCCTTTACTAGCTTGCCCATCTGTTCTTCAGACAACGGATTCGACATTTTAATGGCAGGACCTCATTCTGGTTCAGCGTCGGTGTCTTTTAAGAGAGTATCCTCTTCTTCATCAAGGTCCTTTATGACATGGCAGCCATGAAACTGCTCCCGTTTCTTGGACTGGACATATCCAAGCCCGATCGTTTCTATTTTTCCGTTGGGCAATTTTTGGTGAGTTCCAGGGACGTTCCAGATCATGTTGTAGAATTGGGCCTGTCGCGCGGTTTGCTTAAAGGGGATGCATTGGCATCTCAATAACCTTTTTAATCCCTCCGTGTAGTATCTAGGCAGACGGATTGGTTGGAGTTTGTCGAGTGCAGGTTCGGCACCATGCCTGGCTTCTCTTGCGACTTTAGTCTCCGTGGATCGATAGAATAGGATCGCCTTTTCACCTCTTCGCCTGGATGGGACATAGAATGTCTGTAGCTCTTGCACACTATAAGTCTCAAGCTCATCAAGCTCTCTGTAGTGCTGCCGCGGAACCATGGTGATTTATGTTGGGGTCGAAATGCGCCCCGGTTGACCAAGGAAAAGTCAAGGTCAACCCCAAGCCAGGTGGGCCCAAGCCCATGTCAAGTGGGCTCATGCCCGAGTTGAGCCTGAACATGAAGCGGCCGGCCTTCCCCATGCTGAAATAAAAAAAATCATGTAATAAATAATTTTGATGTAATTTTTTATGCATGAATGGGCATAAAGTCAAATTTTTGTAAAGCTCATGGCTTATGTGCAAAAAGAAATAGCACATGAGCCATGGGATGGGCAAAGTGCCATTTTTGTAAAGCTCAAGGGGCTATATGTAAAGTGTATAGCCTATAAAGGCAAACATAATGAAAATATCTCAGAACTTTTTCTCTCTCCAAAAAAAGAATCAAGAACTGTGATCTTCTCCTCCCTCAAGGTTCTAAAGCCTTCTCCTTTCTTTTAAATTAAATCAAGAGTTTTACTCTTCCTTTTCTAAAACTGAATAGTTTTTCACCACAAAACCCGCAAAGGGGAGCTTGGATTTTCCATTAGATCTTAAAAAGGAGAGATTTTTAAAATCCCCCCTTTTCATCCAAGATCCGGCCAACCGAGGGGAAGAAGAAGGAGACCCATCTCCCAAAAATCCCACTTTGGGAAGATCCAGAGCTCAAGGAAGAAGCCCCTTTCATCATCTCCAAAAACATCTTAGGAGTTTAACTCCACTCTAAATCCTCTTTCGGGAGTTTAAATCCTATTTTTGGGGCTAAAAGCCCCTTTTTCTCGCCGGCGCCCGAGTGCCTAGCACCCAAGCGCTCAAGCACTCAGTGCCCACGTGCCAGGCACGTGAAGCGCTAGCGCTCGAGCGCCTTGTGCTCAAGCGCCCAGCGCCCACATGCCGGGCACGTGATGCGCTAGCGCTCAAGCGCCCTGCGTTTAAGCGCCCGAGCGCCCAGCGCCCAAGCGCTCAAGCACCCAGCACCCACGTGTCGGGCACGTGAGGTGCTCATGCTCGAGCGCCAAGCGCCCGTGCCGGGCACGTGATGCGCTTGCGCTCGAGCGCCCAGCGCCCATGTGTCGGGCACGTGAAGCACTAGCGCTCGAACACCCAACGCTCAAGTGCCCAGCGCTCACGTGCCGCGCATGTGATGTGCTAGCGCCTAAGCGCACAGCGCTCAAGCGTCAAGCGCTCACGTGCTAGGCACATGAGGCGTTGGCCCCACGCGTCCTTTGGACGCTTTTCCCCTTTTTATATACATGTATATGTACACACACACACACACACACACATACTCTACAACACTGTCCCCCGTTAGAAAAAAAATCTAACGGGGCGCTGCCCCGCACCCTGCAAGGGGGCTGCTGGCCCCCTTGGCCCCCAGCCCACTATCCGGGTAGCGGGACCCCCATAAAACTCTGCGGGGCCTCCCGATATATCCAAAACCCCTTCAAAACACAACACTGCATATTGAGTTCACATGACCAGTTTAACCCGTTAATCGGAGGTTCTCTCGCTCCAAAGGCGAGGGGTAATTAACGGCAGCTTAGTCCGCGGCTGCCGGAAATTCGGATCCCCACAATCAATAAACCCAAGCCTACCCTAGGCAGAGGGAATCTGTAATGCGCCTAACAAGCGCGCACGTATTCCCATCTCAATGGGGTGACGAAAAACACCCTACAATTTGTAAACACTGATCATCTCCAGTGAGGGTCTGCATTGATGGACAGACCGAGAACACTGCGTTGACTTCGTCTTCAGAGTCACTACCAAAGACCAGGATAGGGATAGATGGTCCCGGCCTGTTGCATTGGGGCGGCCCCGAATAGACTATCTCTTCTTCCTCCTCGGTATCGCTCCCGAAGACCGGGATAGTGGTGATAGTTTTTTGCTTATTCTCCGGTTTATGGCATCTTTCCGTGTCTTCAAAGTCTGGTAAGAAATACTTAGCATCTTTATACTTGCGGACTTCATTTACGGAGAATGGGTTTAGCTCCCCGTCACGGTATACTTGAGAACATCTTTGAAATATTTCATACACGGATGTTGTGTAGAAGGGATGATGTTGTACTCGTGTAACCAAGGTCTGCCAAGCAAAGCGTTATAGTAGGTCTTGGTGTCAATGACATGGAATTTGATGTCAGTGACGAGCAACCCGAAGCGTAATGTCAGTATTACGGACCCGAGCATCCGTGATGACTGGGAGTCAAATCCGGAGATGGTGATTTTATCTCGAGCGAGGTGTTGAATGCTTATGCAGATTTCTTTTAGCACCCTCACATTTAGGAGGTTGATAGAGAACCCGTTGTCAACTAAGATCTTCCCTATCTTGATGTCATGGTAGTACCCGGTGACATATAGGGGACGGTTGTGCTCGCACATCCCGAGGAGGAAATCTTCATCACCGAAAGTGATGTCAGCTGTGTGTGCACTTCTTCCAGATCGTCCTTCATCTTTTCTTTGGTAAGGAAAGCTTGAAACTGTTCGGGCTCTTATAATGCCTTGATCAGAGAATCTCATGCCTCTTTAGACAACAGAAGGGCATCCAAAATGCTTAATTGTGAGGGTATCTTCCTCAGGTGTGCCAGAACATTGTAATCCACTTTGTCTTTCTTAGGCGGGTCCTTGGCTGCAAGTTCTTTGACGACTCGATCATCGAGGGCGATATCCTCAGAGACTTTTTCCTTTCCCTTATCTTTTTTGTTCGATCTCTTATTTGTAGGTCCGAGATTCTTTTCGGGCAACGTACGGTTGAGCAGCAGAATGTTTTCACAGTTCTTTATCTCCTCCTCTTTTCCTGAGGTGGATTCCTTGAAGAGAGTGTAAGTCTATGTCGCGCACCCCGCGGGATCGCGGAGAGGCAGAATAGGTGAAAAACAATTTTCAAAAGATCGCGGCACGGACTTGGACTCCAGGATCGGTGCTAAACCCTAACTAGCTAACTAGATGTGAGGTTAACTAAGTGTACAGAAGTTTATACCTCATGATTCCGGTCCTTCGGGTCTTCATTCCTCGCTGTCCTTCTTCTGGTTGTTGACTCCATGGAACGATTCGGATCGCCGCTCCCTCATCGGTTTCCTCAAATCCAAGATGATCCACCCGAGGAGATGTGCATCGAACTCCTACCTCAACGGAGGCAACAAGATCGCTACTCATGATGTCGTAGGAGATGTAGAGATGTGCGGATGGATTGTAATATCTATGCTTGCCCTAGATCACTCAACACATAAGTTCACTAGAGCTTTGGGGAAGAAGGTGACCTTGGAGAGAAAAAGCTAGTGAGGAAAGAGAGTAAAGAATAGAGTTAGCCCTCTTCATTTTCTCAACTGAACCATATTGATAATTCCCTTCATAAATCAATATGAATTATCACATATATGGTTCAAGTAACAAAAAATGACTCATGGGTGTTGGGGTAAAAATTTACACCCCGGTTGACCAAATCAAAATCAAAGTCAACTCCAAGCCAAGTGGGCCCAAGCCCAGATCCAGTGGGCCCATGCCCGGGTCGAGCCCGAACATGAAGCGGCCGGCCTCCCCCCATGCCAAGATAAAATTTTGTAATAAATAATTTTGATGCATCTTATAGGCATAAAGCCAAATTTTTGTAAAGCCCATGGCTTATGTGTAAAAAGAAAAGGCACATGAGCCATGGGATAGGCAAAATGCTATTTTGTGAAGCCCAAGGGGCTATGTGTAAAGTGTATAGCCTATAAAGGCAAAGGATAATGAAAATATCACACAACCTTTTCTCTCTCCAAAGAAAAAGTTTCAGATCTGAGATTTTTCTCCTTCTTCAAGGTTCCAAAACCTTCTTCTTTCTCTTGAATTAAATCAAGAGTTCTACTCTCCTTTTTATAAAACAAATTAGTTTTTCACCACAAAACCCATCAAGGGGAACTCAGATCTTCCATTAGATCTCAAAAAGGAGTGATTTTTAAAATCCCATATCTCTTGATCTTCAAGATCCAGCTAACAGAGGAGGAAGAAGAAGAACCCCTCCCATTAACCCCAAAAGAAAAAAAAACAAAAAACACTCAGGAGTCCAACTCCTCTCTGATTTCTCTTCCGAGAAATTTTTTTAGGCTAAAAGCCTCTTTTTCTAGCCGGCGCTCAAGCACGGAGCGCCCGCGTGCCGACACGTGGCGCGCTTGCGCTCCAGCGCTCAGCGCTCAAGCGCAAAGCGCCCACGTACCGACACGTGGCGCGCTTGCGCTCAAGCGCAAGTGCTCGAGCGCAAGTCGCCTCCGTGCCGACACGTGGCGCTCTTGCGCTCCAGCGCAAGCGCTCGAGCGCAAGTCGCCCCCGTGCCGACACATGGCGCTCTTGCGCTCCAGCGCAAGCGCTCGAGCGCAAGTCGCCCCGGTGCCGACACGTGGCGTGCTTGCGCTCCAGCGCAAACGCTCGAGCGCAAGTCGCCCACGTGCCGACACGTGGTGCGCTTGCGCCCAAGCGCTCAGCGTCCAAGCGCAAAGCGCCCACGTGCCGACACGTGGCGCGTTGCGCTCCAGCACTCTGCGCTCGAGCGCAGAGCGCCCACTGTTAGTTATATGTATGCCCTAGAGGCCATTACTATACATAGGATGTATATTGTAGTGGATGCTGGGACGTATATAGGGAGGACTTTCTTGCTCGACATGATAGTATGCTATCTGGTTGATCTTTACCTTAACGTGTACACTGATTGTCTCCCTGTTACATGTTTGTAAAGCCTTAGGATCTGTACTTGACTACCTGGACTATGATGCGGATCATACTAGTGGGGACATGGTAGTCCATAAGTACATCCTTCAAAGTCCCTAGTCGTGGGTGTATCGAGACGGGGCATCGATATACCAGAGTAGACTAGCGTATACCTTCTCGACCCATACAGATGGGCGATGGATGATTCCATATCCATCGATGTTTGACATCAGAGATGATATACGGGTGCTCAGTGGAGACTGGGTACACTGGACGGACTCGCCGAGAACTCCCAGATGGTATTATACCTCACGTCAGATGGCAGTTCTCTGGTGACACTGGTACAGAGTAGTCTGTTGACCCGAGATCGTCATAGAGTCTTGTGTGGTTCCCACTGTGCTTTGATTTCCATCTTACCACGTCCAAGAGGGCGTGCAAAATGGTGGTTTTTGGGTACAGTCCCGAGTCACATGGAGGCAATGAGCGATAGGAGGGGATTCGTCTCTCCCGGTATAGGGAGTTGATGTTGCGCTGTGTTCGATTGGCTATAACAGGAAATCCCTGGCCAGGGTTGCTGAGATTTACTGGTAAGTGTTACCAGTAGTTTCTCGAATTTTTATAGACCTCATATCGACACGACTTATCGAGCTATTGGGGTCTGACGTTTACCACCCCTAGGCGAGTTATGCGACATATCAGACGATCAGACCGGACTGTACGGAAGTGTTACTGGTTGGATTCACAGGAGTGTGAGCGGGCTTGCTCGTCGATCTTCTGATCGCTCAATACCCGGGTGGCCGTTACGTTTAGCAGACCGCTTGCGGCTTGTGGATGTTTGATATGATCATCATCTGCTGCCGGCGTATTGACGAGTCTTTAGAGTCCTACACAGAGGTTTCCTGGCTCAAGCGAAACGAAATAGGAGCGCATATGAGATATGTGCGGGACCGAGAATAATACCAGTATCTGATACTGTATTCGATTCTCGCGATGTGACATTGATCGGTTATATGCGATATAGCCGGGTTATCGGATCAAGTGTTGATTCGATAAGTTGTTACTAATGATACCTGTCGGTTTTGTGCGACATGACCGGATCATTGAATCAAGTGTTGATTTAATGATTTAATGCATAATTATATATTTGATATATTACTTTGCATTAACTAGTATCGGTTCACTTTAAGATGGATTTTCTCACTCGGATGTGTGCATTACATATGCGATATGATTTTGTGCACTAGATTGTATCATGTTTGATGATACATACATTTTGGTTAAGTGTAAAGAATTAAACCATGGTTAAGTGGATAATTAGGGTTTTGTTTTTCTTATTAATTTATATATACATTTATTCTTTTTGGAAAAGAAAAAGAGCTTGAGAAAATGGTGGCTTTCTTTAAATGCTTCATGAAGCTTTATGAAGTCTTTAACCTTGTAACCATTTTTGTCTCATGCTTAACCTAACCATTCCACTAAACCATGATTGATTCTCTACACCTAACTATGGTTCTATTATGATAAGAATGAATTTCTTTTCTCATTTTTATAATTCTTATCATAATAACATTTCTTCTTCTTCTTCTTCTTCAAGAAGAGAAACTAAGCTCCATCAATGGTGATTATTGGAAATGAGTGAGAAATCCAATTCTAAAGTCTACCCACTTCCTATTTCTTCATCCTCTACCTCTTGCCAAGTAGTAGAGTATGTTTCCTTCATAAGTTTTCAAGGCTTGGTGAAGGTGGAGCTTGATCTAGCGATGCCTCGACGTAGATCATCTTCGGCATGGACATCGATGACCTAGCCCGCTTCTTCTCCGATGAAGCCGACGCAAGAGCCCGGATCTCGATTTGGACAGCGAGGTTACTTCGTTGCGGAGCTATGGAGGTGGAGAACCGGATCTACAAAGGTTGTATTTCCGATTCTTATAGTTAAGTGTTAACTAGATTGCTTTTTCGCCTAGACATCTAGCCGACGATCCGTACTTTAGGGTTTCTCGGCACCGTAGATTTTGAAATTGGCATGGTTGATGCCTTGTTAGACCTCATTAGGGTGCCTAGGAACCCTACAGTGGTATCAGAGCCTAGCTAGAGCCTTAGGCGAAGTCTAGACGGAATTTGAAGTCCGAACGAACCGAAAACCCAACCCGGAAAATGCCCTCTGTACTTTTTCTAAAAACGTGGATTTTTCCAAATTAAAAATTGCTAAAATATTCAGCAGGGAAATCTAAGAATTACGGCGCAAAAAGTTTCTGATGAACAGTACAACATGCGGCGGAACCGCGGCAGAAGCTTGGCTTCTGCGGCGGTTCCGCGACCATATGCTGACATCATCAATTACTGTTTACACAGTAACTCCTATTTTGTTATGCTGGATTTTCTGGGAATTTTTAATATTTATTCAAGAGTTGAATTTTCTGCAGTTGTTTTGGGGATTCGGTGTTTCGATCGGAATATCAGATTTTGTCTATGTGGCTTTCCGGATAAATTTTAGAATATGTTAAAAAGTTCGACCGGATATAAATACCCAATTTTTCCCCTGTCGGGAAATTTCCAAGTGTTGGATTTTTCCGTAGTTTAACGACGTTCTAAGTAGTGCAAGTAACGCGATGGTCCCTCTAGAAGACAACAAACCTTAACTCGATTATGTGACCGTCTTGAACTGCCCTTTGAACCTTAGAGTTTGGGGCAGTACGGCGTGCCACATGTGAGGCGTTGGCTTGACCCTTCTACGGCTGGACCGTTGGTACTGAGGCACGAAATGAATGTTGTTAGACTTATTTCATGTGTTGAGCTGTATCGGGAAAACTTGGGTGTTTGAATGTTCGATCGGAAAGTTTAACATTTTCTAATTATCTGGAATGGGATACAATAATTGGAATTCACAATAAGTTATGAGATAACTGAATGAATGTTATAAACATAGCAGTTTAGTCTCACTTGATCGGTTGCTACGGAATTTTGATGTGATCAAAAGTCCGTCGCAATCACGTAGCGTACGCGGATACTCGTCGGGTAAACTTAATAGACAGCCTCACTCCATAGCCCCGACCAAGTGACTGTAGGAGAACCCCGTCGCCGAAAGCATCCGTTTGGGTGCTCGCGGTAGCGGTGTTCCGCCTTGGTGCACTTCGTCGACGGCGTCGAGGGTGCGGCCGCCTACTGAAGTTTGCGACGAGTATTCGATCAGGATGTCGGGAATCCTGTTGAATTGCCCGACTTGATATTGAAAAGTGTTTTCGATTTTGAGACTAAAATGTGGGGTTTATAATTGTTAGGCATGTGATGTCTAAGGTATTCATTTGATTAGGCATGCGATGTCTATGCAGATTGCGGATTCCAACTGTTGTAGTTTTACACTTTCTTTTCTGTGACCGTAAGTGTAATATGTGATATCGCCGATTTCGTTGCTATATGTCAACGACAATTGGGATGGACATATTTACTTACATTGATGACATGTGATGTTATGTGTTGCTGGATATGTTATATTGGATCGTCGTGTTTGAATAGCCGGGGGTTTTATGTGAGATGAGTGTTTTTCATTTTCATTCATGTAAAAACTTGTATGTAATATTCTTTTATTGGGGCACTTCCAGGTTGCGGAAGATGTCACCCTTTGTATATTATTTACTTTTCCGCACTAGGATAGACCCAAGGAGGGGAGCACAAGTAACCGGGTTCTGGAGTCCAGTGGGAGACCAACTCGAGGAGTCGAGTCCGGGTCTCCTAACTCTAGAATTGGCAGGGTTGCTTGCCGCTCTCGTAGGGGTCTAGGGGTGTGGGTTTGGCTATTCATCACGACCGTGGAATCCGTGTTTTATACTGGCTCGTATTGAAAACACGGACGTCCTAGTATATCCAATATTTCATATGTTTCTTCTGCTGCGATATCTGTGATGTGATCATGTGATGTTCTGTGATAGATACAGTATATAGTATATATGATATATTATATAAGCGTTACTTATGTTTTACACCCGCGCTAGCCCTGCCCCGCTCTGCCGTTAGTTACCTAACCTAACGGTGCACGAGGGGACATCGAGGCGAATGCGGATGGCATAAGTGTACGTCGTATTTATCTGTGATGTTTAGGTACTTAAATGATGGGACTTCATTAATGTGATTAATGAAATAAAAGAAACCTAAGATGTTGTAGAATCGAATTTCAAAATAAAACAGGTAGCTACAGTTCTTGCTTTGCACAGCGGTATATACGATATATCCTGCACCTTATTCGATAAGGAAAGGACCGAGATCCCTTCACCGGGAGTGACTCCTTTAGCAATAACTGGCAGATGCTACACACTCGGTTTGTCTTTTGATTTCTTTTAAGTGTTTTTGCTTTGCACAGTGATATATATGATATATCCCGCACCTCATTCGACGAGGAAAGGACCGACGATCCCTTCACCGGGAGTGACTCCTTTAGCAAAACTAGAAAAGCTTCAAAAACACTCCATTTCAAAATTCATTCGATCCTACAACGATATCAAGTTCATTACGCAATAGGCTTTCAGAAAAACCTGTCGTAGCCCTCCGTCATTTCAGATAAGTAGTAGTTAGTATTCGTGCTACGTTTGTTGGCCTGCGTCAAGGCGTAGTGTGCGGTAGCTAACTGGTGCTTATCTGTATAAGCATATGATGTGATTGGATTAGGGTAGTCGTGCGACTTTGTTGGCCTGCGTCAAGGGTCGTGCGGGTGGGTTTAATTCAATCAGGAAATGACGGGTTGAACTTGACTAGCGGACTATGGTTTGTTGGCCTGCGTCAAGGTCATAGGACGCTAGGGGCAAAATATTATCGGGAATTTCAAGTGTTGAAATTTGCAATGAGATTGCATACCTTCTATGAGATAGTTGGATCCCGATACCCGCTGCGAGTAAGAGTTACTCCTGGGAGAGTTTTATACATTACAATTAGCCGATCAAGTAGGTGTCTAGAAAGGTGTTAACGAGGTTACGCCTCTGGAAAAACGAGGTTTACAGTAATTAGGTTCGTGCGAAAGCACGGGGGACCTCCCTCAAAGTACCGACACTGGCCTGGCTGAAAGATTGGCGAACTTGTAGTGTGTAATTAATCCCGGCTAGTCTTTCCTTTTAGGGTTTGAAGGAAGATTTGATAAAAAGCAGTGGGAGCCATCCTGATTAGATAAAATAATAACCAATCTATTCTTGACAGAGCGCACGCTGAGTGTTTTCTTCTCTCTCTCTCCAGGTAGCGACCATATCACGCCTTAATCAAGATAATAATACGGAACATTGACCGAACCCGCTTGTTATACTGAGCTGGGGAACGTTGGTCACGCTCCAACTTATAAATGTTATAAGACAGAGCAGGAAATTGGGGATTACCAGAATTCCCGTGCCGCCCAAACGAAGAGAGTGCATGCTGATGCATCATCTTCGGGTTTGTTCATTATACAGAACTGTTTCTAAGTATCCTTTACGTCCTGGGTATATGATGTTAGTGTTTATGCCCTAGAAGGCCATTACTGTATCATACTAGTTTGTATATTACTTAATGGAAGCTTGGGATATTCACATGTATATAACAGTCTTGCTAAACATGGTAGTATGCTACTTGGTTTTTCTATCTTAATATGTGAGTGTACGTATTGATAGAGCTCTTAGGATCTTGCTTGTCTACCAGCGTTGTGATGGCAGTCACACTAGTGGGGGCTGGGTAGTCTACAAGCACATCCTTATTCAGGTCCCTGGTCGTTGGATTATCAAGACAGAGCATCGATATCGGGAGTAGACTAGTGTGTACGCTTCTCATCCCAGTTGGGGAGATGGTCTGTCCCACAGCCGTCAGTACGTCGTACTGGAGATAGTATGCAGGTGCTCGTTAGGTTACGGGTACACCGGACAGGACTCACAGGGAACTGTTGGTTGGTTTGATACCAGTCGTCAGTGAGCAGTTCCCAGGTGACATGAGTACAGCATAGTCCGCAGACTTGACACTGCTACTTCGCCTCGAGTGTGTCCCACTGTTCTTAGATTGCTACCCTACCACGGCTCATAGGAGTCGTGCAAACAGGTAGCAGTTGGGTGCAGTCCCGAGCACTTGGAGGCAGTGGCGGTTAGACAGGATTCGTCCCTCCCGGTATTGGGAGTAGATATCGTGCTGTGTCAGAGAGCCATTACGCAAAGTCCCTGGCCAGGGCAAGCGAGATTTGCTGGTAGGTTCCAGTAGTTTCTCAGGGTGTAATGGGCTTCCCTCCGACACGAATTATACCGCTATTAGGGGACTGACGCTTGCCGCCCCCCTAGGCCCGATATGCGATAGTCTTGGACGAACGGACCGGACTGTATAGAGATTGTCACATCAGACTCAGTAGGAGTTCGGATGGGTTTCCTCATCGGCCTTCTTATCGACAACTACCTGGGGACCGTTACGTACAGCTAGTGCCGCTTGCGGTCTGTGGTTAAACCCACTGCCAGCGTAGTAGTCGAGTCTCTAGAGTCCCACACAGAGAGTTTCCTACTCCAGGCGAAATGATATAGAGGTCGCATGGTTTTGCGACAAAGGGTTCGGACGCATACGTGCGTTTACGCACGTACGACTTTCGGACAGTTTTTACCAGTCGGCTTTGGTTTAAGCCAGTTACTGGTATCCGGTTATTGGATTTTTACAGTCTAAAGTTTTTCCGTATTTTTGCGGATCGGAGGGGCGTTCTCGTAATTGTGCGAGAAGCTTCTAGAAGATGTGACTAAGGAGGTTACTTTGGATAAGATTGTGAGTCATGAGGGTGATTCATCATTATCATTATTGCACCATAAATGATAATAACACATGCTTAATGAATCACCACTTTGCATTTATGAAGCATGCTTATTCATCACATTTATTCATTTATCTTTTAAATGAGAATGCTTCATAATATATTATGATACTCACAATCTCATCTCATTATCATTATCATCTTCTCTCTCCTCAAGCTCTCATCTTCAAACCATAATCCTTACACCTCATGAGTTGAGATCAAAGGATTAGAAAGACTAATCAATCCATAACCATCACTCTATTTCATTCTAGCTTCTTTGATTAGCAATCCAAGAAGGTTAGTTACCTCAAGTTAGAGGTTTAGCTTGGAGTTTTGCTCTCGGGTGGATCGTCTACTACCTAGAGAAGGTCGAGGAGAACAAAGGAGGACACAAAGATGAAGGACCGGTTTCATTAGGTATAATCCCTAAACACAATTGATATGAAACTCTTTGTGTACGGTTATTTATAGTTTAGCTTCGATTCAAGCGGTTAGTCGATGTTCGTTCTTTAAACATGATCGTTTTTGAAAATTCCGCCTCCCCACAAGTACTGGGGTGTACTACATCGACTTACAGTGGTATCAGAGCCTCGCTAAACAATAAATAACTTAATTGCAAATTTGTACGAATTTCGAACGGAAAAACGAAGCCGGAAAACCCTAAAAAATGCAAGTTTCTGTCGAAATTTAAATGATATCCAAAAAATTTTCAGGTGAGTGCAGAAAGCTTGAAATGACCACAGTAGAACACCCAAGAAAAACAGTCGTCTGAATCGTCTAACTCGCCGCGGAACCGCTGCCTCAGTCTACTGAGTCGCCGCGGATCCGCCGCCGAGTTGGCGAGTCAGGAGCCAATTTTTCTTCTGTTGCTTCTGTGTAATATTTGGGATTTTCTGGAATATTTTAATTTTGCTCAGGTTTCAGTTTAACAGAGCAGTTTTTGGAGCAATATTAAAGATGTTTAATCGATCGAAATTGTACAGTATTTGCATATTGGATTATATCTGTGATTGTTTAATGTGTTCGTAAACCTCCCCTAACTGCTAGTATGTCAGTTGGCAGGGGGTTGCACATTTCTGAAATGGTTATATCTGTTTGTGCATATAAACTGTATTGGACTGTTGTGGTGTTTAGCCGGGGTTTAGCAATGGGTTATTGTTTAATTCATTTATTGTAAATGTAATTTGTTGTAATATTATTTTGCGGGGCACATCCAGGTTGCGGTTGTAGCCACCGTTGTATTATTTCATTTTACTGTTTTTGCTCCTAGGACTGACCCGAGGTGGGGTACACAAACTGCCGGGCGGGTAGTTTGCCGTACCCGTAGGGGTCGAGGGTGGGGTAACGGCTATTCATCACAACTGTGTAATCTGTCTTTTCTTGCAGGCTCAAAAGAAATACAGATTGCTTGCAAATCCAATATTGTTTATCTGTGTTCTGGAATGTATATCATTGCGTCAGACGAATGTAAAATATCTATATTTATGATAGCTATTTAGACGTCACTTATGTTTTACACCCGCGCTAGCCCAGCCCCCGCTCTGTCGTTAGTTAAGTAACCTAACGGGTGATGACGGGACCCCGTGGCGAATGCGGATGGCATAAGAGGACGTTGTATTTTCGTTGTTTTCTGCAATGATAGGTTAATGATGGGACGCATTATCTATAATGCAAAGAAAATAAACCAAGTTTAAATCGTTGGAACAATTTAAAAAGAAACCACTCGGTTATTTTTAAAACAGATATTTTTAAATGCGGAGACTTAACCACTCCTTTTAAAAGCTATCAGGTTCCTTCGGTTATATCAAGTTCACTACGTTCACGGTTTCGCCAAAACCAGTCGTAGCCCTCCGTCATTTCTTATGGATGGTCAGTAGTATTCAAGCTATGCTTGTTGGCATACGTCAAGGCATAGTGTTTGGTAGCTGCTGGGGTATTCATTTGTTGCATAGATAGATGTGTTGGTTTGGGACAGTCGAATTACCTTGTTGGCATACGTCAAGGGTATATACGGGTGGGTTCAAATTATCAAGATAATGATGGGCAGAACTTGACATGTGACTTATGATTTGTTGGCATACGTCAAGGTCATAAGAGCATGGGGCAAAAACATATATCGGGAATTTCTAAAGAAACTGAAATTTGCAAAGAGATGCATACCATTTGGAGTTTGATGAATGTTGGTAGGATTCCTTCAACATTATCATACGATGATATTTGGATCCCGATCCTACTGTGAGTATATGCTACTTATCAGGATATTCGTCACTTAACGATCAATGCTATAAACCTAGTAGGTGTCCAGAAAGGTGTCAGCGGGGTTACGCCCCCAGAGAAAAGAGGTTATTTAATTAAGGAACTTCGCGAAAGCGTTGGAAAACCTCCCTCTAAGTATCGACACTGGCCTGGCTGAACGGTTAAGCAAGTATTGTACGGTGAGAATAGTCCTGGCTAATTCTTCTTTTATGGTTTGAGGAAGGATTCGAGAAACAGTGGGAGCCATCCAGTTTAGATAAACTAAAAACCACTCTAAACTTGCAAGAGCATCATGCTAATGAGTTTTCTTCTCTCTCTCCTAATTGCAGCGACCCTGAAAATGACTGGACTTAAGTTACTTTTAGAAAAAAATATACTGACGGGGCCAAACTATAAAGATTGGCTGCGGAATGTCAAAATGGCTTTGACCTATGACAAATTGGGGTACGTCCTCACCGCTACGGCACCTGCTGTCCCTGGTCCCAAATCCAGCAATGCGGATAAGGAAATCCGCAAAACCTGGGATTTAGATTGCGCGAGAGCCAAGTGCGTCGTGCTTGCCTCTATGGACAATGAACATCAGAGGAGGCACGAGGATATGTCCCTGGATGGCATATTTCTCCATACAAAGGAACTTTATGGAGAGCAATCTCGTATAGCAAGATACGAGACCTCTAAGAACTTGTTTCGAGCGAGGTTGGTTGTCGGGTCATCGGTAGGTGAACATGTCCTACAGATGATCGGCTTTATTGAAGAGCTCGCAGACCTTGGGACGACTTTGGATAATGAGCTGTATACAGACCTTATTCTCCAGTCCCTTCCTCCCACCTACGCCCAGTTTATCCTCAACTTCAATCTTCAAGGAAAAGAAGTTGAACTTGCGGAACTCCTGAACATGTTAAGGAGTGCAGAGGGCACCTTGAAGAAAGCAAGGGAAACACCCGCTATGTTTGTTGGCGGTGCATCTTCTTCCGGGTCCAAGGCTAGGGCCAAAGGAAGGAAGAAGAAGGCCGCACCCAAACCTAGAGGAGGTGTTAGTAAGGTGGGAAAGAAGGGAAAGAAAAAGATAGCAGTACCGATAGTTGGCCCGGATGAGTGCTTCCATTGTCACAGGAAAGGGCACTGGAAGAAGGATTGCAAGGCGTGGAACGCCAAGAACCAGGAACCGAAGCAAGCTGTAGCTTCGACTTCAGGTGTGTTTGTAATTGAGAATTGTCTGTCGATCAACTCTACTTCCTGGGTATTGGATACCGGATCAGGATCTCATATTTGCAATTCTTTGCAGGCACTGAGAAACCGTAGAGTGCTGAAGGAAGGTGATATGATCCTCAGGGTTGCTAACGGAGCTAGCGTGGGAGCTGCGTCCGTCGGGGATTATCACCTAGGATTGACGAGTGGACATATTTTGGTTTTACATAACTGTTATTTTGTACCAAGCTTAACGTGTAATATCATATCAGTTTCCTTGTTATCAAATAAAGGTTATGATTTCACGTTTGTAAGAGATGTTGTTAACATCCACCTTAATCATGGTTTGATTGGGTCCGGTACTCTAAATAACGGCATATATGTTTTAAACCAACTCCAAATTTTCAATGTCCAGAACACACTAAAAAGAAAGTCTCCAGATTTAAATAAAGCTTTCTTATGGCATTGTAGACTGGGTCACATCAATGAGAGAAGGTTGACTAAGTTGCATAGAGAAGGATATTTGGACACGTTCGAATATCAATCCTATGACACTTGTCAATCTTGTCTCAAAGGAAAGATGACAAAGACTCCATTTACTGGACAAGGAGTAAGAGCGAGCGAGCTCTTAGGACTCATACACAGTGATGTATGTGGTCCAATGTCTACACATGCGAGAGGTGGTTATTCCTACTTCATTACTTTTACAGATGATTTCTCTAGGTTTGGACATGTCTTCTTAATGAAGCATAAATCCGAGGCCTTTGAGAAATTCAAGGAATACAAGAGTGAAGCGGAAAACCAAACAGGCAAAAGTATTAAGACACTGAGATCTGATCGAGGTGGAGAATACTTAAGTGCCGAGTTCCTAGGTTACCTAAAAGAGAAAGGAATTCTCTCTCAGCTTACTCCTCCATACACTCCACAGCACAACGGTGTATCGGAGAGACGGAATCGAACCCTATTGGATATGGTACGATCCATGATGAGTAATGCTGAGTTGCCGCGATCTTTCTAGGGGTATGCGCTAGAATCAGCGATACATCTTTTGAACAGAGTTCCAACCAAAACTGTGCCTACCACACCATATCAGATGTGGAGTGGGAAGAAACCCTATCTTCAGTACCTGAAGACATGGGGATGCCCAGCTTTTGTAAAAAAGCAGCATCCGGACAAGCTCGAGGCACGCTCAGTAGAGTGTAAGTTTGTGGGATATCCAAAGAACTCTACAGGATATTGTTTCTATTACGCAGAGGAACAAAAGGTTTTTGTTTCTCGTCATGCCCGCTTCTTAGAAACTGAATTTTTAGAAAATCAGAAGAGTGGGAGCGTAGTAGAACTGGAAGAAATTCCAGAACCACAAACTGCTACTGAAAGTTTGGTAGAACCAGAGGTTCAAGAAGAACCGAACATTCCCGCACCCCTCCGCAGGAGTAGTAGGCCGTCTCATCCGCCTGAGAGATACTATGATTTTCTCATAGACGGGGATAGAGAGGATTGCATCATAGATGATGATGAACCTACTGACTTCCAGCAGGCCATCCAGAGCGGCGACTCGGTACGATGGCTAGATGCAATGCGGACCGAGATGGAGTCCATGTACACCAACAAAGTATGGACTTTGGACTTTGCTCCAGATGGGGTAAAACCTATAGGATGCAAATGGATCTTCAAGAAAAAGATTGGTGTAGATGGACAGGTGGAAACCTATAAGGCTAGACTTGTTGCAAAGGGTTTTCGTCAAAGACCTGGTTTGGACATTGACGAAACTTTTTCTCCAGTGGCTATGCTCAAATCCATTCGGGTCCTTCTTGCTATTGCTGCCTTCCATGATTATGAAATCTGGCAGATGGACGTAAAGACGGCTTTTCTGAATGGAAATTTAGAAGAGAGCGTCTATATGGATCAGCCAGAGGGTTTCAATCAGAGTGGGAGCAGCGGGAAAGTTTGAAAGCTGCTTAAGTCTATTTATGGACTAAAGCAGGCATCGCGGAGTTGGAACATCTGTTTCGATGAGACAGTCAAAGAATATGACTTTATCAAAAATCCAGATGAACCGTGCATATATAGTAAAGTTATGGCCAGAAGTGTCGTATTCCTCGTCTTGTACGTGGATGACATTCTATTGATAGGAAATGACATTCCTATGCTACAATCTGTCAAAGGATTCTTGTCACACAGGTTCTCCATGAAAGACCTGGGTGATGCCTCTTACATTCTGGGGATCCGGATCTATCGTGATAGATCCAAGAGGATGTTGGGACTTTCACAGTCCAGGTATATCGACACTGTACTGAAAAGATTCAGTATGGAAGATTCTAAGCGCGGTAATCTACCGGCTTGTCACGGAATCACCCTCTCCAAAGAGATGTCTCCCAAGACTGATTTGGAAAGGGAACGCATGTCTATTATACCCTACGCTTCTGCGGTAGGCTCTATAATGTATGCGATGTTGTGTACCAGACCAGATGTAGCTTACGCACTGAGCGTGGTAAGCCGGTATCAGTCAGACCCAGGGGAGAAACACTGGATAGCAGTAAAGAACATTCTCAAGTACCTGAGGAGGACTAAGGAGATGTTCTTGGTTTACGGCGGAAAAGACCTCAGGTTGGAGGCCTTTGCTGATTCCGGCTTCCAGAGTGATAAGGACGATTCCAAGTCCATGTCAGGTTATGTCTTTACCCTCAATGGGGGGGCGGTGTGCTGGAAGAGCTCCAAGCAGGACACCGTTGCCGACTCGACGATGGAAGCGGAGTATATAGCTGCTTGCGATGCCGCAAAAGAAGCAGTCTGGATGAAGAAGTTCCTAACAGAACTTCAGGTGGTTCCTACCATAGTTGATCCAATACCTCTGTATTGCGACAACAACGGAGCTATAGCTTTAGCGAAGGAACCAAGGTCCCATCAGAAGTCCAGACACATCTTGAGGCGGTATCACCTGATCAGGGAGATCATTGATCGTCAGGAGATCGAGGTTCGGAGAGTTTCTTCTGAAGAGAACATTGCTGATCCATTCACGAAGGCCCTTCCTCAGATTCAGTTCGAGAGGCTACTCGAGATCATTGGTCTACGATATGCCAGTTCATGGCCCTAGTGCAAGTGGGAGATTATTAGTGTTTATGCCCTAGAAGGCCATTACTGTATCATACTAGTTTGTATATTACTTAATGGAAGCTTGGGATATTCACATGTATATAACAGTCTTGCTAAACATGGTAGTATGCTACTTGGTTTTTCTATCTTAATATGTGAGTGTACGTATTGATAGAGCTCTTAGGATCTTGCTTGTCTACCAGCGTTGTGATGGCAGTCACACTAGTGGGGGCTGGGTAGTCTACAAGCACATCTTTATTCAGGTCCCTGGTCGTTGGATTATCAAGACAGAGCATCGATATCCGGAGTAGACTAGTGTGTACGCTTCTCATCCCAGTTGGGGAGATGGTCTGTCCCACAGCCGTCAGTACGTCGTACTGGAGATAGTATGCAGGTGCTCGTTAGGTTACGGGTACACCGGACAGGACTCACAGGGAACTGTTGGTTGGTTTGATACCAGTCGTCAGTGAGCAGTTCCCAGGTGACATGAGTACAGCATAGTCCGCAGACTTGACACTGCTACTTCGCCTCGAGTGTGTCCCACTGTTCTTAGATTGCTACCCTACCACGGCTCATAGGAGTCGTGCAAACAGGTAGCAGTTGGGTGCAGTCCCGAGCACTTGGAGGCAGTGGCGGTTAGACAGGATTCGTCCCTCCCGGTATTGGGAGTAGATATCGTGCTGTGTCAGAGAGCCATTACGCAAAGTCCCTGGCCAGGGCAAGCGAGATTTGCTGGTAGGTTCCAGTAGTTTCTCAGGGTGTAATGGGCTTCCCTCCGACACGAATTATACCGCTATTAGGGGACTGACGCTTGCCGCCCCCTAGGCCCGATATGCGATAGTCTTGGACGAACGGACCGGACTGTATAGAGATTGTCACATCAGACTCAGTAGGAGTTCGGATGGGTTTCCTCATCGGCCTTCTTATCGACAACTACCTGGGGACCGTTACGTACAGCTAGTGCCGCTTGCGGTCTGTGGTTAAACCCACTGCCAGCGTAGTAGTCGAGTCTCTAGATTCCCACACAGAGAGTTTCCTACTCCAGGCGAAACGATATAGAGGTCGCATGGTTTTGCGACAAAGGGTTCGGACGCATACGTGCGTTTACGCACGTACGACTTTCGGACAGTTTTTACCAGTCGGCTTTGGTTTAAGCCAGTTACTGGTATCCGGTTATTGGATTTTTACAGTCTAAAGTTTTTCCGTATTTTTGCGGATCGGAGGGGCGTTCTCGTAATTGTGCGAGAAGCTTCTAGAAGATGTGACTAAGGAGGTTACTTTGGATAAGATTGTGAGTCATGAGGGTGATTCATCATTATCATTATTGCACCATAAATGATAATGACACATGCTTAATGAATCACCACTTTGCATTTATGAAGCATGCTTATTCATCACATTTATTCATTTATCTTTTAAATGAGAATGCTTCATAATATATTATGATACTCACAATCTCATCTCATTATCATTATCATCTTCTCTCTCCTCAAGCTCTCATCTTCAAACCCTAATCCTTACACCTCATGAGTTGAGATCAAAGGATTAGAAAGACTAATCAATCCATAACCATCACACTATTTTATTCTAGCTTCTTTGATTAGCAATCCAAGAAGGTTAGTTACCTCAAGTTAGAGGTTTAGCTTGGAGTTTTGCTCTCGGGTGGATCGTCTACTACCTAGAGAAGGTCGAGGAGAACAAAGGAGGACACAAAGACGAAGGACCGGTTTCATTAGGTATAATCCCTAAACAAAATTGATATGAAACTCTTTGTGTACGGTTATTTATAGTTTAGCTTCGATTCAAGCGGTTAGTCGATGTTCGTTCTTTAAACATGATCGTTTTTGAAAATTCCGCCTCCCCACAAGTACTGGGGTGTACTACATCGACTTACATATGATACCAGATCAAGATCCCAGATATGTAATCTGTTACATAGGGCTACAGAAAGGTAGAGAACTGAGAACGGGTGATAAGTTTCATGAGGCAGAAAACGGGGCAAGTGTTGCAGCCAAGTCTGTTGGTCACTGTCACCCTGTATTACCAATACATTGATTCTGAACAAATGTTGTTAGATACCGAACCTGATATACAAAATCATATCAGTCTCTTTATAAGTAAAGAAATGATAAAATTTTGTATTGTTGGATAATGTTTTGAACATTTCCTATATCAAAAGTTGATCGGTTCAGGCACGTTATCTAAAAGCGTTGATGTTCTAAATCAAACTATAGTTCTTAGTATATGGAACACACACAAGAGGAAGAGTTCAGAAATGAACAGATCCTTCTTGAGGCATTGTAGACTAGGTCATATCAATGTAACCCGACTAGCTGAAGTTTCATGTAGATGCATATTTAAATCAGTTTGAATTTACATCTTGTGAAACTTGCCAGTCATGTCACAGAGATAAGATGACCATAGCCCTGTTTATTGGAAACAGAGAAAGAGTTAGTAAACTCTTGGGATGATACATGTTGATGTATGTCAGATCCCCTGTCTACATATGCCAGGACTGGTTCTTTGTACTTCGTTACATTCTCTGATAAATCTCTCAAGATTCAGACATATGTTCCTGTTGAAACACAAGTCCGAACCTTTTGAGATATTCACAGAATATAAGTTAGAAGTAGAGAACCAAAATACGGGTATAAGTATTATGTCCTTTGATGTGATCGAGGAGGAGAATACTTGAGCACGAAAATCCTGGATTATTCCAAAGGAGAATGAGATTCTTTCTCAGCATTACTCCTCTGTATACACCATAGCACGATGGTATATCGGGGCGGAGCAATCACACCCTATATGATATGGTGTGCTCTATGATGAGTACTACTGAGTTACCTTTTTTCCTATTGGGTGTTATGCACTTGAGAAGTTGCATACCTATTGAATAGGGTTCGAATCAAATCAGTTGCCTACCACTCCATATGAGATATGGTATGGGAAGAGCCCATGTCTTAAGTCAGTTAAGATTTGGGGTTGTCCGGCCTATGTCTAAAAGCAAAATCCGGACAAGCTCGAGGCAAAGTCAGTTATGTAGAACTGGAAATGTTCCAGCTATACAGACTGCAGCTGATGATTTGATAGAACCAAAGGATTCAGTAGATTCCAACGAACCTCAGCCTCTCGCCGATCTAGTAGGGTTCCTCACCCACCTGAGAGATACTTCGGTTTCTCTATGACAGTGGGAGCAAGGATTGCATCATGAGATGATGACCCAACTAGCTTCGAGCTGGCCATCAGGAGTGAGACTCTGTAAGAATAGCTGGATGTTTATCGATCTGAGATGGAATCCTTATACACCAACAAAGTATGGACTTTGGTTGCTATATCTGAAGGGTTAAATCCCCATCAGGAGCAAGTATATCTTGAGAAGATTACTTGGTGTACATGGAAAAGTTAAGACTTTCAAAGCTAGACTTGTTAAAAGTTTGCATCATTGACCAGGTACGGATAATGATGAAACCTTTTCAAGTAGCTATGCTTAAGTCCATCCAGATCCTACTTGCCATGGCTACATACCATAACTACGATATCTGGCGGTTGGGTGCCATGACTGCTTTTCTAAATGATGTTTTAGAAGAGTGCGTCTATAAGTACACAGCCAGAGGGCCTCGTAGACAGTGGGAGCAGTGGAAACGTGTGCAAGATGCTTTATAGGATAAAGCAGGCATCGCGGAGTTGGAACATCTGTTTTGATGGATCAGTCAAAGAGTTTGACATCATCAAAATGGTAGATGAACCTTGTATAAACAAAAAGGTAGTAGGGAGTATGGTGGTGATCCTCATAGAGTACGTGGATGACATACTCTTGATAAGAAAGGAGTTTCTTATGCTATGCTCGATCAATCTCCGCTTATCATAAAGACTCTCCGTATAGGATCAAAGTGATACCTACTAAATCCTAGATTTTGGATCTATGAGATAGATCTAAATGGATGTTAGGATACTCACTAGTTGTAGTGAGATGGTATCAATCGATCCTGGGGAGAATCACTGGAAGTGTTCCAGGGTGATAAAGATGACTGAATGTCAGTCGCAGGCATTGTCTTTACCCTCAGTAAAGGGACGGTATGTTGGAAGAGTTCCAAGCTAGATACCGTGACATACTAGACGATAAAGGCTGGATACATCGCTACTTAAGACGCTACCAAAGAGGCTGTTTGGGTGTATATTGGTTCATGAGATGAACTACGTTCCAACCATTGTGAGACAATGGAGTTGTGGCTTGTGCCAAGGAACGTCGGTCCCATCAGTGATCCAGACATATTCTAAGGCAGTATCACCTAATCATGGAGATGGTTGATCTCCAAGGAGATCGAGGTTAGGAGAGTAGACTCAGAGGACAACACAGCGGATCCACTCACAAAGGCCTGTTCCCAGAGAGAGATTTTTATGGGATGGTTGAGTATGAGATACTACAACCACTGCTACAGATGGCCCTAGTGCAAGTGGGAGATTGTTAGTTATATGTATGCCCTAGAGGCCATTACTATACATAGGATGTATATTGTAGTGGATGCTGGGACGTATATAGGGAGTACTTTCTTGCTCGACATGATAGTATGCTATCTGGTTGATCTTTACCTTAACGTGTACACTGATTGTCTCCCTGTTACATGTTGGTAAAGCCCTTAGGATCTGTACTTGACTACCTGGACTATGATGCGGATCATACTAGTGGGGACATGGTAGTCCATAAGTACATCCTTCAAAGTCCCTAGTCGTGGGTGTATCGAGACGGGGCATCGATATACCAGAGTAGACTAGCGTATACCTTCTCGACCCATACAGATGGGCGATGGATGATCCCATATCCATCGATGTTTGACATCAGAGATGATATACGGGTGCTCAGTGGAGACTGGGTACACTGGACGGACTCGCCGAGAACTCCCAGATGGTATTATACCTCACGTCAGATGGCAGTTCTCTGGTGACACTGGTACAGAGTAGTCTGTTGACCCGAGATCGTCATAGAGTCTTGTGTGGTTCCCACTGTGCTTTGATTTCCATCTTACCACGTCCAAGAGGGCGTGCAAAACGGTGGTTTTTGGGTACAGTCCCGAGTCACATGGAGGCAATGAGCGATAGGAGGGGATTCGTCTCTCCCGGTATAGGGAGTTGATGTTGCGCTGTGTTCGATTGGCTATAACAGGAAATCCCTGGCCAGGGTTGCTGAGATTTACTGGTAAGTGTTACCAGTAGTTTCTCGAATTGTTATAGACCTCATATCGACACGACTTATCGAGCTATTGGGGTCTGACGTTTACCACCCCTAGGCGAGATATGCGACATATCAGACGATCAGACCGGACTGTACGGAAGTGTTACTGGTTGGATTCACAGGAGTGTGAGCGGGCTTGCTCGTCGATCTTCTGATCGCTCAATACCCGGGTGGCCGTTACGTTTAGCAGACCGCTTGCGGCTTGTGGATGTTTGATATGATCATCATCTGCTGCCGGCGTATTGACGAGTCTTTAGAGTCCTACAC
Source organism: Agapanthus africanus (assembly GCA_030015575.1). Classification (NCBI taxonomy): domain Eukaryota; kingdom Viridiplantae; phylum Streptophyta; class Magnoliopsida; order Asparagales; family Amaryllidaceae; genus Agapanthus; species Agapanthus africanus. The sequence continues at coordinate 179,583,044 of CM057338.1, read as the reverse complement.
AGAGGTTTCCTGGCTCAAGCGAAACGAAATAGGAGCACATATGAGATATGTGCGGGACCGAGAATAATACCAGTATCTGATACTGTATTCGATTCTCGCGATGTGACATTGATCAGTTATATGCGATATAACCGGGTTATCGGATCAAGTGTTGATTCGATAAGTTGTTACTAATGATACCTGTCGGTTTTGTGCGACATGACCGGATCATTGAATCAAGTGTTGATTTAATGATTTAATGCATAATTATATATTTGATATATTACTTTGCATTAACTAGTATCGGTTCACTTTAAGATGGATTTTCTCACTCGGATGTGTACATTACATATGCGATATGATTTTGTGCACTAGATTGTATCATGTTTGATGATACATATATTTTGGTTAAGTGTAAAGAATTAAACCATGGTTAAGTGGATAATTAGGGTTTTGTTTTTCTTATTAATTTATATATACATTTATTCTTTTTGGAAAAGAAAAAGAGCATGAGAAAATGGTGGCTTTCTTTAAATGCTTCATGAAGCTTCATGAAGTCTTTAACCTTGTAACCATTTTTGTCTCATGCTTAACCTAACCATTCCACTAAACCATGATTGATTCTCTACACCTAACTATGGTTCTATTATGATAAGAATGAATTTCTTTTCTCATTTTTATAATTCTTATCATAATAACATTTCCTCTTCTTCTTCTTCTTCAAGAAGAGAAACTAAGCTCCATCAATGGTGATTGTTGGAAATGAGTGAGAAATCCAATTCTAAAGTCTACCCACTTCCTATTTCTTCATCCTCTACCTCTTGCCAAGTAGTAGAGTGTGTTTCCTTCACAAGTTTTCAAGGCTTGGTGAAGGTGGAGCTTGATCTAGCGATGCCTCGAAGTAGATCATCTTCGGCATGGACATCGATGACCTAGCCCGCTTCTTCTCCGATGAAGCCGACGCAAGAGCCCGGATCTCGATTTGGACAGCGAGGTTACTTCGTTGCGGAGCTATGGACGTGGAGAACCGGATCTACAAAGGTTGTATTTCCGATTCTTATAGTTAAGTGTTAACTAGATTGCTTTTTCGCCTAGACATCTAGCCGACGATCCGTACTTTAGGATTTCTCGGCACCGTAGATTTTGAAATTGGCATGGTTGATGCCTTGTTAGACCTCATTAGGGTGCCTAGGAACCCTACACCCACGTGCCGACACGTGGCGCGCTTGCGCTCAAGCGCCTAGGCACTGGCCCCACGCATCCTTTGGATGTCTTTTTCCCCTTTATTTATATACACATGTATATATATACATATGTAAACATATGTACACATACACATACTCCGCGACACTCTCCCCCTCAAAAAAATTTTTGGGCCGGGGCGCTGCCCCGAACCCCGCAAGGGGGCTGCTAGCCCTCTTGACCCCCAGCCCGCTATCCGGGTAGCAGGACCCCCGTAAAAACTCTGCGTGGCTCCCGATATATCCAAAACCCCCTTTTAAAACAAAACACACGCACACTGCACATTGAGTTCGCATGACCAGTTTAACCCGTTAATCGGAGGTTCCCTCGCCCCAAAGGCGGGGGGTAATTAACGGCAGCTTAGTCCGCGGCTGTCAGAGATTCGGATCCCCATAATCATTAAACCCCGGCCTACCCTAGGCAGGGAGAATCTGTAGTACACCTGACAAGCGCGCGCGTATTCCCATCTCAATGGGGTGACGAAAAATACCCTACAGATTCTGGCACGCCCGGTGGGACAAATCTCTCCTCCCATATTTCGGGTTAAACGTTCATGCGAACTCAATCAATACACATATCGATTGCCTATACTGAAATGATGTTTTTTTTCGGTGCAGCAGTCAACCTTCGACGACAATGTCTCCCCAGACGAAGTCAGCTTCCAACGTGACCCCGATTCCGTACGTGGTCAAGATCAACGCTCGTGTGGTTCTCCCCACAAGCCTCAGTCAACAATGGGAGGAACCACCCCGCCAGTTCGGCTCCGTCATCATCTACCCTGCCGGAAGCGCTCATCCGGCGGAGATCCTGGCGGAACAGGTGGCCAAGCCGGTCTCAAGGGGTAATAGGCCGAATGTCATGATCGCCAAGGCACCACAACCGAAACTTAAGACGGTATCTGAACGATTCTCTGGTGCTCCAGTGGGGGGCAAGAACTTCGGTACAAAGGGCAACATCAAATGTTGCGGACAAGCTCAAGCGATGACTCCAACAAATGCATAATCGAGGGTATCTCCAAGGCCCTCCATCGCCCGGTCTGCGGCGTCTTCCCAAAGAGCCGAAGTCTGGCAGGTGCTTAGAACAGAAAAGTTAAGGCAGAAGTGGCTCAGGTATCGAGCGAACAAGAGGGCCAAGGCTTCGGCCAAATGGAATCATGTGAAGTTCCAAGTGCAGGGTTGCCCCGCGACGACGGCTGAGTCGGACGTAAGAATCAGCAATTCCTTCGAGCCTCTGAAGTGGGTTCAGAAAAATGCCATGACCGCCAGAATCAAGAAGCCAGCGGTCCGAACAGTGCCACAAAGAGATGTGTCCCGGCCCCAACAGAAGAAGTATGACACTGTCTCTTCAAGGGTCTATCAGACGCTCTGTGCCGCACGAAAGCAGTGGGGAAGATCCAGAAAAGAAGCGCCAGCACCATTCAAGAACCTGGTTAGGCCGGCCGCCTTCAATCGACTACCATTTACCGAAACAAGGGGGTCAAGACAGCGATCCGTGAAATCAGCTGCCAATGATAGAAAGACGGCCGGATATATCATCCATACGGTCTATATGGCGGGTGGGCGCCCCAGCGACAACCTTCGCAGCAAAAGCAAGGACGGGGCTACCACATCCCAAGCCCAATCTAGCCTGAATATGGTCGCCGCCGCTCAAGAACAGCCGCCCCTGCTGGATGAAGAAAACCCTCTCGATGAGGATGATAGGAAGAAAGACCCCTCGGTCCATGCAGAGTCAAGCTCGGACGGCGAGGAAGAGCCGACTTTCCGCCCCAGGACTGCGGAGCAAGAGCTGCTTCAAGAGCTCCGAAAACAGCTCAGGAGCAAAGATAAAGAGATGGCCAAGCTCTACTCGAAGATTGATGACTTAACGAACGTGGTGATGCAGCTTACGGCTCAAATTGCTCGAGCACCTCCCAATCAAGCACAAGCCGCTACTAATCTGCCGGGTGATGACAATCCGAGGCAGCCAATGCCTGTTCCTCTGGGACTAAGACTGGTCGAGCCGCATGAAAGCCGGCCGCACTCCGCTTCTGGGGACGCCTTGGCCCCAGATAGCACTATCCCGCTAACACAGGATCGGATAATGGATTTAGTCACCAGCAAGGTTAAAATATTTGTGGCCGAAGCTGAAGCTCAGAAAGAAATCGGCAGTAGTGGGCGGCCATATCCCGCGCAATACGATCTGATTGAGTTCCCAAGCGGCTACGTCATTCCTAAGTTCGGAAGATTTGATGGAACGGGGAATGCAAATCAGCACGTCGCCCACTTCAAAGCATCATGCGGAAATACAGGGGGCAATGACGCGCTCCTTCTTCGTCGGTTTGTCAACAGCCTGACCGGCGTCGCCTTCGACTGGTACGCGAGCATACCAGATGGGTCCGTCATTACCTTTGCCCAAATGGAGTCTCTGTTCCGGCAAAGGTTCATGAGCATCAGTGATAAAATCTCCATTGCCGACCTTGTGAGGACCAAGCCGGGGAAGAATGAAAGCAACACTGACTTTATCGCCCGATGGCGTAATCTCACGGTCAAGTGCGAACCGCCGCTGGAGCAGGACCAGTCCGTCAGCCTTCTCATTGGGAACCTCAGCAATTGGATGGTCCCATTCTTGTGTACAGCGGGCCTCAAGACATTTCAGGAGCTAACCAAGAAAGTTCAAATGCTGGAACGCTCGAAGCAAGAGTCCCCGCCGGACTCTCAGAGAGACAAAACCTGGAAAAGCAAGCGGGACGACAACCGTAGAAGCGGGAGTTCCAGCAGTACTAATGTCTTCAATGCCTCCGACAATGAAGAAAAGCGAAGGGCGGGCGAATCCAAAACCAACCGGTCTCGAAAGCCATTGCTGGGAGGAGATAGGCCTTCCCTAAAGGAGAAAAAGAACAAGGTTTACTCTTTCAGAAAGGACAAGGTCCGCAAGATATTTAAAGATGCCTTGAACAACGGCCTACAATTGCCGGAGTCGAAAAGACCCCAAGAAGCAAAAATGACCGACAATCCTCTGTATTGCCCGTACCACCGAGTAGTGAGCCATGCGATCGAGGATTGCTATATCTTCAAAGACTGGGTCGAGAAGCAGTACAAGGCTGGAGAGATCGAGCTGTCCAAAAGTGTGTTGGTGAACAATCAAGTTGCAACCGCCAACTTTATACAGACAGAAGTTGAAGCCTTCTGGGAGCAGACAACTGAACCCGCTACCCCGACAAACGAAACTGACTCATCGCAGCCTCCGTGGAGTACGCACATATCTAATAAGACGAAGAAGATGCTAAAGCTGCTTCAGAAAGAGCCCAGGATGGAATGGGAAGGACAGAAGAAGCCTACCAGTTCAGCTGCCAATGCGGCTCCTTCAGGCTCAAAATCCAAGAAGCTCAAGAAGAAAAAAAGTGCAGCTCGGCACGAAAAAGAGTCTGCAGGGAGATCGACCATTCAAAAATATATCGATTCCCTCGAAGAATATGAACAAAAGGAAAGAACTTTGATTCAATTGAAGGAGTTCTTCCCTGTACAAGCGGCTGAAATTCTGGAGGAGTTAGAAGAAGACTCCAATGAAGAGATCCCAGTAGTGACTTGCTACGCCATCCATCTTGGCAGTGACTCGGAAGAGGAGCTCTGTTTTCCCGAAGAGGACTAGGAGCTCGCCACAACGGCCAATCAAATCTAGCTTAGAAGCGGCAGGGCTCTACCGCCAAATCAGGGCAACGCCCCAAAAGGGAAGGAAAAACAAGTCGCTAATGAAGAAGATGGCAGAGAACCGGCTGATGAAAACATAAGTCCTTCCTCGGTGGACTATAATGTCTTGGCACATCTCCGGAAGCTTCCGTCTCTCCTAAGCATCTACGACGCCTTGGTCCTATCTAAGGAGCTTAGAGATGTTCTCATTCATGCTCTACAAAAGCCCGAACGGTATCAGGCTCACTTTGCGGAAATTAATATGAAAGAAGCCCAGCATGCTTTGCATGCCGCCTTAGTCACATTTAAGGATGAAGACTTGCTACTGGGAACGGCTGAGCATAATCGGCCGCTTTACGTGACCGGGTACATCGACGGAGATCGGATTAATCGCATATTGATTGATCCGGGGTCTTCAGTGAACATCATGAACTTGCGGACGCTGAAGAGTTTGTCAATGGATGTCCGATACCTGTCAAGGGAAAGGATTGTCATTCAAGGCTTCAACCAAAATTGCCAGCAAGTTCTGGGGTCCATAGCTCTGCCAATAAAATTCAGGGATCTGCAAACTGAAGCTAAGATATACGTGATCGACGCCGACACATCTTATAAGATTCTCTTGGGGCGACCGTGGCTCCACGATTACGGCATCATTCCATCAACTCTCCATCAATGCATGAAGTATACTAAAAATGGCGAAGAAAGACGCATTGACGGAGTCATCCAACCGTTCGATGTGCATGAAGTCCGATCTGAAGATTCTCGGTACTTTATAAACCACTAAAATGCTAAGCCACAACTAACTGAGGATAGACCAACCCCAAGACTCAAAAGCAAATCTGCGCCGGCTGTCACTTTCAAAAGCAAAAATGCCCAAGTGCGTCCGCATTTCAGTAGCGACACTGATGAGTCTGATGCTGGAAGTCCGTCCTTCCGTAAAACTCGCCCTCATTTCGGTAGCGATACGGATGAATCTGTCACTGAAGCCCCATCAAGCAGTAAAGCCCGCCCTCATCTTGGCAACGATACTGAAGAGTCAGAGGAAGAGGATCTGTCGTGCAACAGCGGTGCAGATTGGACCCCTATGCAAAAAGCGAAACTACGAGAGACCCTCGAAATTGCAGAAGGGTCCCTAGCCGTCACAAGGGTGCCGGAACAGATGTGCAAAGAGCTCGATGCGTTGTCAGTCTCCACCGTAGATCAGCTGAAAACTTTCTACGTCCCCGGGAGGAAAAATGGACAGAAGGGCATCCTGTTTTACGGGTCAACCCCCGTTGTGCACCCGGACGATCTTTCTATCGCGTGCCTTCCCTATGAGAGAGGCATAAGAGCCGTCCTCAATCCCAGATACTATGTGCCCGAGATGCGGGAATACTTTAAAAAGTGCGGATGCCGGTTATATCAAACGGAGTCCGAAGCAAAGTTTTACGAAGGGCTATGGCATCCACCCCAGGTCCGAGCACTCATCGATGGACGAATTCCAGATAAACGGGGCATAGGCTACGTTCAACCTGATTCCAAAGCGTGCTACATGATCCATGTTGGTGAGGCCAGCGAAAGATCAAATGATGATGACGAAATAGCCGAGCCAGAAGAAGCTCCTCAAGTGCTCGAAGATGGAGGACAAGCAACCTTTGATGAGCTAACCGAGATTGACTTAGGAACGCCCGATAATCCAAGGCCGACCTACATCAGCTCGCTCTTGTCAGAGGAAATGAAAGCACAGATAATTGCTCTACTGCATGAGTTCGTCGACTGCTTCGCGTGGACATACAAAGAAATGCCTGGCCTTTCCCCTGAAGTGGCCATATATAAGTTGGCTATATCTCCCGATGATAAGCCAGTCAAACAAGCTCCTCGAAGAATGAGAAGGGAGTTGGAAGAAAAGGTCATTGAGGAAACCAAGAAACTCATCGATGCCAGCTTCATCAGGGAAGAGAAATATGCGGACTGGATCGCATGCATTGTCCCAGTGAAGAAGAAAAATGGGCAGATCCGAGTTTGTGTCGATTTCAGGGACCTCAACAAGGCATGTCCAAAGGACGACTTCCCGCTACCGGTCATGGAAATGATGGTCGATGACACCTCAAATTACGAGTTGTTCACCTTTATGGATGGCTCGTCTGGATATAATCAGATCAAGATGTCGCCTGAGGATGAGAAGCACACAGCATTCCGAACCTCGATCGGAATATATTGCTACAAGGTGATGCCGTTCGGATTGAAGAATGCAGGTGCTACATATCAAAGGGCAATGACCAATATCTTCAATGACCTAATTCATAAAGTCGTCGAATTTTATGTTGATGATCTGGTCGTTAAGACTAAAACCAAGGCCGATCATATCCAGGATCTTAGGACCGTTCTCACCAGACTGAGGGAATTTGACCTGAAGATGAATCCTCTGAAATGCGCTTTTGGCATGTCATCGGGAAAATTCTTGGGCTTCATAGTCTGACATCGAGGGATCGAAGTTAACCCATCAAAGATAAAGGCCATCATGGAGATGCCCCCTCCGAAGAGTCTGATGCAGCTAAGGTCTTTTCAAGGCAAGCTTGCTTATATACGGAGGTTTATCTCAAATTTATCGGGGAGATGTAGGCCCTTCTCGAAGCTCATGAAGAAAGGAGCTCCTTTTATCTGGGATGCTGAATGTCAAGCAGCGTTCGAAAGCATCAAACAGTACTTGTTGCACCCTCCAGTGCTGGCCGCTCCTATTCCAAATAAACCGCTGATTCTCTACACTGCCGCGCTGGATGAGTCACTCGGTGCGCTCCTTGCCCAGAATAACGAGGAGGGAAAAAAAATGCCCTCTACTACCTCAGTCGAACTCTAGTCGGGGCAGAACACAACTATTCCCCAGTCGAGAAGCAATGCCTGGCTCTGATATTTGCTGTGAAGAAGCTGAGGCACTATCTGCTTGCTCATCGGGTTATGCTGATCTCCAAGGTCGACCCGCTCAAACACTTGATTACCAGAGCGAGCCTAGCCGGCAGAATGGCAAGATGGGCTGTTATGCTACTCGAGTTTGACATAGTTTATACCCCCCAGAAAGCAGTAAAAGGGCAAGCTCTTGCATACTTTCTCGCTGCTCATCCCATACCAGAAGGATCGCCGCTAAATTGTGAGTTACCCGACGAACAAGTTTTGCACCTCGAGGAAGACGAGCCATATTGGGAGCTCTACTTTGATGGGGCTTCATCAATAAGGAGCTCCGGCAGATCAAGCGTCCCGGAGGTAAAAGTGGGGATAGGATTAGTGTTCACCACGCCATCAATGGGAACCCTGCGGCATTCTTTCGCTCTCACCGAGCCTCGGACAAACAATGAAGCTGAGTATGAAGCTCTGATAGCTGGTTTGGAGCTCGCCATAGAAATGGAAATCCGTCGGCTACGAGTTTACGGTGACTCCCAGCTCGTCGTCAACCAAGTAAGCGGCGATTATAAAATATACAAACCCGAGTTAGCTCGGTACAGAGGCCGAGTGGTGGAACTCATGAAACGGTTCACTCATATTGAACTAATGAGAGTCCCTAGAGCGTTGAATAGGAAGGCTGACGTACTCGCTCGCTTAGCCAAGGAGCTGGCCGATCCTGACATGGACGAAATTCTGATCACATTCAGGAGCCGACAAATTCTACCTCCAGTCTCTCTACGAGAAGAGGAAAGCGCGGAACAGAAGAGCAGTCCTGCCGAAGAAGCTTTGATCATCCAAGACGAGCCCGATTGGAGAGAACCCTTCATAGAGTACCTCCGATACGACAAGCTGCCCGAAGAAAAATCCGCGAGGATTCAGCTGAAGAAAAGAGCTCTCCGATACGTGTTTGAAAATGACACATTATACCGCAGGTCATATGACCAACTCTGGCTCAGGTGTCTGTCATTGGACGAAGCCCAAAAGGTCATGAAAGATGTTCACTCGGGCGTTTGCGGTGCTCACCAATCTGGCCCCAAGATGCGACTTCAAATCAAATGGCTTGGGTATTACTGGCCCACCATGATACAGGATTGCGGAGAGCATGCAAAGAAATGTTATATCTGCCAAATTCACGGTGATTTTATTCACAAGCATCCCAATCCATTGCATCCTACGGTGGCGTCGTGGCCCTTCGAAGTCTGGGGCACCGACATTGTTGGCCCAATTGATCCTCCGTCATCCAAAGGCCATCGGTTCATACTGGCCGCGACAGATTACTTCTCCAGATAGGCTGAAGCTGTCCCGCTAAAAGAAGTCAAGACAAAAGATATTCTGACATTCTTCCAGCATAATATTCTATACCGCTTCGGTACACCAAGAAGAATCATTTCTGACAACGGGCCTTCTTTCAAGAGCTTCAATGTCTCAAGGTTCGCTACTCAGCACAAGATAGACTGGAGATATTCCTCCATCTATAATCCAAGAGCCAATGGGCTAGCCGAAGCCTTCAATAAGACTCTATGCAAGCTCCTGAGGAAAAATGCTTCAGCCAACAAGAGAGACTGGAATCTCAAACTTCACGAGGCGTTGTGGGCATATCGTACCACGCACCGTACTCCAACACAGTCCACTCCATACTCATTGCTCTTCGGAGTGGAGGCGGTCTTCCCCCTCGAAGTCGAAGTTCCAAGCTTAAGAATGGCCGTTTAGCACGAGTTGACGGAGGAGGAAAACGTGCTCCTTCGACTTGAAGAGCTCGATGCCCTCGAAGAAAAGAGGCTCGCGGTACAGCAAAATCTGGAGCTATACCGAGCCCAAATGTCACGGGCCTATGACAAGATAACCCGTCTCCGCGCTTTCAAGAAAGGTGAATTGGTGTTGGTCCTCAAAAGACCGATTATCCCCAATCGACATGCCAAGGGAAAATTCGAGCCAAACTGGGAAGGACCATATGTCATCGAGAAAGTGTTCGACGGAGGATCCTATCAACTAATAAGTGCCGAGGGAGAAAGGCCCATGCCACCCATCAATGGCCGATATCTCAAGAAATACTACACGTAAATGCTCCAAGTCGCAGGCGAATTGAGCACATCAGCCCTACGGTCTGGATCATACATCCTGCAAAACCGTATACAATCCAAGGGCGTAAATGACCCCTATCTCTCCCAAATCCTGCCGGTGAGACTACTTTTAAAGTCCCACCAGCGGTATAAAAAAAAAAGAGAAAAAGAGGAAAAAAAATAAAAGAAATAAAAAAATAAACGGTATGTCCACAAGCAAAACGGGCACGGATGAAAACCCGAAAGGGCTCCGTGAGTAAAAACAGCAGGACTACCGGCGAGTCGGCGAAAACCCGAAAGGGCGCAAACTCGTGAAAAGAGATGAATACACTCGCAAAGTCCTCTCGACCTTGTGAGGAGAAAACCCCTGCGTGAGATCCTTACGACTCACAAAGGAGCAACACACTTAGGAATCCTCACGATTCCTAAGGATAAAATACACCTGCGGGATCCTTACGACTCGTAGGGAGAAAATGCTTTTATGGGACCCTCACGACCCATAAAATTGAAAATCCTTAGGTGATAGGGACCCAAACCTGTCTCCTAAGCCATCGTCCCCCAACGGGCAACGGCAAATGATGAGTCGCTCCTGGCATTTCGCTTCAGTGTTAGCGGTGCTGATGCCGACCAAAAACCCAAATCCCAAGTCCTCCCAAGGCAAATGATGAGTTGCTCCTGGCATTATTCCAGTGCAACAATGCTGATACCAAACAAGATCCAAATTCCAAGTCCCCAAACGGCGATTGATGAGTCGCTCCTGGTACCACATTCCAGTGCAGCAATGCAGACGCCAACCAAAATCCGATTTCTCAAAATTCTCCTGGCCCTACGGTGGGTCCCCAAATTGACCATCGTCTACAATCCACGGGCTCAAATAATTCTCATCATACCCATGCCCCACCGTAATCACCAGTTACGCGGCCGGTCTCCGCTTTGGGAATGATGCTCCATTGATAAGACCCACTCATGTGTCCTCACGATATATGAGGAGAACAAACCTTTGTGGGATTCTTACGACTCATAAAGGAAAAACACACTTAGGAGTCCTCACGACTCCTAAGGAGAAAATACACCTGCGGGATTCTTATGACTCGTAGGGAGAAAATGCTCTTATGGGACCCTCACGGCCCATAAAATTGAAAAGCCTTAGGCGATAGGGACCTAAACCTGTCTCCTAAGCCATCGCTCCCCCCAACAGGAATAGGCAAATGATGAATTGCTCCTGGCACGTGTGCTTCAGTGTTAGCAACGCTGATGCATGTCCTAACCCCAAAATCCCAAACTCCAATCCAATAGACCCCTAAGTCGTTAAACTGGGAACAGATGACCCCTAAGTCGTTAAACTGGGAACAGATGACCCCTAAGTCGTTAAACTAGGAACGAGGGAAATCTCCTCATGGCAGATGATGATTCGCTCCCGGTACCATATTCCAGTGCAGCGTTGCTGATGCCAAACCAAAACCAATCCCTAAATCCTCTCATGGCAAATGATGATTCGCTCTTGATACCATATTCCAGTATAGCGATGCTGATGTCAATCCAAATCACAATCAACAAGTCAACTTCACCCCTGACACCGCAAGAAGCGGGGCAAGTCAAACCCAGCAACGACCGTCCACATCGCAAAAAGGCCAGAACCGACCGTCCAAGTCGCAAAAAGGGCAGAACCGACCGTCCAAGTCGCCAAAAGGGCAGAACCGACCGTCCATGTCGCTAAAAGGGCAGCAACGACCGTCCACGTCGCAAAAAGGGTAGAACCGACCGTCCAAGTCGCAAAAAGGGCAGAACCGACCGTCAGAACCGACCGTCCAAGTCGCAAAAAGGGCAGAACCGACCGTCCATGTCGCTAAAAGGACAGCAACGACCGTCCAAGTCGCAAAAAGGGCAGAACCGACCGTCCAAGTCGCAAAAAGGGCAGAACCGACCGTCCACGTCGCTAAAATGGCAGTATCGACCGTCCACGTCGCTAAAAGGGCAGCACCGACCGTCCATGTCGCTAAAAGGGCAGCAACGACCATCCAAGTCGCAAAAAGGGCAGAACCGACCGTCCAAGTCGCAAAAAGGGCAGAACCGACCGTCCACGTTGCTAAAATGGCAGTATCGACCGTCCACGTCGCTAAAATGGCAGCACCGACCATCCACGTCGCTAAAAGGGCAGAACCGACCGTCCAAGTCGCAAAAAGGGCAGAACCGACCGTCCAAGTCGCAAAAAGGGCAGAACTGACCGCCCAAGTCGCAAAAAGGGCAGCATTGACCGTCCATGTCGTAAAAAGGGCAGCGCAGGATTCCTACAAAGCGGGAACCAGATTACTCCGGGCCAGGTAAACGTCTATCACGGACACTCCGTCTCGGAGACATGTCAAGCAATGACCGTCCATGTCGTAAAAAGGGCAGTATCAGCTTCCCAAAAAGCGGGAACCAAATCAGGTCGCCTCCAAGTAAAAGAAGATCCATCAATTTCATGCACACGACCCACATATATGGTGTGCATTTATTGATGGGGGGCAATTTGTTGGGGTAAAAATTTACACCCCGGTTGACCAAATCAAAATCAAAGTCAACCCCAAGCCAAGTGGGCCCAAACCCAGATCCAGTGGACCCATGCCCGGGTCGAGCCCGAACATGAAGCGGCCGGCCTCCCCCCATGCCAAGATAAAATTTTGTAATAAATAATTTTGTTGCATTTTATAGGCATAAAGCCAAATTTTTGTAAAGCCCATGGCTTATGTGTAAAAAGAAAAGGCACATGAGCCATGGGATAGGCAAAATGCTATTTTGTGAAGCCCAAGAGGCTATGTGTAAAGTGTATAGCCTATAAAGGCAAAGGATAATGAAAATATCACACAACCTTTTCTCTCTCCAAAGAAAAAGTTTCAGATCTGAGATCTTTCTCCTTCTTCAAGGTTCCAAAACCTTCTTCTTTCTCTTGAATTAAATCAAGAGTTCTACTCTCCTTTTTATAAAACAAATTAGTTTTTCACCACAAAACCCATCAAGGGGAACTCAGATCTTCCATTAGATCTCAAAAAGGAGTGATTTTTAAAATCCCATATCTCTTGATCTTCAAGATCCAGCTAACAGAGGAGGAAGAAGAACCCCTCCCATTAACCCCAAAAGAAAAAAAAAACAAAAAACACTCAGGAGTCCAACTCCTCTCTGATTTCTCTTCCGAGAAATTTTTTTAGGCTAAAAGCCTCTTTTTCTCGCCGGCGCTCAAGCGCAGAGCGCCCGCATGCCGACACATGGCGCGCTTGCGCTCCAGCGCTCAGCGCTCAAGCGCAAAGCGCCCACGTACCGACACGTGGCGCTCTTGCGCTCGAGCGCAAGCGCTCGAGCGCAAGTCGCCCCCGTACCGACACGTGGCGCTCTTGCGCTCCAGCGCAAGCGGTCGAGCGCAAGTCGCCCCGGTGCCGACACGTGGCGCGCTTGCACTCCAGCGCAAACGCTCGAGCGCAAGTCGCCCACGTGCCGACACGTGGTGCGCTTGCGCCCAAGCGCTCAGCGTCCGAGCGCAAAGCGCCCACGTGCCGACACGTGGCGCGTTGCGCTCCAGCACTCTGCGCTCGAGCGCAGAGCGCCCACGTGCCGACACGTGGCGCGCTTGCGCTCAAGCGCCTAGGCTCTGGCCCCACGCATCCTTTGGATGTCTTTTTCCCCTTTATTTATATACACATGTATATATATACATATGTATACATATGTACACATACTCCGCGACACTCTCCCCCTTAAAAAATTTTTTGGGCCGGGACGCTGCCCCGAACCCCGCAAGGGGGCTGCTAGCCCCCTTGACCCCCAGCCCGCTATCCGGGTAGCAGGACCCCAGTAAAAACTCTGCGTGGCTCCCGATATATCCAAAACCCCCTTTTAAAACAAAACACACGCACACTGCACATTGAGTTCGCATGACCAGTTTAACCCGTTAATCGGAGGTTCCCTCGCCCCAAAGGCGGGGGGTAATTAACGGCAGCTTAGTCCGCGGCTGTCAGAGATTCGGATCCCCATAATCATTAAACCCCGGCCAACCTAGGCAGGGGGAATCTGTAGTACACCTGACAAGCGCGCGCGTATTCCCATCTCAATGGGGTGACGAAAAACACCTTACAGATTCTGGCACGCCCGGTGGGACAAATCTCTCCTCCCATATTTCGGGTTAAACGTTCATGCGAACTCAATCAATACACATATCGATTGCCTATACTGAAATGATGTTTTTTTTTCGGTGCAGCAGTCAACCTTCGACGACAATGTCTCCCCAGACGAAGTCAGCTTCCAACGTGACCGCGATTCCGTACGTGGTCAAGATCAACGCTCGTATGGTTCTCCCCGCAAGCCTCAGTCCACAGTGGGAGGAACCGCCCCGCCAGTTCGGCTCCGTCATCATCTACCCTGCCGGAAGCGCTCATCCGGTGGAGATCCCGGCAGAACAGGTGGCCAAGCCGGTCTCAAGGGGTAAGAGGCCGAATGTCGTGATCGCCAAGGCACCACAACCGAAACTTAAGACGGTATCTGAATAATTCTCTGGTGCTCCAGTGGGGGGCAAGAACTTCGGTACAAAGGGCGACATCAAATGTTGCGGACAAGCTCAGGCGATGACTCCAACAAATGCACAATTGAGGGTATCTCCAAGGCCCTCCATCGCCCGGTCTGCGGCGTCTTTCCAAAGAGCCGAAGTCTGGCAGGTGCTTAGAACAGAAAAGTTAAGGCAGAAGCAGCTCAGGTATCGAGCGAACAAGAGGGCCAAGGCTTCGGACAAATGGAATCATGTGAAGTTCCAAGTGCAGGGTTGCCCCGCGACGACGGCTGAGTCGGACGTAAGAATCAGCAATTCCTTCGAGCCTCTGAAGTGGGTTCAGAAAAATGCCATGACCGCCAGAATCAAGAAGACAGCGGTCCGAACAGTGCCACAAAGAGACGTGTCCCGGCCCCAACAGAAGAAGTATGACACTGTCTCTTCAAGGGTCTATCAGGCGCTCTGTGTGGCTCCCAATATATCCAAAACCCCCTTTTAAAACAAAACACACGCACACTGCACATTGAGTTCGCATGACCAGTTTAACCCGTTAATCAGAGGTTCCCTCGCCCCAAAGGCGGGGGGTAATTAACGGCAGCTTAGTCCGCGGCTGTCGGAGATTCGGATCCCCATAATCATTAAACCCCGGCCTACCCTAGGCAGGGGAAATCTGTAGTACACCTGACAAGCGCGCGCGTATTCCCATCTTAATGGGGTGACGAAAAACACCCTACAATGGGCAAAAAACTCATCATGTGTCATAAGAAGCTAAGTCCATTTTCATGCAATTTCCATCTCATTCTCCTATGTCAAAATGCATTTTCATTTAAACCAAAATGAATAATAACAATATGACATGTCACCTTCTAGAAGCATCTTTGACCAATTTACAAAAATGCCCCTCGTCCATACATACGTACCCGTACCCGTATTCCGAAAAAATGCGGATACAAAAGACGAAAACAATCCATCGGTACAATACTAGGATCCGGCTTAAACCAAAGCCCGCTAGTATTGTCTGTCCGAATCATCATGCGCGTACGAGTACACGCACGTGATCGAACCCTGTCGTAAAACCATACGACCTCTACATCTTTTGTCCAATGCAGGGAAACCCTCTGTGTGGGACTCTAAAAACTCGACATTACGCTGGCAGTGGGTTTAACTACAGGTCGCAAGCGGCACTAGCTGTACGTAACGACCCCCAGGTATATGTCGATGAGAAGGCTGATGAGAATAACTCATCCGAACTCCAACTGAGCCTATCTGTGACAATCTCCGTACAGTCCGGTCTGTTCGTCTAAGAGTATCGCATATCGGGCCTAGGGGGCGGTAAACGTCAGACCCCTAATTGCGGAATAAGTCGTGTCGGAGTGAAGCCTATTACACCCTGAGAAACTACTGGAGTACCTACCAGTAAATCTCGCTTGCCCTGCCCAGGGACTTTACGTAACGGCTCTCCAAACACAGCGCGATATCAACCCCCAATACCGGGAGAGACGAATCCTATCTAACCGCCACTGCCTCCAAGTGCTTCGGGACTGCACCCAACTATTACCTGTTTACACAACTTCTTTGAGCATGGTAGGGTAATAATCAAAGTACAGTGGGAACACACTCGAGGCGAAGCAGTAGTGTCAAGTCGACGGACTAAGTTGTACTCATGTTACCTAGGAACTGCTATCTGATGATAGGTATATTACCAACCAGCAGTTCCCGAAGAGTCCTGTCCGGTGTACTCATAACCAAATGAGCACCTGCATACTATCTCCAGTACAACGTACTAATGGCTGTGGGACAGACCATCTTCCCTGCTGGGATGAGAAGCGTATACACTAGTCTACTCCGGAGTATCGACGCCCCGTATCGATAATCCTACGACTAGGGACCTGCATAAGGATGTGCTTGTAGATTACCCAGCCCCCACTAGTGTGACTGCCATCAAACCGCTGGTAATCAAGCAATGATCCTAAGAGCTCTACTAATATACATAAGAAATATGCTAAAAGAAACACATGCACATATTGAAGTAGAAACAAACCAGGTTGCATACTACCATTTTGAGCAAGACTGTCAATACAACTGTGAATATCCCAAGCTTCCATTAAGTAATATGCAAACCAGTATGATACAATAATGGCCTCTGGGGCATATACACCAACAATCTCCCACTTGCACTAAGGCCATATATTGGCGTATCGCAGACCTTTCATCTCGATTAGCCTCTCGAACCATGTCTGAGGGATAGCCCTGGTGAGTGGATCTGCGGTGTTGTTCTCCGTATCTTCTCTGCTTATCTCGATCTCTTAGAGAAAAGCTATCTCCCTGATCAGGTATTACCGCCTTAAGATATGTCTGGATCACTGATGGGATCCGGGTTCCTTCACTAAAGCTATAGCGCCGATTGTTGTCACAATTCAAAAGTATAGGACCAACAATGGAAAGAACCACCTGAAGTTCAATTAAGAACTTCCTTATCCAGACTGTCTCTTCTACGGTGTCAGAAGCAGCTATTTACTCCGTTTCCATTGTCAAGTCAGCAACGGTACTCTGCTTGGAGCTCTTCCAACAGACCGCCCCTCTACTGAGGATAAAGCTATAACTCGATATGGATTTGGAGTCATTCTTATCACTCTGGAAGCTGGAGTCAGCAAAGGCTTCGATCTTGAGGTCCAAAATGTCGTACACCATGAACACCTCCTTAGTCCTTTTCAGGCACATGAGAATACTTAATACTGCTTCCCAGTACTTCTCCCCTGGATTTGACTGATACCAGCTTACCACGCTTTCGCTGTGTAAGTAACATCTGGTCTGGTATACAACATCGCATACATTATAGAGCCTACCATAATAGCGTAAGGTATAATCGATATGCGAGCACTTTCCAAATCAGTCTTGATAGACATCTCTTTGGGGAAGGTGATTCCGTGACAAGCCGGTAGACTACCGTGCTTAGAATCTTCCATACTAAATGTTTTCAGTATGGTGTTGGTGTACCTTGACTTAAAAAGTCCCACTATCCACTCTGATCTATCACGATAGATCTGGATCCCCAGAATGTATTTGATATCACCCAGGTATATCATGGAGAACCTCTGTGACAAGAATCCTTTGACTAATTGTAATATAAATGGTTCATCTGGATTTTTATAAGGTCGTATTTTTCGACCGTCTTATCAAAACAGATGTTCCAACTCCGCGATGCCCGCTTTAGTCCATAGACTTAAGTATACTTACCTGCTACTTCCACTCTGATTGAAAACTCTCTGGCTGAACCCTATAGATGCACTCTTCCAAATACTGAAAAAGCCATCTATACGTTCATCTGCCAGAACTTACAATCATGGAAGACAACAATGTCAAGACGGATCCGAATGGATTTGAGCATAGCCACTAGATAAAAGGTTTCATCATAGTCCAAAGCAGGTCTCTGATGAAAAACCCTTTACAACATGTCTAGCCTTATAGGTTTCAATTTGTCCATTTACACCAATCTTCTTTTTGAAGATCCATTTGCAGCCTACGGGTTTTACCCCTTCTGGAGTAAATTTCAAAGTCTATACTTTGTTGGTGTATATGGACTCTATTTTGGGTCCGCTTTGCATCTAGCCATTTCATCGAGTCTCTGCTCCAAATGGCATACTGGAAGCTAGTTGACACACCAAATGATGCAATCCTCTCTATCCCCATCTATGAGAAAATCTCAGTTTCTCTCGGGCGGATGAGACTGCCTAGTACTTCCCCAGAGTGGCGCATGTATGTCCGGTTCCTTTTTTAAAACTTCTGGTTCCATCTTACTTTTAGTAATTAGTTTGTGGTTCTGGAATTTCATCCAGTTCTATTGCGCTCCCACTATTTCCTTTAAAAAGATTAATTTTCCAAAAAATGGGCATTATGAGAAATAACAATCTTTTGTTCCTTCGCGAAATAGAAAAGATACCCCTTGGAGTCCTTTGGGTATCCCACAAACTTAAATAGTACTGAGCGTGCCTCGAACTTGTCCACATACTGCTTTTTACAAAAGCTGGATATCCCTAAATCTTCAGGTACTGAAGATAGGGTTTCTTCCCACTCCACATCTAATATTGTGTGGTAGGCACAGTCTTGGTATGAACCTTTTTCAAAAGATATGCAGCTAATCCTAGTGCATAACTTCATAAGGATGACGATAACTCAGTGTTATTCATTATGGAACAAACCATATCCAATAGGGTTGTGTTCCGTCTCTCCGATACACCAAAATGTTGTGATGTATATGGAGGAATAAGCTGAGAGAGAATTCCCTTTTATGTAATCCAGGAACTCGGCATTTAAGTATCACTACATCGATCAGATCTTAGGGAGTTGATACTTTTGCCTGTTTGTTTTTCTACTTTATTCTTATATTCCTGGAATTTCTCGAAGGTCTCGAATTTATGCTTCAACAAGAAGTCATGTCCTAACCCAGAGAAATGATCCAAAAAATAATGAAATAGGAATAACCACTTCGTGCATATATAGACATTGGACCTACACATAATGCTGTGTATGAAGCCTAAGAGCTTGCTCACTCTTACTCTGTGTCCAGTGAACGGAGACTTTGTCATCTTTCCTTTGAGACATGATTGACTAGTTGCATAAGACTGATATTCGAACGGATCCAAATATCCCTATCTATATAACTACGTCAATCTTGTTTCAATGATGTGACCTTGTCTATAATGCCATAAGAAAGTCATATTTGATTCTGGAGACTTTCTTATAAGTGTGTCCTGGACGTTTGAAAACCTGAACTTGATTTAATACGTACATATCGTTATCTAATGTGCCTGACCCAATCAGAGCTTGATTTAGGTGGATGTGGACCACATCGCTTACATATGTAAATCGTATCCTTCTTTAGAATGTAAAGATACAGATATGATATTTACAACTTTGACTAGGTACATATAAATAGTTACGTAGAATCAATAACTGCTCACTTGTCAATTTTAGATGATATTCCTCTACGGATACAGCATCCTTGCTCATTCCGTTAGCACCTCAGAGAGTTATATCACCTGTCCTGATAACTTTACAGTTTCTCAAAATTTGTAAAGAATGAGATCCTGATCTGGTATCATGTACCCAGGAAGTAGAGTTAATTGAAAGACAGTTTTCAAAACACTAACACACCCGAAGCCGAAGCCACAACATTGTTCGGATTTTGGATTCTGGCTTTCCAAGCCCTGCATCCCTTCTGCCAATGCTCTTTCCTGTGACAATAGGAACATCCCTCCTTTACTACTGTTAGCCCCGAAACTTTTGCCCTTCCCTTTTTCTTCTACTTTACAGACACCGCCTATCGGCTTTGTGGAGGCCTTCTTCTTCTTACCCTTGGCTTTTACCTTGGATCTAGAAGAGGACGATTCCCCAATAAGCAGAGCGGGTGTCTCCCTGGTTTCCTTCAGAGTACCCTCAACTGGAAGTATAATTTTCTTCCCCTAGGCGTAAGTAGAAGGTAGGGACTGTATAAACAAGTCATCACTCGACTTGTTCTCCAACGTGGTCTCTAGGTCCATGAGTTGTTTAATACAGCTAATCATTTATAGGGACGTGGGCCCCTACAGATGATCCGACAGCCAACCTCGCTTGAAGCAATTCTTTCGAGGTCTCATATCTTGCGATACGAGATTGCTCTCCATATAAAATTTTATTATGGAGGAAGATGGAAGCTAAGTCCATCTTCTCATGTTGCCTCTGGTATACACCATCAACTGAGGCCAACACGAGGCACTTGGTATTCGCACAATCTTTTTCCGTTGTCTTACGGATATCAACATCCGCGACGGTGGAAACTGGACCTGGGACAGTGGTGGCCTGAGTAGTAAAGAAGTGGTCTAGCTTGTCCTAAGTAATGGACATCTGGACAAACCTTTGCCAGTTTTATAGTAAAACTCGGTCGTATTATTATCTAACTGTAACCTAATCTGGTCACCTGGTTGCTGCAATTAGAAGAGAGAGAAGAATACACTCAGCATGATGCTCTTGCAAGTTTAGATTGGTTTTTAGTTTATCTAAACAGGATGGCTCCCACTGTTTCTCGAATCCCTCCTCAAAGCATAAAAGAAGAATTAGTCAGGATTAATCTCACTTTTACAATACTTGCTTAATCTTTTCAGCCAGGCTGGTGTTGGTACTTCGAGGGAGGTTTTCCAACGCTTTCGCGAAGTTCCTTAATTACATAACCTCTTTTCCCTCGAGGCGTAGCCCCGCTAACACAGTTCTAGACACCTACTTTGTTTATAGCATTGATTGTGTTAGTGAAAAGATCTCCTGAGGAGTAGCATATACTCAAAGTAGGATCGGGATCCAAATATCATTGTGTGATAAAGCTGAAGGAATCCTACCAAAATTATCACACTCCAAATGGTATGCAACACTAGCAAGTTTCAGTTTCTTTAGAAACTCCCGATGTGGATTTTTGCCCCATACTCTTATGACCTTGACTTTGGCCAACCAATCATAAGTCACATGTCAAGTTCTACCCGTCATTCTCCAGGTCAATTTGAACCCACCCATACATACCCTTGACTTTGGCCAACAAAGCAGTATGACTGTCCCAAACCAACGCATCTATCTATACTTCATATGAATATCCAGCAGCTATCAATCACTATGCCTTGACTTTAGCCAACAAATATAGCTTGAATACTATTAACTATTCATATGAAATGACGGAGGGATACGAATGGTTTTGGTAAAACCGTGAACGTAGTGAACTTGATATAATCGAAGGAACTTGATAGCTTTTAAAAGGAGTGGTTTAAGCTCCGCATTTAAAAGTCTGTTGTTTTAAAATAACCGGGTGGTTTTTAAAATTTGTTCCAACAATTCAGCTTTGGTTTGTTTGCTTCGCATTAATATAATGCGTCCCATCAATTACACATATCATCACAGAAAAAGACGAAAATACAACATCTACTTATGCCATCCGCATTCGCCACTGGGCCCCGTCTAACACCGTTAGGTTACTTAACTAACGTCAGAGCGGGGGCTGGACTAGTGCGGATGCAAAACATAAGTAGCGTCTATTATATACCATATATAATAATAATATTCGTCTGATGCAATAATAGGCATTCCAGTCACAGATGAACATATTGGATATGCTAGGAATATCGCATTTCGTTTAAGCCTGTAACGAAAAACGGATTCCACGGTCGTGATGAATAGCCAAACCCCACCCCTGACCCCCTACGAGTATGGAAAACTATCCGCCAAATTCCAGAAGTGAAGCAGCCTCCCTCAACAAAGTGAGTAGGCCACTCGGCACTTCAAAGAATCCAGTAGTTTGTGCACCCCACCTTGGGTCTATCCTAGGAGTAGAAAACAGTAAAAAGAAATAATACAATAGTGGCTACAATCTCAACCAGGATATGCCCCGCAAAATAATATTATATCAAATTACAATTTACATTGAATGAAAGATAAAACAAACGCTCATCTCACATCCCCGGCTATTCATCATTGACGATCCAATATAATTCATATACACAAACCAACATATATGTACAACTTCAAACTAACCGACATATAGCAATTAGATGAAGTTTAAAAACACATATAAACATTATAAAAGAACCGGTTAGCCAAGTACAATTAGAATTTCGATCGAAATACATTTTCCGTAACCACCCAAAATGCAAACTAGAATTCAAAACATACTGGGTAGAAACCAAATATTCCAGAGAACTAAACACCCAAAGAAAGAAATAACAGAAGAATAATGGCCTAAATCGGCCTCGACGCGGCCGCGGCTCCGCGGTGGATCGGTCTTTATCCGCCATGGTTCCGCGGTAGTCTTGGCGATTCAGGAGACCATTTTTCTTCAGTCGTCCTAGAAAACCCTGCACATATTTTTAGTACACCTGAAATAATTTTTACAACACTTTTGAAAATCGACAGAATGTAGGGTTTTCGATGTTTTGTTTTCCAGTTTTTCTGACGATCGAAGTTCTAAAACTTGCTAACTAACTAGTTTGGGTTTAGTAGGCTCTGATACCACTGTAAGTCCATATCGCGCACCCTGCGGATCACGGGAAGGCGGAATAGGTGAAATTTTTTTTTCAAAAGATCGCGGCACGGACTTGGACTCCAGGATCGGTGCTAAACCCTAACTAGCTAACTAGATGTGAGGTTAACTAAGTGTACAGAAGTTTATACCTCATGTTTCCGGTCCTTCGGGTCTTCATTACTCGCTGTCCTTCTTCTGGTTGTTGACTCCATGGAACGATTCGGATCGCCGCTCCCTCATCGGTCTCCTCAAATCCAAGATGATCCACCCGAGGAGATGTGCATCGAACTCCTACCTCAACGGAGGCAACTAGGGCATCAAGATCGCTACTCATGATGTCGTAGGAGATAAAGAGATGTGTGGATGGATTGTAATATCTATGCTTGCCCTAGATCACTCAACACATGAGTTCACTAGAGGTTTGAGGAAGAAGGTGACCTTGGAGAGAAAAAGCTAGTGAGGAAAGAGAGTGAAGAACGGAGTTAGCCCTCTTCATTTTCTCAACTAAACCATATTGATAATTCTCTTAATAAATCAATATGAATTATCACATATATGGTTCAAGTAACAAAAAATGACTCATGGGCCAAAAACTCACCATGTGTCATAAGAAGCTAAGTCCATTTTCATGCAATTTCCATCTCATTCTCCTATGTCATAATGCATTTTTCATTTAAACCAAAATGAATAATAACAATATGACATGTCACCTTCTAGAAGCATCTTTGACCAATTTACAAAAATGCCCCTCGTCCGTACATACGTACCCGTACCCGTATTCCGAAAAAATGCGGATACAAAAGACGAAAACAATCCATCGGTACAATACTAGGATCCGGCTTAAACCAAAGCCCGCTAGTATTGTCTGTCCGAATCATCATGCACGTACGAGTACACGTACGTGATCGAACCCTGTCGTAAAACCATACGACCTCTACATCTTTTGTCCAATGCAGGGAAACCCTCTGTGTGGGACTCTAAAAACTCGACATTACGCTGGCAGTGGGTTTAACTACAGGTCGCAAGCGGCACTAGCTGTGCGTAACGACCCCCAGGTATATGTCGATGAGAAGGCTGATGAGAATAACTCATCCGAACTCTAACTGAGCCTATCTGTGACAATCTCCGTACAGTCCAGTCTGTTCGTCTAAGAGTATCGCATATCGGGCCTAGGGGGCGGTAAACGTCAGACCCCTAATAGCGGTATAAGTCATGTCGGAGTGAAGCCTATTACACCCTGAGAAACTACTGGAGTACTTACCAGTAAATCTCGCTTGCCCTGGCCAGGGACTTTGTGTAACGGCTCTCCAAACACAGCGCGATATCAACCCCCAATACCGGGAGAGACGAATCCTATCTAACCGCCACTGCCTCCAAGTGCTTCGGGACTGCACCCAACTATTACCTGTTTACACAACTCCTTTGAGCGTGGTAGGGTAATAATCAAAGTACAGTGGGAACACACTCGAGACGAAACAGCAGTATCAAGTCGACGGACTAAGCTGTACTCATGTCACCTGGGAACTGCTATCTGACGATAGGTATATTACCAACCAGCAGTTCCCGAAGAGTCCTGTCCGGCGTACTCATAACCTAAGGAGCACCTGCATACTATCTCCAGTACGACGTATTAATGGCTGTGGGACAGACCATCTCCCCTGCTGGGATGAGAAGCGTATACACTAGTCTACTCCGGAGTATCGACACCCCGTATCGATAATCCTATGACTAGGGACCTGCATAAGGATGGGGTTGTAGATTACCCAGCCCCCACTAGTGTGACTGCCATCATAACGCTGGTAATCAAGCAATGACCGAAGGGCTCTACTAATATGCATAAGAAATATGCTAAAAGAAACACATGCATATATTGAAGTAGAAACAAACTACGTAGCATACTACCATTTTGAGCAAGACTGTCAATACAACTGTGAATATCCCAAGTTTTCATTAAGTAATATACAAACCAGTATGATACAATAATGGCCTCTAGGGCATATAAACTAACAGAGAGGGCCGATGGCTATTTCTTCATCAGAATCGCTTCCGAAGGTGAGAACTTGCGATCCGCCGGAATCAACCATGTGATAGTTGCCGGAAGCTCTTTTGTGCTCATTTGTTGTGCTTCTCTGTTCCCGACGATTTTTGCGCTTCATCTACTTGAAATGTTGTCATTGAGCAACGTATCCTTACCACAACTTTTTAAAGGCCATGCATTCTTCGGTAGGGTGTGCAATCCTTTGATGGTATAAGCAGTAGTTAGGATGTACATTCGCTTCATCAAGGTGTATACCACCAGGAGTGTTTCCTTTGAAAGATGGCAGGTTCATTCCCATTGACAAGGCTTTAGCGAACCGTTTCCCTATCTTAAGCCTGTTTTTGTCTGCCGCGTGCGTGCTTCGATCTGGTTGGAGTGCTTTGCGACTCATCCCTACCATGGCTTCTTCAACTTGATGCCGACGCCTGTCCCTTTCGAATATGGTCATTTCACGCTCTTGATCAGCTTTGCTCTTCTGATGGGCTTCGTTCAGCAGCATGTCGATCATCTCGTCTGACGGTTTTAAGGATTTTGGCACCGATCCTGCCCCCAGCTCCTCTATATTATTTCTGATGCCGAGTGAGCTTCTTCGTCATTTATTAGCGAATGAGAGATCATGTGACAACTTGCCACATAATTCTCGGGTTCTTCTGACGAGTCATTCCCGTCGTCATTGTCATTATCTCCACTTTCAAGGATATGGTTGGGAAACTCTTAGAGTGTGACCGGGGTTCACGCCTTCTGGTTATATTCCTCCAGTGAGTCAATATGCCTTTGCAAATCCGTGCGTTTGTCATCAGACTGCGCGGGCTTTTTGGTCCTCTTCTTCTTCTTCGAAGACTTCGATGGCTGGGCTTGGGTATTTTGCCCATCGCTACCAACTCCCGATGTTGGGCGCGGTTTCAGCATCCCCTCACTAATCTCTGGCTCTAGCGGGCTTTTCCACCTGATCGCCGGACATGCTTGAAGATCCTTCAGCATTTTTTTAGTTTTAGACGACAGGACAACTACCCACGGAGCTTCCTCTATAAATGAGCATGATGTCCCTGTGTTTTTTAGGAGCGTGCGGTTATGGCGGGTTCACCCTCTAGTTTTCAGACAGCACGAATTTGCCTTGCTGGTATTGGTCCTTAATCCAGTTTTTGAAGACGTAGCAATCTTCGATTGGGTGACCCACTACTCTGTGGTAGGGATAGTAATTGGTATTGTTGACGTCGTCTGGTTGTAGTGGGCGTCTTGGATCGAGCAGAGTGATGGGCCTGTTGCGCACCGCCAGTTCGAACAGTCTTCTCGTTTTATCCCGAGGGAATGAGTAAGGACGTCTCAGCTTTTCTCCGAATGATCACTGTTTATCGTTTTGGCGAGCAGCTGGCTTCGGATCACTCAGCTGCTGTTGAGCGTTGACGACGAAGGTAGCTTTCCCTTTGCCTTTTCATTTCAAAGCTCCGTTTTCGAGTAGGGAGGTCTAGGGCCCATCTGGTCTATTTGGGCTAGCTTGTCGATCAAGGCTTGGAAAGTGGTCAGCTTGAAAAACATCATAAACTGGAATATGGTTGCCTGCGGATCTAGGGTCTCCATGAACATGCCCACGGCAGGAGCTTCTTCTATGCGTTGTTCGCATCTCGACCATAGGTTCCGCCACCGAATTGCATACTGAATCCATGTCTCTCCTGGCTTCACTCTGGCATTGATCAACGCCGTAATTAGGGTGCGTTCGCTGGCGGTTGCGAAACGCTGGGTGAATAGCAACTCTATTTCCATGAATGTTTTGATGGAGTTGTTCAGTTTATAAAACTGCGCTTTTAATATGACATTTTCCTTACTATTTATATATAATAAAAGATGTTTATTATAAATATAACACATATAAGGGTTTATCCGTAAAAATACTATTTTCATGTGTTTATATATTATAATTAACATTATGAAGGAAAAATGTAAGCATATAATATTTATATAATATTTGGACTATTTTAATATGCTTACTTTATTAAATATCTTTGACCAATTCTCTTAAAACTAAAATATCATAACAAATGGTTAAGATAATATCTCAATAAAAACAAATTCTACTAATATCATTATTTATTGAGTTATTGTGCAGAATTTATATCACGACTGAAATCAAGGAAAATCCGAGTTGGCAAGAACAAACCTGCCTAAATAGGAAAGTAAACTGAATAAATCAATTCTGGCAGAGACATAGAGAAGATTTTCAGTTTCTAAATATTCAAAAGATCACCAAATGCTACAGAGATGGAGCCCCAGAAATTGGAGCCCAAGATCCCACCAACAAGCGGCGGATCCACGGCCAAAACCCACTATTGGCGGTGGATCCGCGGCCTGTTAGGGAAGTTGGGATGTAAGATTTTTTTGTTGGGATCCTAACAGCTAGTTGCCTTATTATGAAACTAAAAATTCTGGGTATGCGATTATAAATAAGGATCGAGAGCCTCTTGGAAAAATAATCAAACCGACGCGATCACGAAATCCACGATGGCTCAAGAATCCTGGTTGATCATCGACAGTTCATCTACCTCCTTAGAAGAGATCGAGAAGCAAACTAGGGTTTTTGTAATCATTTTCTAAAGGAACAAAGTGTACTTGATCTTGTTGATTAATAAAGCTAGTTGTTTTCTTATATCATTTTATTTTTCTGCATTTTACATTATGTTTTCCCTCTCTATCTTTTCTTTTTCCAACATACGCGAGTAATTCTCCGCTTGTTAAGGTTCATAGGATTAGGGTAGATTAATGGAAGATGAAGATCCTTAAACTCTTTTTAAATCCTATAAAGTTTATAAACTTTATCAAAAGAATAGTTAATATCCTACTAGGGCGCGCTATCAATTCATTGATGGTCACAACCATGATTAGAGATTAGATTAACAATTGTTTTGGTAAAGGCTAGACATGAACGGAGATCCATGGCAAGATAGGGGTTAAGAGTGGGAACCATATTCCCTCCAGAAACCCTAATCTACATGCATCACTGTCGATCTAGTTTTAAATCTATTAAAGAATATAAAGAGTAATCTTTAATTAATCATCCATGACTACTAAATCTTAATGAACCCTACAAGCCCCCTTCTACTATAAAACTTACATCCGTAGTTAATCTAGATCTATATCCTGTATCCGTATTTGACGTAGATCTAGAACCTACAACCATTCTTTATTCTTCCTCCTTTCTTTCTCAACACGCCTAAACTAAGATTAAAAGATTCAATGTTTCCCTGAGGACGACTCGTACTCATCTCGGTCTAGCTACACGCGACACCGTTATTGATTGCGGTTAACTACTACACATTAAAAAACAGATCAATCAGGAGTCATTCGGAAGCTCCGAGTACCATTCAAATTCCATCTCCGTTAAGCTGCCGATGAACTAGCGACGTAGCAATTTGTCGTCACCTCCAGTATTGCCGCAGAGAGTCCTGAACTGAGCGACGTGCTGATGGGGGTTGCCTGTCCCCTTATACACGTGAAATTTAGAGATCGTATATCTAGGCGGGTACTTAATTTGATCGTACTAGTTTGGATAGGGTCGCCCAGTCCTGACGACTTGACCAGTAGCTTCATTTGCCTGATGAGCTCGTATTTGTTGAGCTATGTAGTCATCAAGCGCATCTTTTGAGATCGTCTCCTCCCTGGCTGCTAATAAAGACGGAAGAGGGTTTGATGTCACCCCTCTGTCGTCTTCACTTCCTATGTAATAAATGAAATATCAATAAATCCCATTACTTAGTTTAAGTGTATTATTTGTTAAATACATGTGGATTATTGGGGGATCTTCGGCTGGAGAGTCCGGCTGGATCATCATCCCCACCATATCTTGGAACAGAAGCGCCATTTTTTTATGTTAGCCGCTTGTTCCGTGGCCTCTTTATCTTTTTTCTCGAGCATCCTTCGTAGGAACTCAGCGTCGGTTTCCTGCTCCTGGCGTTGATTTGACGATATTTCCGGGCTTTCTTTCTGCCTAGTAAGTGCGGCCATCGTCGTCAGCATCTCCTGGAGTTTCTGCTGTTGCTCTTGGGCCTTAGCTATTGATCGTGTAAGTGGTCGATGACCCCCAGAAACACGGCTTTCCTCTTCTCCGGAAGCCATGTAAATGGTGTGCACTATCATGCCCCCAGACTTTGGGCGTTTAGGTTCAGTGCCCTTGAGATTTGTCGTAGACACGAGGATCTTCTCCGGCCTTCTCCTTTTATGGGCGGTCGGAGTTGAGGGGGCTATAATAGGCACCTCTACAGATGACACCTTCCGAAGCATAGCGGCGGGATAGTCCTCCTCTTGCCCAACTTTCATTTTCTTCTGTCAGCAGGAGTAGTCTTTGTCGATCACAGAGTCTTGAACTCTTCGCCAAACCCTGTAGATTTTTGAGGACAGCCGCTGAGGGGGCTGCTCCGGCTTTGCTTTTGTGATGTTTTTAGCAAGCGGAGGAGACCTTTTTAGCACGGCAATTGGAGAATTCTTGCGCACCCTCCTGAGTGGCTCAAAGTTGTTTCCAGTTGGAACAACAGCATCAACTTCCACCATTGGAGCTGGTGGGGTAAGTCCAGAAAGGGGACTGCCCCCAGCTTTCCTCACTCGACGCCAGTGACAGCGCCGAGCATGTCGTGCAGTCGGGATCACCTCCATTGTTGGAGTAGCTTCGTCATGCCCCCTGCTTTGAGGAGAAGCTGTTATTGGTGCCAGCCTGTCAAAGACTGACATCCGCTGGGAAGGAATGGTCAACTTGTCGAAGACCGACTTTCGAGTAGAGGAAGTGGTTTGGATGAATTCACAACAGCAGGAGTAGGGATAGACTTCTCCGGTATTGTGAGCCTCTTCGCTAGCCTATTTGAGCTTAGGCTTAGCCTGTCAAAGACTGAGGCAGTAGACTTGGACGACCCGCTGAGAGGAGCTGCGGTAGTTGCAAGCCGATCGAAGACTGACTTCTTTGGAGCTTCCTGTGATGGCATCGGGAAGCTGAAGCTTGTTGGTGGGATCATGGTCCAAAAGAACAACCCAGGGGTGGCCTGCATCACCTGTTCCACCGAAATTGCGAAGATGAAGGCCGCTTGGGGCCCGTAAGTTACTCCTCCAGATGGGACGGAGCGGGAGTTGTTGCTGCAGTTAGTGCAGCTGGAAGCCATTGATCTTCTTTGCTCTGCATGGGAGCAAGACACCAAATCTTAATACCTCGAATCCACAAGCAACCATAGCAGACCGCGATTTGTTCGTGAAACACGACATACGAAGTGTGGAGTGAAAAGAGGAAAAGGTCTCACCGGGCGTGCCAGAATCTGTTTACCGCCAAAAGATGCGACCGGGACGTTGGAAACGTCTGGCCTGAATTTGGGGGCAGATGCTATTTGGTTTTATCCGTCCACCTCTCCGAAAATGCCAAGTTGATTTATGGCACCGTGTAGCGAAGGTTTGGACGGATGCGGCCGCTGTAGCAGACTTCGTCAGATTCTCCCTCGTTTGCGAGGGGTTTATGATTGTGGGGACGCTCTTCCCTGCAGGCGCAAGCCCCTGCAGTTAATTACGTTACCGCGTAACGATAACCACTTTCTCCTGCTCCAGATGTTCACTTCGTATCGTGTGTGTTTGTTTTATTTTTGATTGCCCGGGGATTGTATACGGAGACTAATTTATGTTGTCGCCTGTAGGGCGGGGATTAGTCCAAATCCGTATTTTCTTAGATTTGGGTTTGGTAGATTTAAGGCTCGTTAACATTGTTTGAGGTTAAGATCAACTTAAATGTTTGTTAAGGATACATTAGTCTAATTTTAGACTAAGATCTACTTAACAAGGTTTTAGGTTCATTTAGATCCAATGAAAGAGCATTTGGGCTCTATCAATTTAGTTTAAGGACGTTACGGTCCATTGGGTTTAAGGACATTATAGTCCATGGAGTTTAGTTTAAGGACGTTGCGGTCCATTAGGTTTAAGGACATCA
Organism: Agapanthus africanus; assembly: GCA_030015575.1. Taxonomy (NCBI): domain Eukaryota; kingdom Viridiplantae; phylum Streptophyta; class Magnoliopsida; order Asparagales; family Amaryllidaceae; genus Agapanthus; species Agapanthus africanus. The sequence goes on along the minus strand of CM057338.1, from coordinate 179,552,649 downwards.
TAGTCCATAGAGTTTAGTTTAGGAACATTACGGTCCGTCATTAGTTTAAGGACGTTGCGGTCCATCATTAGTTTAAGGACGTTGCGGTATATAGAATTTAGTTTAGGGACATTACGGTCCGTAGAATTTAGTTTTTAGGGACGTTGCGGTCCGAAGGGTTTATGGTTTGGGGGTTTGGGGGTATACCAAGAGTTATTGGTTATTGGGACCCTCCACCTCTCTGAAGATGTTGAAGAATTACAGCGACATGTATCAGAGGTGTGGAGAGAGATACCCTTGAACCAATGGATATTCGTCAAAAGATTGGTGGTCTTGTTTGGAACTAAGACCAGTTTGGAAAAATAAAGAGCATATAGGCTCGGTTGATTAGGAGTATAGCCAACTTGGGCTCAGCCCACTTAGTCTTTGTTGTTTCTTTGAATAAAGTGTTAAACACTTGCTAGGACACAGTTCTTTCTCTGTGCACATAATGCTAAGCATTTATGTGGGTTCTGACGCTCACACTTTACTTCTTTTTCTTTTTTTTGTGAGTGTTGAACACTCTTTATAGCGCTGGGCTCTGTATGATGAGTGTAGAGCACTCTATGTCAAGTAGCGCCCATGTGAGGGTCACGTGTAGCGCTTGGCGCTGAGCGCCAACCATTGAGTGCTAAGCGCTTTTATTGAGCAGCGCCTACGTGAGGAGCACGTGAAGCGCTTGACGCTGAGCGCCAACCATTGAGTGCTAAGCACTCTTTATAAAATAATGCACACGTGAGTAGCACGTGGAGCGCTCGGCGCTGAGCACCAGACTTGGAGTGCTAAGCGCTTCTTATAAAATAGCGTCCACGTAAGACGCACGTGGAGCGATCGGCACTGAGCGCCAGACTTAGAGTTCTAAGCACTTTTTTATTGAGCAGTGCCCATATGAGGAGCACGTGAAGCGCTTGGCGCTAAGCGCCAACCATTGAGTGCTAAGCTCTCTTTTATTGAGTAGCACTTAGCGCTGGGTTTTTCTTGTGTATTATTTTCTGAAGGGTTCAATTCTCTGTTCTTCCTTGGATCTTTGATCCCTAAGAACAAATTCATCCCCGTAAAAATTAAATTCTCATTTGGGGGAGACTTGTCTCATGGATCTCAGATACGAGGAAAGAACTATGTTCTCTTTATGAGGGTTAAACCCTTGAGATGCTCTGATCTTTATTTTATTTACCTTGAAGAAAAAATTTCTTCTTAAAGGTTTTTCTTTTGTTTGCTCTTCTCTTTGAGATCGAAGTTTATGAGGGGTTCTTCTGTACAAGACTTGAAGTCTTGGGTCATTTATATAGGGGAAGCTGATTTGTTGATTCAGTTAAGGAAATATCTCATTGAGAGATTTCTTAATTGATTTGAGGAATTTATCCACCGTCGGATCTTTGATCCAAGGACTTCTGTTTTACAGAAGACATTTTTCTTATTTTTAACAAGATTGGGAAAATATTTTCCTATACAGAGCTTATTCTGTATCTTGGTGATTTTTTTAATCACCACTGGATCTTTGATCCAATGGTGCTCTGATTTACAAAGCACAATCTTTCTTGTTTAGAAAAATTTGTGGAGTATTTTCTCAATCAGAATTTAATTCTGTATCTTGGTAATTTTTAATCACCATTGGATCTTTGATCCAACGGCGCTCTAATTTACAGAGCACAATCTTTCTTATTTAGAAAGATTTGAGGAGTATTTCCTTAATCAGAATTTAATTCTGTATCTGATGATTTATCATCTCCATTGGATCTTTGATCCAATGGTGGAGAACTTTTAGTTCTGGTGCTGGCGCTCTCGTGCTTTGCACGTGAGGCGCTGCCTCAAACTTTTTAACTTTTGGCGCTGTCTCAGAGTTTTTAACTCTGGACGCTGGCGCTCTCGTGCTTTGCACGTGAGGCGCTGCCTCAGTTCAAATTTTGAACAGAGCCTTGCTCTCTTATTGGGGGGAACATGGTGTATAAAGGGTAAGAAGTAAAGTCATATAAAAGGATTGAAGTAAAGGGAATGGAAATTTTAACTAATGTCATGAGTCTGGTATTAGAAGAGGTATTACTAGGAATATCCGGCCGCCCCTCTCGAAATATTTTCATGTTTTAGTTTTACTGTGCGGTGTTAATTGAAAACTGCTTTCCTAATTAAATTCTGACTCCAGCGTATGTATTTACCGGACTTGATTCTCACATCTGTATGGCGTTACAAATACTAAGTGAGAGTAGAATATTAGGAATTGGGTGATTAAATCCTCAATTTCAGAATTCTTTGTAATTGGTAAATTTTAAGAAAATCACCTGGGTTTTGCCTAACGGCAAATATTTGGTTTTTAATATCCGTTGTTATGCACCAATTTCAAACTGATATATCTGTACGTTTATTTTATGAAGTGAGATATTACCTTTTGAAATTATGTTTATAACATTACCTTAATCAATTGATGAATAGGTAATGTGCATTCAATAACGGTGTAATTCTTCTTAACCATAATACAGTTTTCAACCTACGACACACAAGATTTGAGTTATTAAACCCAAAGAACTTATACAAAATATTGTATGTTGTCCGATACCTATTAGGACAAGGGGTTGGTACTCGTACTATATTCCGTTTACTTATGACTTCTCTTGCTTTAGACACGCATTTCTTTGAAATACAAGGTCCAAATGATGAGAAGTTATATGTATAAGAATAAAGTAGAGAACCATACATTGTAAGTGTCACGCCTCGCTTCCCAAAATACATGAATATGGCACGTGACAGAGCCAACCATGCTACCTATGGTTAGGAAAAATCCCTCCACAGTCACATTATTGCTGTCAATCAGATATCAAGAACAGTAAATGAAATTTAACTAATACATATCCATCTGCCATAGTAGATAAAAGTCAAGAAATGTATATAGCGGAAACGAATAAAAGATTCAATAAAGAATAATATCTGAATCACATCCCTTATAGAATCACATCGATAAAATAAAACTACGGAAATAAAATAAACTAAGAATCTCTAAAACTATTCATCAAGCTTCTCATTGCTCGGCTTTCTCGTTAAAATATTCCCAATCTTCCTGCGATAAGGTCAAAAGGACTGGACCATGCAAAATCCAGACATCAGTGCGTCATAAATATCAAAATAATAGTAATAACCAAAATAGGATGCTATGATTAAATATGAGTGTAAATAATAAACACGGATATACAACAGTGAGGTATAGGTATGTGATGTGTATCTTAAAGTCTGTGCTTTTAGGTTATCTATTCTACAAGTCTTTGAAATCAATTAATGGAATCGTCGATATAACTCAATAGTATCCCGTGCGTGCCCAGGACCACGGTCAAGACCCTAGGGGCTGAATCCGAGACGTACCGCTAAGCAGTAAAAACAGGATATCATGTACAGACGAATGATGTCAGCATCATCATTCTGGGGCCGAAGCCCGTATCGACTGATCAATCTCTGGAAAGTATCAAACTGTTGAGTTACAAGTCAGGTTTCATTATTAATTTCCTCTTACCTCCAGATTTTTTGTTCAAGTCAGGTATTAATAATATCAATCTAATACCAATACAGGATCAAGCAGGTACAGATCTTGTCTATGTAGACAAAAAGTCACGTCCGTCAGGACAAATCAGGATTGTCGGCATTAGTAATACTCCAAGTAACAGGTCTAGTAATGTCTTGTGAACATGTCAGGCAAACTATATTAAACAAAATAGATATTAGATGGAAAACCGTAACCAATAATCTAAATACGGTAAACATGTCTAATGCCCAGGATGTACATATATCTATCTGTAATAACCATTTTACATCTGCTACCAGGTATATTGCAATCTAGATAAGAATGCTGAACTGATATAACCTTATAACAATATTATGAGGAACCGGCATGCAACTAGATGAAACCATTATTGGTACGAATACAGACTGATGTTATAAAACTGTAGATTTATAATACTTGCTGAATATTAAAATACATGTACTATAATTAATCATATAACTATTGATATAAGCAAAGTAGCATGTTGCAAGTTTAAAACTTGCCTGATCGAGATCTCATGACAAAAATACGGATATCATGCCCGAACACCGAATAACGTCACAATGCAAAACCCAGCGTACTTATAACTTATCCTGAACTGAGCAACTACATGAAGTGGCGACTGGAGTAGACGACAACGGTGACTGGGGTCATCGGGGTCGTGCTCGTCGGCGGTAACCAACTCCGGTGAAGCCGAAAAAGAAAAGAAGAATATGAAAGAAAAGAGAAAATGATGGGCTGTTGGGTTCTGGGGTTTTTAGCGTGGACAGGGAAGAAGAGGAAGTTAGTCGGCGACGAGGTGATAGGGACCAAGGTTGACGGAGAGTTGCCGTGGGCGGTGATGGGTTGGCTGGTGATCGGGAAAACGAGAAGGAAAAGAAGAAGTCGAGGATGAGGGCTCTGGGCTTGACGAAGAGAAGGAGAAGGTGACAGAGGGTGATGGTGGTGGTCGGTTCCGGCGGGGAGGTCGACGAGGGAGAAGGAGGTGGGTTCTCGGGCGTGGAGTCGTCTCGGGTAAGCCTTCGGGGAAGGAGGAGCAAGAAGATGTTGACGGTGGTGGTGATGAGGAGGTGGGGGTGGAAGGGTGGTGTCGGCGACGAGAAGGGACGGCGACAAGGGTCTGTGAATGTTACGACCCTAACGCTGTTCTCTAACAAAAACCCAAAAATATGCAGGATAAAATTGATGCTTTAAATTAACAAATACTTGATTTGCAATTGAAATTAAATTTATAGGAAACATGTTATTAGAAAAAAAAGCACAACAAACCAAAACAAAGACGTAAACTTAAAATGATTGTATAATAAAAAGTTAAAATAAGAAGCAGACGAAGACTTACAGACTACTATATATTTGAAGCTGATAAACAATGGAACAAACTAACTAAGCCGAAATGAGAACTTCAATTTAAATATAAACTTCATGTTTTATAACAACAAGCATTCATTCAAAGTATAACAAAATCGAACACTTCTAATACAGAATTTCAGCATATGCTTTCAACAACAGTTTATAACAAAATCATTTAAACAGTTTAAGAGTACTCCAACGATTAAGCTTGTTTTCTTCTTTGTTTCAACTCTCGATTCATTCTATCTTTAAGAAAATAATAGCAGCTCCTAAAACATGCAACAAGAAAGATATTAAAAGACATTAAAAATCAGGGTAGAACTGATTTTTGCATTCAACAAGAACTCAAATACCTCCTTAGTAAAAACAAAATGATAATCCCAACGATATTTACTCTGTAACACGTGAAATAGAATTATCCTACAATAAAATTAGGCATGTTAACAAACTTAGGATTAAATTAATATAGATATGACTTTATCACTGAAATTAAACTATTACCTCATTATTCACACAAGTTCTCATGTCATGTCCCTTTTCATGACATGTGCTACAAGTCCGGCTTGTTGATTGTGCTCGTGCTTATGACACATGAATTCCTGCCGGAATCCTCGATGTCTTTGGTTGACGCCCTCTACGAGACACTTTCTTAAGGTCTTTAATAGTCATATGGGCTGATATAGCACCGCTATAGCCCACTTGGTTGGATGGTGTATTAACTGGATTTGTATTTGTTGTACTAATCTTGTCACATTCTTTCCAAAATTATCCACCAATTTAATAGCAGTGTTATAAATCTTCGATCTTGTGACACCTTCTTAATAACTTTGTCGAAGCCACCATTTCCACCATTCCCTATGTTTCTTGAACTACTTATACCATGTGTTATGCTATGTCTAGCCTTAAGTGTACATCTTGAAAGAATATAGAATTCTGGAATCTTTTCCATATCATACTTTTGCATCATGATATGCAATATATGCTTACAAATCAATCCTTCCGTCTTGAACTTTACGCAAGAACATTAGAAAGTATGACATTCCGTATTACACTTCACATAACGAGTACTCGTCTTTTCTTTAACTTTAAAAGTCACATTATAAGATGTGATCTGCTATTCTATAAGATCTTCAGCATGACGACAAAACAACACACTTTTGAACTCTTATTGGAAGATACAAAATATATTTCTTGTGTATACCCCATCCGCATGCGCTTCCATTTCACGCATATGTTTAGCTTCCGGCACTGTCCTTAAGTGCCAAGTGTCTTCTTGTTCTTCTTTTGCTCGACGAGATGCTAAAGCATCATTGTATTGTCAAACAAACTGATATAAAGGAGTCATATAATTGACAAAGCTATCAAAAAATGCATTTATACTCTTATTACTTTGGCTAGATATCATGCCTGTAAAGAAGGTGTCATGTAAATATGCTTCGACCCAATGACGTCGTTGGTCATACATGCTTTGCAACATCTTCCACGCTTTCAACTCACTTTCTTTTTTTATTGGGTGTTAAATCTTCTCCCTCGAGCGTCAAATCTTGAAAATTCTTTTTATATTTATTATTTAAAATCAACCAAAAAATTTCGACTTTTTCAATTGTTTGCCTTCTTCTAAACCAATTAGTGTAGTCCTTATTAAAATCGGTACCATATGAACATCGCAAAGACCGGAGATGTTTATCCTCATGCAACCCGATATGGCAAATGCAATATTGATGATGGGTATTTGGGAACACTTTTTTTAATTGCATTACGAATTGTCGGGCTTGATCAGTGATGATTGCATTTGGAGCTTTACCCCACATACATTTCAACCAATTTTGAAACATCCATATAAAGGTTTCCTCCTCCTCATCGGCTAAAAGAGCGCATCTAAAAAGAGTGGATTGTCTATGATGTTTAATGCTTGTAAAAGGAGCAAATGACAACAAAAACTTATTGGTCTTGTATGAGGCATCAAAGACTAGCACATTACTAAATTGCAAATAAGATGTTCGCACCCTCCAATCAGCCCAAAAAATGCTCCTACAAATGTTTTCCTCATCCATCTCTACAGCATAATAAAATTGATAATCTGCTGCTTGACTTTAAACAAATTGTTGAATCATAGACATACATTTGTGGCCTATATTTCTCTTTCTTTTAATTCTTAAGATATCGATGATTTGTTACGCGGTGATATTTTTAAGATTACTCCCACCTGTATTATTTAATATCTTTGAAATCCCTGATGGTCCACAATCGGAATGATGGATCTGCTCCACTAAAGTGAGATTTGGCTTTTCATGATGAGAACGCATATTAACAATCTTAGAGGGCGTAGATATCAGTGTGTGGTTGTGTTCATCATTACAGGCTTTAATGATGTAACCGCCCTTGTTGCATAGGTTAATTTTCATTTTTGCCACGCAACCTCCTCTTTCACATCTGGGATATTTCACATCTCTTCCAAATTGTCTCTTATCATTCATGCTCTTGTGTCCTTCTTGACTGCAAACATATAGCCTCTTTATGTTTTCATCATCATCCCCCTTAATAATTATTGATTTGCGAACTTAAAATCTCCTACTTTTGGCAAATGCATTATAAAATGAATATGATTTATCTTCAGGTGCAAACAACATACCAACGTATGGAATTCCTTTCACCATATCATCATGTATTCACTCTGGTTCCTCCTATTGGATATAGCGCCCTCAAGGCAATTATTTTAATTGCAGGGAAGAGATTACGAAGATTGAGGGAGGACCGATACAGGTAGATCAGTCTTACTCGAGATGATAGTATACTATCTGGTTTGACTTTATCATCATGTACATGTATAATGTGGTATTACGGATCACTATTACATATTGATAGAGCTCATAAGATTCTTTCTTGACTACCAGGGTTATTGTGGCGATCACACTTATGAGAACTAGGTAGTCTATAAGCAAATCCTTAAATGTTCCTAATCGTGGGAATATCGAGACCGGGCATCGATATTCCAAAGTAGATTAGTGTATACGTTTCTTGACCCTAACGAGGGGCGATGGCCGGTCTCACAGCCATTGGTGTTAGTTAGTCACCAAAGATTGTATGCAAGTGTTCCTTAGGTTATGAGTTACACTGGACGGACTTGCCGGGAACATGCTAGATAGTATTATACATATTGTCAAATAGCAGTTCTCTGATGACATGAGTACAACGTAGTCTGTTGACCTGAGATTGTCATTTCTCTCGTGTGAGTTCCTACTGTGCTTTGATTACTACTCTACCACGGCTCTACTGAGTCGTGCAAATAGGTTTTAGTTGGGTACAGTCCCGAGCCACATGGAGGTAGTGAGCGGATCGTCGGGGATTCGTCTATGCTGGTATTGGGGATAGATATCGCGTAGTGCACGGGTGGCCATCACCAGAAATCCTTGGCAAAGGTAGACGAGATTTACTGATTTAGATCAGTAGTTTCTCTGTAGGTGATGAACTTCACACCGACACGACTTAACACGTTATTAGGGGTCTAACATTTTCCATCCTTAGATCCGGTATGCGACACTCTCAGACAAAAAGACCAGACTGTACGGAGATTGTCACTTTCAGTCTTAAAGGGACCCCACAGTCCGAGATTAAGGACATCATAATCCGTGGGTTTAAAGGGACCCAACAGTCCGAGATTAAGGACATCATAGTCCGTGGGTTTAAGGACCCCACAGTCCAGTTTAAAGACGTCATAGTTTATGGAATGTATGGTTGTCGGGACCCGTCACCTCTCTGAAGACGTTGAAGGATTACAACGACAATTATCAGAGGAGTGAAGAGATGTACCATTAAACCAAGGTTGGTTGGGAGATCTGTAGTCCAATTTGGGACTAAGGTCTGTTAAAATATTTGTGAGCATATGGACTCAATTAATCTGAATTGAAGACTTATGGCCAATCTTGGGCTAAGCCCAATCAAGTTAAAAATGTTTAACATTTATTTTGGGCTGTTGAGCATTTATTTGGGCTTGGCCCTTTTCACAATGCCGTGCATTGACTTGCATTCTGACAATGTTTTATCTTTTATTGAATGCTGAGCATTCATCAGAACTCTGGACTTATTAAAGAACAATTTATGTTCTATCAGCGCAGCACATGATGCGCTTGGCGCTAATCAAAGAGCGCAGTGCGCTAGTTTATGAGCGCATCGCGCTTCTGCTGGGTAGCGCACACATGGGGGACACGTGTTGCGCTTGGCACTAAGTGCCAGATGATGGGCGCATTGCGCCAGTTTATGAGCGCAGAGCGCTATCTTATGAACGTAAGCGCTACTTGTATAGTGGCGCATACGTGGGAACCATGTGGTGCGCTTAGCGCTAAGCGCTAGTCTTATGAGCGCAAAGTGCCAGTTCAAGAGTGCAGAGCGCTAACTGTTGAGTGGCGCACACGTGAGGAGCACGTGGTGCGCTCGGCGCTTTGCGCCAGATCAGGAGCGCTGAGATACTTCTTTTTAATATGGAGCGCTAAGGCTCTTTTTATACAGCGCCGTGCGCTAGTTCCGGTGCGCTGAAGCACTTTTTAATACGGAGCGCTAAGGCTCTTTTATGCAGCGCTATGCACTAAGAATTAAATCCTCTTTTAAGAGACTTTGTCTCATAGATCTAAGAATAAAGTTCTTAGCTTCACAGGAGATGTTTTAATCTCTTATGTTGATGAAAGGCTTTGCCTTTATAGATCTGTGATCCTTAAGAGAATTGAATTATTCTCCCCCTTTTTTATAGTGATTTCATGATCTCTTTGAGAAAGACTTTAGTCTTATAGATCTATGATCTGTGAGAAAGAAGTAAATTCTTCTTTTATTTTATGATGAGATCTTTTGATCTCTTTGTAAAAGGCCTTGGTCTTGTAGATCTATAATCTTAAAGAAAAAAGTGAATTCTTCTTTTTAATTATGAGATGATTTCATATCTCTGTTCTTTTACCTTGAAGAAAAGAAGTTCTTCTATCGAGAGCTTGGCTCTTCTTTCTGAGATTTTCTCAAAACTTCTGAGGGGGTTCCTCTCTATGCTTCTGTATATCTTTCTGTCTCTCCGAGACTTGAAGTCTTGGGGCCTTTATATAGGGCAAGCTGATTTGTTTAATTAGTTAAGGAGATCTCCTCTCCAATTGATTTGGGGTTTCTCCACCATTGGATCTTTGATCCAAGGGCTTCTGATTTACAGAAGGCAATTTTCTTGTTTCTAACAAGATTGGGAAATCTTTCCATACAGAATTTATTCTGTATTTTGGTAATTTTTAATCACCACTGGATCATTGATCCAACGGTGCTTTGATTTACAGAGCACAATCTTGTTGTTTGGAAATATTTTGAGGAATCTTTCCTTAACAGAATTTAATTCTGATTAATTAATGATTTATCATTATTATTGGATCTTTGATCTGACGGTGGGGAGCTTTTAGTTCCAGTGCTAGCGCACCCGTGCTTTGTACGTGGTGCGCTGCTTAGAGCGCAGCGCACCTAGCGCTAGCGGGGGCGCAGCGCACTTGGCGCTGCTTCTGAAACATTTTTTCATTTCAAAATTTGAATTTTAAACAGATTTTTGCTCTAATTGGGGGAAACAAATACCCCCCTACCGTTGCGCTCACGTGGCTCACACGTGAGTGCAGCGATAGCAACATCTCCACCATTAGATCAACTTAGAAGTTGAAACGGCACTCAGTGCTTATAAATAGGACCCTTGGCCCTTAAGATGATTTCTATTCATCTTCTTCTTTTTGAGAATTTTCATTCTCTTGCAGAGCATAACTCTTTGGCTTAAGAACTTCCTTAAGGACATAACTCTGTCAAAATTTTTAGGTAAAAATTAAATCTTTTAAAAAACCTTTTAATAATCTAGGGTTTCACCCATTAACAGAGCTTTGCTCTTCATGGATCTTTGATCTAAAGAAAACCATTTTAGGGTTTCATCAACGGAGCTTTGCTCTCTTGAACCCATAAATCTAAAGAGATCTTTTCTTGGGGTTTCTTAGCTCATGAACAGAGCTTTGCTCATAAAGAACTCTTAGAGTTTGTTCATAGATCTTGAAGATCTCAGAATTTTTTACTCATTAAAACTCTTATTTTAAATTTCCTGATGGTTATTCCATCGTTTTTACAGAGCAAGGCTCTTGAGGAATTTTTATTCCTTCATCATTAGAGTTTGACAGATGTCACTCTGTCACAGAGCACTGCTCTCAAGGGGAGATTTACTCCCTGGCCCGATGAATTCTCATTAAATGAGAATCAATTGAGGATTTCCTCATTTAATTGACAGCCTCATCAAATGATGAGGCTGTTTTATTAATGATGCAATGTCATCTGGATTATGTGGGTCCCCTTTGGTCCCTTTTACTGCATTGCAGTGTGGTACCGATTTAAAATACCTAATTACAGAACTTAAATTATAGCATTGTCGGCTGAAAATTTGTTCTTTTCCGCACCGGTACTATAACTTTCGACACTTCTTTCCCGTTCGTCCATTCAGAAGGCGGATTCCCCGAAGCGCCCGTAGACCGAGAGGTTCTTGCGCTGATCAAAGACCATGACCCGGAGCACAAGAGTCTTCATCTATGGGGTAGATGGTACGATCAAATCATCAGAGGCCACCGGAGCTTTTCTTGTGCAACACCCTCAGAGCCTATCTCTGCGATTTCTTATGCAGATGCACCCCCGATAAGCTATACTGTGGAGGAGGTGAATTGGACTTCAGAATGTCTCCTTCGGCCTTCTATGGCCGCAATACCCGTGCAGCCGCCGGTAGCTCTGGACACTCTAGGGCGGCGCATATGTCAGGGCGAATGACCCCCTTGGGGACAGCCATACAATATAGGACTAACTCCCCGTCACCCGGCCGGATACCTGTAGTGGGCCCGATATATTTTATCGGCGAAGAAGTTGCAGCTGCTAAAGCTCGGATTGTACCCTACGATTTACGCTTCCTTGTTCCAGTATTCTGCACCTCCGACATGGTGGATCAAGACGTTTCTCGAACAATGGAACATCCTGACCTGCACCTTCCTCTTATTGGATAGAGAAGTCTCCATTTCTCTAGAGGAATATGCCAAGGTTTCTGGTTTACCCGTTAGGGGAGAGCATTACGAGGAGCTGCTTCCTCCGGATGAGTATATTTTTGCCACCAAATCAGTGGTCATGGGTCTTACCCCAGAGAACGCCATTCAACACCAATTTCCAAGCTTGATAAAGGTGTTGAATATGTATGAGAGTCTCTTTCTCGAATCCGGAGGCCGCGTGGTTACTTTTACGGATTTTATCGCTCGTTTTCTCCGTGCGGAAGTTTTATCGCGTCAAGGTGAAAAGTTTGCCAAACTTGACGATCCTTTCGGCTTTGGTTTGGATCGCTGGCCAATATTGGAAGTGTAACATTTCAGAAATATAAAATATTATTTTTGGAATTTAATATTAAAATAATATTTTTCCCGAAAACTGTCCGATTTGCGAAATTGAGGTTTTCGAAAAAGGGTATAAATATATACCAATAATTATGAAATAAATAGAAATTAAAATTATTTATGCATTTAAAAATGTATTTAAAGGATTTGGCAATTTTAAAATTAATTATATAAAGTTTTGATAAAAAACCGATTATTGCACTGCTAATCGCGATTAAGCCAAATCCGCATTTCTATAGTTTTTCGTGGACAGTGCACCATGTCATGCTATGTGGTGACTACATGTTGTGTTCTTGTGTTATTTTGGGTATTTTGTGACTTGGGTTTTTAGTAAAAAAAAGGGGTAAGAAGAGAAAGGGGTATAAGAGTAATATTGAGAGAGAGTGGGTGAGAATAAGAGAGGAGAGAGAGAGGGGCTGCCTCATTCCAAACTCCCCCATCATTTTCTTCTTCTTCTTCTTCTTCCTCTCTTCCCTCCACCTTACCCCATGATATCACCTCAAATCTTTGATCAAAACCCTAATTCCCTTTCACAAAAATTGATCCCCTCAACACCCTCTACACATTGGACCAAGAAAAGTGAGATTTCGACCACCTTGAGGAGCTAGGGTTTTTCTTGGGTTGCCCAATTGAGGTAATTTCATCACCCTTAGCCTAGTATTTCATTCACTTTACCTTTCATGCAAGTTTAGAGGTGAAATTGTGATATTTAGTGAACCTTGGAAAACCCTAGTAAAAAGTTTGAGTGTTTGTTGAAATTGGTGATGTGTAGTGGCTGCCTACAGACCTTAGTGGTGTTTTACTGTAGCGTTTTGAAAATCGTTTCGGTGAAATTTTGAAAAAACGGTAAAATAAGGGGGTTTTCTGTAAAAAGTCAAAATGCAAATATCTTTATTATAAAATTAAATATACATATTCTAGCTATGTAATTGCTAGTATTTGGTATTTATTGAGCCACTGGTGAAATTTCAAATTTTCTGAAAAAAAATTATTTTATTATTATTTTAAGCCGTCACTAATACATTTAATTAGGGAAAATTACAAATTGGAATGAGTTGAAACAAATTTTGTGTATCATAAAACATTAAATAAAATTTTATCATGTGGTTTTTGAAATGAAATCGTTTGCTAAAACGGTTTAGAAAATATCGAAGAAAAAGGATTTTTTTCGGTGAAATTAGTGTTAATGGGAATTGGGGTAATACATTTATCTTTTTTCCTAACCAACACACCCACACCTCACCCTCTCTCCCCCTCCCCACATGGCCAGCCCCACTTTGACAGCCCTCCCCCTCTCTCTCTCCAATCACCTCTCTTTTGAAAAGAAAAGAAAAGAAAAGAAAAGAAAAGAAAGTCAAAGGGTGTAAACTTTGTCTTTTCCTCCCCACTTTCTCCATCTCACTCTCTCTCCTCCCCCCCTCAATTTTCTGGCCGAGCCCCATTCCTCCCTTAACAGCAGCAGCCCCCCCCTTCTCATCTCATTTCTCTCCAAAATTCCAAGAAAAATCAAGTAAAACCTCACAATTTTCCAAATACAAACCTTACCCATTTTTCCTTAGCTATTCTTGTATGGATCTTGGTGAAGGGAAGCATGTTTGGAAGGCTAGATTTGTGCTAGATCTCAAGATAATTGTGGGGTAAATTCTTAACCTTATGGCTAATTGTTGTTTAATTATGATAAGCTATCTTATTCAAGTGTTGATTTGGGTGTAATTACTAGTTTAGGATATTTTAGAAAAGGGTTTGATTTTGGGATTAGGGTTTGTAAAATTCAAGTGAGGGTTTCTAGCATTAGATTATGGTTCTAGTGAGTGATTAACATGTTAATTCTATGCAAAACTAAACCTTGTTGCTTATTACTAGGTTGTTAAATTTAAATTGTCCTAATTATGATTGTTTTGCAAACTAGATTTTTGTAATTAATTTTAAGAGTGAGATTAAAATCTAGATAATGGTTGTGTGGCTTAGTTAATATGTTTTAATGAGAATTACGGCCACTAGAATTGTTAAAATATTTAAGTTGATTAAAACACCAAGTTTTGAGCTAAAATGGAAAATTGTGCTAATTTTGTTAACTAGGTTTTGTAAATATATATATTTTGTGGAGAATAAATTATTAGAATGGTTTATATAACTTGGTTATGATATTGAGTGGATATTGCGGCCGCTAGATTTGTTTAAAAATCGAGTTTTGTACTAAAACGGGTAATTTGGCTTGCTAGATTTTCGGAAAAATAGCTTTTAAAGTGAGTTTGAGGTTTTTGGGAATTTTAAGCTATTTTATATTATAATTAGTGCTTGTGATTGTGTAAACGAGTGTGTTTGGGTTTTTCTCGATGGTTTGGCGTTTGTACGCCGACGTCGAGGGTTTTTGGGTTGATTTGTGAAAGCAACCATAGGTTTTGACCCATGTGGGATTCGTGTGTCTTTTTGGTCATGAGTCGAATTTTAATGCGATATGGTGTTTTATGATATGTAGGTACCCCATGTGGACTTCGAGACGATAAGCAAGCGCGTGGCGACGTCGGCACCGGCGAGCAAGGACCAGATGAGTAGATTTATATCTACGGGGAGAAGTCGGGTGGATGGCGTATAGCACCCCCGCAGTCCGTGGTGGTGTATACGGATGCGTATACACACCAACAATTATTATATGTTATTTGGAATTAATAACGATGTTTAGGATGGATATTGGTGTGTGGGATTATTTGTGTTGCGAACCCCAGGGTAGTGTTGCACTACACATACATACTTGCGTACATTCCTATTTATATGTGCTCATGGGATTCTTTATAGTTATGTGTTCACATGGGTATGGGACTATGTGTTCACATACGGATTTGAGGATGATACTTGGGATTGAGCTGAGTCGATGAGATTTGTTTGGTGGTTGTGATATCGGTGATATGGAAGGATTCGTACTTGAGGTACGTCCTGGTGTTATAGCGGATCTTGGGGCGGCGATACGGGTGAATAGTGTTATAAATAAAATGGTCGACATATGATCGTGATATGAGGCATGATATGCTAGGATATTGATATTAGGCCGTATCGGGCGATGTATACCCCTTGATGATGATATGTGCTGACGATATCGGTTTGTACGAGATTGTCGATCAGTAGTCAGATCATGAGTATATTGAGGATATTAGTATTGTACTAGACATAGGTCAGTACCCTAGACTATGATCTTGGATAAAGAGGATACCAGAGGAATAGTGTGAGGAATATGATATTGACCCGTACCCAGATTTGGAGATGATGTACGACGGATTTACGTACGAGCTATATCTTGATGATTGATCCGCACTCTTGACTTGGGATGTCTGATTATAGATATGGTATCGGATATGATATTATTGAGGCAGGATCACCGACTAATATATATACAGGTATGTATATGGATCGACTCAGATGTTAGGCGGTTTCCTTACCTGTAGTCCAGCTTGTTAGCTTAGCCCTTTAGTTTAGTTTAGTTGTTAGATTAGATTCGATTCTTACCTATTTCAAAAACTAACGAATCGTGGGTATTTTAAAAGACAGCCCAAGGGATCCTACGGATATTTCAAAAGACGTATCTTTTCATAAAAACACCGTAGCCCCTATTTTCAAAACCCCATGATTCGTGTTATTTCAAAAGGCACCATTTGTAGGACTTATATTAGATTAATGCAGATTAGTTATAGTTGCGTCTAGTATTCAGCTTCCGCTCATTATTGTGGTTCGCTTCGCATCGCATGCTTATATTATGTTTCATACTCCATTATTGATATCATGCTGTTAGGACACCAGCACCATTACCGATGATGCGTATGTACCACGTACACTTACTTGCCGGCTCACACACATCTTCATCGGTAATTGCCATGTCACGTACACCTTAGAAAATATTATTGCTCGACATAGCCTGTTAGCTAATAGTTTAGACATGATATTAGTGTACTTGCCTCATATGTTAGTTTAGACATTGTAGTTATTACCTGCTACTTCATGCATACTGTTATTCTTTTTTATACCGCATTCATGGATTCTCATGCATATATTCACTATTTTACGTGTTATTGAGGTTTTGGATTCGGATTTCCATGAGATTTTCTGGATTTGGAGGAAAACCGCAAAAACATAAATAAACCTTTTCTCTCTTTTAAAATAAAAAGTGCGGTTTTCCCATGATGTATGAGTCGTCCACCATGAGTTTGCTGATGGATTTCGAGACCCGATTCGAGGAGACGGATGAACCGTTTCGGGTACATGGTGGACCCGGTAAGATACCCCGGGGCAAGAAGCACGTGATGATGATGATGTGAGCCTGGCAGGGGAGCACTACCTACCGGTGATTTTACCCGACACGTCGGATATCCGGAGGATACCGTCATGGTCTTGAGATGGATGGTAGGGGCCGGTCTGGACCGACGGTGCCCTAGATATTGTGATTGAGACATTGAGATTTCGAGATATTGAGGTACAGAGACTGTGATACAGAGATATCGAGATATTGGGATTACGTTTTGTGCCGATGCTAGGTACTGTTTTATACTGATTTCATTATGATACCTCATTTTAAAAATACAAAGGAAATCTCACTAAATTATGAAAACAGTTTCTTCATTTACATGTATTCTGTTTTCATGCATTCATACCTCATTCATATGATATATTGCTACCTGAGGCACTGACACGGGCATATGGAATTACACTTGGGTTAGATATTTGCCCTAACCATTGTTATGGGTTGCTGGTTATATATTTGAGTATATATTATGATCATTGACCTAGGATTGCGTTATTTATGCGATTTCTTTTCGTAGATGTTTTTCTATTCACGAGTTGGCAACTCACCCCCGTTGTGCCCCAGTTTCTTGCAGGATTGCCGTACAGGTTTCATTACGGCTTTGCGGGCATAGTTTCGTTCGGGTGATTTGCTAATAGGTGGGTTTACTTGTATCGTACCCCCATTATTTATCTTGTATATCATTATTCCGTTGTATCTAGAAGTTCCATCAACCAAACATGTATTTATTTTTGAGATAGAGACCAGTGATGTTATTCTTTCGACCTTAGAGTCGCGCGTTATATTTCTGTGGTTTTCTTGTGGTTTTGAGTTTCCTTTTGAGTTTTGATCCTCGCCCTTGGCGTTGTATATTATATTGCTTGTGTGGTTGTGACCGTCGATTGACGAAGAGCTAGCTCCCGCTTGGGGATGCCTTTTTATTGATTTCGTATACTATTCATGTTGTATCCCGTTTGAGGGCCAGTATTTACAAAGGAGACTCTGCCGAATTTTTCAGGAAATATTTGATGTTTTTAAAAACGCATAATTCGGCTTATGCTATTAAAACTACTTGATTTAAATTGGTTTTCCTTCACTCTACTACTTTTCTTGGTTTGGATTTCTGGGTTTTCGGTTTACTTAGATTACGTACGCCTCGAGACGTTTCGTAGTTTAAGTGCCGGTCATGTTCCGTACTTTCGGGACGTGACATTTACTGACCTGGACCAGAGCTTAGAAACCCAAAACACGGATTTAGAAACCCCGACATCGGATAAATGTGTGAATTGTGAGGGTATTTTGGAATCTGGAGCAACCCGGGGACACTAGAAATGATTTTGCAATTATTGGGAGTCGTGCAGGCACCTAGGAAGCTACCACTGAGACCCGAGACCCTAACTCAAACCCCAGGCCGTAGATAAATTCAATCTGGCCTCAATTTGCGGCCAGAGCAGGGTAGAATTGTTTCAGTTTAGTTCCAGGGCCTTATCTTCAGTAAATTTGACCCTCCATATATGCAGAATTGACCAATTTGGCTTAGGGTAAAATCTGGGACCATTTCTATGAGTTGATGCATTGTCTTACGACTTCGTTTTGACTTGATTTTGGTATTTGGTATTGTGTTTCCGTCGTGTAGCGTTTGGACGTTCACGACCAGGGTTTTTGGTCGTGTTTTGCACGCAAAGCTCTAGGTTTTGACCTATGAGCGAAACGTGTACCGTTTTGGTTTTCCACCTTAATTTTAATACGCATTGCGATGGTATATTATTGTAGGTACCTACGCATGGATCCCGAGAGCATGGCGTCATCGACTTCGGCAAGCAAGAAGCAAGATGAGTGGATCTATATCCATGGGGGAAGTCGGGTGGATGGCGTATAGCACCCCCGCAATGTTTTGATGGAAAACTGATTTATAGAATATGGTTAGGAAACCTAGATTAGGAAACTAGGGTTAGAATGAAGATAGCTATGAAACCATATTAGAAACTATAGGATAGTTAGAAGTGGTATGTTACTACTATCATAGGATGACGTTTAGCGATATTGCCGTTTAGGGTACTGTAGGACTAGATAGTCGATGTAGATGTGTCATCCGAACCATACCTTTTTCTAAAGCGAAGGATCGTATGTATCTTTTAAATATATACCTTGAGGGATGTTACGGATTTTCAAATGATATCTTTTCCTTAAAAACACCATAACCCATATTTTCAAAACTACTATTCACTTCTTTTAAAATCTGCTTGTATGGTTCGGGTGTGTATGTTAGATTAGATACCTATACTTATAGTAGAGATAGAATGTTTAGGTAAACTCGGCTTGATATGAGTTATTAATGCGATGAAAAGAATATAAGACGGATATGATGATATGATGATTTGATGATATGCTGGTATACGGATACGAGTCGATCGAGATGATTTATACCCTGCCGGTCCCCTGATATGAGATTATTGTGGATGTGACCTGGGACATAGGTATATAGATATACATATATAGAATGGTGTGAATCACGGATGATAGGCCATACGTGATATTAGGCAGTACCCTCATTTGTCGTATAGGATGAAAGAATCTCTATTAGCTTAATGCCGTCGTACGATGATTTTCCATGCGTGATATGTTTGACTTGATGATTGATCCATACCCTTGACTAAACGATGCCGTACGATGGATTATACCGTACGTGACATTGTGTAGCTGGATGCCGATTGATTGATTCACCGACTCGATCATGTTAGATACGTATACCCGTCAGCATTTGCATATGATTTACCTTATGCTGCATTCATATTATTTGCATAGCATTACTCATACCTGATAGTACACCTGCACCATTATCGATGATGCGTATGTTATACGTACACTGATTGTAGGCTCACACACTTCATCATCGATAATTGCCATGTCACTACACAATAGAATTGCTGCATCATGATATGACTCTTTGCATAACCTGCTTGCACAGATACATTGATACATCTATACTTGCGGATATACACACTTGTATATCCATATTGGTGCACATATACATTGATACATCTATACTTGCGGATATACACACTTGTATATCCACATTGGTGCACATATACATTGATACATCTATACTTGCGGATATACACATTTGTATATCCACATCGGTGCACATATACATCGATATATTCATACTTGCGCACATACACATTGTATATCCACATTGGTGCACATATACATCGATATATTCATACTTGCGCACTTACACATTGTATATCCACATTGGTGCACATATACATCGATATATTCATACTTGCGCACATACACATTGTATATCCACATTGGTGCACATATACATCGATATATTCATACTTGCGCACATACACATTGTATATCCACATTGGTGCACATATACATTGATATATTCATACTTGCGCACATACACATTGTATATCCACATTGGTGCATATATACATTGATATATTCATACTTGCGCACATACACATTGTATATCCATATTGGTGCTCATATACATTGATATATTCATACTTGCGCACATACACATTGTATATCCACATTGGTGCACATATACATTGATATATTCATACTTGCGCATATATACATTTGTATATCCATATTGGTGCACACATATATTGGTACGTCTATACTTGCGCATATACATATTGTACCTACATAGATCACTGGTTTTATTGGGAGATTGGGAACCGCAGGATATATTTTAAAAACTGGAGTCATTTAAAAGAGCGGTTTTCCCTTAATATGTCATATCACTGTTCCAGGTTGCATGATATATTGATATGCTTACATTTCTGTTATATGTCGCATACATCATGCTTTACGCTTTTACGCATTGAGATATGTTGTTTTCATGAGATTTCTGGATTTGAGAACCGTGGCTATTTCAAAAGAAAGCATGTATTGTTTTAAAAACCCGGTTTCTCTTGATATGATATTTCAGTGCGTCCACCATGTGTTTTCTCGGTTCTGAGAGTGGCATGTGAAACCTGATTCGAGGAGCGGTAGGCACCGTCTGCGGGTACATGGTGGACCCGGTGAGGTACCCCGTGGGAAGAAGACTCGTATATGTTAGACGGTGAGCCCGACAGGGGAGCACTACTTACCGGTGATAGTATTTAGACTCGGCGGTTGTCCGGAGGATACCGACCGGAGTAGCGAGATGGATATGAGGGCCGACCAGGGTGTGCGACGCCTGAGGGCCGATCTGAGGATGCGGCGCTTGAGATATATGAGGATTTACATATCGATGCTGGACACGGTTTTCATGATGTTTCGAGTGTCGATGCTGGACACTCAGGTTCCATGATTTTGAGGTATCGCGAGGGACACATGTTGATTTATATCCTCGCATTTTCATGCATGTGCTTTTATGATATTTACATGCATGATGTTGTTGTGTCAGTGGTTGATACGTGGACGAGATCCACATGCATACATACCTTGATTTTGGGTGGACGAGATCCATATGCATACATACCTTGATTATGATTGGAAGAGATCCATATACATGCATTGATTATTACTGTTGGATGTTATCCGCATGCATATAGGTATTGGCTACCTTGTTGGCACATATACAGACCCGGTCACCCTAGATATCATAGTATTACCTTTATGATATAGTTGACCTAGGAGTCGTTGTTTATTCGATTTCTATCTGTTGATATTTTTCTACTCACGGGTTGGCAACTCACCCCCGTTGTGCCGCAGTTCTTGCAGGTTGACCGCTTGGATCAGTAGCGGCTTCGCTGGCACACGGTTACATTCGGGTGTTTTGCATTGGTAGGTGGGACATTTGTATCGTACCCACTCTTGTATCTATATTTCTTATTGTATCTGGTTAACTCCATCAATCAAAACTTGTAAAATTGTATAAGTAATGAGACTTAGTGGGATTGTGGTTGCGAGACTTAGAGCGAGAGATTTTCCGCTACTTGTGAGTTATATGTCTTGCTTTTCTTTATCTTTTTGTGGTGAACTTCGCCGTTGGGCGTCGTATACTTATTTATATTGTCTTGCGTGGTTGTGATCCGCCGTTTGGCGAAGAGCTAGCACCCGCTTGGGGATGCCATTATCATTATTATGTATTTGTGGTTTTGGATCAAAATATACAAAGGAGGTGCTGCCAAAATTTTTAAAAGACGAAATATGTTTTCAAACTAGTAAATTTCACTTGCATCATTCATGTTCCTTTTCTATGCATTAAGAAAACTTGATTTCATTATACCTTTATTTCAAAACCTCACCTCCTTTATTTTTCTTTAAAGGTTTAGATTTCTGGGTTTCAGCTTACTTGAATTCCGTTACGCCTTTAAACGTTGCGTGATTCAAGTGCTGGTCACGAGCTAATATTTCGGGTCGTGACAGGAAGCCGATCAAAAGGATTTCTTTCTTCCCAACGTCGCGATCGTCCCCTTTTCGGAAATTGCCGCTCCAGGCGTCGATGAGGAAGCGTTCTTTTTAGGGTTTTTCGGTTTATGGTTAAGCTGATTCGCGCTTCCCATGCACCCTCGCTACATGAGACCGTCTGTTTTCTACCCCGCGCATTGAATGGTTGCTGGAATACAAGTGGCTATCGGGATTGCTGGGTTAGCCCACCTATATTACGTCCTCAGCTTGGCAGTGGATACCACTGAGCCAGGGGTGCAGCCCGCCAACTTCTTGATGCATTATTTCACCTCATGGCTAGAGTTGCACATTCTTGGGGTCTTCGGTATCCACAGAAGACCTTCCTTTCATGACAGATGTAAGTTCCCTCGGATAATGCGGCTAGTCGACGCATCCATCGTAAGTCCGACACTATGGGAAGCTAGGGGTTTACTCCTTCGTCCATGCACGGTTGGAGATGGTATGTCCTTCACTGACAAAATCTTGACCGTCGGCCAGGAATCCGCGAAGACAGTGCTGCCATTGCAGGACATCTTTAAAGACAGGGCCTCTGTGTTGAAAGCTCGGGAGATTCTTCATCTGTACTCCCTTAGGCCGGGCTTTCTCGTATTTAGGCAGAATGAAGTGGCATTGTTCATGAGATACAACCCACATCGTTTCTTCCAGCAGCTAAGTTACAATCAGGGCGTCCCGCTTGAAGCTTTCTTGGCAGAACCTGCTACTACCGAAGAGGGTATACGAAGCGCGCTGCATTATTTTATGAGCCTGAACACGGGATCCAATTTCTTCATTAGTGAACCGAGCTGTGTTCCAAAGGCCCTGAATGTGTATGTGGAGTGGTATCAACATTCGATGGGCGCCGTCATTAGGGAGGAGAAACGATTGCTGCTTGATCACAAGGGCACCGCTCCTGCTAGTAACCCAAATGTTCCTCTGAAGCGACGGATCATTGTCCGTCCTCCCTTAAGAGAAGTCGCTGCGGTCGAGGTCCCGCATGATAGGACTGAACTACCGATACCCCGTGCTCCCATGGAAATGGTGACTGTGGCGTCTCCCGAGTCTGGCGTGGGTTCAGATATCGGGACCCGTCGTCCCAAGGTGCCCACCAAGCGTAAGCTTGTGCTAGCGGCGACCGGTACTCGACCACAGAAGAAGAAGAAGAAGTCGATTCTTTCTGTCGATGTTGTACTAGGCCAGGAGCCTCATGCTCCTTATAGCGAGGGCCTGAGTGAGTATGGGACCAACGAAGGCCTATTCATAGCGCCGGATGATACCGACCTCGAGACTGCTATTGCAGCTTCCGAGCGATCAGCAAGCCACAAAGCGGGACTGGTCATCCTTTCACATTCAAGTAAACCTCAGCCGTATTTTTTTTAATTGCATTACATTTTTATTATCATGTATTGACTGACACTTTTCCTTCAACAAGCAACTACACTGAAGAAGCTCTCGCAGCGTCTCTCAAGACTTTTGAGGAGGAGGAAAGGTTTCGAGCATCCTTAGGCATCGGTACATTTCGGTTCACCGCGTATCCAAACCCGGTTCTTATGGGTAATCTGACCCCTCCTTTTCATCTTATTACAGGGATTTCCTCTACTTAGGTTATTCCAGGTATGGTACCGACTTTGCAGGGCGGTGCGGAAACGCTTCAAAGGCTGGCTACCGAAGTCCCAGTTCCGCCGGTATTGCCGAAAGAAGCTTCACTTAAGCAACCGATGACGGACGCCATAACAGCTCCAGAGGTAGCTCCTGGCATGGACGATGACGTCCCGTTGACAGAGGTCTTAAGAAGATCAGCTCTCACGGCCCGGACGGAAAGGAAGCGCAGAATGCGTGTAGCCAGGAAACGTAACGCCACCTTGGCCGCGGGTGCAGGCTCGAGCGCTGCTTCTCCTGTCCCTGCTTATTCAGAGATTGCTCCAGTTGCCCTGTCTATCGCTCATAGACAGGCGATACGCGCGGCTCGGGAAGCAGCTGAAAGGCCCTCTCAAGGTAACATAACTTTGGGTCTTTTTTTTATTAAAGTTTGGTCCTCAGATTCTCATACGTCATTCCCTGTAGGGCCGAGTCTTGATGAGGAAGTGGTAGGCGAGACGGCGGCAACCACTGAGCCTGAAGTGGCCACTCTTTCTCAAGAGTCTGGAACTGCCCCAATTGCCACTCTTTCTTCTTGCGGTTCCTTGTCGTTGCCGGGCGCTGCGAGTGTCACGATTGTTCTCGTGGAGTCAGGAGATGAGGTTACGGGTGGCGAAACCATTCCGCTGGAGGAGGGTGAAGCAGTCGCTGCATCTAGTGACGCCCTTGTCGCGGTTCCGACCGGCGACTCACCAAGTAGATTTTGGGTCATTGCTTTCCTTTTTATTCTGCAATCCCTTTCAATCTCTTCTGACAGTATTTCTTTCGTTTCTAATGCAGGTATGACGAGCGTTGAGGTTGTGCCATCCAAGAAAGCATCGCCAGTTATTGCTTTGACAGTGGCCGCCCCTTTGCCTTCTCTCGCGTCCTCCCAAATGCTGGAAGGTATCGGTTTGTGACTTATCGGTTTCATTGTAGACAATATTCTTTACGTACTGACATTGCATTATTGCATCCTTGCAGGAGTCCTTTTTGATCACCTGTATCAGGTGCTGCACCCCCATTTCTCTTTCCAGTCGGAGACTGCTTCATCTAGTGGCGTTGGTGAGTACAGCCTCTAGTTAATATTTTTTTATGGGCAGCCAAGCAGTTGCTAATTCTTCTTTGTTTTGACTGCAGCGCTACAAATTGAAGGAGGAGATGAAAGAATAGTTGTGCCACCGGTACTCCCGGCCTTACCACCTGCCGCAGCCGGTATGGTAAACTCCATTGTTCATGCGATTTATTTATTTTGCGAGTTGGCTTTTAACCGTAATTCATTTTGCAGCAGTCGCACCGGTCTCTGCTCCCTTCGAATCTTGTATATTAATGCCAGCAGAACCATTTTCTAGACGTTCATCTTCTAAGGGCGCTGCGACCAGCCTTCGTATGCTGAGTGGATCCATTGAAGAGCTTAACGCGGAGACCCCTGCCCTTGCTGCAGATTTTGCTGCTGAGGTTAATCCTATGCTGGCGACGCTCGTGAACTTTCATAGTGAGGGCGTCATTGAGTCTTGGGTTAATCACTGCAGGAAAATTGAGGCTTGTCTGTAGAAGCTCGAGCTCGGACATCCTATTCCCGAGGTTCTGGCTGTGAACTCCCAACGGGCTACGTGGGTCGAGCAGAGCACTCCCTACTTCCGCCATATCGAACAAGAAGCGGCTTTAAAGCATAAGGAGTGTGAAGAGACTTCAAGCGAATCTGCCCGATTGCCTGCTCAGGTTGATGCAAATGCTATACAGTTGAAAGCTATCTTTGAGGGCCTTCTACGATGTATTTCTGACGGGCTAACGTTGGGGCAGAAGTTCGACCTCATCGAGCGAGATGCGCAAAGTCGTGGGGCAGCTCAGCGGGTCATTGGTGAGCAACTTTCATCTTACTTGCAGCAACGGGCTTAGGTTGAAGCGGAGTTGGCCGCGGCAGCTGACCGTGAAAAGGGGCTGAGGGGAATGCATGAGCAACTGATTGGCCTATTGAAAACGCTTCCCTCCCAATAGTTGTTTTTGCACCAATTAACATTTGTAACTCTTGAATAACAGGTATCCATTTTTATTCTTTTATATGATGTATCTTGTACCCAATTGAACTTATAAATAAAAGATACATTTCTTTCGTACTATCTTGTGTTATTTCTTGCTTTCTTCTCTTTTCTTTGTTGCCGGCATGTCACCTTAGAAAGCGTAGCCTGTAGATGATAGAGAGCATTCCGTCTTGAACTCTTCGAGAGGTAATGATGGCTCAGGAAGCAGGTTCAGATCTGCTGCCTAAGGCTTTTCAACTTTATGAGCCGTGAGGGTCTCATAAAGACTTTTCTCCCTACGAGTCGAAAGGATCTCATACGTGTATTTTCTCCTTAGGAATCGTGAGGATTCCAAAGTGTGTTTTCTCTTAAGAGTCATAAAGATCTCACAAGAGAATCTTTCCTCTTACAAGTCGAGAGGACTCGTAAGTAGTTATTTCCCTCCTTGTCGAGATTCGACTTTGGAGAGTGTGGTCCGTGAATAGTATGCAAGAGTCCATTTTGGACCGACTTACAGGGCCCCAGTGCTTAGGAAACAGGTTTTTTAATCCCCACTGCCTAAGGCTTTTCCTTATGAGTCGAGACGAATCGAGAAGTTCTCGCAAAGACATTAATTTCCTCACAAGTCGAGACGAGTCGAGAAGTTCTCGCAAGAATGTCCTAACGTCACAGTTAACCTCTGCTCTTTATGACAGAGGTCCATTAGGGTCTGTGGTACTAGGGTTTTGCCTGTCGTACAGTCGCATTGGCTGATGTATCCCTCGATAGGCAATCTTGCTGTTTGAGTAGCCTTGCGACTGTCGTGTCTCTGATCCCTTCGGGGCTGAACAAGACGTCTTCAAGCAGTCTTCCTAGGCAGTTTGACCGTCGGAAGAGCAAGCGTTAGGAATTTTGCTGTGCCGCTTTTTACTTGAGGTTAAGCCCATTTTGGGGAGCCCCGATGAGTCATAACCACTCTGCGCTGGTGTGGGATAATCTCCGATATTCTTTCAGGTTTTATATGAGTTTCCGTCAAGATCCTAAAGCTAGGAATTTGGCCTTTGCTTCGTTTGCTGGCATTACGTCTGCTGTATCGAGATGAATGTCGCGGTTGTCTCTAGATTGTTGGTGAACCGTCGAGGTTTGGAACTAGGGATTTTGCCGTGGCTCCGTTGTTTGATTGTCGCATCTCAATCCTGCTGGAGGAAGAACGCTCTCATCTGCTATATCGAGACGAACGTTGAGGCGGTGATTACTCCGCACTAGTATGGGATGATCTCCGATAGTCTTTCAGGTTTTATATGAGTTGCCGTCAAGACCCTGAAGCTAGGAATTTGGCCTTCGCTCCGTTTTCTTTGGCGTGTCGGAATCCTCTTGGAGGAAGAACGCTGTAGTGACATCTCGTCTGCTGTATCGAGACGAACGTCGAGGTGGTGACCACTCCGCGCTGGTGTGGGGTGATCTCTGATAGTCTTTCAGGTTTTATATAAGTTGTCGTCAAGACCCTGAAGCTAGGAATTTAGCATTTGCTTCGTTTGCTTTGGCGTGTCCGAATCCTATTGGAGAAAAGACGTTGTAGTGACATCTCTTCTGCTGTATTGAGATGAACGTCGAGGTAGTGGCCACTCCGCGCTGGTGTGGGATGATCTCCGATAGTCTTTCAGGTTTTATATGAGTTGTCGTCAAGACCCTGAAGCTGGGAATTTGGCCTTCGCTTCGTTTGCTTTGGCATGTCCGAATCCTGTTGGAGGAAGGATGATGTGGTGACATCTCGTCTGCTGTATCAAGACGAATGCTGAGGTGGAGATGGGATTTTGCCGTCACTCTGCTTTGCTGACGTTGCGTCTGCTGTAACGAGACGAATGTCGAGGTGGTCTCTAGGTCGTCTGTGAACCATCGAGATTTGGAACTAAGGACTATGCCGTAGATCCATTGTTTTGACCATGGGGTGACATTGCGTCTGCTGTAACGAGACGAATGCTGAGGTGGAGCTGGGATTTTGCCATCACTCCGCTTTATTTCGACCATGAGGTCTTTCGTTGACGTTGCATCTGCATCCTGCTGGACTACGAATGAACGCCGTTGTTGACATTGCGTCTGCTGTAACGAGACGAATGCTGAGATGGAGCTGGGATTTTGCCATCACTCCGCTTTGTTTCAACCATGAGGACTTTCGTTGACATTGCATCTGCATCCTGCTGGACTGCGAAGAAACACCGTCGTTGACATTGCGTCTGGTGTAACGAGACGAATACTGAGGTGGAGTTGGGATTTTGCCGTCACTCCATTTTGTTGACGTTGCGTCTGCTGTAACGAGACAAATGTTGAGGTAGAGCTGGGGTTTTGCCATCACTCCGCTTTGCTGACGTTGCGTCTGCTGTAACGAGACGAATGTTGAGGTGGTCTCTTGGTTGTATGTGAACTGTCGAGACTTGGCTCTCTTTCGGATGGAGCCTGGGGGGAAGGTGTGGTTCCCTTTTTGTTTGTGCCTCTGGATTGTATACAAGGATCGATGTGATCTTACCTGTAAGGCAAGAAGTTTCATTGTATATATTTTTCTTTCAGCGATGCTCTATCATTTCGGCTTTTATATCACGAAAGTCATGATTGCCCAATCATTTCGGCTATTTTTCGCGGTGCCCAATCATTTCGGCTATTTGTTTTATTCACTCGCTACTTTTTATTGCGAGTTGCCCAATCATTTCGGTTGTTTTGTATGCATACATTTTTACTTGCTGATTTTGTTGCAAGTTGCCCAATCATTTCGGTTATTTCATATGCATTTGTGGCTCGCTGACTTCTCACTGCGAGTTTAGGATTTGATACCGATTTAGGCATCAGTATCGCTACAACTGGGATATTGCCAGGAGCGAATCATCATTTGCCTTTGTCGGTTCGAACAAAGGTGGCTTAGTAAACAGGGTTAAGATCCTGTCGACTAAGGCTTTTGACTTCATGAGCCGTAAGGGTATCATGAAGGTATTTCTCCCTACGAGTCGTGAGGATCTCGTAAGTGCATTTTCTCCTTAGGGATCATGAGGATTCCTAAGTGTATGGTCTCTTATAAGCTGTAAGGATCTTACAAGAGTGTTTTTTCCTTATAAGTCGAGAGGACTTACAAGGGCTGTTTATTGTGTGAACATATCCCTAGTCACGGGTGGGACTTTGTCAGGGAAATGTTTATTCGCGCCCGTGGATTGTATACAAGGGTCGAGATGCTTGTGGGGCAGTATTGGAGATTGTGATGGCTTAAGAACAGGTTTAGATCCCTGTAGCTTAAGGCTTTTGAATCCTATGAGCCGTGAGGGTCTCAAAGGGGAATTCTCCTTACGAGTCATAAGGATCTCGTAAGTGTAATTTCTCCTTAAGAATCGTGAGGCTTCCTAAGTGTGTTGCTCCCTTGTGAGTCGTAAGGATCTCACGCAGGTATTTTCTCCTTACAAGGTCGAGAGGACCTTGCAAGTGTTTTCTAACGAGATTGCGCCCTTTCGGGTTTTCACAACACTCGCTGGTAGCCCTGCTGTTTTTACTCACGGAACCCTTTCGGGTTTTCATCCGTGCCCATCTTGCTTATGGACATACCTTTTTTTTGTGTATGTGTCAGCCTTGGGATGCTGCGGTCCGTAGTAGTTTATTGACGTCTCGGTCAGTAGCCAGTTTTAGGACATAGTGGTTCATCGTTAGTTTAGGGATGTTTCGGTCCGTAGCTAGTTTTAGGACATAGTGGTCCATCGTTAGTTTAAGAACATTTCGGTCCGTAATTGCCGTATTTGAGGCGAATTTCTAGTTTACAAACTTTTCGGTCCATGGGGCTTTCTCTATGAGTGAGCACGATGCCCCCGGTATGTCCATCTTTTTTGGCTCATGTGGTTGTGGCGAGTTCATCTTCCAATTTTCAGATAGCGCGAATTTGCCTAGTTGGTATTGGTCCTCAACCCAGCCTTTGAAGATGAAGCAATCTTCGATTGGATGGCTTACTGCTTGGTGGTAAGGGCAGTAATTAGAATTGTTGACGTCGCCTGGTTGCAACGGACGTTTTGGATCCGGCAGATTGATGAGTATGTTGCGTACTGCTAGCTCGAACAGTCTCCTCGTTTTATCCCGGGAAAACGAGTAAGGACGTCCCGGTCTCTTCTCGAGGGATGGGCGTAGGCGCGCGTTGTTTTGGCGAACAACCAGCTTTAAGTTGCTCGGCTATTGTTGAGTATTGGCAACGAAGGTTGCCTTCCCTTTCCCTTTTTCATTTCGAGATTCCTGCTTCGAAGGAGAAGGCCTGTAGCCCATCTGGTCCATTTGGGCCAGCTTGTCAATCAAGTCCTGGAAAGTAGTCGACTTGAAAAACATCATGAATTGGGAAATGGTCGCCTGAGGGTCAAGAGTACCCACAAACATGCCTACCGTAGGCGCTTCTTCAATGCGCTGCTCGCACTTCGACCATAGATTCCGCCACCGTATCGCGTACTGGACCCAAGTTTCGCCTGGCTTCACCCTGGCATTGATTAATGCCGTGATTGGGGTGCGTTCGCTAGCGCTTGCGAACCTCTGTGTAAAGAGCAACTCCATTTTTGCAAACGTCTTAACGGAGTCATTCGGGAGCTCGGAATGTTAGTGTATATGCCCTAGGGGCCATTATTGTATCATACTAGTTTGTATATTACTCAATGGAAGCTTGGGATATTCACAGTTGTATTAACAGTCTTGCTCAACATAGTAGTATGCTACTTGGTTTATATCAATCTTAATATGTGTATATGTTTCTTTTAGCATATAGCGAATACATATTGATAGAGCCCATAGGATCTTGCTTGACTACCAGTGTTGTGACGGCTGTCACACTAGTGGGGGCTGAGTAGTCTATAAACACATCCTTTTTCAGGTCCCTAGTCGTAGGATTATCGAGACAGGGCATCGATACTCCAGAGTAGACTAGTGTATACGCTTATCATCCCAGCAGGGGAAATGGTCTGTCCCACGGCCATTAGTACGTTATACTGGAGATAGTATGCAAGTGCTCGTTGGGTTACGGGTACACCGGACAGGACTCGCAGGGAACTGTTGGTTGGTATTATACCCGTCGTCAGGTAACAGTTCCCAGGTGACATGAATACAGCATAGTCCGTTGACTTGACACTGCTGCTTCGTCTCGAGTGTGTTCCCACTGTTCTTAGATTGCTACCCTACCACGGCTCGACTGAGTCGTGCAAACAGGTAGCAGTTGGGTGCAGTCCCGAAGCACTTGGAGGCAGTGGCGGTTAGATAGGATTCGTCTCTCCCGGTATTGGGGGTTGATATCGCGCTGTGTTTGGAAAGCCATTACGCAAGGTCCCTGGCCAGGGCAAGCGAGATTTACTGGTAGGTTTTCCAGTAGCTTCTCAAGGTGTAATGGGCTTCACTCCAACACGACTTATACCGCTTTTAGGGGACTGACGCTTGCCGCCCCCTTAGGCCCGATATGCGATAGTCTTAGACGAATAGACCGGACTGTACAGAGATTGTCACATCAGGCTCAGTAGGAGTTCGGATGGGTTTCCTCATTGACCTTCTTATCGACATCTACCTGGGGACCGTTACGTACAGCTAGTACCGCTTGCGGCCTATGGTTAAACCCACTGCCAGTGTAGTGTCGAGTCTTTAGAGTCCCACACAGAGATTTCCCTGCTTCAGGCGAAACGATATAGAGGTCGTATGGTTTTACGACAGGGTTCGGACATATACGTGTACTTGTGCACGTATGATGTTCGGACAGATTTTACTAGCGGGCTTTGGTTTAAGCCAGATTCTAGTATTGGATTATTGAATTTATGCAGTCTCAGTATATCCGTGTTTTTCGTAAATGCGGATAAGAGGGGCATTCTCGTAATTACTTGAGAAGCTTCTAGAAGAATGGTGACTCATTTAGTTTTAATTCATTTATGAATTAAACTAAATGAGGTGGAGAGGTGATGTATTATTTGCATTAAATGTTTTAATGACTCATGAGATGATTCATCCAAAGTGAGTTAATGAAGCATGGTTGTTATTATTGTATATTATTATTTGGATAATTATCATGCTTCATATATTCACAAATGAGTAATAATTCATTTCATTCTCACATACACACTCTCTCTCCTCAAGCTCTCCTCTTCTTCAACCTAACCCTAATCTTCTCATGTGTTGAGATCCCAAGGGTTAGAAAGACTAATAGATCCTTAATCCATTTCTATATCCTCTAGGTCACTTGGATTAGCAATCCTAGCCACTTAGTTACCTCAAATTAGAGGTTAAAACTTGAAGGAGGAACTCTCGGGTGGATCTTCTATTACATCGAGGAGGCCAATGAGGAGGTGAACAACATGAACAAGAAGGACTAGTATCTTGAGGTATGATCATCTATCATAGTAGTTTAGCACTTCTAGATAGTTTGTTAGTTAGGGTTTAGCAAAGATCCGTTTGATAGTCGATGTTATTTTGAACAAAATGATTATTTTACCTATTCCGCCTCCCCGCATCTTGTGGGGCGTAACGTTGACTTACAGTCGGAATATCGCTCAAATGCCGTCTCCGACAAGCTACCAATGAATTAGCGAAGCAGTAGCTTATCGTCACCTCCAGTGTTGCCGCACAGAGCCCTAAATTGAGCGACATGCTGATGCGGATTTCCCGCCCCCTTATATACGTGGAATTTGGGGATCGTGTATCCCGGTGGGTACTTTATTTGGTCATACCAACCCGGATAGGGTCGTCCAGTTTTAACAATTTGCCCAGCCGCTTCATTCTCCTGGTGAACTCGTATCTGCTGAGCGATGTAATCATCCAGAGCAGCCTTGGAGATGGTCTCCTCCTTAGCTGCTGAAAGAGCCGGAGGAGGGTTCGATGTCTCCCTTTGTCGTCTTCAATAATAATCGGGGGGTCTTCACTGGAGGTTCCGGCTGTAACATCATCCCGGCCATGTCTTGGAACAAAAGAGCCATTCGTTTTATGTTGGCCGCCTATTCCGCGGCCTCTTTTTCTTTCCTCTCGAGCATTCTTCAGAGGAATTCAGCATCAGTTTTTTTTCCTGACGGTGCTCTGAAGTCTCTAGATTTTCTTTCGGCCCAGTGAGTGCGGCCATTGCAGTCAGCATCTCCTGAAGTTTTTGCTGCTGTTGCTCCTGTGCCTTTGTTATCGATCGGGTAAGCGGTCGATGACCCGTAGAAGCACGGCTTTCCTCTTTTCCGGAAGCCATATAAACAGTATGCACCACAATGCCCCCAGACTTGGAGCGTTTAGGTTCGGCGTCCTTGCGGTTCGTCGCGGACACAGGGGCCTTCTCTGGCCTCCTTCTCTTATGAACGGTTGAAGTTGAGGGAGCCGTTGCAGTGGGCACCCAAACAGATGACATCTTCTATGGTATCACAGGATGGTCCTTTTCTTGCCGAGCTTTAATCTGTTTTGATCGGCGGGAATAGTCTTGGTCAATCACCGATTCCTGAACCTATCGCCAAACTTTAGAGATTTTGGAGGACAGCCGCTGAGGGGGCTTCTCCGGCTTCACCTTAGTAGCGTTCTCCATGAGTGGAGGAGATCTCTTTAGCACGGCAGTCGGAGAGTTTTTGCGCACCCTCCTTATCGGTTCAAAGCTGTTCCCTGTTGGAACAGCAGCATCAACTTCTACCGTTGGAGCCGGCGGAATCATTCCGGAAGGGGAATTGCCCCCAGCCTTTCTCACTCGGCGCCAGTGGCGACGTCAAGTGTGTCTTGCAGTTGGAATTATCTCAGCTACGGGGGCGGTTTCCTCATGCCCCCTGTCTTGATTAGAAGTTGTCGTTGTCAACCTGTTGAAGACTAATGTCTGCTGAGTGGGGATGGCCAACCTATCAAAAGCATACTTCCGAGCAGGTGAAGAAGCCTTGATGATTTCGCCTAAAACGGGAGCCAAAACAGTCAGTCTTGTGCAGATCGACCCTTTGGCGGGAGAAACCGCTTTGACGACTTCGAGAGCAGGAATGGCTATCCTTTTTGGGATAACCCTTTCTGGTATCACAGGCTTCTTCACGAGCCCACACGAGCTTTAGCCTAATCTGTCAAAGATTGAGGCGTTGGATTTGGGCGACCCATTGAGAGGAGCCGCGGTAGTGGTAAGTCAATCAAAGACCAACTTTTTTGGGGCTTCTTGCGACAGCAGCGGGGTATTGAAGCCTGTCGGTGGGATCATGGTCCCAAAGAAGAGCCCAGTGGTGGCCTGAGTTACTTGCTCCACTGGCATCTTGAACAGGGAGGCCGCTTGGGGCCCGTAGGTTACACCTCCAAATGAGGTGGAACGGGAGTTGCAGTTGCAGCTGGAGCAGTTAGAGGCCGTTGATATTTTTTTCTGCACGAGAGCAAAACCAAATCTTAGTACCTCAAACCCAAGGGCAACCATATCAAACCGTGATTCGTTCGCAGACACGACACACGAAGTGTGGAGTGGAAAAAGGAAAAGGTCCCGCCGGGCGTGCCAGAATCTGTTCTCCGCCGAAAACGGAGAAGAGACCGCGTAGGTCCGCCGTGCCTGAATTTCGAGGGCAGATGCTATTTGGTGCTATTCGTCCACCTCTCCGAAGATGCCAAGTTGATTTATGGCACCGTGTATCGAAGATTTAAACGAATGCGGCCGATGTAGCAGACATTGTCAGATTCCCCCTCATTTGAGGGGGTTTTGATTGTGGGGACGCTCTTCCCTGCAGGCGCAAGCCCTGCAGTTAATTACGCTACCGCATCGCGGTAACCACTTTCTCCTTCTCCAGATGGTCACTTCGTGTTGTGGGTTTTGTTTTGTTTTTGGTTGCCCGTGGATTGTATACGGAGACTAATTTATGTTGTCGCCCGTAGGGCGTGGATTAGTCCAAATCCATATCTTCTTAGATTTGGGTTTGGGGTTGGGTTTAAAGATACGTTAGTCTCATTTGAGACGAAGATCAACTTAAACATTTGTTAAGGATACGTTAGTCTAATTTCAGACTAAGATCAACTTAATGGGATCGTTTACATCCAACAACAGAGCATTTGGACTCTATTGGTTAGTTTAGGGACATTGCGGTCGATTACCAGTTTAAGGACATGGTGGTCCAAGGTTAAGGACATCATAGTCCATGGGTTTAAGGACCCCACAGTCCAAGGTTAAGGACATCATAGTCCGTGGGTTTAAAGGGACCCCACAGTCCGAGGTTAAGGACATCATAGTCCGTGGGTTTAAAGGGACCCCACAGTCCGAGGTTAAGGACATCATAGTCCGTGGGTTTAAAGGGACCCCACAGTCCGAGATTAAGGACATCATAGTCCGTGGGTTTAAAGGGACCCCATAGTCCGAGATTAAGGACATCATAGTCCATGGGTTTAAGGACCCCACAGTCCAGTTTAAAGACGTCATAGTCTATGGAATGTATGGTTGTCGGGACCCGTCATCTCTCTGAAGATGTTGAAGGATTACAACGACAAATATCAGAGGAGTGAAGAGATGTACCCTTGAACCAAGGTTGGTTAGGAGATCTGTAGTCCAATTTGGGACTAAGGTCTGTTAAAAGATTTGTGAGCATATAGGCTCAATTAATCTGAATTGAGGACTTATGGCCAATCTTGGGCTAAGTCCAATCAAGTTAAAAATATTTAACATTTATTTTGGGCTGTTGAGCATTTATTTGGGCTTGGCCCTTTTAACAATGCTGAGTATTGACTTGCATTCTGACAATGTTTTATCTTTTATTGAATGCGGAGCATTCATCAGAGCTCTGGGCTTATTAAAGAACAATTTATGTTCTATCAGCGCAGCACATAGTGTGCTTGGCGCTTTGCGCCAATCAAAAAGCGCAGTGCGCTAGTTTATGAGCGCTTTGTGCTTCTGCTGGGTAGCGCACACGTGGGGGACACGTGTCGCACTTGGCGCTAAGCGCCAGATGATGGGTGCATTGCGCCAGTTTATGAGCGCAGAGCGCTATCTTATGAACGCAAGCGCTACTTGTATAGTGGCGCACACGTGGGGACCACGTGGTGCGTTTAGCGCTAAGCGCTAGTCTTATGAGCGTAAAGCGCTAGTTCAAGAGCGCAGAGCGCTAACTGTTGAGTGGCGCACACGTGAGGAGCACATAGTGCGCTCGGCGCTTTGCGCCAGATCAGGAGCGCTGAGATGCTTCTTTTTAATATGGAGCGCTAAGGCTCTTTTTATACAGCGCTGTGCGCTAGTTCCGGTACGCTGAAGCACTTTTTAATACGGAGCGCTAAGGCACTTTTATGCAGCGTTATGCACTGAGAATTAAATCCTATTTTAAGAGACTTTGTCTCATAAATCTAAGAATAAAGTTCTTAGCTTCAAAGGAGATGTTTTAATCTCTTATATTAATGAAAGGCTTTGTCTTTATGGATCTGTGATCCTTAAGAGAATTGAATTATTATTCCCCTCCTTTTTTATAGTGAGATGTTCATAATCTTTTTGAGAAAGACTTTAGTCTTATAGATCTATGATCTGTGAGAAAGAAGTAAATTCTTCTTTTATTTTATGATGAGATCTTTTGATCTCTTTGTAAAAGGCCTTGGTCTTATAGATCTATGATCTTAAAGAAAGAAGTGAATTCTTCTTTTTAATTATGAGATGATTTCATCTCTCTGTTCTTTTACCTTGAAGAAAAGAAGTTCTTCTATCGAGAGCTTGGCTCTTCTTTCTGAGATTTTCTCAAATCTTCTGGGGGGGTTCCTCTCTATGCTTCTGTATATCTTTCTGTCTCTCCGAGACTTGAAGTCTTGGGGCCTTTATATAGGGCAAGCTAATTTGTTTAATCAGTTAAGGAGATCTCCTCTCCAATTGATTTGGGGATTCCCCACCATTGGATCTTTGATCCAAGGGCTTCTGATTTACAGAAGGCAATCTTCTTATTTTTAACAAGATTGGGAAATCTTTCCATACAGAATTTATTCTGTATTTTGGTGATTTTTAATCACCACTGGATCATTGATCCAACGGTGCTCTGATTTACAGAGCACAATCTTGTTGTTTGGAAAGATTTTGAGGAATCTTTCCTTAACACAATTTAATTCTGATTAATTAATGATTTATCATTATTATTGGATCTTTGATATGACGGTGGGGAGCTTTTAGTTCCAGCGCTTGCACACCCGTGCTTTGCACGTGGTGCGCTGCTTAGAGCGCAGCGCACCTAGCGCTAGCGCACACGTGCTTTGCACGTGGTGCGCTGCTTAGGGCGCAGCGCACTTGGCGCTGCTTCTGAAGCGCTGCTTCATTTCAAAATTTTAATTTTAAACAGAGCTTTGCTCTGATTTGGGGAAACACGAAACATGGGCTCCTAATTTAGCCGCTATTCCATTTTGATTATCGCATGCCTGTGATATTTATTACCTGCCTGTGATGATGATATATATATAAATGGTGTATAAGTTTTTCACCCGCGCTAGCCCTGCCCATGCACTGTCGTAAGTTAAGTAACCTTATGGGTGAAGTCCCCGGACCCCGTGGCGAATGCGGGTGGTATATACGTACATTCTATTTTGGTTTTTTCTGTGATGCTTAGAAACATAAATTGATGGGATCGCATTATAAGATTAATGCAAGGAAAACAAATCTAAATGATATTGTTAGAACCAAATTTTAAAACTACTCAGTTTTCTTCAAAACCGCCGTTTTAAAAGCGGAGTATAAACCACTCCATTTCAAAGCCACTCGAGTTCGTTCAACAATATCAAGTACATTACGTTAAAGGTTTTTCGCCAAAAACCAGTCATCGCCCTCTGGCATTTCAGATTAGTATTGCTTAGTATTCATGCTAGGTTTATTGACCTTGTTAAGGCGTAGTGTTCGGTAGTTCTGTAGTACTTTTCTGCTTCATGGTAATGCAATTAGTTAGGACAGTCGAACGACTTTATTGGCCTTGTTAAGAGTCGTGCGGGTGGGTCTAATTAATCTAAAATAATGACGGGTTTAACTTAACTGGCAGTTTATGACTTGTTGACCATGTTAAGGTCATAGGCCGTTAGGGGTAAAAATCATATCGGGAGTTTCAAACATAAAAGAAAGTTGCCTAGTATGTGTGGTAATTTTGGTCGGTTTCCGTCAAAGTTATCACACAATGATAATTGGGTCCCGATTCCCATTAATGAGTAGGTATTACTTCTCGGGAGATTTTCACTTCACAATTAACCAACATATTAAGTGTCTAGAAAGTGTTAACGAGGTTATGCCTCTACTGAAACGGGGTTATTGAATTAGGTCCGTGCGAAAGAACAACGAGCCTCTATCGGAGTGCCAACATTGGCATGACTGAAAGTTTAGCGAACTTATAAGGTGTAAATGATCACGACTGGTTCTTCTTTTAGGGTTTGAAGGAGAATTCGAGGAAACAGTGGAAGCCATCCTGATTAGATAAAGTGATTAACCAATCTAATCTTGATAGAATGCACGCTGAGTGTTTATTTTCTCTCTCTCTCTCTATTTGGCAGCAACCATGACCCGTCTTAAACTAAAACTCGTAAACTAAGTTTACCGAACCTTTTTACAAACCTGGTTTTGTTTTGTCACGATTCACGAAAAAATCACATATATTCATGACACTCATGCTTTACCCTTTGCTTTCTCCAGAATATTCCGTATCACTACGAAGGTTCATATAGAATGGATAAAACCATCTCGTATAGTTACATACGAACTTGCAGAAATTTATTTCAATTCAATGATGGATTCCGGTTATGAAGAAATTAAATAAAATTATTCAGTTATTTTTCTCTTTACCTTCTCTCAGGTTGCGAGGGCTCCTAGTATTAAGAGAGTACACCTATTACGCTTATTGGAAAGTTTTCTTCCAAATCTTAGGCTGGTGTCAAAAGATAGGGAAAGAAAAAAAACAATTAGCCTAAATATGGTGTATAGAAGGTAAGAAGTACAGACATATAAAGCGATTGGAGTAAAGGCAATAGAAATTTTAACTAATGTCATGAGCCTGGTATTGGAAGAGGCATTACTAGGAATACCCGGCCATCCCTCTTGAAATATTTTTATGTTTCGATTTTACTGTACGGTGTTAATTGAAAACTGCTTTTCCAATTAGATTCTGACTCCAGGGTATGTATTTACTAGACTTGATTCTCACATATCTTGAGTGAAACCATAGATTGCAAATTGTGAAGAATGAAATCGAGTAAAACAAGTAGAATGCGAGTCATGTCAGTTGCAATTCTAGGTCGAGTCAAGTTAAGTGTTCAAGTTCAAGATCAAGTCAATTCTAGCATATAATGGTTTAATCATAAGTTATATAGATAAAAATAAATAAGCAATCACAGAACATGATCTGAGATAAGTATATAAGTAACGTCAAAAACAATGTTGTAGGTTATGAGATAAGTATATAAGTAACTTACGGGTTGTGTGAGTCGGTATAACAACCGGCTCACCAATTCGATTTCTAGCGGCAAAAACAAGTCTAGATGACCTATGCTCGAGCAACCAAGACAAGGATCAAGTTAGCTTCTAAAAGTATTCTCTATGAAGATTTTGAAAGGAAAGAAAAGAAAAGTAAAATAACACTTATGAACTTTGCGAATGGTACAATACTTCGGTCTTGAATTCCTAGGGACGAAGTGAGCTCTGGTGACGCCGAAACTTTGAGAGCTCTAAGGATGAAAAATTGAAATATTTTTTGAAGGAGGATGAATAATGAAGGAGAGAACATACAAAAGAATATTAATATGGTCATTATAATAATTCATAACCATAACCATACTAATTATTGTATGCATTCATTTTGAGAGTTAAAAAGAAGATGAAATGAAAGGTCGCATTTGTAGGTTATGAGAGGGTTTAAAAAATAAATAAAAGTAATTGCATGTCCTAAAATTCAAACTTGTGGCCTATGGAATAATAATGTAAGGACTTAACCAATGAGCTATAAGGTTGTTCATGCATATATTTAACAAGAATTAAATATATTATGTTGCTTGAAAAGAAAGTGGGCTTTTGGGTTTACAGTTTTATAAAAGAAAATTAAAACGAAATTGGATTTGGGTTATGAGCTGGGTTAGATCTTGTGTTTAATTTGAAATAGATTAAGATTTAGTTTAAAGAAATGGGTTTGGGAAAAATAGATGGAATAATAAAATAATATATTTAATAGAAAACAAAATATACGGAAAATACTAAGAAAAAATAAATACAATATTTTACTAAAGAAAGAAAATAGGTAGATATAGTAATATTGGGGTCGTTACATCCTACTCTCCTTAAAATAATTTCGTTCTCGGAATTACTCAAGAAGGATGTTGTAACAAAGTAAGGAAACAAGATTAGGATGATGTCGTCGCATTTCGTCGTCGCGCTCCATCAATCGGTACCTTAAGTAATTTGTTATAAGACAAGAAGAAAGACGAGAAAATGCTGTTAGAATAATTCAAGAGTTGTTTACAAGAAAGCTGCAAGCAAGAACTCGAATAGAAGAAAAATAATTAGGGATTGATTTCAAGAATGGTATAAAGATAAAAATGAAAAATCGAATTTAAAAATTAGGAAATGATATAAATTAACAAAGAAGATGGGATTCGATAATCAAGAATAAGGATACGCAATAGAACATAGCTAAATCAATGCAGAACTCCAAGTCACTCAAGTAGAGTACCGCGTTGTAAATATGTTTCAATTCATAGTTACAATCACATAACTCCATTTAAGTCGCTCAAATCCTACTATCAGAGTCAATGGAAGAAAACAATAAGATATTAAGAAGATTACCAAAATAAGATCAACCGGAGATGAATGGTTCGGAGTTTCGTTTTATTTGCGTCGAGATACGGTTATTGGGGGAACAAGAAAATGATTCAAAGGGATGAAATTATGGTGCAGCCATTACAGTCTACCCTCCTTAAAAATAATTCCGTCCCTGAAATTCCCATAAAAAGTACGTCGCAATGAGGTATTGGAAACCTAAGGATGATGTTGTCTTCGAGTTTCGTCGATCGATACTCTAACCAATTGAGCTAATATACCTACGGGATACAAATAGAAAGGGTGAACAAGTGTTAAGGATTCAAAAGTTGAGAGATGGTATTCAAGGAAGCCGATGGTGGAGTTCTAGATGGATTCAAGAAATAAGGTAGGATTCAAAAGAAAATTCGAATGTAATAATTAGATTTCATAAATCTTCTATTATATTGCTTACGATGTTCATGCATAACTGATCTACATGGACCACCAATAAAACCTATCATTCCCCGCTTCTCAAAAGATGAGAGCAGAAAACGTGACGAGGCCCGCGACGTATTAAATCCGAGAGGGTCAT
Organism: Agapanthus africanus; assembly: GCA_030015575.1. NCBI lineage: Eukaryota > Viridiplantae > Streptophyta > Magnoliopsida > Asparagales > Amaryllidaceae > Agapanthus > Agapanthus africanus. Next base: position 179,511,793 of record CM057338.1, on the reverse strand, counting down.
TTCCCACAATATATGCTAAAAGTTTATAAGCAACATAAAATAATAAGAATAAACAAAAAATAAAATCCAACTCCGATTTATTACATTCAAAATTCACAGTTGATAAAATATCTGAATATAAGATATGATAACATGATAATCCTTAATAAGGAGACATAAATAAATAAGCTGAAATGAAATAAAAAACTGAATGGAACTAGACGTCCAGTTGTTATGCGAACCGGTTGTACTCCTTTTCGACCGCTTCTATCTTCTCTGTCTAAATACTACTTGACGAACATTCTAAGAATAGAAAAAAGTGGGTGGAATGCCCGTCAGCGAACTTTTGCTCGGTATGTCCCCCAGAAAGGTGGGATATGAATGTATATAAATGAATATGTAAGGTGGCATGTGATATAGTATGAAAAGAAATAAAACATGAACAAGTATAACATGGTAATGTTAATGACAACTATGTAAGCATGACAATGTAACATGAGCATGGCAAACAAGTATAGCATGGCCGTGTAATGTAGGTATAGAAAATATGAAGTAATGTAATGACAAGTAAAAAGTATGTGGAGCTAAACATGGGTATATGTCCTATGGGTCTCTAAATGGCCACTATGTTAACGTTAAGTTCCAAGTGTGAATATCAACACAACCGTAGAAGTATTCACGAGCTCAAGAGTGGGGCCCCAGGAACAAAGAAACACGAGCCCATTTCATGTGTTAGCATCGGGACTCCAAGCAATAAAGAAGTCAACCCGACTGGGATTCAAGTAAATAGAAAAAAATAGGTTAATACGGGACGCCTGAAACTCCGTTGGATTCACACAAAAAACTATCCCAAACACCCCGAGTATAATAGATTATAATTATTGTATCGATTTTAGTTGATTTGATTGGTTGATTATAACATGTCTTGACCAAATCATAGATTACAAAAGGTGAAGAATGAAGTCAAGTAAGTAGCATATAATGATTTAATCACATGTCACGCCCCGCTTCCCCGTAGACGGAAACGGTGACGTGGCAAGCCTGCAACGTATTTACTATAAGAATACGTTAAGCGTTTATAAGCAACATAAACTAACAAGAATAAGCAAAAGAATGAAATCCAACTTTGATTTATTACATTTCAAGATTCACAATTGACAAAATATCTGAATACAAGATACAATAACATGATAAGCCTTAACAAGGAGAAATACATAAATAAGCTGAAATGAAATGAAAATCTGAATGAATCTATACGTCCGGTTATGATACGAACTGGTTGTACTTCTTTTCGACCGCTTCTATCTCCTCTGTCTCAATACCACCTGATGAACATTCCAAAAAAGAAAGATGGATAGATGGAATGCCCATCAGCGAACTAACGCTCGGTAAGTCCCCAAAAGGATGGTGAGATGTATATAAATGAAATGCAGTGTGTAATATGATATATGGTATAGCATGGATATAAATCATGAATATGTAAACAAGTATAGTAGCGTGCATGGTAATGCGTATGTCAACTATATCAGTATGGCAAACAAGTATAACATGGCCGTGGAGTATAGGTATAATGAACATGAAGTGAATGTAAGTGTCCTAAAAGGTCTCTGAAAGGGTAAAATTAACTAATGTGAGTTCAAGTGTGAATGTCAACCAAACTCAAGAGTATTCTCGAACCCAAGGCTATTGTCCAGGGGCAAGGAATCACGGGCCCAAAATAGCGGGACTTCAATTGTTATTGAAGTATTCCAAACCTAACAGGCTATCATTCAAGAGCTTGGAAACACGGGCCCTCATTCATGAATTCATGATGTACCGTTTCAGCCTGATACCACAGTAACATTATTTATACCGTTTTAGCCCCATACCCATAGCAACATTATTTTAGTAATGGGACTCCTGAGATTCTGTTGGATTCATACTCAAACTACCCCAACACCCCGCGTATATTAGTGTATGATTAAAGTTACAGGTCTTGCCTAAATCCATGAATACATAAGAGAGTGCAATTCAAGTATCAATTCGAATTCAGGTATTCAAGTCAATTGTTCATGTATTCATATCAAATGCTCATGTCAAGTCATTACGTATTCATGGTTCAGGTCAAGTCGAGTCAAGTGTGCATATTGGGTTTAAGTATTCATAATTGAGTTTTGTCAAGATCAAGTCAATTCTAGCATGTATGGTTTAATCACAAGTCATATAGATAAAAATAAATAAGCAATCACAGAACATGGTATAAGTATACAAGTAACGTCCAAAAACAATGTTATAAATAAGTGTTATGTACGACTAATCAATCAAGTCAATTGAAGTCAGAAATATAAACGAAACATGGCCTTAAGTGTTATGCACATGTGAGTTCCAGTCTCGTCTAAATACGACTACCGGTTTGGAAGATATACATATTTTCGTATCGTCGCGCAAAACAGATCAGAATTTGTTCAGCACCGTCACACATTTTTAAAATGCGGTTTGAGTTAATTTCTATCAGGTTTCAGATTACAAAAATTATTAGAAAATTGTATGTATTTCGGAGTACTTAACCAAAACACTAAGATTCATGCGATTTGAATTTATGAAGCTCTAGTTATGATCGTTTTAATACCAGCATTTAAAATAGAAATTCAAATTTCTGGACAGCAACTATATGTTATATTGCAAAGTCTGTATCGACTTGTTTCATACGTTTATAAGTAATATAATATACATAAAATTATAGTTCTGTCAATTGTGCATCTATACATCTAAAGTTTGTCATGAACGGACATCGGGAGTTCGACTTATATCCTATTTAAAAACAGTGTGCGAATCAGGACAGATTCTGTCCAGATTCGTCGTTTAATATTGTAACGCGGTTTTCTATATTTTACGTTGGTTTTCAGTAAAAACTTAAAACAAAGAAAATCTAAATATTTCGATGTAGATATCCAAAACACCCCTGAGTTTTCTCAATTTGGATATCGGTTGACCAAGATATATGTCTTAGAAATTGATCGATTAAAAATGTTTTCAGATTTCAGAAAAAAAAACAGTGACTAAAAGTGTCATAAGTTCAAAACCGTTCTTCGGTTCAATATAAATTTTTTTCATTGTAGACATGAAATTCTATCTATTATTTATTCTAATTTTCCTAGGATTTCCATATGTGAAAATTAATTTTTAAAAATTATTTAAAGGACAAAAGTTATCTAGGACCGTATTTAAAGGTGACAAAACTACTGGATTTATTTGCGGCTTCGTTTTTCTCTTTTATATAAAAAAATTTAAACAATTATAAAATAAATGGCACATGCAATATATATTTCAAATTGGATCCCCTAATGTCAATATATGGATCATGAATTTCGACTAGGTCCTATACCAGGAAAGTCTTAATTTCAAGAGAGCTTATGTAAAGTTGTGTTATCGCGCATCGTTTATTTATATTCAGTCCATTATGTTCCTAGTTAACTTAAAAGTAAATCTATGATATGGAGGTATTTTTATTCTATAAGAAAATAATGAATAAACATGAATATTAAGTATAAACAAACAATATTTTAAAATATATATATATGCAACTATATATATATATATATACACATGCACTCGATTAGGTACCACGGTCAAGAAAATGAAATCATGGAGAAGACACAATAATAGAGTGAAAAAGATGGAGAGGAAGAAAAGGGACTTATATACATAAGCCGGTATTGTCACCGAGCTTATCTATCCGCCGATAGCCTCGCGTTTCTAGCGAGACCTTCTTGAGAACTTTTTCATGTTCTTCTTCGAGAAATCTAGATGAAGAGAAAGATGGAAAATGATAGAAATGTATGATGAAGCAGAGAAAGAAGAGTGACATATAAAAAAAGGTTTATGACCACCATAATTCTATAAATTATAGCTCATAACCATTCTAATTATTTTGGGAGTTAAAAGGAATATAAAATGAAAGGTATCATTTGTAGGTTATGAGAAAGATAAAAATTGTTAAATAAATAATTGCAAAAATGGGGATTTGAACATGTGACCTTCTTGGAATTAACCAATGAGCTACAAGGTTGTTCATGCACATATTTAATAAGAATTAAATATATGCTGTTACTTGAAAAGAAAGTGGGATTAGAAAAAGAAAAGAAAGAAATCAAATGGAATTGTCTTGGCATGGGTTTTGGGCTTTGAAAAATTATAGAATGGATAAATTAGATGAAGTGATAAAATAATATATTTACTGGAAAATAAAATATACCAAAAATAAATAGTTGTAATATTTTTTTAAAGAAATGATACGCGAAGGTATAACAATTTTAGGCTCTTTACAAATCACATGTCATATAGATAAAAATAAATAAGGAATCACAGAATATGATATGAGATAAGTATACAAGTAACGTATAAAAACAATATTATAAATATGTGATATGTACGACTAGTTAATTAAATCAATTGAAGAAAGAACATAAACAAAAATATAGCCTTAAGTGTTATGAACATGTGAGTTCCAATCTCTTCAAAATACGACTACCGGTTTGGGAGATATACATATTTTCGTATCGTCGCGCAAAACAGATCAGAATTTGTTCAGTACCGTCACACATTTTTAAAACATAATTTGGGTAAATTTCCTTCAGGTTTCATATTATGAAGATATTCGAAAATTTTAGGTCTTTCGATGTACATATCCAAACAACTAAGGATCGCACGATTTGGATTTCTGAAGCTCTAGTTATGATTATTTTAATATTAGCGTTTAAAACAGAAATTCAAATTTCTGAACAGCAACTATATGCTATATTGTAAAGCCTATATCGGATTATTTTATGAATTTCTAAGTAATCTAATATATAGGAAATTATAGTTCTATCAACTGTGCATCTACATATCTAAAGTTTGTCATGAACGGATATTGAAAGTTTGAGTTATGACCTATTTAAAAACAGTGTGCGAATCAGGACAGATTCTATCCAGATCCGTCACTAAATATTATAACGCGGTTTTCTTTCGATGTAGATATCCAAAACACTTGAGTTTGCTCAATTTGGATATCTATAGACCAAGTTATGCATCTTAAAAGTTGACCGATAAATGCGGTTTTCTGTTTTTATGAATATTAAATAAAAATGATGTAATTCATAAACCGTTATGCAGTTTGATCTAAAATTTTTATAGTACGTACAAAAATATATATTCTATCATATGTAAATTTCCTGAAATTTACACAAGTGGAATTAATTTCTAAAAATTATTTTAACGATAAATGTATTTTAATGTCGTATTTGAGAATGACAAAACTATGGGGGGTTTTATTAAATAATTACAAGATCTTAGGTTTCGAACATGTGATCTATGGAATAGCATTGGAATATATGAATAATATGCTAATATCAATAGTCTACACTAATTAATAAATTAACATCATTATGACATAAACAACAACACAAAAATATGAAAAGAACATATAACTAATTGCTACATGTACAACTATATTTAATGAAATACATATATAAATAAATATTTAATTAGGGACTACGACAATGCAAGGTGATAGGTCCAAGGAAAAGAAAACTAGAAACGAAAGAGAGAGAAGGGACTTACGGGTTATGTGAGTCGGTATAACAACCGGCTTACCCGTTCGATTTCTAGCAGCAAAAGCAAATCTGGGTGACCTATGCTCGAGCAACCAAGACAAGAATCAAGTTAGTTTCTAAAAGTATTCTCTATGGAGATTTTGAGAGAAAAGAAAAGAAAAGTAAAACGACACTTACGAAGTTTGTGAACGGTACAATACTTCGGTCTTGAATTCTTAGGGACGAAGTGAGCTCCGGTGACGCCGAAACTTCGAGAGCTCTAAGGATGAAAATTTAAAATAATTTTTTGAAGGAGGATGAACAATGAAGGAGAGAACATATAAAAGAATATTAATATGGTCATTATAATAATTCATAACCATAACCATACTAATTATTATATGCATTCATTTTGAAAGTTAAAAGGAAAATGAAATGAAAGGTATCATTTATAACTTATGAGAGAGTTTAAAAAAAATAATTGCAAGGCCCGAGAATCGAACTTGTGGCCTATGAAATAATAATGCAGAGACTTAACTAATGAGCTAAAAAAACTGTTCATGCACATATTTAACAAAAATTAATTATATGATATTGCTTGAAAAGAAAATGAGTTTTTGGGCTCATAATTTTATAAAAGAAAATAAAAACGAAATTGGGTTTGGGTTATGAGCTGGGTTAGATGTGTTTAATTTGAAATAGTTTAAGATTTAGTTTAAAGAAATGTGTTTGGAAAAAATAGATGGAATAATAAAATAATATATTTAATAGAAAACAAAATATACGGAGAATACTAAGAATAAATAAATACAATATTTTACTAAATAAAGAAAACACGAAGGTATAGTAATATTGGGGTCGTTACAAAAGACCTATAAAGGGATTGGAATAAAGGCAATGGAAATTTTAACTAATGTCATAAGTCTAGTATTGAAAGAGTCATCACTAAGAATATCAGGCTATCCCTCTCGAAACATCTTCATGTTTCAGTTTTACTGTGCGGTGTTAATTGAAAACTGCTTTCCCAATTAGATTCTGACTCCAGGGTTTATACTTACTGGGCTTGATTCTTACATCTGTATGGCGTTACAGATGCTGAGTAGGAGTAGAATATTGGGAATTGGATGATTAGATCCTCAATTTCAGAATTCTTTGTAATTGGTAAATTTTGAGGAAATCGCCTGTGTTTTGCCAAACGGCAAATATTTGGTTTTGAATATCCGTTGTTATGCACCAATTTCAAACTGATATGTCTGTACGTTTATTTTATGAAGTGAGATATAACTTTTTGAAATTATGTTTATAACATTTACCTTTATCGGTTGATGATTAGGTAAGGTGCATTCAATAACGGTGTAATTCTTCTTAACCATAATACAGTTTTCAACCTACGACGCACAGGGTTTGAATTATTAAACTCAAAGGACTTATACAAAATATTGTATGTTATCTGATGTCCATTAGGACAACGGGTTGGTACTCGTAATATATTCCGTTTACTTATGACTTCTCTGGTTTTAGACACACATTTCTTTGAAATACAAGGTCCAAATGATGAGAAGTTATAAATGTAAGAATAAAGTAGACAATCATACGTTGGAAGTATCAGGATTCTTCGAGGTGGTCGAAAATGTAGATACTTATGCTAGATATTCTGTCGTAAGTAATATTTTTTAGAATTTGCTTCTCTCTCAATTTACGCATCCGTGTGTGCGTTCCTTGATGAGTAATGCTGCATGACGTTTTTCCATTTAGTTGATATGCACTAGAAACAAATGCATAATCTTTTGAATCTGGTTCAAATTAAATTAATACCTTTCTTTCTGTATTAGATATAGATTGGATTCATATCTTAACGATGTTAAGATATATGGAGCTGTCCGGCTTATACTTAAAACCATAATCCAGATAAACTCAATGCACGTTTCAATGATGATAGTTTGTAGGTTATCCCGAGTTTTGTCGAGGGTCAACATTGTACCATTTGCAGGATCAATAGTTATATTATTCTTGACTCGCCACCTTTTTAGTAAAATGAATTCTTTTCAGAAAACATTAATGGAAGTATGGTAGAACTGGAAGTGATTTCAGAACCATAAATAGTTACTGAATATTCAATAGAACCTAAACATTCAATTGGATTCAAAAATCCATTAGCCACTCCGCAGATTTAGTAGGTAACCTCAGCAACCCAAGAGGTTCTTCAGTTTCCTCAAAGACGGTGACAAGGAAGTTTTGATGACCTAAGCTCATCACTATCGCTGTCCTTGACAATGAGATCTGACAGGTGGATGACTATAATGTCATTCTAAATTGAATTGAGAAGTGTATGTGTATATGACTCTCCCAAAGGGTTGTTGTAGTCAGTAGAAGCGGCGGAAGCATGGTGGACATGATGCTTATGTCTATTTATAGACTAAAATAGGGAGAGCAAAGATGGATCATCTATTCTTGATTTGACAGTCATAGTGTATGACTTCATCAAGAATAACCGATAGACCTGATAAGAAGGTTGAGTAAAGAGTACTGTCCTGGATTTTAGATGACATACTCCTGATAAAAAGTGTTGTTCCAATACTACAATCGGTTAAACTCTGGTTGTCCCAAATGTTTCTTCACAATGAATCTGGATAAAATATCAGATATTCTGATGACTAAATCTATGGTTTTAGATCTAGATTTAGGAAATGTCCCAATTTGGATACTTTGACATTCTAAGTGTTTTAGAATGTATGAATCCTAGCGTGGTGGTATACCCGCAGGTGATGGGGCCATCCTCTTTAAAAAGATATCTTCTGGACTGATGAGGAGAGAGATTTGTATGATTGGCATATCACTTGCTTAGGTAATTGAATCAATCATGAAATGTAAAGTACCACACCAGATATTGGTTTTGCATTAGCTGCAATAAACATATATTAATCCAATCCTGAAGAAATATTGGGAAGCGGTTATGAGCATGAGAGAAAGTTCTTGGTATAAGGTAACGACAGTGTCGTTCGGGAGGCGGTTATCATTTTAGACTTCCAAGATGACCTGGATGATAGTGTGGCTGTCAAAATTAAAGTTTACCCTCTTCTGAAGGACAGTCTGTTGGAAAATGATCTAAACGGATACCGAGGTAGGCATGGCACATGATACTGATTAAATTCAGCAGAAAATACAGTTTAAGATTTTTATTGGATTTGGAGTTCATTTATGAACTTGGTCGCACCAGATGTCCAAATAAGTTCTAAGACATGTATCGCTTATATCGAGAGATATGCGTTCTCCGAGATATAGAGAGATAAAGATAGAAAAATTGAAGCGGATTCACTCACAGATGCTATTTCTTGAACACGAATGTTTCGCAAATATGATCTACGAAACTGATTAGTAGAGAAGTTGGGTGTTCAGCATCATACGGCCTGTATGCGACACCGCAATAATTAGCCTTGAGTGAAAGTAGGAGATTGTTGACTATAGTGCTCTCAAGGTAATTATTGTAATCGCAGCCAGGAGATTATGATGATTGAAGGGGGACCTATACAGGTAGAACAGTCTTACTCGAGATGATAGTATGCTATCTGGTTTGACTTTATCATCATATACATGTATAATATGGTATTACGGATCACTATTACTTGTTGATAGAGCCCATAGAATTCTTGCTTAACTACCAAGGTTATTGTGGCGACCGCACTTGTGAGAACTGGGCAGTTTATAAGCAAATCCTTAAATATCCCTAGTCATAGGAATATCGAGACCGGGTATCGATATTCCAGAGTAGACTAGTGTATACTTTTCTTGACCCCGACGAGGGGCAATGGCCGGTTTCACAGCCGTTGGTGTTAGTTAGTCACCAAAGATTGTATACTGATGCTCGTTGGGTTATAACTTACACTGGACAAACTCGCCGGTAACATGCTAGATGGTATTATGCCTATTGTCTGATAGCAGTTCTCTGGTGACATGAGTACAGCATAGTATGTCGACCTGAGATTGTCATTTGTCTCATGTGAGTTCCCACTGTGTTTTGATTACTACCCTACCACGGCTCTACTAAGTCGTGCAAACAGGTTTTAGTTGGGTACAGTCCCGAGCCACATGGATGCAGTGAGCAGATCGCCGGGGATTCTTCTCTTCCGGTATTGGGGGTAGATATAGCGCAATGCACAGATAACCATCACCAGAAATTCTTGGCCAAGGTGGACGAAATTTACTGATTTGGATCAGTAGTTTCTCTATAGGAGATGGGCTTCATACCGACACGAATTATCGCGTTATTAGGGGGTCTGACGTTTTCCACCCCCTAGACCCGATATGCGACACTTCAGACGAAAAGACCAGACTGTACGGAGATTGTCAATTTCAGGCTCAGTAGAGATACGGATGAGTTTGCTTATCGACCTTCCTTTCATTCAATACATGGGTAGCCATTACGTACAACTAGTGCCGCTGACGTGCTTGTGGTTAAACCCACTGCCAGCGTATTGTCGAGTCTTTAGAGTCCCACACAGAGGGTTTCCCAGCTCAAGTGAAATGATCTGGTGTATGTATTTTGATGTGTACTTGGGTTAGATTAAATACGTGTTTTTATACACGTACTTTTAATTGGACATTTTATTAATACTAGTGATTGAAAATGATTTCCGGATGTGTAGTTGGAAAATTGTAAAGAAATCACAACCAAAAATATTTGACCGCAATCAATAACGGTGTCGGTTTGTAGCGCGTTAGTAAGTGCGGATCGTCCACAGGGATTGTGCGATTCGTTCGTATTTTTGTTTTGTTTGAATTGAAAACTTAATAGAAAAGAAAAGCAAAAAAACGATTCAAGATTTATATCGATGAATTTCAAGAATCAACTAAATCTAATCAAGAATCAAGAAAGCGTTAAACATCAAGAATCAAGAATTGATATAATTCCAATCGATTTAAATTTCAAGATTTGAAGTAAAGCTCGTAGGAATCGATTAGATCGTAGATGTGAAGAAGATTCAAGAATACGATTTCTTATCCATTAACAAGTTGATGCTAAATCGATGTAGATTCATCGAGGATCAAGGATCTTGCTAAGAATTAGGGTTCCTCACCCTATCCTTTGTCCATTCGATGAATCACATTCACTAGATAGCTTCTAGGAAATCGAATGATCAATCGTTGATCTCTAGATCGTGCGAAAGGAATCAAGAACGCATTCGCATCGATCTAGATCAACGATCATTCGATTTTCAAGAATTTACAATTGTTATAAGACTTAAGAAAACGTTAAAGATTCGTCAACATCATCATTCTACAATCGTTTCGATTCCTCCACGAGCGGAGTTTTACTCAAGCATCATCACGAAGAATACATTCAAGAATTGAATAAGAATCATAATGCTCGAATTGAAAATAAGCAAGTTTAAAGAATCTTCACCTTTATTTATTCCACAAATTGTTACACATTGCTCAAGACTACAAGAATTTGAGAAGGAACAAGATTGTCGAATCTAGCATCGCTTGGCTCCTTGAGTCGTGGATCGGCTTAGATCTCGTGCTCCGTTGAAGTCCGGCTTCGCTTCTAAAGGATCAATGAAGACTTGCTTGGCTTGCACTCAAAGGATATTGAATTTGGGCTTTGGATTAGGGTTAGGGTTTGGCACAAGTCTTGTCACTAAACTTGTGGGAGGATGAAGAACTAACTATTGATTGAAGATTAGTTCTCGATTCAACAACCTTTTTCTAGTGAGCCTTGGGTTCTTTTTATAGGTTTCCCAAACCCTAGCTCTAGGAATTTGAATTTTGAATTTCCCTCCAAAAGTTTGTTATAGGGAGAGGTTTCTAGAAGTAGTTAGTTAGAGGCTTAGCTTCTACCATAAGCTAGGAGGTTAGGGAGAAGGTTCTAGGTCCTTAATGGAGTTTAGATGAAGCTTGTTGTGGAAGCTTGGGGTGCTTAGTTAGGAACTCTAGGTTTGCTGAACTGGCAGAAGCTTCGAGATCCCTCTGGAAAATGTAGTGTCTTTCTGAAGTGTAGGAGCTGAAATGAGAATTATGAAGCTAAATTGGGGTGGTGACGTGGACAAGACGCCGCGGAACCGCGGCTTAAAGCGGCTCCGGCCGCGGTTCCTCGGCCATGTTGCTGGCTTGGGGCTTCATACTTCATGTGTTGGCTTCTTCTGTTCTTTGATGTATTCCCTGATATGTTGAATCTATGAATTCATTCTAGATCATTGCCAGATTCCAATTCCTTGAGTTGGCGTATTTTTTAGCCGTCTTTGTTATGTAATTTTGACCGATCTTCTATAATTTCCTGCACAGATTTCGAAACACAAGTTGCGATATGCAAGAATGATGCGATGCTGTGAAATACAGTCAATTTCCCTTATAGTGCTGGTTTTAAAGTCTAACACATGCAATCTGGTATTTCAGGACTGTTTTGCTAATATGTGCAATATGAATACCGAACACCTCTAGATGAATGCAAAAGATAGGGAAATTGCCGTGTTAAAAATGCATTATTTTCGACTGATCAACTAGCGTGTTTGAAAAATAGCCAGATTATCACATTTGGATAAAATGTGAGCTAGTATTATATATCTCTTTTTGGTATCTCTCTTTTTGGTATTTGTATTTTGACAGAATACGGTATTTATACGAATACGGTATTTATATAAATACGTGTATTTATGTCTTAATACGAATACGGTATTCGTATTTTGTACGAATACGGTATTCGTATTTTGATACAAATACGGGTGTATGTATTTGTATCATTTACTTGTATTAGTGTATGTTTGTGTACACACACACATACACATATACACAAAGAGATGGCATTCTATTCTCTTCTCTTTTCTTCAAGTTCCTTTTAGAATATTGTGGACTTGTGACTCACCATTTTGAGTCACAATTCCACTCATTATCCAAAAGAGAAAAGGAAAGAGGAGATTTTTAGTTGCCGTGCTTGCATGCTTGCTCAATTTTGAGTGATCCTCACCCTTTGCTTCTTCTTTCTCTTCTTTTGAGATTTTAGAAGTTGAGAAAGGAAAAAGAAAATTGAGAAAATATAGAGATTAGCTACTGCTATATTCTAATGATCAATTCTTAGTAAGTTTTATTTACTAGTCACTTCATTTAGTTCTTATTGTGAAACTAGAGCCTAGGTTAGGATTCTTTTGGATGGATCATTTTCGATAAGGAAGACCGACTCCCAAGCTCGTTCCCGGTAGACCTATGTTAGGAATATGTATGCCCTAGAGGCCATTATTGTATGATATAATGGATGCTTGGACATATATATAGAGGACTTTCTTGCTCGACATGATAGTATGCTATCTGGTTGCTCTTTATCTTAACATGTACACTTGTTTTAGTTTACTGTCTCATAGATACATGTTGATAAAGCTCTTAGTATGTTGGCTTGACTACCAGGACAATGATGCAGATCATACTAGTGGGGCTTGTGTAGTCCGCAAGCACATCATTTAACAGTTCCTAGTCGAGAGAGTATCGAGACAGGGCATCGATATTCCAGAGTAGACTAGTGTGTACGTTTTTGGACCCTTAATGAGGCAATGGTTGATCCCATAACCATGGTGTTTGACATCAAAGATTGTACACAGGTGCTCATTGGAGAATGGGTACAACGAACAGGACTCGCCGAGAACTCCTAGATGGTACCATACCTACGTCAGATAGCAGTTCTCAGGTAACACTTATACAGGTTAGTCTGTAGACCCGAGATCGTCATAATGTCTTGTGTGGTTCCTACTGTCCTTTGATTTCCTTCCTACTACGGCTGTAACAACCCTAAAACTTCTGTACAAATTTTTTTGTAAAGTACAGAAATGAATACCTTAGCCTGAGCACAAGTTATAAATTTAAATTGCTTTTAAATAGCAAGAAAACACTTGTAGCTCATTGGTAAAGCCTTGCATTGCTGTGACGTAGCCCTTGTGTTCAAATCCCTCCAGCCACATAATATTTTTATTGATTTTTCTTTTAAACTTTTAGAAGCCAAAGAGTTTGCACGTGCACTACACGTAAAATGAAAAGTCACTGAAAAATCAAACATATGCAAAATAATATTTATACAGCCATGAACACGTGGCTTCAATCCAGACCCCAATCCCCTCACCTTTGCCAGCGAGATCAAGCATGGGACCGGCGCCGCCGGCCCCCTCCCCCCGTTGCAAATGCTCCCATTTTTTTTCCTAGCATCCCTTGGCCTACCCTACTATCCCCATACTGTTTGATTTCCCTGCATTTATCCAGAGAGTGATAATTCACCTCTTTAATCCATTTTAATGCATATTTTAATTTCCCTCTTCACTCACAAAACCCTAATTTCTTCTATAAATACAACCCTACATCCTAACCCTCCTCATTCAGAAATCCATTTCCAAAACTCTCTAAATTTTCCAAGTCCAAAAGTTGTACAAGTGGAATTAGCCCAAGGCCAAGTTCCGGCGACTACTCGGGGCAAATCCGGAGACACTGTGACTCCATGCTGCTTTCAAAAGTTTTCTCTACCTCCCCTCTCTTCTCCAAATCAGTAAGTCCCCTCTTCTCTCCTCTCATTCTAATCTAAAACACTCTCATTTCAAAACTCATCGGAAGCGGAGTTATTCCGACTTCCGATTCTCTTTTCTTTAAAAACCCAAATTTTCTTAATAACAAACCTACCAAACTTCATATATTGTTTATCAATCATAACCAAACACTTTAGAACAAGTTTTATCTCAAAATAACATGTTATGCAACTTTTATCACATTTTTACGATTAAATACAACAAACTTTATTCCTTTGTATTACCTTTAGAAAACTCACGAGATAATGACCTAGCTCATCACAACACTCATTCTTGGTATAGCACGATAGCTTTTGGAACATTAGTTTGTGGGATAATTACAAGTTTACAATAAAATACCCTAAACTATTACAAAACCGTATTCTTTAGATTGTCTTACTTAAATTCCATACGATTAAGTCCTTACAACCCATTTTGGGGAATCCGACTTGGTTGGTATGGATTATCGCATATCTATCGGACTAGTAGTGCGAGATGCAGACCTCCTCACGGACCATACGATCTCGATGAAATTTGTATAACAATTTTAAGAAAAACGTGATTTCTATTAATAAATAAATTCTAATTTTTATAAATATATATATATATATATTATCAAAACATCTACTTTAAATATATTATATATATTCCATGTTTTCTAATCAAAAGAAAAAGAATCACAAAAGTTCATGAAAATACCATCAAGAATCAATACAAGTTAAATTATATGAAAATACCATATACTATTCAAGTTAGGTTTATATCTACTAGACTATCTCACCACTCGTAAAAATTGCATCTATGAAAACCCTAAAGATGATGATTAAATACTTGATATGTATTTTAAAAATATGTCAATACTATTTTTCATCAAACATTCTCAAGTTATAATAAATTACAATAAGGACCCTAGTAAATATAGGTTTAAGCGGGACCAGTTCTCTTGAGCCTCAGAGAGCCGAAGAATTTGGGTGCTTGCCTATTTAAAGTAGACAAACTAAAAAATGGGGTTATCAACACGGTAATTGTATTGGAAAAAAACACAAATCCTGTCGTCCATGTGTAGCAGTTACCGATAACATCAAAACTAATTCAGGACTTCAATTCGTTTTAAAGCGTCTGACTCAGACAGAGTCTCGGTATAATCTGAAATCAATCTATCCTTGAATACAATTCAAGTACAACTACAATTCAATATGAATCCATTTATACCAGATACAATCAATATCAACATGACTCGACTGAACCGAACCATGGATATACTCTATTTACATGACAAGCCATTTATATCCTTTCTGTTTACATGAATTACTGATATCATAGTTTCGGTAATTCTTAAATCTATAATTTACTTCGATACAATCAATACAAAATACATTACGGGGTTTTAAAGGGGTAGACTGGCACAGAATGTGTTAAAAGTGGCACGAGATGGTCATTAAAAGACGCAACTATACATCCATTACCATTGTTCCGTGGTTTTATCGACAGAGCCTTGTATTACGGGTTACCATAGTCCACGGTGTAAGTTGGACTCCTCTCGTATACACTGGAATATTTTGTACCAGGCTATAAACAACTGCGTTAACATAACAATAAAATATTATACCAGTTACATCCTCTTATCTGTCTATTCTATTTCTATCTCTTTGGGATTTACCGAGCGATTGTTCGCTGACGACATTCCTATTTCTCTTCTTTCTTTGGAATGTTGTCAGGAGGACCCGATTCCGAGGAGTTCGAGACCAGCCAGGAGCAATTGGAGCAGACCACTGAGCAGCACGACCACTAGGCTTCACTTGTACTCACTTTTACTTTCAATACATGCCATTATTTAGGCATCGCTTTCCAGTATTGTATTTTACTTTCCAGATGTATTGTAAAGAATGTTTAATCAATAAAAGTTGATGTTCAATTATATCTCTTGTCATTTTTCTTGTGTACTTTATCATATTGCTTATTTACGCTTAGCGTGTTTGCTTCTGAGTAAATGCGTAGCGGGCCAGTCACGTCTCTTTACCGTACACCGGGAAGCGGGGCGTGACAACGGCTCAAAGGAGTCATGCAAACTGGTGGATTTTGGGTACAGTCCCGAGTCATATGGAAGCAGTGAGCGATAGGAGGGGTTTCGTCCCTTCCAGTATTGGGAGTTGATGGTGCACTATACTCGATTGGCTATAACAGCAAGTCCCTGATCAGGGCTGATGAGATTTACTGGTAAGTGTTATCAGTAGTTTCTCGAAAAGTTATAGGCCACACATCGGCATGACTTATCAAATGGGTCTGACGATTCTACCCCCAGACTCGATATGCGACATATCAGACGAAGAGACCGGACTATATGGTAAGTGTTGCTTATACGCTTTATGGGAGTTTGGACAAGTCTGCTTATTGATCTTCTATTCGTTCAATACCTGAGTAGCCGTTACGTCTAGCTAGTACCGCTGACGGCTTGTGGGTTTCTGATGTGATCATTACCTACTGCTGGCGTATTAACGAGTCTTTAGAGTCTCACACAAAGCTTTCCTAGCTCAAGCGAAACGAAATAGGGCACATAAGGAGATACGTACGGGAGCTTGATTAAATACGAGTATGTGATACCGTATTCTAATCTAGCGATATTTGATATCAGTTAAGTTATATATGATATAACCGGATTATTGAATCAAGTGTTGATTCAATGATTTGATTTATGTATATATATTTGATATTGGACGGTTATATATGATATGACCGGATTATTGAATCAAGTGTTGATTTAATATCTAATATTGAATATTAGCCAGTTATATATGATATAACTAGATAATTGAATCAAGTGTTGATTTAATATTTTGATATACATATACATATGATATCAGTCGGTTATATATGATATAACCGGATTATTGAATCAAGTGTTGATTTAATAATTTGATATATATTTATATATTTGATATATATATATATATATTAACTAATATTAGCTCACTAAAGATTTTATTTTCTTGATATATATTTATATATATATGTGATATATATGTATATATATTTATTATTGTATCATGGTTGATGATACATAGAATTAGGATGTATGAGAATCATACATAAGAAAAAGAAAATAGAAATGATATATATTTTTTAAGACGAGACAAGAAAAGGAGTGAGTCATGGCTTTGGATGCTTGGAGAAGCATTGAGAAGCCATGACTCATCTCTAGTTCTTGTTTTATTCTTAGATATTTTAATCATCTCTATATTATTCTTATCTCATGAGTGACATGGTTCATTCCACCTCATAACTCATCCAAGTTCATCTCCTTCTTCTTCTCCTCTCTAGAGTTTTCTTGAGTTGAAGAAAAGAAAAGAGAAATATATTTCTTGGGAGCAAATTTCCTATTTCATCAACCTACACTAATCTAGCCCATTAGTTTAGGTTGTTTGCTTCACTAATATTTTGATTAGTGAAGAGTGAGCTTGAGTGAGAGAGACTTCAAGGTGGATCATCTTCGACATCGAAGACTACAAGCAAAGCTCGTTCCTTTCTTCAAGTGGAGTCAACAAAGAGTTCTAGGGACTATTACTTGGAGCTTTAGAAGTGAATGACCATTCTACAAAGGTTGTGAACCCTCTTCATTTAGTGTAGAACTTGTTTGCTTTACTCAAAAACCCAAATTCTTTAGTTCGATTCTTGTTTAGTATAACTTAGTACTCTAGATTTTTTAAAATTTCATATTTTATGCTTGTATAAACCTAGTAGTGGTGCTAAGACATACTTTCAACTTAGGAGCTTAAGAAGTGGAAAGAAGATGAAGGACACGACCACAAAGATACCTAACACCTAACCAAGTAGTCTAACTCCTTCTACCTTGCTAGTTTAGTGTTTGGATTCAATTCTAAGTCGTAGTAGTTCATGCTCTTATTTTGAAAATTTTCGTTTTGTATTCCGCATTGACTGCTAGTTTGCGGCACGAACACGAGCGTCTACTAACACCTCCATATTTTCAAGGTCGTCCTTCTTATTGTGTTCCAATAAGTTAATATTGTCGAAATCATCTATTAATCCAACACTAATTTGTGATTGCGAATCATAAGCAAAGTCAAGATCGCTTTCCATTCCTATGACATAATTAAGAAAAATATTAGGTTCATTCAAGCAATTAACATGATTGAAAAATGTATCGTAAGAAAAAATCCCTAAATCAAGCAAAAAAATATCAATAAAATTTATACCTTGACAGAAAATAACTCAATTGATTTCTAATTGCAGAAACCCAAATACCCAATTGTCTGAGAATGGAGAGGAGTGAGGAAGACGAAGGAAAGTGGTTGAGTCGGAGAACTAAGAGAGATTTCTCGCTATCAAGCTATGGATTGCGATGGGGAGAGCAGTAGTAGCAGATCTCGCTTCTAGGTTTTTCCATTGTAATTCGTGAACATGTCAAGCAGTGTGTTAACAAGATAAATACTTGAAGGAAAACAGTAACCAGTTATCTAAATACTGTAACAAAAACTAAGGTGTATTATTTAAAATGTAAAATTAATTAATTAACTAATTTATATACATAAACCTGTGTGTAGTAATATTTACATCTGCAACTAAACATACTGTCATATAGGTAAAGGATCACGAATTACAATGGAATTATATTGAAACTATAACGAACTAGCATGCAACCAGATAAACTTGTTATTAGTAAAATATGAATTAATGCTATAATATTGTAAAATGATATTACTTGCTAAACAATATAATGCGTACACTTTAAATAATTATATAAAAATTGGTATAGGTAAAATCACATGTTGCAAGGTTAGGAACGTGTCTCGATTGATATACTCATGACGAAATACGGATTTTCCGAACGATGGTGACGTTCGAAATCATAACATATACACGAACTTGGCCACAACGATTGTGTAATGCTCTGAGGTACTCGCTGGTGCTCTGTGGAATTCTTAGAGACTGGTACTTAGGTCGAAAGCGACGACGACGAGTCGGGATTTGCCGGCGACGAGATAAAATCGGGTTTCGAACTTGGAAAAGAAGAAAAGAGAGAGAAAGAAATGAAGGGGGTCTGGGTTTGAGGAAGTGTCAACTGGAGATGGGGTTTGGGTCGTGTTCATCGTGTAACAACCCTAATTTTTCCATACAAATTTTTGTACAATTTTTTTCAAAATTGTTTAAAGGGGTATTTACTGCCTGAGCACAAGATAAGTAATTAATTAGTTTAATTACAAGAAGGAGCTTGTAGCTCATTGGTAATATCTTGCACTGCTGAACCAAACAACCAGATTTCAAATCCTATACCCCACATTATTTTTAGTATTGATTTTTTTAAACCTTTAGAATACCAAGGGTTTACACGTGCATATCTCATAAAAATCCCACTACACCCAAAAATGTAACATTGCCAGAGGATAGATGAATCGTCGGAGGGGATTCCGGCAGCCTGACTCGGCCGGAAATCGGCCAACTCGGCCTCGACTCGGGCGACTCAGGCCTCCGACCGAGTCACGGCCGAGTCGGCCGATTCCGGCGATGACCCCAACATAAAAATTGCGTCTTTTCACATTCCCTACACACCTATATAATTTATTTCCTCAGACCATTTCCAGAGCTCTTTTAAAGCCTCATTTACTCCATTTTTAATACATTTTAATATATTTTTACATTTTTTTTCAATTAAACTCTTCATCTACCCTAACCCTAGCCTAACCCTATAAATACCACCCCTAAACACTACCCCCTCACCCTAAAATTCTGAGCCAACTCTCAAGAAATTCTTAGAAACCCTAGTGTCATTTGAAGTGAGCAAAGGGGCGAAATTCCGGCGAACTTCCGACGGCGATACGAGGAGTTTCCAGCGACAAAACGACGCACCAGCGATTCCCCTCTCTACCTCTACCTCCCTCTTTCTTGTTAACCCGTAAGTCCCACCTTTCCCCTTCTCTACTCTTTCTGAAAATACGAAATTCTAAAACCCGACGAAATCGGAACAAATCCGATTTCCGATTCGGTTCTGTATAAAACCTAACTCTTTCTTTAATACAATCATGCTACAACCACTACATGTTGACAATTAAATACTAACTAATCATATTGAACAAGTTCCATATCAAAAGTAATTGCTATTTCCATTTTACCGTATTTTTCATTAAAATACTATATAGTTTCATTTCTATATTTAAACAATCAAAACCTTGATATACCTTTAAGTAGATCACGAGGTAATGACCTACCTCCTCACACACTCATATTCAATATAGCACAATACCCTCGGGAACATAGAATACGGGAAAACGATATCTTGTCAAATAAATACCATTATTTATAAAACCATTTTTTTCTTAATGATTTAGTATTTATACAAATCTTTGCAAAGCACCGCTACAACCCATTTGGGGAACCCGTTCAGGATAGTGTGGATTATCGCACATCCTCGGGCTTAGTAGTGCGAGATGCAGACCTCCGCAAAGAGCATTCGGTCTCGAAAGATTTAAAATACGTCATCTTAAGAAAAACGAGATTTCTAGAATATAATATATATATTAATTTTATTTTCATATAAATATATGTATATATAACATTAAAATATCTATTTTTTAATAATATAAATATTCCAACTCTTTTCAAAATCACAAGAATCATTTTACACTAAAATACCATGAAATCCATACAAGTCAATATTACAAATAAAAACCCTTTATTATGAAATTAGGATATTTTCACTAGAAATATCACAACATAAAATCTATATTCATTACAACTCTAAAGACGATTAATAAATACTTGGGGTGTATTTTGAAAACTATACAAAAGTATTTAAAAAAACCTCAAGTTATGTAAATTACACTAAAGACCCTAGTAAACATAAATTTAAGCGGGACCAATCTCTTGAGCCTCAGGGAGCAGGAGAAGTGGGTGCTTTCCTATTTAAGGTAGACAACTTAACAACGGTGTTATCAACACGGTAATCGTTTTTGAAAAAAACACAAATCCTGCCGCCCATGTGCAGCGGTTACCGATAACATCAAAACAATCAGGACTTCAATTTACTTTTCTAATTGTCTGACTCAGATGAGTCTCTTTATAACCTGACTTGAATATAATTCAAGTACAATCTACAATTTACAATCTACAATATTACAATTCAACATGAATCTATGAATCTATTATTCCATATATTCAATCTATCAATCTATGCAACTTGACTGAACCGAACCATGGATATACATTCCATTTATATGATTCTCCAGTTACATCCATTTACATGATTATACAGTTACATCCGTTTACTGATATTATGCTTTCGGCAAGTCATTCAATTATACAATTTATATTACAAGACAATTCAAGTTGCAATACAATACAACAATACAATCAAGATAACACGGGGTTTAAGGGGTAGACTGGTACAGAAGGTGTTAAAAGTGGCACGAGACTGCAAGATTTAAGACACCTAACCGTATCCAATTGCCGTTGTTCCGGGCTTTCTAACGGAGCCTTACACTCTATACTCCGTTTGCCCTGGTCTCTCGCTTATAGAGACCCCTTTCATATACACGGGCATCCTTCTGTACCAAGCTATAAACAACAGCGTTAACACAATATTATAACAATATACTACAACTTTAAAAGCTACCTTCTTATTATGTCTATTCTACTTCTTCCTTATCTTTGGGACTTACCGAGCGATCTGTTCGCTGACGACATTCTCTTTCTTCTTCTTTGAATGTCGTCAGGTGATCTGGACACGTCAGAGATCGAGCCCAGCGCTGAAGATTTGGACCAATTCAGTGAAGACCCCAAGCTCTAGTTCATTGTACACTTTCTATTTCAGCACTTTTCATTTCTGCCATTGTTCAGGCATTGCTTTATTTCAATTGTATTTACTTTCCATGTATTGTATAGAAAGAATATGAATAAATAAAGTTGTTGTTTTATTATATCTTGTCTCTTGTGATTTTACTTTTATATTGCTTAGATACGCTTAGAGTATTTACTTCACAGTAAATACGTAGCGGCCTCGTCCCGTCCTCCGCCCGTATACTGGGAAGCGGGGCGTAACACATCGGCGGGGAGCTAGGGTGGCGACGGCGGTCGGCTCCGGCGAAGCACGATAGAGAATAGAAGAAGAAGAAGAAGATGTTGCTAGCGGTGATGGTGTGGGTGGTGCTCTGGTGCTGGCATGAAGGACGAGGAGATGACTGGGATGGTGACGACGGCGATTAGGTTCAGGTGTCGGCGACAGAAAAAGAGAACGGAGTGAGTTCTGAGTTGTGGTGGTCGGGGTTGGAGCTCCGGTGAGATCACGAGAAAGGGAGGAGGTGGCGACGAGGAAGAAAAGGAAATGACGGAGTGGTGACGATGACGATGAGGGGACGACGACGAGGTGAAGGGCTCGGGTGAGAACGAGATAGGAAAGAGAAAGAGAACGAGACAAGGGGGAGAGTTTTAGTAATAATAAAATATAATAGTTATATTAATATATATATATATTATATATATAATATTATGGTAACTAGAAAATAATAAATGCTACCAATCTTTTACTCGAATCTTTCTAAAAAATATATTTTTTGAGAATAATACCTGTACGTAAAATCTTAAACCATAATATGATAATCTAATGTAAAATATATATACCCCCAAATAAGATTTAAATAAATATATATAAAGATTAATAAATATTTTGTTATCTTATATTTTAGGATTTGCACATGATAGATAAGAGCGAAATAAGATATGAGGTGATATACCATGCAATGTCAGTTAGCAAAAATATCATTTATACATAACTTGTGGCTCTAAATAGATATATTAAGATTTAAACATATATAATTTATATATAGTACTATATTCACATAGATACACTGTACTGGTAAATATTAGATATAATCTTGTACCATATAGGGTTCTAAACATGCGGATCGGGCCGGATAACGACTACTACAATTCGAATCACTCGCAATCCAAATAAATAAACAAAAGAATTATAACTAAAACTTAAAATACCAAGTTATACTGTATAAACGTACTAGGGTGTTACATTATACCCAACTACAAAAGAATTTTGTCCTCGAAATTCACTGAACAGGAAAAGACAAGAAAATACGAATCTAAGGAAAAAGATGTGGAAACTTTTGTCGAATATCGTTTTCACGTTCCCAAGTAGATTCTCCATGCGAACGATTTCCCCACGAAATGAATACTAGAAGGATTACTTTATTCTTGAGAAGCTTTTCTCGTCGATCCACAATAGTCATTGGTCGCTTTTCATAGGTTAAATCATCTCTTACTGTCAGTTCCGAGTGATCAAAGTTAAATCTTCGCTTTGTCATTGTCGCTTGTTTTGAAAATTTTCACGTTCCTAGATCACTCGGAACTGACCGTAAGAGAAGATTTAACTTATGAAGAGCGATCCATGGCTATTGCGGATCGACGAGAAAAGTTCTTAAGAATAAAGTAATCCCACTAGTACTCGTTTCATGTGGAAATCATTCGTACGGAGAATCTAGTTGGGAACGTGAAGGCGAGATTCGATAAACTTTCCACACCTCTTTTCTGTTCCGTGAATTCCGAGGACCCCTTTTCAGTGGATAAGATGGCCGCGCTCCAGCTCACTCAAGAATGGGACGGCAGTGGTCCGCCGGCAAGCTCGTTCTGATCTTGGACGCAGTACATTGGAATCCTGAAGCACCACCACGAACGCTTTCGTAGTTGGGTATAATGTAACACCTTTGTATGTTTATACAATAATTTGGTATTTTAAATCTTGCTTTAAAATTCTTTCATTCTTTTTGATATTGGATTGCGAATGATTCAAGTAGTGGTAGTCGTTATCCGACCCGACCCGCATATTTGAAACCCGATATGGTGCGAGATTATATCATATATTTACTAGTACGGTGTATCTCCGTGAATCGAGCACTATATATATTTTATATATATTTAAATCTTTATATATCTATCAATAGTATAAGATATAAATAAATAATATTTTTCTAATTGATTTTGCATGGCATATCACCCCATATCTTATTGTTGCTCTTATCTATTATATTCATATCCTAAAATATAGATAACAAAATATTTAGTAAATTTTTATGAATATTTACCTAAATTTTATTTGGGGGTATATGTATTTAACACTAGATTATCGCATTATGGCTAAAATCTTTACGTATGTATTTATTTTTAAAACTATATTTTTTGACTAGATTCGGGTAATATTTAGAGTGATTTGATAATATCTGTAAGATCCTACATAATGTATAAAATATATTCCTATACCCTTTATATATATAACTATTATATATATATATATATATATATATATATATATTACTAATAAATTTATTTTCAAATAAACTCTTTCTCTCTCTCCCCCCGTCTCTCTTTCACTTTCTCTCTCCTCTCGTTCTCTTTCTTTCTCTCGCTCGAGCCCTAACCCACGCCGACACTACCCCCGATCTCGCCGTTCCCTCATCGTCGAAGCCAACCCTCCTCCTTCGTCCTAACCGCACCCATCACCTCACCATCTTCCTGGCTTTCTCTCTCGACCATCTCATCTCCCTCGTTGTTGCCAGCGCCCAGTCCTCCTCACCTCGTTGCCGTCCTCAACCGGCGACCATCACCCCATCTCCAATCCTGCACCTCGCCGAAACCTCACCAGCACCTCACTGCCATCAAGCCATCATCTTCGTCAACCTCGACCTCGTCTTCTTCTTCTTCTCTTCTCTGTTCTTGTTTCACCGGAGTTGGTCACCATCGCCGATGACCCAGACGACCCTAGTCACCATCCTCATTTTCTCAAGTCACCACTTCTCGCAGTTGCTAAGTTCAACCCGAGATTTTGCTTGCGTCAGGTTTGCATCGTGTCTTTATTCGGTGTTCGAAACGTAATATCCGTATTTTCGTCGTGAGTTTTCAATCAGGCAAGTTTCTAAACTTGCGACGTGCTACATTACATATTCCAATATATACTTATTTATTAGTATGCGTATATTAATAGTTAGCAAGTTATTTTCAATATACAATTTTACAGCATTAATCTGTATTTATATCAATAACAGGTTTATCCCGTTGCATGCTAATTCATTATAATTTTATTATAATTTTCACTGCTGTTTCATTTCCTTTACCTAGACTACAGTATACCTAGTAGCAAACGTAAAACGTTATTACAAATATATATATATATATATGAATAGATTAATTATACCTTACAAAATAGATAATATACATTACTTATTTCTACAGTGTTTTAATAAACTGGTTATTGTTTTCAGTTAAGCATTTATTCTGATAACACTACCTGACATGTTCACGACACGTTACTGGACCTGTTACTCGGATCATTTACTAATACCGACAATCCTGGCTTGTTATCCTGATAGACATGATTTGTTGTCTAGATAGACAAGAGTTGTACCTGCTTGATCATGTGTTGGCATTAAGTAGATATCATCAATACCTGATTTGAACACAAAACCTGGATAAAAAGGGGGAAATCAATAATGAAACCTAACTTGTAACTCAACAGTTCGATACTTTCCAGAGACTGATCAGTCGATACAGGCTTTGGGCCCCGGAATGGTGATGCTGACATCATTCGTCTGTACATGATACCATGTTTTTACTGTTTAGCGACAGGTTTCGGATTCAGCCCCGAGGATCTTGACCGTGGTCCTGGGCACGCACGGGATACTATTGAGTTATATCGACGATTCCATTAATTGATTTCAAAGACTTGTAAAATAGATAATCTAGAAGCACAGACTTTAGGATACACGTGACACGTCTATATCTCACAGTTTTACACCTGTATTTATTATTTATACTCATGTTTTCTTTATAGTATTCTATTCTAGTTATTACTATTGTTATTGATATTTATGACGCACTAACATCTGGGTTTCGCATGACCCAGATCTTTTGACCTTGTCGCGGAAAGATCAGGAGTATTTTAACAAGCAAACCGAGCTGTGAAGAGCTTGATAGTTAGTTTTAGAGATGCTTAGTTATTTTATTTCCGTGGTTTAAATTTATCGATGTGATCCCATAAGGGACGTGATTTAGATATTATTCTTATTAGAACTTTTTTCGTTTCCGCTATATACATCTCTTGATTTTTTTTCTACTGTGGCAGATGGACATGTGTTAGTTAGATTGTATTTACTATTCATGATATCTGATTGACAACCGTAATGTGACTATTGAGGAATCTTTTCTAGCCATAGGTAGCATGGTTGGCTCTGTTATGTGTCATATTTATGTATTTTGGGAAGCGGGGCATGACACACATACATGAATTCACGTGCCGTTGTCCCGTGGATTATGATGGGGTCTTGTACTACATATTACCATAGTCAACATGGTAAGATGGGCTCCTCTCGCATACATGAATACCTTTTTATCAAACTATAAACAACCATGTTAAAATAACAAATCTTATACCTGTAAATGATCATGCTTAGATACTCGCTTATACAATCTTACATGTTCACATTACTTGGTTTCTATTCACTTTATATACCATTCAGTCATTTTCTTTTACTTCTTTTGGAGACTTACCGAGCGCTAATTCGCTGACGACATTTTTCTCTGTTTCTTTTCTTTGGAATGTTCATCAGGATGACCGGACTCTGAGGAAATAGAGTCGAGTCAGGAGGACTTAGACCGCTTCGTTACTGTCACGACCCAATTTAGGAATACAACCGGCACTTAAATCACGTAACGTCTAAAGGTGTAGCGAAATTCAAGTAACGCGAAAACCCAAAAATCTAAACCATGAATAGAAATAGAGTGGTAAAACATTTGTTTCAAAATATCACATCTCTTTTTAAAATCTCAAGTTATTACAAAAAAATTCGACAGTATCTCCTTTGTAAAAACTGGTCCAAAAAGGATACAAAACAATCTCACACCTAAAAGCGGAACACAGCCATAACATAAATATACGACGCCATATGCGAAGAAATAAGCAAATAAGAAGTAAAACAATATCGCAACATAATACAAAAGCCGGCTCACACGAGCACGACACCTAGAGTCACATATAATACAAATATCGAATCTCTCAGTCTCGTCTCTAAGTCAAATACATACATGTGGTAGATGGAAAGTACTGGATATAAAATAAGATATACAAGTAGAAGCATATGGATACTCGCACAAAACCCACTTACAGAATATCTCACGCCTAAAAGTAGCGGTGTCCACAGAAATAAATGCAATAGAGTGCCCTACCGCGACTACACTAAAGATCAGTCCTGCAAGATACTGTAGCACAACGGATGTGAGTTGCCAGCTCGTGAATAGCAAATAACATCATACGGGTAATCGTAAGCATGCATGAAAAGCAACAAATCCTAAATATACAGTCATGATGGCATATGTAATAATAGTGTGGAATGCAACATAATCCTGATCAAGGTACAATATCGATATAATAGAGCATGTCATAATAAGTCCAATATGTGGGATAAAACAGAGTCATCATCAATAAATCATCATAAAACCGGTGTCCATCAACGATACCCAAATCCCAATGTCTCAAGCGCCGTCACTCTGATCGGCCCTCATGTCTATCTCATCATATAACTCCGAACGGTATCCTCCGGATATCCGCCGAGTTTCCATACAATCACCGGTAGGTAGTGCTTTCCTGTCAGGCTCATCGTCTACTCCACGATTTTCTTGCCCCGGGGTACCTTACCGGGCCCATCATGTACCTGCAGACGGTTCCTGCTCACTCCTCGAATCGGGTATACTTATCACTCAGAACCGAGAAATTCATGGTGGCTACGAAATATCATGTCAAGAAAACCGCAAATATCATGAAAACATCATATGAGAACATGGTGCTAATAGCAATGTATGTATGATCCTGACATGATGTGTACTAGTACAATAACGAAAGTATAAGTATCATTTATGAATGTAATACAATATAGTTATTCATGGCAAATTCTATAGTGTGCGTGATATGGCAATTACCAACGGTGTGTGTGGGCATATGAATCAATGCTCATGCAATATGAACCGTTAGTAACAGTGCAGTGCCCCTATTAATAATATGTCAATGTACAACAGGTAATAGGATACACAATATGATACGCATATACAGGTCACAACATATAAACATATAGCACAAGGTATAGTCATTTGAATCTAGCCATCGGCGCTTAACGCCATACAGGAGATTCCCCCGTAGATGTTAAATCTACTCACCGGACGGTCTCGAGCTATGTGAATTCGATCACCTCCTTATCCTTTCTAGCTGCGTCCGAAGTCCCCGCAAGTGATCCTAGTATCACACAAAACCGTAACACGTGAAGTTAATAAACTTTCCGATAAGACACGGACACACACACTAAGCTAACGAACAAACTCCCACAAGCTATCAAGTGTTAGCCTAGTGAGCTAATCGTGTGCAGCGACATCCTAGATCACCCCTAAAGCTGCTAATCGCACGAAACAGCTCAACGAGAGTCGGATAAATCCACATCGCACTATATCGAAACACTTAATATATAGCAATTCAGTCCAAGATTTTCCTACAAAAGGAATTAGGGAAAGTTGCACATACCATAAACCTACATATAGTTGCAGAGAGCCCATGACCAAGACTCACAAACAGACCCCTTACTCTGGCCGCAATTTGCGGCCAGAAAGATTAAATTTGGGGCCTCGTAGTGAAGGGGAGGGCTCAGGTTTTGGGGGTAGGTCCTGAGTCTCTAGACTACCTCTCTGTAGTGACAACTTCTCAAAAGGGTCTCGGGTTTGATAGCAGATTCAAACAAAACACTAAGTCTTAACAAAATACGATATTAACCACTAAACCACAACATTAAGGTATTTTAGTGGAAGTAGAAAACATAGAAATTTCCCTTGGAGCCTAATTATGGGTTTTAGAACATTACCTCACCAAAACTTGGATGAAACCCTAGTCATGCAAGCTCCAAGACTTCAAGAGAGGTTAAACATGTTTAAAGAAGGGTTTAGTGAGGTTTTGGTGTTGGTTTAGGCTCAAGTGTAAGGTGGGAAAATTTCCAAAAGAAAGATTGTGTAAGAGTAAGAGGAAGAGGAAGAGAATGAGAGAATGAGAGATGGCTCTTGAGAGCCAGGCTCTCTCTCTCTCTTCATTTAATACTCCCTCACTCCCGTGTCTCCTCCCATGCCTCCATTCTTTACTCTTTTCTTTTTCTTTTAAAATAAAATCTTTTGTTACTTAAAATAAATACATAACATAACATAATGCTAGGGTTAATGTGTCATGGCAAGAAAAACATGATTAGCACATCCTTAACCCTATATTAGCATGCACATGTGTGTGCATAACTACAACAAGTACATAAATAATTAAATAAAATATTAATTAATTATAATAAAATATGTGAAAAAAATTATTAGTTAAATTTATTAAAAACCCAAATTGTGTCGCTTAATTAACTCTAATCACGTTTTAAGGTGTTACAGTTATTCAGCCAGACTACTAGTTTCTTTCTGCTTTTACTTCTGTATGCCACTGTTTATGCATTTGTTTTTATCTTTGTATCTTTTGATTTTAGACAGTTGTATTTAAAGTTGGATGTAAATAAAGTTGTTGTTTTATTTTATTACTCTTGTTATTCTTGCACCTTATTATATTACTTACTTACGCTTAATGTATTTTCATAGTTAATACGTTGCAGACTTGTCACGTCACCGTTTCTATCTACTGGGAAGCGGGGCGTGACAGTACTCACCTGTACTCTACGAACCCTTCTCTGTCTCGAGAGATGTGGTCTGTAACTCCTAAATCTACAATCCACAAATTTGTAGAGTCAGCCATCATCACTGTACTAGCAACAAATGTTGTATAGTGAAAAGAGTGAGATTAGGCCTCTCGCGGTCGTGAGTGAAGTGGTCTGGCTGTCTACAGTTGAAGAAAGTATCTCTCTTGCCTGACCTTTTCCTGCACCTCACAGGTTTCTTAGGCTTCGCCTTTTCATCCTTCATCTCTATATTTGATCCCTTATAAGACCCCTTGCGTCTAAGCTCTTGGCCTTGCGATTGGAGTCTTCAGCTGCCATAGCTGTGGATGATGGCCTCTTAGTCTTAAGAGTGTCCCCACGCTCGACTTCAAACTAAACTTTAGCTCTCACATCCTCAAACATTTTCACGTTATCAGAATGGGATAACAGGAGTTAGAGATCATCCTCGAACCTTTTGGCCCATTTACGACCTTTTGCCCCCCTCCCCCACTCTCACACCTCGTTAGGTGCTAGGGATGGTAATTAAACGAGCCAGCTCGGGTTCGATCAGGGTTCATCTCCGTTTTAACTCGTTCAAACTCAGTTCACTTATTAATAAGCCGAACATGAGCCTGAAAACCTGGCTCGTTTTTTAAACGAGCCGAACTCGAGCTCAGCCAGGCTCGTTCGGTATTTATTCGAGTTCGGCACGGTTAAATAGTTTGAAAAAAAATATTAATATGTAATATAGAGCGGATTCTATACAACTCTCATGACACTTAATTCAATTAAGGAACATTATATAAAGTGCAACTGAGATGAATATAAAACCCAGCACTTGGACACATTCCATATTCTTGATGTTAATTTTTTTAATCTTTCCATATCTCAAAACACTGGGTCTTAGACTCTATAATTGTTGTTCCCGTCTCAGCCTCTTACAAAATACTTTTATGTTTTCTTCTGGAACTCCTATAATGGCTATTGACCTATCTTCAGTCTCTACCAAACGTCTCTTTGTCATTTCCATTCAGAGATTGTCTAATAGAACCTGAGCTCGACTTTGGCTCATTTGAGGCTCGGTGAGCTAACGAGCCGAACATGAGCCAGACCTCCTCAGCTCAAGACAAACTCGAACCGGGTTTGAGCTCGCATAAACTAAGCCGAGCCGAGCCGAGCTTGGACAAGGGTCGGCTCCTTCAAACTCGACTCGATTACTCCCCTACTAAGTACGCACCTCACTGGACCTTTTGGTCCATTTGGAACCCTTTGACTTCCCACTCCCGCACCTCGCTAGGTGTGCACCTTCTTAAGTATGTACCTCACTGGATCTTTTGGTCCATTCGAGACCCTTTGGCCCCTACCTCTCTTGCACCTTGCCGGTGCGCACTCTGCTAGGTGTTCATCTTACCACATGCCCTCGCTTCTGTTTTTCTTGTAAATATTTTACCAAATAAAGAAATGAATAAAATAGACATGCCCCACACTCAAATCGAAGACCCATGGAGCAACATCAAATGGAAGCCGTGGTGGTGATGTACATGAACCTAAAATTATTTAGAGATTTCCACAAAACAAGCCGGTTAATGAAAGGGCTGTTAAAAGTAAATTTAGGCTCTTAGAAGACTTCTTGACAACGGCACACTGTGATATTTTAGTATCTACTGTTGGTTTCTGGTAATATATAATCTCTACCATTTCATAATGATGTAGATGTCTAGTGCTGGCTCTTAAATTTCATGGCTAATTTTCATGTTGACGGTGTTGTGATGAGGTTGAAAAATAGAAAGAGAAAAGCGCTCAAATCGAGGATCTATTGCACCATCATATGGGAGCCTGCGAGCTTGTTCTTTTTTGGTGATTATCAAATTAAGTATTTGCTATAAAAATTATTTATTTTAATTTCACTTAAAGATGAATTGGTAGATATAGTATTCTTAGCCCTTTGATATTTGATAGAAAACAAACTTTGTAATTAAATGTTGTTATATAGAATTGAGAGACTCAAAAATTTTGGATATCAGATGTCCAACCTAAATGAATTTTGCGGCGATGCAGAAGATATCTAGGCATTGTCTTTAATATCTTTTTCATGGGCTTTAAATCTAGACCAATTTCATTAAATATTATTATTATTCTTTTTTGATGAAAGCACGAGATCTTAATGAAGACAAAAGAAAAGGAAAGGAAACTATAGATATTAACATAAGATAATATATAGTGTGGCTTTAGAATTTGTCAGGTTGTGATTTCTCCCAAAATAACATGCTTCCCACTAACATCAAACTTTTAAATCATAATTAAATTTAAAATCCACTGCGTAACTTAGAACTTACGGTGGAAGAGTTTAGTGTTAAATTATTGTATAAACTGTGTGTGTTTATGCTATATATTTGGTGATTCAAAATGAACATAAATTATAAATAAAAATTACTTTTTAATGTAGATAAAGTGCGATCATAAGATTTGCAATTATTAAGTTCCCAATTAATATCGCTTGATTATCAATCAAGCGAGCATGTTTAATACATATTATTTGTTTGAAAAATTAGCTAAAGATTAAGTCACAGATCAAGAGATCCAAATAGAAACCACGAAGTTTCCTTTCCATAAACATCAACCC
This sequence comes from Agapanthus africanus, assembly GCA_030015575.1. Lineage (NCBI taxonomy): Eukaryota > Viridiplantae > Streptophyta > Magnoliopsida > Asparagales > Amaryllidaceae > Agapanthus > Agapanthus africanus. The sequence continues at coordinate 179,479,383 of CM057338.1, read as the reverse complement.
ACCAAATTACACGGCAAACTTTCCACAAACCATCAAATAAAACCCTAAACACATGAAACCACAACCAGTTGACGAAAGCAAACCCTAAGCCCTTTCGCCTCGGATCCTCCTCGCTAGCTGGATGTCCTTGGGCATGATCGTCACCCGCTTCGCATGAATCGCGCAGAGGTTGGTGTCCTCGAACAGCCCGACGAGGTAAGACTCCGCCGCCTCCTGCAGCGCAGCCACCGCCGAGCTCTGGAACCTGAGATCGGTCTTGAAATCTTGGGCGATCTCGCGGACCAATCGCTGGAAGGGGAGCTTGCGGATCAAGAGCTCCGTGCTCTTCTGATACTTGCGGATCTCCCTCAAGGCGACGGTGCCGGGGCGGAAGCGGTGGGGCTTCTTCACGCCGCCGGTGGCGGGGGCGGACTTGCGGGCGGCCTTGGTCGCCAGCTGCTTCCGCGGGGCCTTGCCGCCGGTGGACTTGCGGGCTGTCTGCTTGGTTCGCGCCATCGGATTAGGTTTATAGGGTTTTGGGGGATTTTTTTCAGTGATGTTTGGAGATTCGGGGGAGATTGGGGGATTATAAAGGGAGGGGGGGAGGGTTTGGAAATTTGGGAATTTTGGCGGTAGTGGATTTGGAGCGTTGGATTGGGTTTTGAATGGACGGTGGGTGTTTTGGTTGGAAGGACCACGCGGATCGCCATCCGCGGCACTTGCTTGTTTTCGCTTGGTTTGTGTTTTTTTGTTGAGCCATTATTTTACCCTTTTTTTTTTTGACCGTTTGAATTAGTATGGACCTGACCATGGTTGATGGTTAGAGTTGGGTTTCAAAGTCATACTCCTCTACATTCAATTGGAAAGAGACGTTGCTACCATGTTTCGCTAGCGCGGTATGTTTGTCTTGTTTGAGCTAGCTTATATTGATGTGTCGGATTTTGTGTAGACATGTAAATGAATATCTTTACAAGCGTTTCTACTGTTTACAATAAAACAAAAGTAAAGAATTTGAATAAATGAATGGTATTATTATCGTTGTTGTTAAGAAAAAATATCGTGAATGATCGTCACCGAGTATTAGTAACAAATTGCAGACGGAAAATCATAGTTGAAAGTGTAATTTGATGTTCTAAAAGGCTGCATGTTTCAAAATGGCATGAGTTTGAACAGATGCAGTTGATGAAAAGGTTCATAATTTATATATTTCACCAAAACCAATAATGGTCATTGCTTCCATGCAAATTCCACTAATCATGTATATGTGATTTTTTTCTTAGATTTTGAACTGGTCCTTATGCCTCATCAAAGCATGCACGCACACAAACACACAGTATTCATGGATTTACCCCAAAAGCATTAACTTATAACCTGATGATGCTCGATATTGGCAATCCCCAAGATCGTGACACGTGACGGGTGATGTGTCCCAAGACCCAGAAGAAAGGGCCCACAGAGGCCGACCAGGCCACCCTTGTACCCGACCTGCAAGCGCAAACTGGCCCTCCTCGGGCCCCCTGCAAATTGGCCTCCTCGGCCCCTCAGCTCGCCCCGAGCTGCCACAGGACCAAGACTCCTCGGCCCTCTTGCTCGTCTCCGAGCTCCCCAGCCGAAGCCGTATTCCTCGGTCCCTCCGACCGACCAACTCCACCACTCACAGGCGTAACCACCGCTCCGCAAATCTCGCCACGCGCAGATTCTCCGCCAGCAACGTCCCACGTTCCACGCCATCACGATCCCCATCAATAGGCGATCCGCTCTTTACGCGGGCGTGACGTCGGAAGCGTAACTGCCGGCGAGATTCTCACGCCTGCTGCTGCGTGCTGCCGCCGCTATATAAACCCCCATCACAGAGGGGTCAAGTAAGCCATGCTTCACTCTTTTAAGCCGTTACTCTGCTCGGATCTCATCACTAACTTGAGCGTCAGAGGGTCCTTGGTGGTACTAAACCATCCCGGGACTTCTTTGCAGGTACTCGGCAACAACTCTCTCACCTCACCTCTTCCTCCAAGAGCTCATTGAGACCCACACGCGAAAGAAGATAATCAACTAAGTCCACCGCGAGATCAATGGAAGACAACATCTGACGGAGGCCCGAAAAGGAGCTCCATCAGTTGGCGCCGTCTGTGGAAACCAAACTCCACAAAAAACAAAGTTGGCCTTCCGATCTCCATCCCCATGACAAGCGATCACCCTGAAGATCCAGATACCAGCCGCCGCCTCCCCCTCACCAGAGACGCGGGTGAACCTCCTCCGGCGACCGTCATCAACGCCCTCGCCAGCCGAATAGACCGACACCCCCTCCCTTGACAGGGTCGCACAGAGGGGGCTCGCCACGGCGGCTCGAGGGCCACCTCACCCAAGGATCTAAGCCCTCACTAAGAGGCAGCCCAGCAGCTACCTTGCTCGGCTATCCCTGGCGGGTAGCTTCCCTACCGCAACGCCAGGGATCAGAAAGCCCACCCAGAGGCAGTCGAACCCGAGGATCCCTCGCTCGGCTATCCTTGGCGGGTAGCTTCCCTACCGCAACGCCAGGGATCATAAAGTCCTCCCAGAAGCAGCCCAGCAGCTACCCTGCTCGGCTATCCCTGGCGGGTAGCTTCCCTACCGCAACGCCAGGGATCAGAAAGTCCTCCCAGAGGCAGTCGAGCCTAAGGATCCCTCGCTCGGCTATCCCCAGCGGGCAGCTTCCCTGCCACAACGCCGGAGATCAAAAAGCCCTCCCAGAGGCAGTCGAGCGCGAGATTCTCTCGCTCGGCTATCCCCAGTGGGCAGCTTCCCTGCCACAACGCCGGGGATCAAAAAGCCCTCTCGGAGGCAGTCGAGCCCGAGGTTCTCTCGCTCGGTTATCCCCAGCGGGCAGCTTCCCTGCCACAACGCCGGGGATCAAAAAAGCCCTTTCAGAGGCAGTCGAGCCCGAGGTTCCCTCGCTCGGCTACCCCCAGCGGGCAGCTTCCCTTCCACAACGCCGGGGATCAAAAAGCCCTCTCAGAGGCAGTCGAGCCCGAGTTTCCCTCGCTCGGCTATCTTTCAGGACAAAAGCCATCGCCAAGAGGCACCGGGCAGTAACCCTGCCCGGCCGAGGGTCCTTGGTAGGCTTCTTACAGCCTTATAGCTCTTCCCGTGCCAAGAACCAAAGTCCTCCCAGAGGCAGTCGAGTCCTTGCTCGGCTATCCCCGGATGGTAGCTTCCTACCACAACCGACAGGGATCAAAGTCCTCGCCAAGAGGCGCTGGGCAGTAACCCTGCTCGGTCCCCGTCCTGAAGGATCAGAAAGCCCTCCCAGAAGCAGTCGAGCCCGAGGATCCCTTGCTCGGCTATCCTTGGCGGGTAGCTTCCCTACCGCAACGCCAGGGATCAGAAAGTCCTCCCAGAGGCAGTCGAGCCCGAGGATCCCTCGCTCGGCTGTCCCTAGCGGGTAGCATCCCTACCGCAACTCCAGGGATCAGAAAGCCCTCGCCAAGAGGCACCGAGCAGCTACCCTGCTCGGCCACCCTTCGCAGGCCTCAAACGGCCCCTCCAGTGCTGCTCGGCCATCCTTCGCAGGCCTCTCACGGCCCCTCCATCGTCAAGGATCAAAGCCCCCGCCAAGAGGCGCCGAGCAGCTACCCTGCTCGGCCATCCTTCGCAGGCCTCTCACGGCCCCTCCAGCGTCAAGGATCAAAGCCCTCGCCAAGAGGCACCGAGCAGCTACCCTGCTCGGCCACCCTTCGCAGGCCTCAAACGGCCCCTCCAGTCCTGCTCGGCACATCCCCAGCGGGTATCCTCCTGCCCATCAGACGCTGATGGTCTGAAGCCCTCATCGCAAGGCCGCTGAGTTCCTTCCTGCTCGGCGCATCTCCAGCTGTTGGAGATAGTGCCCTCAAAGTCAATTATTGGATCGCAGGTACGTGATTGCAATGATTGAGGCAGGACCTATACCGATATGACAGTCTTGCTCGAGATGATAGTATACTATCTGGTTTGTCTTTATCATCGTATACATGCTTTAGTTCGCTATTGCATATTGATAGAGCCCATAGGATTCTTGCTTGACTACCAGCAGTATGATGGCGATCATATACGTGGGAGCTGGGGTCTGTAAGCACATCCTTAAAGTGCCCCTAGTCGTGAGAGTTTCGAGACAGGGCATCGATACTCCAGAGTAGACTGGTGTATACAGTCGAGACCCCGACGAGGGGCGATGGCCGGTCTCACAAGCCATTGGTGTCAGTAGGTTCACCTAAGATGTATACAGGTGCTCATTAGGTTATGAGTACACCGGACAGGACTCGCCGGGAACCTGCTATTTGGTATTATACATATCGTCAGATAGCAGTTCCCTGGTGACATGTGTACAGGTTAGTTCATCGACCTGAGATCTTCATTTGTCTCGTGTGAGTTCCCACTATGCTTAGATTACTACCCTACCACGCTCAAAGGAGTTGTGCAAACAGGTTTTAGTTGGGTACAGTCCCGAGCCACATGGAAGCAAGTGAGCAGATCGGCAGGGGATTCATCTCTCCCGGTATTGGGGGTGAGATCGTGCTATGTCTAGGAGAGCCATTACACAAAGCCCTCGGCCGAGGCAGGAGATTTACTGGTAGGTACTCCAGTAGTATCTCAGGGTGTTCTGGGCCACTCTCTGACACGACTTATACCGCTAATGGGGGTCTGACGTTACCAGCCCCCTGGGCAGATATGCAATACTCATAGACGAACGGACCGGACTGTATGTATATTGTCACTGTTAGGCTCAGTAAGGTTTATGGATAAGTTCGCTCGTCAGCTTCCCTTCCAATCAATACATAGGCAAACCGTTGCGTACAGCTTGTACCTCTGACGTGCTAGAGGTTATATCCAGTGCCAGTGTGTTGATGAGTCATTAGAGTCCCCCACAGACACTTTCCCAAGTTCGGGCAAAACGCTGTAGAGGCCGTATGGGTTTATGGCAGGGTTCGGAAAATGCACGTGCGTTTTCGCACGTGTCATATTTCGGACAGATAATACTGGTCGGCTTTGGTTTAAGCCGGATCCGAGTATTATACTGTGTAGATATAATATCTTTATCTCGGTTGTATTTGTATTCGGTCGTAATACAAATGCGGGTATGTTTATACTGATACGGGGTTATCCTGAAATTCGTTTCAGGATCACTTTTGGAAGTTGCCAGTTTCCAGTTTTCTATCAGCCGTATTTAATATTCGGTTAAATGCGGATTTATCTTTTCTTCTTGAGGGTGAGTCATGAGGTGAGTCATTAGTGGAAGCTTCTTGTTTTGGTGACTAGATTAGTGAGTCACCATTTTGCATTAATTGGATGATGAGGTGTAATTAGTGAGTCACCTTTTCATTAATGTTTTTTGTTCTTGCTTAGATATTTCCTCCTGATCTTTTGTGAGAAGCTTTTCTAATGGTCACCACTTGCTCCTACACTCACCTCCCTCCTTCTATATATTTAGTCGGCCATTCTTTTGGTGGAGGTTCATGGTTGTTAGAAAAAAGATATAGGTATTTGGTTCATGGAAATTAAGCATACTCATTTCATATTTCCACCCGATCCAAAAGGCAACTTCATTAACCGTTCGTCCATAGCCTTGGACGTAACGAGACAAAGTGTTCTGCTCATTCTCTACATCATCTTGGCCATCTCTTTTAGCAAACTTGACGACCGAGTTGTCTCGGTTCAGAGGCGGGAGCCCGTTTAAAGATCCGTCGACGTGGTGCCACCTGGACGAGAAGACTGGAGATTCTGGAGATCGGAGCAGCCGCAACGAAGCGTGGGATGATAATTGAAAACCGAAGGACTCGAATCATTCGGTATAACATTTCTACCCATTTTGTAGTTTGTTAATTTAGCTTTAATGGCAGATCCGGTTTATAGTACGCGATAGCGCCAGTTGTAAAAAGTTTTTGTTCCGCATTTGGCGTCTGTTAGACGACCGGGGCGCTACCGTGGACTTACAGTGGTATCAGAGCCTCACCATTAAGCTATACTAATTTGTGCTAACGTGTTTAAAATATCGATCGAACTGAATTTCGAAAATCGCATTTTTCAGCACACAAGTTTCTGTCGATTTTTTAAAGGGTCTAAAAATAATTTTGCATATCACAGAAAAGCGTGCAGGGTTTTTAAAGAATTATGGAAAAATTTGGGCACGTGATCCCACAAGGCCACCGCGGATCCGCGGTCAAACCTAGGGTTTGACCGCAGAACCGCAGCGACGTTGTAGGAACAGTGCACCAGTTTTTTCCAGAGAGCTTCTATGTGGAAATTGTGGTTTTTGGTATAGTTCTTTTGCGCCCAGATTTTGTTACTGTACAGCAGATGTACGTGGGGCCCACTTCGGGAAATTTAGTCGATCGAAATTTTAAACTTGTTAGTATGCAGTATTTACATTATATCTCTGACCGGGAATGTCATTTGATCGGTAAACCGCGTCTGATTGCTATAGTTCTTTTAGACGAGTTTGCGAACGTGACATTCGCGTTGATGTTCTGTATTGTGCTGTGATGTTGCGGATATGTCGTGGTGGATAGCAGTGTGCAATGGTAGTGCGGTTTGAATTTATTTGTACATTTGATATTGCGGGGCGAGCGTCCAACATGTGGACTGCCGTCACTGCCTGTTTGTATAATATTCTTTTGGGGCACGACCGGGTTGAGGTCGATGTACCCGTTGTACATATTTTTATTTCTGTACTAGGTTTATCCCGCGACGGAGTGCACGGATAGACGGGTTCTGGAGGGCAACGGGTCCGTATCTCATGGTTTTGAGAGGCAGAGGGACCTCACTCTAGAATTGGCAGACTATTCGCCGCACTCGTAGGGGGTACAGGTTGACCCAGGGAGGAGTGCTCAATTTACCGGATTCCGTGAAGTGCCGGGTGTTCCATTCACTATGCAGTGGGGGACTACCTCGCTTCAGGTTTTGGCGGGTAACTTATCGCACCCATAGGGGTCTAGGTTTCATTGCACAGGCTATCCACATGATCAGGGGAACGTCGGGTTTCAGCAGCAGCTCTGTGAAACCCGGGGATCCCAGATTATCTGTATTATTCTGTGATGCTTATTACTTTTCTGTAATGCTGCATATTATCACGCCTGGAGTGATTATTGTATATTGGTATATATACTATTAGATGTTGTACATGTTTTGCACTCGCGCTAGTCCAGCCCCCGCTCTGTCGTTAGTTAAGTAACCTAACGGGTGATGACAGGACCCAGTGGCGAATGCGGATGGCATATACGTACATTTTATTTTCGTTCTTTTCTAGTGTGATTGATTGATGGGACTGCATTGATTCTTATCAATGCAAGGATAAAACAAACCTATATTTGATGTTGCTGGAACAAATTTTAAAAGGTGTTATTACAAAGATATTTCCTTTTGTTTTGCAAAATGATATTCAGTTGGAATATCCTGCACCTCATTCCACGAGGCAAGGGCCGAGATCCCTTCACCGGGAGTGACCCCTTGGGCAGAAGTTTACGTCAGGGTAGTAACTTCACTATAGTCGATTACAAGTTGCTTTGCATAGTGGTATTCAGTTAGAATATCCAGCACCTCATTCCACGAGAAAAGAGCCAAGATCCCTTCACCGGGAGTGACCTCTTTAGCAAAAGGTTTTCGCCACTATATTTTTATAAAAAGCTATCAGGTTCCTTCAACGAAATCAAGTTCATTACGTTAAAGGGTTTTCGCCAAAAACCAGCCGTAGCCCTCTGTCATTTCTTATGGATAGTCAGTAGTATTCAAGCTATGTTTGTTGGCCCTTAGTCAAGGCATAGTGTTTGGTAGCTGCTGGGGTATTCATTTGTAGCATAGATAGATGTGTTGGTTTGGGACAGTCGTATTACTTTGTTGGCCCTTAGTCAAGAGTATGTACGGGTGGGTTCAAATTAACCAGGACAATGACGGGAAGAACTTGACATGTGACTTATGATTTGTTGGCCCTTAGTCAAGGTCATAAGAGCATAAGGCAAAAATTTACATCGGGAGTTTCAAATATACTAGAAACTTGCCAGGCATGCGCATACCTTCTGGAGTATGATAACTTGAGTGGCTTCCATCAAGTTATCATGCGATGGTAGTTGGATCCCGATTCTCACTGATGAGTTAGTTTACTCTTCGGGTAATCCCGACTAATTCTTCTTTCAGGTTTGGAGGAGAATTTGAGATTACAGTGGGAGGTTTCCTGATTAGATAAATTGATAACCATTCTGATCTAGGTTAGAGTGCACGCAGAGTGTTTCTTTTCTCTCTCTCTCTTTGGCAGCGACCTTTGACCGACCCTAGACTATGACTCAGTGACCAAGTTGACCGAACCTTCTTAATACTGGCTTTTGGATTGTCTTAGTTGCATAAGTCATTGCCGCTCCTTCTTTTACCCTTTGTATTTCTCAGAACACCCCCTGTTACTACGGATATCCACTTCCATTGGATAGATCCATTGTATGGTTATATACGAACTCGAAGGGACTTCTTCGAGGATGGATCCAGGTTCAGGAGAAATATAATTGGTTTATTCAGTTGTCTTTTATTATTATCACCTTCTCTCAGGTTGCGATGGCTCCTTAGTTTAGGAGAGTACACCTATTACGCTTATTGGATAGTCTTATTCCAAACCATAGGCTGGTGCCGAAAGGTAGGGAATGAAGAAAACCAATTAGCCTAAGTAGGGTGTACAGAAGGTAATAACTAAAGACAAAATAAAGGGATTAGAAAGAGGGCAAAGTAAATTGCGACTGTTATCATTCACGACCAAACCGCGTACTTCATCGCCACTCTTATTTCACCTTTGCCTTTTTCCCAGTTCGGGAGAAATAGAATAAGGTATTATTCAGTTGTCTTTATCATCACCTTCTCTCAAGTTACGAGTACTCCTAGGATTAGGAGAGTACACCTATTATGCTTACTGGATAGTCTTCTTCCAAACCATAGGCTGGTGCCGAACGATAGGGAAGGAAGAAAACCATTTAGCCTAATGAAGGTGTACAGAAGGTAACGAGTAAAGACAGATAAAAGGATTTGGAGAGATGGCAAAGAAATATACGGTTATAGTCATGAATTGGATTATGGAAGAGGCATTACTAGGAATACCAAGATACCCCTACGAAACATTTTAATGTTTCAGTGCATTGTTAAAGGAAAACTGATTTCCCGATTAGATGGTTACTCCAGGGTATGTATTTACCAGGTTTCATTCTCATATCTGTATGGTTTTACAGATGATGAGTGGGAGTAAGTTATTGGGAATAAGGTGATCATCCTCATTATATCGGAATTCGTTGTAATTGGTGATATTTAAGGAAATCACCTAGGTACAGTTTTCAACCTACGATGCACAGGTTTTGAGTTATTCAACTCAGCGGACTTATACAGAGTATTGTATGTTATCCGGTGTCCGTCAGGACAAAGGGGTAGGTCCTCGTACTATGTTCTGTTTACTTGTGACTTCTCTAGTTTTCAGACAAGTGTTTCGTAGAAATACAATGTCTAAGTTTTGAGAAGTTGTGGGTATAAGAATAATGTAGAGAACCAAGTGTCGCAAGTATCGGGATTCTTCAAAGAAATCAAAAATATAGATTCTTGTGATTGGTATTCAGTTGATAGTAATGGTTTTGAGAAACTTGTTTCTCTTTCAGGTTACTCATAAATGGATGGATTCCTAAGTTGAGTAATGCTGAGTAGCCTCTCTCCATTAAGTTGTTATGCACTGGAGACAGCTGCATGATTTGAATCTGGTTCCAATTAAATTAGTGCCTCTGTTTCTATATTGTATATAGAATGGTTCATATCTTAACGATGTTAAGATACGGGGAGTTGTCCAGCTTATGTTTAAAACCAGACACTGGATAAATTAAGGCACGTTTCTGTAATGGCAGTTTGTGAGTTGACCCTGGCTTTGACGAGGGTTGACATTTCTACCATCTGGAAGATCAATAGTGATATTGTTCTTGACTCGCCACAGTTTTATTAAAATGGACTTTTTCAGAAAACAGTAGTGGGAGTATGGTAGAACTGGAAGAGATTCCAGAACCGCAAACGATTACGGAAAATTTAATAGGACCTATATATTCAATCAGTTTTAACATTCCAATAGCCACTCCGCAGATATCGTGGGTAACCTCAGACACCCGAGAGGTACTCCGGTACCCTCAAGGACGGTGACAGTGAGGTTCTTGTTTACCCAGACTTGACACTACTGTTGTTCCAGACTATGAGACCCGGCAAGAGGATATGTATAACGTCGTTCTAAACTAGCTTTAGAAGTGTACATAGATATTATTCTGCCAGAGGGTTGTTATAGTCAGTGGGAGCAGCAGAAGCATAGTGGGCAAGTTGCTTATGTCTATTTATAGACTTGAGCAAATATAGCGGAGATAGATAATCTATTTTTGATGTGAAAGTCATGGGTTTGACTTCATCAGAATAGGGGATGGATCTGTTAAGAAGGTAGTAGGGTGTGATGTCCTGGTATTTGGATGACATACACAGAGTAGGAAGTAAAATTCCTATACTACGATCGGTTGTACTGTGGTCGTCACACAGTTGTTTCTCCAGAAAGGACATGGATTTAATATCAGACATTCTGGTTACTAGATCTATGGTTTTAGATCTAGATTTGGGTAGTTTCCCAATATGGGTATTTTGACAGTATTCTAATGGTATTTAGAATAGATGACTCTTGGCATGGTAGAGTACCTGCAGGTGATGGAATCACCCTCTCTAAAGGTATCTTACAGACTAAAGGAGAGAGGGATGCGCATGATTGGCAGATCACTTGCTTAGGCAATTGAGTCAATCGTGAGATGTCAAGTATCACACCAGATGTTGTTTTTGCACCAGATGCAATAAGTTTATATTAATCCAATCCTAAAGAAACATAAGGAAGCAGTTTTAGAACATAAGTGCTTGTTCTACGGATTTGATGACGGCAGCCTCCTTCGGGAGACGGTTATCATTCCAGGCTTCCAAGGTGACCTAGATGACAGAGTGATTGTCAGAGTTATAGTTTTCCCTATGACAAGGGGCAGTATTATGGACAGGTGGTCCAAGAGGATAATGTGGGAGGTATGGTGCTGGATACTGATTAGGTTCAGTTATCGATACAGTCTAAGAAGTTTGGATTTGGAGTTCATTCATGAACTAGGTCTCATCAAATATCCAGACATATTCTAAGACAGGTATTACTCGATTCAGGAGATGGTTTTCTCCGCGAACTTGAGATTTAGAGAGACATAGAAAGAAACATCAGGGCGGATCTACTCACTGAGGTTATTTCTCGAACACAAGAGTTTTACAAACTAGATTTGTGAAACTGATTAGTACAGGAGTTGGATGTTCGGTATCACACGGGCTGTGAGTATACGACATCGCAATAATTAGCCTTAAGTGCAAGTGGGAGATTGTTGGAGATAGTGCCCTCAAAGTCAATTATTGGATCGCAGGTACGTGATTGCAATGATTGAGACAGGACCTATACCGATATGACAGTCTTGCTCGAGATGATAGTATGCTGTCTGGTTTGTCTTTATCATCGTATACATGCTTTAGTTCGCTATTGCATATTGATAGAGCCCATAGGATTCTTGTTTAACTACCAGCAGTATGATGGCGATCATATACGTGGGAGCCGGGGTCTGTAAGCACATCCTTAAAGTGTCCCTAGTCGTGGGAGTTTCGAGACAAGGTATCGATACTCCAGAGTAGACTAGTGTATACAGTCGAGACCCCGACGAGGGGCGATGGTCGGTCTCACAAGCCATTGGTGTCAGTAGGTTCACCTAAGATGTACACAGGTGCTCATTAGGTTATGAGTACACCGGACAGGACTCGTCGGGAACCTGCTAGTTGGTATTATACATATCGTCAGATAGCAGTTCTCTGGTGACATGTGTACAGGTTAGTTCATCGACCTGAGATCGTCATTTGTCTCGTGTGAGTTCCCACTGTGCTTAGATTACTACCCTACCACGCTCAACGGAGTTGTCCAAACAGGTTTTAGTTGGGTACAGTCCCGAGCCACATGGAGGCAAGTGAGCGGATCGGCAGGGGATTCGTCTCTCCCGGTATTGGGGGTGAGATCACGCTGTGTCTAGGAGAGCCATTACACAAAGCCCTCGGCCGAGATAGGAGATTTACTGGTAGGTACTCCAGTAGTATCTCAGGGTGTTCTGGACCACTCTCTGACACGACTTATACCGCTAATGGGGGTCTGACGTTACCAGCCTCCTAGGCAGATATGCGATACTCATAGACGAACGGACCGGACTGTATATATATTGTCAGTGTTAGGCTCAGTAGGGTTTATGGATGGGTTCGCTCGTCAGCTTCCCTTCCAATCAATACATAGGCAAATCGTTACGTATAGCTTGTACCTCTGACGTGCTAGAGGTTATACCCAGTGCCAGTGTGTTGATGAGTCATTAGAGTCCCCCACAGACACTTTCCCAAGTTCGGGCAAAACGCTGTAGAGGCCGTATGGGTTTATGGCAGGGTTCGGAAAATGCACGTGCGTTTTCGCACGTGTCATATTTCGGACAGATAATACTGGCCGGCTTTGGTTTAAGCCGGATCCGAGTATTATACTGTGTAGATATAATATCTTTATCTCAGTTGCATTTGTATTCGGTCGTAATGCAAATGCGGGTATGTTTATACTGATACGGGGTTATCCTGAAATTCGTTTCAGGATCACTTTTGGAAGTTGCTAGTTTCCAGTTTTCTATCAGCCGTATTTAACATTCGGTTAAATGCGGATTTATCTTTTCTTCTTGAGGGTGAGTCATGAGGTGAGTCATTAGTGGAAGCTTCTTGTTTTGGTGACTAAATTAGTGAGTCACCATCTTGCATTAATTGGATGATGAGGTGTAATTAGCGAGTCACCTTTTCATTAATGTTTTTTGTTCTTGCTTAGATATTTCCTCTTGATCTTTTCTGAGAAGCTTTTCTAATGGTCACCACTTGCTCCTACACTCACTTCCCTCCTTCTATATATTTGGCCGGCCGTTCTTTTGGTGGAGGTTCATGGTTGTTAGAAAAAAGATATAGTTATTTGGTTCATGGAAATTAAGCATACTCATTTCATATTTCCACCCGATCCAAAAGGCAACTTCATTAACCGTTCGTCCATAGTCTTGGACGTAATGAGACAAAGTGTTCTACTCATTCTCTACATCATTTTGGCAGTCTCTTTTAGCAAACTTGATGACCGAGTTGCCTCGGTTCAGAGGCGGGAGCCCGTTTAAAGATCCGTCGACGTGGTGCCACCTGGACAAGAAGACTGGAGATTCTGGAGATTGGAGCAGCCGCAACGAAGCGTGGGATGATGGTTGAAGACCGAAGGACTCGGATCATTCGGTATAACATTTCTACCCACTTTGTAGTTTGTTAGTTTAGCTTTAATGGCAGATCCAGGTTATAGTACGCGATAGCGTCAGTTGTAAAAAGTTTTTGTTCCGCATTTGGCGTCTGTTAGACGCCCGGGGCGCTACCGTGGACTTACACCAGCGGGCCTCCTCCTGCCCATCAGACGCTGATGGTCTGAAGCCCTCATCGCGAGGCCGCCGAGTTCTTTCCTGCTCGGCGCATCCCCAGCGGGTATCCTCCTGCCCATCAGACGCTGATGGTCTGAAGCCCTCATCGCGAGGCAGTCAAGTTCCTTCCTGCTCGGCGCATCCCCAGCGGGCATTCTCCTGCCCAACAGACGCTGATGGTCTGAAGCCCTCATCGTGAGGCCGCTGAGTTCCTTCCTGCTCGGCGCATCCCCAGCGGGCATCCTCCTGCCCATCAGATGTTGAGGATCTCAAGCCCTCATCGTGAGGCCGGCCGCCGAGTTCCTTCCTGCTCGGCGCATCCCAGCGGACATCCTCCTGCCCATCAGACGCTGATGGTCTGAAGCCCTCATCGCGAGGCCACCGTGTTCCTTCCTGCTCGGCGCATCCCCAGCAGGCGTCCTCCTGCCCATCAGATGATGAGGATCTGAAGCCCTCTTCGCGAGGCCGCTGAGCCCCTTTCTACTCGGCACATCCCGGCGGGTAGCTTTCTACCCAGCAAAGACAGGGATCAAAGTCCTTCCAGACTGACTATCCCTGGCCAGTAGCTTCCCTACTCGCAACGCCAGTGTCAAGGCCCTCGCCAAGATCAACCGGCGCACCTTCTCTAAATGCAGAGATCTCGCCACGATAAGCTGGAAGAAAAGACAGCTGGCAGCCCGGGGACGCATCCCGACGAAACTTTAGGAGGGAGTTTACCCCAGACGGCCCGGCAGTCCACTCTTGACCCGACCCACTAGCTGGTAGGGACAAGAGTGGGGGGCTAATGATGATGCTCGATATTGGCAATCCCCAAGATCGTGACAGGTGGCGGGTGACGTGTCCTAAGACCCAGAAGAAAGGGCCCATAGAGGCCGACCAGGCCACCTTGTACCCGACCTGCAAGCGCAAGCTGGCCCTCCTCGGCCCCCCTGCAAATTGGCCTCCTCGGCCCTCAGCTCGTCCCGAGCTGCCACAGGATCAAGACTCCTCGACCCTCTTGCTCGTCTCCGAGCTCCCCAGCCGAGGCCGTATTCCTCGGTCCCTCCGACCGACCAACTCCACTACTCACAGGCGTAACCGCCGCTCTGCAAATCTCGCTACGCGCAGATTCTCCGCCAGGAACGTCCCACGTTCCACGCCATCACGATCCCCATCAATGGGCGATCCGCTCTTTACGCGGGCGTGGCGTCGGGAGCGTAACTGCCGGCGAGATTCTCGCGCCTGCTGCTGCGTGCCGCCGCCGCTATATAAACCCCCATCACAGAGGGGTCAAGTAAGCCATGCTTCACTCTTTTAAGCCGTTACTCTGCTCGGATCTCATTACTAACTTGAGCGTCGGAGGGTCCTTGGTGGTACTAAACCATCCCGGGACTTTTTTGCAGGTACTCGGCAACAACTCCCTCACCTCACCTCTTCCTCCAAAAGCCCATTGAGACCCACACGCGAAGGAAAATAATCAACTAAGTCCACCGCGAGATCAATGGAAGACAATATCTGACGGAGGCCCGAAAAGGAGCTCCATCATAACCATTTTTAAAACTTTTTTTTCTAGGATTCAAGCTCCAGAAGGGAAAGTGACATACGGCTCAGAAGGGAAAATGACATACCGGCTTAGCCATGGCTCATTGGTACGTGTACGTGACTAAACCACAGGAAACCGATACTACATAGACAACTTCAACCACAAGAAAACCAAGCAAGCCTCCAAGACAAAGTTGGGGGATAAAGCATTAATCTTTAGCATGCAATATAAATCCTCGCATACTCAGTAAAGAGATTTTTAATTAACTAAACTGGGTTGCTGTGATTTTTAGTTAAAACATGGACCAGAAAATTATAATTTTCTCAAACTAATTACCCCATGTAACTAAATAAACTAATTGTATATGACAAGAGTTCAAACTTCATAAAGGACGTCAAAGCATAGAATACTTAAAACACTTCATCTCCACAAGCTGGGAATTAAAGGATTTTCCTGATACAGTAATATTAACAAATAGTGGTTCAAGCACACAAACATCACAGCTAGCAGCTGCAGCTAAAAAATATAAATCTTAAAAAACAAACCGAATCTCCCAAGAACAAGCTCTCTAAAGACTATACTAGCAGACTCCAAAAATATCAGCCAGATATTTTTTTTGCAAGAACACTTCTACATATATGAAAGGCATATAAAGTACACCTCGAAAGCAAATTGCAAGGGCAATCTCAACTGAACAAGCATACATCATGGGACTCAAAAACCATATCGAAAGCCAACAGCTTGGTGGAAAAAGAACTCAGAAGCACTTGCGGTGAACAATGGAAGGGCCGGACTCATCGTACTCTGACTTGGATATCCACATCTGCAATCAAACAAGGGAAGATCAGATCATCATTGGAAAAGAATACTTGGTTGCTATTAGGTTGAGAGATTGTGTTTCGATGCCAGTATAATAAACCATAAAACAAATGCAAATAATCATAAGTCATAACTTCCATATTCAAGTTCTCTATACAGGGACGGGGCTGCAAAATAGCGAGCATACTGATGTGTGTGTTCACACGCACGCATGCGTAAAACGAGAGTAATGATTATCAGGTGTCATGAGAATGAGAGATTTTTTCTGCCATGTACCTCACCCAAGAGTAGAAGAACCCAATCTCAAAGTATATAAACAGAACTCCAATAAAAGAATAAAAGAACATAAAACTTAAGGAAACAATAACATAAAACAATGTTATCTGCAGCTTACAACTACACCTAAAGCTTTATTAAATGTACATATACCGCTTAATCAAATTGCATAGGATCCAAAAATTTCTGAGCTACTTCATTATTCTTCTTTTACCACTTTGCTTTTATATTCATATATTGTGACTATGATTCTACAACCACAGAAAGACAATTAAAAAAAGGCTCAATCCAGCAAACTACCAATTAGTCTGGCAATTTGCATATAATTGCAATAAACTTTCAAAAATTACAGAAAACTACTATATCCTAATAGTTCTATCAGTTAGGTGCTATGCAAATTGCCCAAAGTTGATGGAAAAACTAACAGGCTTTGGTTTTTTCTTTTGTAATTTCAAAAGTTTCAATAGATGTCTACAAAATACCCAAATTTATGGCAGTTTTTAAGCCAGAGAAAGATCATATCTGGAGGAAAAAATTTAGATTTATGTTAAACTCATACCTGCTGGAATGTGCTGAGTGAGGCAAGAATAGACCCACCAATCCAAACACTATACTTCCTCTCAGGGGGCGCAACAACCTTAATCTTCATGCTACTCGGTGAAAGCGCCGTAATCTCCTTGCTCATTCTGTCAGCAATCCCCGGAAACATAGTTGACCCTCCACTAAGCACAATATTCCCATACAAATCCTTCCTAATATCCACATCACACTTCATGATCGAATTATAAGTCGTCTCATGAATCCCAGCGGCTTCCATACCAATGATCGATGGTTGGAAGAGGACCTCAGGGCACCTGAACCTCTCAGCCCCAATTGTGATTACTTGCCCATCAGGGAGCTCATATGTTTTTTCAATTGAGGAACTGGATTTTGCGGTCTCGAGCTCTTGTTCATAGTCGAGGGCGACGTAGGCGAGCTTTTCTTTTATGTCTCTCACAATTTCACGCTCTGCGGTGGTGGTGAAGGAATAGCCTCGCTCGGTGAGGATCTTCATCAAGGAATCGGTAAGGTCGCGGCCGGCAAGATCCAAACGAAGGATGGCGTGAGGGAGAGCGTACCCTTCATAGATTGGGACAGTGTGGCTCACACCATCACCAGAATCAAGGACAATACCTGTAAATCATTAATTTAATCTGGTAAATAATTTTTTTAACGTAAATTTATTAATTTGGAGTTGTCTATTCTCTATAGAAAGGAATAGATTGACAGGCTTGGATATAACTTTTCCGTGGGGTACTTTTTTTTGCATATAGAGTGATAACAAGGTGTCATGCGTGTTCATAAGAAAAAATTCTCAAGCCGATTTTTAAGTCTAAATGGGTTTAAGATGGTCAAAGAGGTTTGCCTAATAGTATGGTAGTTAAACAGGTAGCGAACAATAAAAAGCAGACTAGATATGCCATGTACCATGTCATTCTTAAGATGGTTTTGGTACCAATTGAATGTGATTACATTTTTTCATGTCATGCCAAGAGAGTTTGCGTTGTACTCAACGAACGCTAGTGATCTCTCACGTGCTAAGCAAGTGAATATTGCAATTGGCTACAGGCTAGATGACAATTCAACATTTAAGCGTACTTCGTTTAAGCATGCGTGTTGGTTTTGAAGATCTTATCTACAAAAAGAAACAAACTAATGTCCTTCAAGTAACTTTTTGGATTGCTTTTTCCCCCTAAATAGAGTGATATTGTTGTGCCGTGTTTCACTTCTATAGCACTCTTTCATATGTCGAATTCCTATGTAAGGTTTGCACTATAAAAGTAGAAATTTCAACAATAGCCTGCATGATGAACTCGAATAAAATATGCACCTGTTGTACGACCGCTGGCATAGAGTGAAAGTACAGCCTGGATGGCTACATACATCGCTGGTGAATTAAAGGTTTCAAACATGATTTGGGTCATCTTCTCTCTGTTTGCCTTGGGGTTGAGCGGAGCCTCAGTGAGAAGCACGGGGTGCTCCTCAGGAGCAACACGGAGCTCATTGTAGAAAGTGTGATGCCAAATCTTCTCCATGTCATCCCAGTTGCTAACGATGCCGTGCTCAATGGGGTACTTTAAGGTGAGGATACCTCTCTTTGACTGAGCCTCATCGCCCACATAAGCATCCTTTTGCCCCATCCCAACCATGACACCTGTGTGGCGAGGTCGGCCTACAATGCTAGGGAACACTGCTCTCGGTGCATCATCGCCAGCAAACCCAGCCTAAAGGTAAGTGTTAATATTAGAGCCATGACAATATGACATAAAAGTAGAAAAAGTAAATATGAAAAGTGTCCTAACCTTGACCATTCCGGTACCATTGTCGCAAACAAGAGGCTGGATCTCCTCAGTGTCGGCCATTTTCTAAGGAACTGCAAACAGATAAGAATTGTTATTAGATCTCCAGTAATAAAACTCGAATGCCATTTATGCACACCTTCTATTTATTTCTCTATGAATGAAGAAAAATGAAGGCATGAAACTCATAAAATCAGATAGAAGCGAAACCAAGCAATCTGTGGACTGAATCAGCCTTTGCTTGGTATATATTATAACATGCTTTGCAAAAACTATGGTTTAACTTTGCTGGATGTTAAATTTTTTGAATAATAATCAAAATGATCATCCTGGTGGCACAACCATACCACTTGATGCCCAAGATTTTAAATATCGGATATCGGCATCGTATCGGACTAATGCTTCATATCGCCTATATAACCGATATATCGGGCGATATCGCCATATCGGCCGATATATCCATATCGGCCGATATATCGGCCGATATAACATAAATTTTATTGTATCGCAAGTGGTCCCAAAACGATATATCGGATAAGTTCTAACAATTTGTATGCGAGACAACTCTAATGGAAATAACAAATATATGATATGTAACAATATTCATTACAATTAAAAAGAATTGCGTTGAAGTGGATAATTGGAATTTTTTGATTCTTTTTCTACACCGTATTGATAGATTCTAGTCCCTTTTAATAAAAAGCTATTGATCGAATTCATGAATAAAATCTGAACTATGTCACCATAAAAAGAGAAGTCATGGTTTCATGAACCTGTATTAGATATTATGATTATCATAAATCAGATAAGTTCTGATTTATGTTGTTGAGATTATGATTAGTGTGTTAAATTGTTAGGTCTATTAGTTATCAATTAGTTATGTTATGAAGTGTATAAATTGAGATGATTTATCTCTTAATAAAATTGATCGAATTTATTGCTTTCTTATCATGGACAGCGGCACGCTAACGCAAGATCGGATCATGGACTTGGTTGCCAACAAAGTCAAGACATTGGTGGTCGAAACCGAAGCGTAGAAAAACGTCGGCAGCAGTGGAAGACCGTACCCTGCGCGATATGATCTCGTGGAGTTTTCCAGCGGCTACATCGTCCCTGAATTTGGAAGGTTTGATGGGACGGGAAATGCAAACCAGCACATTGTCCACTTTAAAGCATCATGCGGGAATACTGAAGGCAATGATGCGCTTCTCCTCCGACAGTTCGTTAACAGCTTGATCGATGTTGCCTTCGACTGGTACACAAGCATACCGAACAACTCAATCACGACGTTCGCTCAAATGAAATCTCTGTTTAAGCAAAGATTCATGGGTGTCGGCGATAAAATCACTATTGCCGACCTTGTGAAGACCAAACTAGAGAACAACGAAAGCAACACGAATTTTATAGTCTAATGGCGTAATCTCACTGTCAAATGTGAACCGCCGTTAGAGCTTATAGGAAGTCTCGGCAATTGAATGATTCCTTTCCTATGTAAAGCTGGTCTCAAAATATTTCAGAAACTGACCAAGAAAGTTCAGATGTTGGAACGCTCAAAACACGAGTTCACCCTGGATCTCCAAATTAACAATAAATTCTGGAAGAACTGAAAAGACGATAATCGCAAAGGCAGGAATTCCAACAATACCGAAACTTTCAATGTATCTGACGATGAACGCAAGCGAAGAGCGGGCGGATCAAAAACTGGCCAGCCTCGAACGCCGATACTGGAAGGAGAAGGACCAGCTCTAGAAGAGAGGAAG
Organism: Agapanthus africanus; assembly: GCA_030015575.1. Taxonomy (NCBI): domain Eukaryota; kingdom Viridiplantae; phylum Streptophyta; class Magnoliopsida; order Asparagales; family Amaryllidaceae; genus Agapanthus; species Agapanthus africanus. The sequence goes on along the minus strand of CM057338.1, from coordinate 179,459,168 downwards.
AATAAGATTTACTCCTTCAGAAGGGACAAAGTCCGTAAAATATTTAAGGACGCCCTGAAAAACGGTCTGCAACTGCCAGAATCAAAAAGGCCTCATGAAGTGATTATGACTGACAATCCCTGTATTGCTTATACCAGTGAGTCATACAATCGAAAACTGCTATATTTTCAAAATTTGGGTTGAGAAACAATACAAGACCGGAGAAATCGAACTGTCCAATGGCGTGTTAGCAAACAATCAAGTCGCGACCGCCAACTTCATACAGACAGAAGCCAAAGTTTTCTGGGAACAGATGGCTCAACCATTCGCTCCAAGAAATGGTGCCAATCTGTCGTAACCTCCGTGGAGCGTATATATATATCCAAGAGAACGAAAAAGATGTTAAAGCTGTTTCAGAAATAGCCCAGAATCGAATAGGAGGGGCAAAAAAGCACATTGTTTCGGCTATCAATTTGGCTCGATCGAGCTCAAAGCCCAAGAATCTTAAAAAGAAGAAAAAGAAAAGTGTGGCTCGACGCGACAAAAGGTCTTCAGGGAAATCGACCATCCAAAAATATATCGATTCTCTCGAAGACCGCAAAAAAAGCCCTAATCAAATTGAAGGAGTTCTTCCTAAGAGAAACGGCAGAAATTCTGGAAGAATTGAAAAACAAAACTGGTGATGAGGTCCCGGAAGTGACTTGCTATGTCATCCATCTTAGCAGCGATTCCGAGGAAGATCTCTGTTTTCCCAAAGAAGACAGTGAACTCGCCACAGATACAGCTTCGAAGCAACAAGGTGCTACGACCAAGACAAGGCAATGCCCAAAAAAAAAAGGAAAAACAAATTGCATATAAAGGGGACAATGGAGAGAGCTCTAACTCTCGGTGGATTACAATGTCTTGGGTCATCTCCGGAAGCTCTCATCTTTCTTGAACGTCTATAATACTCTTATTCTGTCCAAGGAGCTTAGAAATGGTCTCATTTACGCTCTACAAAACCCCGAGCGGTACCAGTTTACTTCACGGAAATCAATATGAAAGAAACTTGGTATACTCTGCATACAACTTCACTCGTATTCAAGGATGAAAACCTGCTACTAAGGACGGCCGAGCGTAACAGGCCATTCTGCGTAACAGGATACAGCGAAAAAGACTGAATTAATCGCATATTGATTGATCCGGAATTCTCGGTAAATATCATGAACCTTCAGACTCTCAAAAGTTTATCGATGGATGTCCGGAATCTATCAAAAGATAGGATCATCATCCAAGGCTTCAACCAGAATTGCCAGCAGGTCTTAGAATCCATAACTCTTACAATCAAGTTTGGGGATCTGCAAACAGAAACAAAGATATACGTCATCGATGCCGATACGTCATATAAGATCCTCTTAGGACGGCCATGGTGTCATGACTACGGCATTGTTCCGTCAACGCTCTATCAATACATGAAGTATACCAAGGACGGCAAAAAACTCATTACAGAGACATACAGCAGTTCGGCGTGCACACGGTCCGGTATGAGAATTCTCGGTATTTCATGAACCTCCAAGATGATAATCCACAACCTGCCAAGAACGGGACAACCCTGAATTTCGAAACCAGGTCTGAACCGGTTGTCATCTTTAAAACCAAAAATATTCAAGTGCGTTTACATTTCGGCAGTGGCACCGATGAATTTGACGCTGAGGGTCGTCCCTCCGAAAAGTTAGCCTGCATTTTGGCAGCGATGCTAACGAGTGTGACGCAGAAGGCACTTCAGCAAAATTCGCTTACACTTTGGCAGCGATACCGATGAATCAGATGAAGATGATTCATCTTGCAACATGTGTGTAGACAACACTTGTGCAAAAAGTAAAACTGAGGAAAACCCTTAAAATCACATAAGGATCTCTGGCCATCACAAGGGTTCCGGATCAGATGTACAAAGAGCTTGACGCTCTCTCAGTCTCTACTGTGGATCAATTGAAAACCTTCTGTCTCCGAAAGAAAGAGCAGGCAGAAAGGCATCTTGTTTTATGGGTCAGACCCTGCCATGCATCAAAACGATTTGTCCTTAATATGCCTTTCTTAAGAAAGAGGCATAAGAGCTGTCCTAAACCTTAAATACTACACGTCCAAGATGTGAGAATATTTTAAGAAATACGGATGCTCGTTATATCAAACGGATTTGGAATTAAATTTCTATGAAGGGCTATGGTATCCGCGTCAAGTCTGACCATGGCGAATCCGAGATAGACGGGGTACAAGTTTCATCCAGTCTGATATCAAATCCTGCTATATGATCCACATTGGTGAAACCAGCAGAAATTCGGGAGATAATGATGAGCTAACTGAGTCAGAAGAAGCCTCTCGAGAGCTCAAAGCTGGTGGACAAGCAACTTTCGACGAGCTAGTTGAAATAAACATGAGAACGTCAGATAACCCACAGCTGACCTATATCAGCTCGCTCTTGCCAGAGGGAGTAAAAGAGTAGATAATCGCCCTGTTGTATGAGTTCGTCGACTGTTTTGCATGGATATACAAGAAATGCTAGGCCCTCCCCTGAGGGGGATGTACATTAGCGACTATATCCCTTGATGCCAAGACAGTCAAGCAAGCTCCTCGAAGAATGAGAAGGGGGCTGGAAGAAAAGATCGAGAAAACCAAGAAACTCATTGATGCCAGCTTAATCGGAGAAGAGAAATATGCGGACCTGATCGCATACATTATCCCAGAAAAGAAGAAAAATGAGCAAATCCGAATTTGCGTCGATTCCAAGGACCTTAACAAAGCATGCTCTAAAGATGATTTCCCGCTCCCGGTCATAGAAATGATGGTCGACAATATCTCAAGTTACGAACCGTTCACTTTCATGGATGGCTCGTCTGGATACAACCAAATCAAGATATCGTCCGAGGATGAGAAACACACGGTGTTTCAGACCCCGATCGGCATATACTGCTATAAGTTAATGCCGTTTGAACTAAAGAACGAGGGTGCCACATATCAAAAAGCAATGACAAAGATCTTTGATGAGTTAATCGATAAAGACGTCAAATGTTACGTTGATGATTTGGTCAAGACTAAAACTGAAGCCAATCATATCCAAGATCTTCAAACTGTCTTCACTAGACTGAGAGAGTACAATTTAAAGATGAATTCTCAGACATGCGCTTTTGGCATGTCATCGGGAAAATTCCTGGGCTTTATAGTCCAACATCGAGGGATCGAAATCGACCCGTCAAAGATAAAAGCAATTATGGAGATGTCTCCTCCAAAGAATCTGACATAGGTAAGATCTTTCCAAGACAAACTCGCTTATATACGAAGGGTCATCTTGAACCTATCAGGAAGATGTCAACCTTTCTTAAAGCTTATGAAGAAAGAATCTCCTTTCGTCTGGGACGCCTAATATCAAGGTGCGTTCGAACGCGTCAAGCAATACCTGATGCACCCTCCAGTACAACGGCTCCTCTTCCAAATAAACTACTGATTCTCTATACTGCTGCACTAGGAGGATCACTCGGCGCACTCTTCGTCTAAAATAACGACGAGGGAAAAGAAAATGCGCACTATTACCTCAGCCGAACATTAGTCAAGACAGAACATAACTATTGCCCGATCGAAAAGCAGTGCTTGGCCCTGATATTCGCCGTGAAGAAGCTAAGGCACTATCTGTTCGCTCACCGGGTTATGCTGATCTCCAAGATTGATCCGCTGAAATATTTAATGACCAAAGCAAACCTAACCGGTAGGATGGCCAAATGAGCTGTCATACTGCTTGAATTTGATATAGTTTACTCCTCATAAAGCAGTAAAAGGGCAAGTCCTAACCGACTTCCTCATTGCTCATCCCATACCTGAAAGGTCACCGCTAAATTGCGAGTTACCCGATGAACAAGCGCTGCACCTCGAAAATAACGAGTCATGCTATGATCTCTATTTCGATGGAGCCTCATCAATGAGATCCTCCAGCAAATCAAGCATCCCACAGATAAAAACTGGGATAGGATTGGTGTTCATCACGCCATCAGGAAGACCTTACAACGTTCTTTCGCTCTTCCCAAGTCTCGCACAAACAATAAGGCTGAGTATGAAGCGCTAATGGCTGGTCTCGAGCTCACCATAGAAATGGAGATCACTCAGCTACATGTCTACGGAGATTCTCAGTTGGTCGTCAACCAAGTAAGCGGCGACTACAAAGTATACAAGTCCGAATTGGCTCGATACGGAAGCCGGGTCATTGAACTCATGGAACAATTTATCTATATTGAACTGAGGAGAATTCTCATGGCGTTGAATGAAAAAGTCGACGTACTTGTTTGTCTAACCAAAGAGTTGACTGATCCCGACATGGATGAAATTCTTATCATGGTTAGAAGCCGGCAAATTCTACCTCCAGTTTCTTTATGGGAAGAGAAATCGTAAAAGAGAGCTATCAAACTGAAGAAGCCTTGATCATTAAAGACGAGCCTGATTGGAGAGAGACCTTTATAGAGCATCTTCGATATGATAAGCTACAAAATGAAAAATCTATGAGGTTTCAGCTGAACAAGAGAGCTCTCCGATATGTGTTCGTAACTTACACTATATCGAAGACCATACGATCAGCTCTGGCTCAAGTGTCAGCCTTCGGCCAAAGCCCAAAAAGTCATGAAAAAAGTCCACTCGGTCGTCTGCGGAGCCCACCAATATGGCCCCAAAATGCGCCTTCAAATCAAGCGACTTGGATATTATTGGGCTACCGTGACAAGGGATTGTGAAGAACATGCGTAGAAATGACTTCCGTCAAATACACGGCAACTTCATACATAAGTATCTCAATCCCGTACATTCTACCGTAGCGTCATAGCCATTCTAAATATGGGGCACCGACATAGTTGGACCAATTGACCTTCCGTCATCTAAACGCCATAAATTCATACTGGCGGCCACTGACCACTTTTCCAAATGGGTTGAAACCGTCCCTCTAAAAAAAAGTCAAAATAGAAGATATTCTGACATTCTTCCTACATAATGTCCTATACCGTTTTGGCACATCAAAGCAGATCATTTCTGACAACGTGTCTTCTTTCAAAATCTTCAAAATCTCAAGGTTTGCCACTCAACACAAAATAAACTGGAGATATTCTTCCATCTATAATTCAAGAGCCAAAGAGTTGGCCGAAACTTACAACAAAACCCTATGCAAGCTCTTGAAGAAAAATGCCTCAAGCTCATGAATGAGGTGGGATCTGAAGCTCCATGAGGCACTATAGGCATATCATACCACACATCGCACTCTAACCCAATCCACCCTATACTCACTGCTCCTCGGGGTGGAGGCAATCTTCCCTCTTGAAGTCGAAATTCCAAAATTTTAAGAATGGTCGTCTGGCACAGTCTGACAGAAGAGGAAAATACTCTCCTTCGGCTTGAAAAGCTCGACACGCTTGAAGAAAAAAGACACGCAGTGCAACAAAATCTGGAGTTGTACCGAGCCCAAATGTCATGGGCCTAGGACAAGATGACCCATCTAAGTGTTTTCAAGAAAGGTGAATTGGTGTTGGACCTCAAAAGACCGATCATCCCCAACCGAAATACAAAAGAAAAATTCGAGCCAAACTGGTAAGGGTCATACGTCATCGAGAAAGCATTTGACGGAGAATCCTACCAACTGATAAGTACTGAGGGTAATAGATCTATGCCATCCATCAACGGCTGATATCTCAAGAAATACTAGACATGAATGTTCCAAATCACGGATAAGCTAATCCCAGACAGCCCTGCAAAGATGCGTGTCACGACCTACCCTAAACACAGACGGTATTGTCCGCTCTGACCGAAACCGCACGGTTTTGTCCTTCGAAGACGGACCCGACCAGGGGCCACTTCCCCGGATGTTACCCATCCCAAAATTTCCTTAGCTCGAGCACGCTTAATTACGGAGTTCTCAGGCTTATGTAGTGCCGGTTCACTTAAAAAATGCCTCCGTATTGAAGAGTGGTATCATTCCATTTAGAATACAAACCTCTCGTCTTTCGAAATATGTTTCAGGGACCGATCTCATTGTTCTAAAGTAGGTCCGACAGACTCAAGAAATGGCCCCTAGGATTAAAGAGGTGGCCCTCGCCCCTTGGCGTGGCACGTTGTTCCATATGGCACTTTGTTCCGGGAGCAAGGACCGTGGCCCGACAATGCGCCAAAAGTGCCAAATAAGAAAATAAAGCCAAAGTTGACCTCCAAGTCATTAAACTGGGAATAATAGAGCTCTAAGTCGTTAAACTAAAAATAGATGACCCCTAAGTCGTTAAACTGGCCACTGGGTCATTAAATTAGGAACAAATAAAATCCTCCAAAGACAAATGATGAGTCGTTTCTGGCACTATACTTCAGTGTTAGCGGTGCTGATGCCAAATCAAAACCAAAATTCCAAATCCTCCAAAGGTAAATGATGAGTCGCTCATGTCACTATACTTCAATGTCAGCGGTGCTGATACCAAACCAAAACCAAAATTCCAAATCCCCCAAACGCAAATGATGATTCGCTCCTAACACTATGCTTTAGTGTTAGCTGTGTTGATACTAAACCAAAACCAAAATTCCAAATTCCCAAAAGCAAATGATGATTCGCTCCTGGCATGCATGCTTCAGTGCGAGCGGCGCTGAAGCCAAACAAAAATCCAACTTCCAAGTCCCATTCGTCAGTGCTTCCAAGCTCAAAGGTCCCGCCATATAAGATAGGAATCAAACAAATCAAATTAAAGTCTCACTCGGTATTGCCTCCAAGCTCAAAGGTCCCGACAAACAAGACAAGAATCGAACAAATCAAATTAAAGTCCTACTCGACAGTGCTTCCAAGCTCAAAAATCTCACCAGACACTTTCAAAACAAATCAAATCAACCGATTCAACCAACGACCTCCAAGTCGGTAAAATGGACAAGCCGACCAACGACCTCCATGTCATAAAAATGGATCAAGTCAACCAACGATCTCCACGTCGTTAAAAAGGAACCAAATCAAATATCGGCCCTCTACATCACTAAAAAGGAACCAAATTAAGTATCGACCTCTACATCGTCAAAAGGAACCAAAACCAAGTATCAACTGTCCACGTCGCAAAAATGCTAATATCGACCTTCACGTTGCTAAAAAGGAACCAAATGAAGTATCGACCGTCCACGTCACAAAAAAGGGTAGTATCGACCGTCCACGTCGTAAATATGGCAGTATCGACCTCCACGTCGCTAAAAAGGAACCAAATCAAGTATCGACCGTCCACATCGCAAATACATCAGCATCGACCTCCACGTCGCTAAAAAAGAACCAAATCAAGTATCGACCGTCTACGTTGCAAAAATAATAGTGTCGACTGTTTACGTTGTAAAAATAACAGTATCGACCGTCAATGTCGCAAATGTGGCAGTATCGACCGTCCATATCGTAAAAAGGGCAGTGTCAGTCTTCTAGAAGCAGGAACCAAATCAAGCAAACATCTCCACGAAAAAGATCTATCAATTTTATGCGCACGACACATAAATATCATGTACATTTACTGATGGAGGCACTTTGTTGAGGTCAAAATTTACACTCCACTGCCGAAATGAAAAATAAAAATTAAAAGTCAAAGTTAAAGTCAAAGTCAACGACTATGTGGACCTAGGTCCGACCCCAAGCAATTGGGCCCACGCCCAAACCGCCTCAAGCCCAAACGAAGCCGGCCGGCCATCGAAGAATAAAGAAAAAGAAATTTGTAATAAATAGAATTTTATATGTAAGTATGAAATTGTAAATTAAGTGGGCAAAAAAGCCAAATTATGTAGAATCCATGGTTCATATACAAAAAAAATGAGCACATGAGCATGGAAAAGGCACAAGAGCAATTTTGTAAAGCCCAAGAGACAAAGTGTAAAATGTAAAGCCTATATGAGGCAAACATATGAAGAAATCAATAACTTTTATTCTCTTAATTTTTCTAGGGTTTTGAGCCTCAACAAAAAAAGCACGTCTTCTTCTTCCACATCTTCTTCTTGTTTAAAGAGAGAGCTCTAAAAGAAAAGAGAGTTCATTTTAGGTCTATCTTTTTCTTCCCCAAATCAACCCATCAAAAGAGAACTCATATCTTGAAGAAGACTCAATTTCTCAGAGCTCAAGAACCAAGAATAAAACCCAGCAAGTAAGCTTTCTTCATAAAATTTGAAGAATAAGAAAGAACAAGAGTTCTCTGGGTGAAAGCCATGAGTCTACGGCTTTCACCCAAGCAAACATATTTTTCAAATAGAGAACTCGATGAAAGCTTCCGTGCCCCGTGAAGGGATGACCCGAGACGGATACCCTATAAGGGGTATCCACTACCTTCGGAAGTTCCCTCAAGGGGATTTTCCGTTTCTTACCCTCCGTGAGGAACCCGCCAGCGAGGACCCCAACGGAGGAACCCGCACGTGGGAACCCCGACGGAGGTACTCGCAGCGGGGACCCCAACGGAGGTACCCACAGCAGGGACCCCTCCTTAGAGGTACCTGCACGTGGACACCCAACGGAGATACCTGCATGCGGGAACCCCATTGAGGCGTTCATTCTCACTTCCCTATCTTTTTTCCTTCTCAGAGATCTCTGACATGCTCAAAACACTTCCTCCCTGAAAAAAATTCTAACGATATGCCTAAAACACCCTCAAAACTGTTTTCAAAACACAACACGTGCATATTGTACACCGAGTTCGCATGACCTATTCGACCCATTAACCGAAGGTTCTCTCGCTTCAAAACGAGGGGTAATTAACGACAGTTTTATCTACGGCTGCCGAACATTCGAATCCCCACAATCAATAAACTCTCGTCCACCATCGAGTGAGGAAAATCTGTATAACGCCCGACAAGCGAGCGCATCTTGTCTCAACGGGATGTGAAAAACACTCTACACTGCCATGTTTACAATTAACACATCTGAATTTACAGTCAAATCATCACACTTAGTCAAAGTTTAACAGTTACTCTTGTAATTATTATCAAGAGCTAATGACTGCATGAGATAAAATATAAATATTAGAAGGTGGATTGTTAAAATATTCTCACGCTGAAATCTATGGAAAAGGTTGGTGGCGAAACTCAAACAATTACATTTTGCATGGAAATCACAATAGGTTGAATATACAAAAACCTTTAGTTTGCTTCCATCCTCCGCATGTATGTATAGTGTATATACAATTTTTTCTTCCGATCTATCTTAATCCCCAGAACTTTTCCATTTAACTTTATCCTTTTAGTATGTCATACAATTTTATGATTTTTCCTTTGTCTGTGTCTGTGACCTAGTCTACACCCTTTGATATTACGATTATAGACATGGGCAACATTTTGTGATAAAAACTGATAAAAACTTGGAACTTGATGATAACCGCCTCTATGATAACGCCTCAGTCAACAGCAGGAAAATTCATCTTGAGTCTTGTCATCATCGACATATTATATGGTTAATCCTTCCGATGATGCAAGTATTTAATGGAGCATTGTGCATGATCATAAGTAGACATAATTGGATGCAAATAACTAGCTAGCCTAGCTTGCAATTAGTGAATACACCTATTATATGTTTTCCCATTTGGAAATGAAACTTTATTAAGCGATAGTTTGTTTCTTTTGATCACAAAGGTCCTGCAATTTGTTTTCATTGATGGGAATATTAACTGCAAGAGATTCTTACTCCAAAAGTTGATGTCTTAAACAAAGCTTAGTGAAATGATATTAAATTCAATTCAACTATAAATCTATGATAAAGTTTATAATTCATATTTCAACAAGTCAGTGCTAATTTTCCCAAACAAATAAGCTAAGATAATGAAAAAGATCTATGGTAGACAGTTCCACCGAATCAAACTTATTCAAATATATTAATTCGAGATCTTTGATATAAACATCAAAACTTGATGCTTATCCAGCAAATAACAGGTCTCTCCTTAAAATCACTAGATCCAACACCAGATCCAAACCAAGCCCTAGATCCACACAATCAACAACCAGATAACTCAAATTAATCTTCCGATCAGCATCTAAATGGACTAAAAATCAAAGCTGTTAAATCAACAGATGCTCCTAAAAATATTCAAGAAGAAAAATCGAAATTAAAAAGGATCGAAATTGTTCACCAAATCGAAGCGAAGCAGGAACTGAGAGCTGAGAGCGAGGTTTTTTGGGCGAGATGGATGCAAATGGCAACGGCGAAGAGAGAGGGATGGGGTTTTATATTCGACCAGATTCTTTCAGCTCAATTTCTTCCACTAAAATTTACGTCACTAAGAAAGGAATAATACTAATGATAATAATAAAATAATGAGGGGGGTTTGGGGCCCAGAACAGCATTGTTTGAATCGTGACCGTTGAATTTTGGGCTTTCGGTTTGAAAAAGGCTTCGCCACGTCGGCTGGACGGCCCCGAAAGAACGTGGGGGGTGGCGACTGTGCGGGGCCCATGACAACTAGAGCCACCTGTGCTTTGCTGGCAAGTCACTCAAACTAGCGGCTCGGCTCGGCTCGGCTTGTTAAACAAAAATACCAAAAAGTAATTGACAATTTTTTTCGGTTTTTTTAAAAAAAATATTTTGATGGGTGTTTCTAAATGTTTACGATTTAATTCTCTTTTATTGAGTTGTGCGTCTCAAAATAGTCTTATTTGAACTTTTAGCTTGTAAATGTGTTTAGGCCTTTTGGCTTGCATTAGCTTATAATCTACAGATAAAATCCATGTTTTATCTAGAAATCATTGGATTCCATAATTCAACATCATATTTTTCAAAAGTCACATGGGTAACATGTATGCAATAATCTATATTAAGTTGGATGAGAATGAATTATAAGTTTTGAATTTGTTTATTACTCTATCTTATTTCCTTTTATTAGTCTCTGGATATTATTTTTTTTTATTATTGTATGATCAATGACTCATAGATTTTTGCCAAAAAAAATGGACGACAATACATTTATGTTTTTTAAGTTATTGGTGTTTCCATTGATTCCTTAAATCTATTCAATATCTTTTTCCCTTTTTTGTATTGCCTTAGGGCTTCTCTTTTGTTATGAAAAAGGTGGCAGCCTTCTTTTTTTCCATGTTATTTTGATAAATCTATACCTTTGATCCATTTGAAATTAAATGAGAAGCTCGAAATTTATGGATTTTGCTTTATAAATCACAAGCTTCCCATAGACCATGTAAGAAATATAATTTGATCATTGTTTAGTTGTGATTGAACACAGCTTAAGTATCAAAGATTGACGGTTGTAACGTGTAAAGTCGTTCTTACTATTTATGTTATGTATTGAGGACCATGCCATGCCATATTGGCTGCTCTGATCCAACACCCTTTTCTCAGCGAATGATGTATTCGTAACTGTCATTCAACATCTAGGTCGGATACTTGCACGGAAATCTAAACCCCAACAGATTATCTGTGCATCTAGCTTTTAGACCATAAGATGCTACAGATTATGAATTATTCAGACAAAACCAATAAATAAATAAATTTGCAGGTCCTATAAAATAGCACTTTTAAAACCTAGTTTGACAACAAGGTTACCGAAAACCCATGGTTTTGATTGAGTAACGAAGAAATCGCGTTTTGCTTATGCAAACCCTAATTTCATAAGGTTTCGTATGTTTGAGGGTCGTTTGGGAACACGGCTTATGAAACCAAGGCCCGGATCCGGTGAAAATGGGATAATTTTTGGTTTAGCTTAACTTATTTTTAAGGAACAGAGAAAGATAATAATTTAAAAAATGGCTTGAAATTTTTTGAAACTCCGCCGTTTTAGAAATCTTGAAAAACATGGTTTCGAGCCTTTGGAACTTTCTGAAACCATGGTTTGGGAAACTCCATTTTAGTTGCTAAACAAGACTCGGTTACAAATTTCATAGTTCGGTCTCGAAATCCCACAAAATCATAGTCTCATAAACTATAACCGTGCCGCCAAACTAGGCCTAAAAGCCCGGTTTTCCCTTTGCCAAAATCGTCTGGGACCAAGTCACGCTCTTGTCCACCACCAACCTTGGAACAAACAACAAATCCTCGACAAAATCTTCTTAATTAATAAGAAATTGATTTAAGAGTTGGAATCAAAGATAAACTGCTTTTACGTCAATGAAATATATCCTCTTTCAACTTAACCCCGATCGGATCCGTTTGCAAATTGCATGCCACATGCTTTCGCATGTGCTCAGAGGTCATGTCGTGTATTAATTAATTAAGTTGATAACATTTGAATTAGTCATGATCATGATTAACGCGTGTGGAAAAAATATTCAATTAGTGCAACTAACGGGATCTTGTCTATTTATGCAAGGAGAAATGTGGCGTGCGCAAAACAAAGAATTTCTGCTTCAATCCATCTAATATTCAACAAATTTTACTTTGTTTTTTCATGATATGCGCCGCACATCTTGATCAAACGAAATCTATACAGAAAAAAAAATATGCGGTTTCAATACTACTTGAACTGTCCGCTTTCCGGTATTAAAACCTTCTTTGCAATCAAATGAACAGTCAAAGAATATCAAGTCACATACAGGTTTGTGTATGTATGTTTTAGCCGGTGAAGATCAAGATGAATAGCGGCGATCATAAGAAAAACGAAGAGACCATTTCTTGACCGATCTTGAAAAAAATGTTTTCCATTGTCATTGGATGTAAATAGACATGGATAATCCAAACCTGTCAATAACCATCGGATATGGATACAGTAACACCTATATCCATTTAGTATACTTATCCGATACCAAAAGCAGCAGGTTTGCTAAGCACGTTTTTTCCGGTATTCATTTCATATTCATATCCATATCCATATCTGGCTTTTATAAAACCATGGATATTGATTTTCACTCTCGACATCTATTCGTATTCGAATTTGTTTAGGATTTCGGGATACCGATTACACCTATATCAACCGTTTACATCCCTGCACAATCTCTCAGAAAATCATATGGAGGGCATGGCCCATGTGTATGCATATTTTAATCAGGTGGGCCTATTGTCATCAGAAGAACGCAATCAGGGCCTCACCCATTGTCTCCACGCACGTTATTTCGGCAATAATGCATAAAATGATAAATCAATTAAACTGATTGCGATGAGCCATCTATGCAGACCTTTTTAGATCTTTAGTCAATTTGTGAGACATTTAATGCTGAAATATTGGATATTCGTGGTTGATTTAGGAGATGGGGTACCAAGGCCAATTCATTAAAACAACACGAACAATGAAATAAATAAATAATGTTCTTTTTTACGCCTGTGGACAACTGTTTTATCAAATAAAACACAAACCTTTTCCGGTCCATCGTTTTTTCCCTGTGTTTCTTTTTGCCTAGAAAGTTTAATGTTGGCTGATTTGCAAGGATCATATGAAGTTGTGTCCTGTCTATAGTTTAGCATAATAAAATTTCAGCTCATTTATCGAGTTTTCCAAATCTTTCATTTGACCGCCTATAATATATCAAGACTTTCATGAAATGTCGCTACTAAAACATTCAATTTAACGACGGAAATGCTATTCTCTCTTTTTGATATAGCGCCATAGATAAAGACCTTCGTCGGTTAAAACTCCAAATTACCTTTGAGCATGAAGTTCAAGCGCAGCAAGGGATATATCGTTTGAGCTCGGTCTATTGCTCAATGAACAAACAAATAAATAAACAGAACAAAACAAACATCAAACTGAAACTCAAACGAGGTCAGTTATTTTTCGCTCGATTAAGGCGTGCGAAAATAAATTTTTACATCATTTATCAAAGAATAATGGCAAAGCATATCTAGGCTTTAATTTCACTAAATGCCATAATTCTCTCTCATTGAGATGGATGGATGTTGATTTATTTTCCTGACCAGCCGTTGGTACAAATTATGCGTTTTTAAATTTAAACTACGAAAAAAGAAAGGGTTAAAATAGAATAAACACAGTAAACTTATCGCATTTCTGAAATAATTATGAGGTGTATGTGCAAGTATTGGCTTTCCTTTCCCATTTGAGATAGAGGGGCGATTTTGTGGTACCCTTTTTTCTTCTTCCGTGAATCGAAGAAAACAACGAATAAATTTTCAAAGTTATTGACTTATTTTTTTGGAAAAATGAGAACATGCCCGTGGATCGCTCAAGACTAGAGACTTGATGGGCCTAAAATATTAAGATACCATAGCTTAGTTTCAAGCCCAGATTCATTTAAGAGTCCAATATTTGGCCCATTCATTTTATGGTTCAGAATCTTGAAAAGTAAGAACAACAAGCTTCGAATCTCTCTTTCTACTTTCCTTGACTGAGAACTCAATCGAGGTAGAAGTAAGCATTTCGCGAACAATCCTTTTTATATCGATTTAATATTTTTTTTAATAAATTTTTACAGTTTAGATCTCGGGGTTTATGAGGTTAATTTTTTGAATTGAACTCTCAAAAACCCTAACAGCACCCCCTTTTCCCCTTTTGCAGGAGGCTGTGCTGTGAGCTCAATAGAGATCTTGATGTGAGTATCGATTCTTATTTCTTAGATCTAAAGCTTGTTTATATCTCGATCCATAGGATTTGAATTGTGCAGTATTGGTATTTTGAGTTTATAATTTTCTCAGTGCAAAATACATTAAAAATGGCTTTGAAATATTTAAATAAAGAAAAGGAGATAAATGCCGATGTTATTGCTGGAAATCGATAGTAGTAAGGCTGGCATTGGTATTGTTTGAGCGAAGTCCGAGCAGTGGCGGATTTTGAAGTTAGCAATATTAAAGTTCACCACAATGTTAGGATTAGGATGGAAGAGGGGACATGATATCGGTGAAATGGTCCTTGCTTGTAACACATTGGTAGTTCGAAGGAAATAAAATTTGATCGGGAAAACTTCATGTACAACTAGGTTGCAATTGAGTGTTAGTGGATGGTAAATAATGTGAGAATTAGGTATGTAGACATCTCAAATTGTACTGTAATTCTTGATCAATTGATATTTTTATCAATTACACTTATAAGACCACGAATTAGAGATAGTTATGGTTTAGGTAATGTGAACTAGGTAAAAGTTTTATGCTCTTTATACAATATTTTTAGCCACGCCACGCTGCGGATGGCGCTCACACAAAACTAACTCTTGGGAGTGAATGGCTTTGGAGAAAGATGCCCCCTATGAAGCATGGATACTCCAAATAGTCGCACGAATTGTCCTCAAATGCGGATCGGATACCGATACTCTTGGAAACTCTCGAAAACGTGAATCCTTTATTTTTTATTTAAATAATCAAAAATATTTGTAAACTTTGGAATGCTTCTCGATTTGCAAATCGGATACATCGCCCGATTCATGATGATTATTTTTTCAATTTGAGACCGATATTTGACTCCAATTACTTTTACCTTTAATTTCGATATCTCTAGGGTTTTTAAAATATCGATAAATTCTAAGAGTGGTCCTGCGTCCCACTTGGATCTCAGACTTCACTGGAGATCGTCCGTGACTTGAGATCTCGCCACAGCCTTCCCTGATCGGTTCGAATCAGTTCTCTATGCTTTATGGGTAGACTTACAATTTAATGTTATGATGTCCTACTTTCAATTGTTCAATTGAAAGTAACTGAATACTATTTGAGATAATTAGTATATGATGGGATGGAATTGGTATTTGAAATCAAAGCCTTTCGATATAGAACATGATAAATGAGAATACTATAATTGTTTTCTTAGAATAGCATACTAAAGTGTTAATAAAATATGTGGTATAATTTTGCCTTTATATATATGTATATACATACATACATATATGTATATACATACATACATCTATGTATATACATACATACATCTATGTATATACATACATATATATATATATATGGCGGGTTCACGTTTTTAAAAATGCAAACATGAATAAGAGCTATTGGATCTTGTGTTTTTAATTAACGGTTAAAATTAATCCAGCTTAATAAATCGTTAATAAATGGAAAGTAAATATTCTACTTCCAAATATTGTGTAGGTAATACTAAAGGATTTGATATTTCTCTTGAGTTTTTTTCTAATCTTAAGAAGTAGAATATTTACTTTCCATTTACTAACGATTTATTAAGTTGAATTAATTTTAACCGTTGATTAAAAACATAATATCCAACTACCTTAATTCAGGTTCACATTTTTAAAAACGCGAATCCGCTCTATAGGATCTCTCTTTCTATCACTCTCTCTCTCTATATATATGAGGATAACGGAGAAAAGGCGCCATAGGAGGGAATTTTCTCTTACAACGTCGAAAAATATACCCTCCACGATTTTTTTCGACGATTGGCATCCATCATCATCATCTTTATCATATAAGATGTAGATACACCAAATTTCATGTGATTCCATCATTTTTTCACTGTTGATTTAGTGGGTACAAAATTAACGGGTTACTGACAATAGAACTTTTTACATTGTTAATTCAACAATGAAAAAGCGGTGGAATCACATGAAATTTGATGTATCCACATCTTACATGATAAAGATGATGATGATGGGTACCGACTGTCGAAAAAAATCGTGGAATATATAGAATTTTGCCGCCGCCTAACGAAAAGCCTCCTAGGGCCTCTTTCTTCATTACTCTCTCTCTCTCTCTATATATATATATAGTTTTAAAAATTCAATATAAAAACGTATCCCGTGTCCTAAGTTTTTTGGAAAATTGCGTTTCCGTGTATCCGTATCGGATCGGATCGGATACTCATACCCGTTTCCGTGCTTCATAGGATACCCCTCTTGATTTTTTTTCCGAGGATTTTTTTTTTTTGAAAAAAGAAGAATGCCATGTGTCCTCTATGCTTACTCCTAAGATTTCAGGGGTTCTTTCAGTTCAAAATGTAATGTAATATGATTTTCTCTTTGGCTTTTTTGCCTCATATATGAAGATAATTCCCTAGAGCACGTAGTATCACCTTAGTTCATTTTTTTCTCTTTCTTTGTTTAGGAGAGTTTGGAGGCTTATACTTCCTTGTGAGTTGACCATTAATTCAAGTTTGATGTAATTGCCACCAACTTGGCAACTTATCAAGTGTTAGTGTCAAGTTAGCAAATAGTTCTGCTCTATTATGGACCTTTCTCCACTTTATTTATCTTCTTAGCTTACCTCCTTTCACGTGATCTAATGATGCCAACTACCATGATTGCAGTTGAGATTAAGATATAGTTTACGAAAAATGAAAATATTATCTTGTTTTGTTTTGTGTCGAGAGGCGGTGGATAAGGAAAGACAATCTTTTCAGGGCCCAACTTTCTTTTGACAATACAACAAGCCTTTATCCCTAAATTTTGGGGTTGGAAGTTTAGCTCCATCACCATGTCTAATTTTTAATAGAAATGGAAGCCTGAACTGTTAAACCTTAGAGTTCTTTAGATGAAGAGTGATCTAAATGCAGCGAGGGAATGACATATTGGCAATTAAGAAGTATTTTCTACCTACATACATGCCAATAATAACTAACCAATCTCCATTTAAAAGTAATGTTGATTAAAAAACAGGAAGAAGAGCTACAAATGTTTTAACTATCGACTCCTATGTCTCAAGAAGCAAAAAATTTGATCTTAGGATGCATACATGACCAATCACCTCTTATTTTATTTATTTTTCATTTCACTCGAGAATTTTGTTAGCAATATGATCTTATAAATGTGTTAATTCTGTCCATCACCTGTGGCGTGGCAACTTATACAGTCATAACATGTAGGATATTTTCTTTTCAGTATACCATATTTTGAAGTCATTATTGTTATACTTACCCCTCAGTAATATTGCTCCTTGCCTAAATCCCGAAACATGCCTTGTATCTTATAAATTATAATAATATAATATGCCTCGTTTCTTATCCATTACATCTAACTTACCCGTATTCATAAATCTAAAATTTCAGGGCGGATGAAGAGCCTGTTGATCAGAAGAAATACCTTGAAGACCGTTATCAACCAAAATGTGTGAAAGCTTTATTTGAATATCGAGTAAGTGCTAGCAAGAACTTTTGGATTCTTTTGTTTTGTTTTTTCTTGATTGCTACTTGTTGTGAATGGCCATGTCATTACGGAAAAACATTGAGAAGAACAAAACTCTTATCCTGAGAAGCAAAAAAGGATGAATGATTAGGGTGCCTTTTGCTATACAAGCATAAGTTAGTATCGAGCTTTCATAGTCTAGCTTATATGTGTGTGTAGAGAGAGAGAGGCGCCATGGGAGGGAATTTCTTTCTATGGCGTCGAAAAAATACACTATCCACGATTTATTTCAACGATCGGCATTCATCATCTTCATCCTTACCATGTAAGATGTGGATACATCAAATTTCATGTGATTCCACTACTTTTTCACCGTTGATTTAGTGGGTGCAAAAACAACGGTTTACCAACAATAGAACTTTTTACATTGCTAATTTAACAGTGAAAAGTGGTAAAATCGTATGAAAATCGGTGTATCCACATTTTGGATGATGATGATGATGATGATGCTGATGGATGCCGATCGTTGAATAAAATGTTGGAAGATGTATATTTTCGCCGCCGCCTAAAAAAAAGCCCTCATATGGCCTATTTTCTTCATTATTCTCATATATATATATATATATATATATATATATATATATATATAGGAGTGATCCGTTATAACTCGGATTGCATAATAAGAAAAACGTAAACTCCTAAACCACGCGAGATTTAAACGAGCCGAATCGTTCATTCTATAATCCATACCTTAAGATGTCTATGCATGAAAAATCAAAACATTTGAATGCCTCTAAACAATGCATCACGGGATTCAACGTGCCCCATGCTACTCGGCTAAGAGCGTAAGCTAGTGATGCTTAAGCTACTGGACTCTCGCCATCTAAGGCGGATCACTCCCCCATATATATGTGTGTGTGTGAGTAATGAAGGAAAGAGACCATGGGAGGAAATT
The DNA here is from genome assembly GCA_030015575.1 of Agapanthus africanus. NCBI lineage: Eukaryota > Viridiplantae > Streptophyta > Magnoliopsida > Asparagales > Amaryllidaceae > Agapanthus > Agapanthus africanus. The sequence goes on along the minus strand of CM057338.1, from coordinate 179,440,291 downwards.
TCTTCCTATGGCGTCAAAAAAATACAACCTCCACAATTTGTCCTAACGATCGGCATTCATCATCTTCATTTTTATCATCTAAGATGTGGATACACCAAATTTCATGTGATTCTACCATTTTTTCACCGTTGAATTAGCAATGTAAAAAGTTCTATTGCCAGTAAACCGTTAATAATGTTGGAAAGAGGCCATGAGAGGGAATTTCTTCCTATGACATCCAAAAAATACACCCCTCATGATTTTTTTCGACGATCGGCGTTCATCATTTTCATCCTTATCATCTAAAGATGTGGATACACCAAATTTCATATGATTCCACCACTTTTTCACCGTAGATTTAGTGGGTGCAAAATCAATGGTTTACCGACAATAGAACTTTTTACATTGCTAATTCAACGGTGGGTGCAAAATTAACGGTTTACCGAAAATGAATCATGGAAGGTGTATTTTTTCGACGCCATAGGAGGTAATTCCTTCATATGGCACATTTTTTCCATTATATATATATATATATATATATATATATATATATATATATATGGAATCTCTGGGGGCACAGGAGGAAATTTCTTCAGGTGGGGTCGCAAAAAGTCTAACCTCCACCATTTTTTCTGACGATTGACACTCACCATCATCATCGTCTAAGATGTGGATATATCAAATTCCATCTTATTCTACCACTTTTTCACCGTTGAATTATCAATGTAAAAAGTTATATATATATATGAGAAAACGGAATCTTGGATGGCACATGAGGAAATTTCTTCATATGGGGTCACAAAAAGTCTAACCTCCACCATTTTTTCCGACGATCGGCACTCTTCATCTTCATCGTCTAAAACGTGGATACACCAAATTCCATCTTATTCTACCTCTTTTTCACCGTTGAATTGGCAATATAAAAAGTTCTATTGTCGGTAAACCGTTGATTTTGCACCCATTAAATCAACGATGAAAAAGTGATAGAATCACATGAAATTTGGTGTATCTACATCTTAGATGATAAGGGTGAAGATGATGAATGACGACCGTCGAAATAAATCGTGGAGAGTGTATTTTTTCGACGTCATTGAAGGAAATCCTCTCCTATGGCACATTTCCTCCAATATATATATATATATATATATATATATATATATATATATATATATATATATATATATAAGAAAATGGAATCTCTGGAGGAAATTTCCTCAGCTAGGATCACAAAAAGTCTAACCTCCATTTTTGCCGACGATCAACAACCACCAGCTTCATGTTCATCGTCTAAGATGTGGATACACCAAATTCCATCTGATTCTAACTCTTTTGCACTGCTGATTTAGTGATATAAAAATACTAAATTTTTTCTATTATCGGAAAACCGTTAATTTTGCGCTCAATGAATCAACGGTGCAAAAGAGTTAGAATAAGATGAAATTTGGTGTATCCACATCTTAAACGGTGAAGATGGTGGATGCTGATCGTCAGAAAAAAATGACGGAGGTTTGATTTTTTTCGACCCCATCCGGGATTCCATCTGTGCCACCGGAGATTCCGTTCTCTCTGTCCTCTTTCCACACACATATTTCAACCCAATTTTTATGGTATTGAATTATTCTTCATTAACTACATGATTGTTTTAAGAGAGTTTATCGCTTTAGGACTTTAGAGGTGCTAGGAATTTTAGAATAGTTCTTACTCAACACCTCATTAATCTTGAACAATAAAATCCTTGTGCTTGATCTCCTCCATCACGCCGTCACATTCCTTCCACCACCACCCCATTTGTAGTCCCCCGTTGTTGCTCCACCATCCTATCCGTGACCGCTACCTCAACATCCTGTCCATCGCCATTTACACCTCATCATCACTTATCCTTGTCCCTACTATGTTATTTTTCATATTATTATGATTCCATACTTTTTTTTTGAATGAATAAGTAGGGCAAGGTACCATACTCACAAAGCTTTATTAGAAAAAAATAGAAAGTACAAAAATTACAAGCTGAAAAGGAAAAAAGGTTAGAGTTTGTAGATAATTAAATCGCAAAATTGATGGATTGACGAGCGGACCATTGTCGTCATCCACAATCACAAAATGCAAATTGATTACAAACTTACACATGTCCGAAATCAGGAAAACAAATACATGTAATGGAACAAACACAACCAAAATCAGGTTCCAACAAATTTCGGACAACATGCAAATAAATATGCTGAGAAGAATATGAATGCAACTCAAGGTACATGCAATTCATGATTTCATACTTTACAAGGCATTGTTTTAATCAAGGTTTAGAATCACGGTATCGGTATTGGACGATCAATTTTAGGATCGGAAATATCAGATTTCCTCCTTGAGTAATGCCACACCAAATTTCTCTGATACTTAAGTTTATCACATTTTCTAAGCCTTGTAACCCCTTTCTCTTTCTTGTACATTTCTATCCTCCCTTTCTCTTTCTCCTCCATTTCTGTCCTCCCTTTCTTTTTTCATTCGAACTTACATCCAATTGCATTCTACTTAATTTTCTGTTTTTTTTAACCGCGCTTACTCTTTCCTTTAATGTGTCTCCTTCATTCTTTTTTCTTTCCACATTTTTCTTACTTGTTTCAACGCTCACAAAGTGTTTGTTGAAATTCCCCGTTCATTTTGTTACCTTTTATTCTCATGAAGTATTTGTGTGAGTTTCTTATCCATCTAGTTTTCTTTGTTTTATTTTGTTCAAGCGTCATTTTTCAATGCCTCATGATGCTTTAAAATTATTCATTAACTCGGCTTCGAAATCCAGCCATATAAAAAAAAGAAAAATTGTTAGAAGATTTCAAAAAACGGGTCTTCTCATTCATTGGATTTCCGAACTTTCAAGCAAATCTATCTTTCACCATAGGTGATGAGGATTCAACCATTTTCAATGTTGTACTATACCTATAATGATGGAAAAATTTAACTCCATTTGTGATATAGATTTAACGTTTTCGTTTCTCCGACCTAATAATCAATCATTATCAACTAGAAAGATGAATTCGTACAATGTGCTAGTGCCACCAATCACTATCTATTCAAGTCATGTTGTACCGTCTATCTCACAAACACCATTTCTACAAAAAAGAAAAGAGAAAGAACCACTTGCATCTATAAGCAAAATGATATCATGATTTTATTTCTTCAAGTGAAGATTAACTTATTGAAACTATTGATGAAGATAAGCAATTGAATGAAGATAAGTGAAGCCTTCTTGTGGGTTATTGTCTTGACAAAATAACGATATTACGATCATCAAATTGAGTTCCAAAAACAAAAAACAAACAATGGTGAAGGTGAGTTTACGTTGTATGCTGGATTTGGAAGTAGAAGGGTTAAACATATGAATGGTAGGTTGATGTTTCAGGATAAAATTTAATACGAGTTTTGTATGTGTTGATTGAGAATGGAAAAGTGGGCTTGGAACATTGGATTGAGCGAATGTTTTTGCAATTAAGACATTTATTTCACTTATAATCATAAGTTGTATGGTAATATGCCAAGGCTTGAGAAGATTTTAATTTTTTTTTCTGGCTTCACTTTAGAAAAATATACAAGATAAGCTTGTCACTTAAAAAGGTGTTCCAATAAGCTACCAAGCTTAATGTAACCTCGATCAGTGTACCATTTCGATGAGAGATTGGATAGTTTCACCTAGATTAGGATTGTAGCAAAATTCGGCTCGCCTTCTTTGAAAATCAACGGACGCCATTAATAAACCAAGAAGTGGAATTCCTATTGAAATCATATAATTGTGGTTTGAAAAGTAAAAGAAGAAAAAATATCCCTTCAAGCAGATATTCGCATGCTACCGCGACACCACGTCATTTTTGTAGGGATTCAATTAGGTGATGGTGATATGGAGGTTTTTCATGACAATAACTAATAAGAGAAGGGTGCGACTTCTTTTTTGTCAATTGTTAACTTTAGGAGGGAGCTTAATAAATCTATTTTCACTTGAAGAAATAAAATGAAGGGATCGTTTTTGCATTGATGCTTATAGATGTGTCCGTTGCTTTCCAAATTATTGGAGAGAAAATGATTGTAAGACAGATGGCACAATGTGACTTGAATGGTTAGTGGTTGACAACACGCCATTTGAAAGCAACGTGCTAATGGATGATAATTGACCATTTGTTGACAGAGTCAATGGTGTTAAAACTATATTCATATCGGCGGACTTAAATTTTTTCATCAATTACCATAATAGATATAACGACATTGCAAGTGACAATCCTCATTGCCTTGGGTGAAAGATTCACTTGAATATGGGAGATTTTTTAAAAAAAAGAAGTCTCATAATGTTTTGAAGCCATCTTACCATTTTCCATATACATTTTGGTTTTGGAAACCTTTCTAGTTAACACGTTTAAAGCAATGCGTCGTATTAAAAGGTAAAATCAACACTATGAGAAAAACCCAGAGAAGACTAGAAAACTACGTGGATGATAGATATAGAGTCATAGACAAACACTTTATGAGCGTTGGATAATGGACATACACAAAATAAATGAGGAATATTGACAAACATGGCGTCGGAACAATTTAGAAAAACAATGAAAGAAAAACAATGAGGAAAAAGAGGGATCGGAGCTTATGAGGAGAGAGAAAAGGTTATGGAATATGCAAGAGAATGTGAGTTCAAATGAGAAAATGAAAGAGAAGAGGAAAAAGAGTGAGATTAGAAGAAAACATATTATATCCATATATTTAATTTGTCAAGGAATATGTATGAAATATAGGTTCCCTAACGGGTAAACTAACAGAATTAGTGGAGCTGATGATTAGGAAGAGAGTTGGTATTATGTGTTTGCAAGAAACTAAGTGGGTATGTGAAAAGGGTAGAGTCATAAACTCTTGGGGTTATAAGCTGTGGTATACGGGTAGAGATAAAAATCGTAATGGAGTAGTCATAATTATATATAGACGTTTGCTTAAGAATGTAGTTGAGATTATGAGAAAATATGATAGGATTTTACTAGTTAAGCTTATTCTAGATGGGGAGATCCTTAATGTTATTAATACTTATGCATCACAGATAAGTTTTGATGATGCTGGTAAGTGTCTATTTTGGGAGGATTTAGACAAGATGGCGCAAACGATATCTAGTGGAGAGAAGTTATTTATTGGTGGTGATCTCAATAGACATATAGGTACTAGTTGTAGTGGGTTTCGTACTATTCATGGAGGTTTTGATTTTGGACAAAGGAATAAAGCAGGTAGCTCGATTCTAGATTGTCTTATCTTATGACATGACTTGATCTTAGCAAACACTTGGTTTAAGAAAAGAGAGTCTCACTTTATAATCTTTAGGAGCGGATCGAGTGCAAGTCCAATAGACTTTTTTATGACGAGAATGATAGATAGAGATTGTTGCATCGACGATAAGGTAGTGCAGAGTGTAACCACTCAACATAGATTTTTAGTTCTAGATTTTCGATTTAGAAGAGGACTTGGGAAGATTAGACGTAAGGTCTAGAATTAAGTGGTGGCGACCAAAAGAAGGCAACCAAAAAGCTTTTATAGATCATGTAGTTTAAGAGACGGATTGGCAGTCTGAACATGATTCAAACACAATATGGAACAAGATAGCTAGTTGTATCCAAATAATAGTTAGAGATCTACTTGGTGAGTCGAGGGTGGTGCTTCACCATTTAAGAACATATCATGGTGGAACGAAGAAGTAAAGACCGCTATTAAAATCAAGAGAGATTTTTATAAAGATTTGAAGAAAAGCAGAGATGCGGAGAGATTTGAGAAGTATAAAATGGCTAAAGGGAAGTTAAGAAAGCTGTTCGGGAAGTTAAACTTAAGGTTTACAAGGAGGTGTACGAGAAGTTGGACACTAAGGAAGCTGAAAATGATACATACAGGATTGCTCGGATGCGGGAAAGAAAGACCAGAGACTTATGTGCGGTGAAGTGTGTCAAAAATGAAGATCGGAAGGTTTTGGTTCGAGATGAGAATATCAAGGATAGGTGAAGAGATTATTTTGACAAATTGTTCAATGAGAGCTTTACGAAGAATTTGGATGGAATTGTCATTCAATCTCAAGATATAAACTGTGATTTCATGCGTAAAATATGAGTACCTTGAGCTAAAAGAAGGTTTGAAGAGAATAAAATTAAGAAAAACGGTTGGTCCAGACGGGATTCCTATCGAGATTTGGAGATACTTAGGAGAGATAGACGTTAAATAGCTGACAAATATGTTTAATAAGATTTGACAGACCAAAAAGATACCAAATGAGTGGAGGAAAATTGCCCTTGTATATATCTCTAAGAATAAAGATAATATTCAAAGTTGCTCAAATTACCGTAGAATAAAACTTATGTCACACCATGAAGTTTTGGGAGAAAGTGATTGAATACAGGCTAAGGAAGGATATTAAGATAACAGAGAATCAGTTTGGGTTCATGCATGGACGATCGATAACATAGACTATTCATTTGCTTCATCAACTTGTCGAACGTTTTTGAGAGAGGAGAAAAGATTTGTATATGATATTTATTGACTTAGAGAAAATGTACGATAAGGTACTTATAGAGGTATTATAAGGAATAATGATGAAAGGGGTCCCGGTCAAGTACATTGACATAATTAAGGACATGCACGATGAAGTGATGGCAAATGTCAGAACTTGCGGCGACCTTACGAGTGATTTTTCGATTATAACTGACTTACATCAAGGATCTTCATTAAGTCTATTCCTGTTTACCATCGTGATAAATGAGCTTACTATAACTATCCACCTTGGTGTATACTATTCATTGATGATATTGTTCTAGTAAATGAGACGAAAGCAAGGGTTAATGCCAAATTGGAGCTATGGAAGTAAACATTGGAATCTCTGAGGTTCAGATTGAGCAGGTCCAAGACAGCATATATGCATTGCAAATTTAGCAAACAGAGAAGTCGAGACTACAGTGGTATAACACTGGATGGGCAAGAGATATCACCGAGCGATCAGTTTAGATATCCAGGTTCCATCATTTAAAAGGATGGAGAGATCGATATCAATGTCAATCAAAAAATCCAAGCTGGTTGGTTGAAATGGAGAAGTGCATCAGGAATTTTGTGCGAACGTAACTTTCCGTTAAGATTGAAAGGAATGTTTTATCGGAGCGCTATTCGGTCTGCCTTATTATATGGTACAGAATGCTGGTCTTCTAAGAAGCATCATACACAGAAGATGCACGTAACGGAGATGCGCATGCTTCGTTGGATGTGTGGCAACACTAAAAAAGATAAGATACGAAATCAAAATATTCGTGCGAAAGTTGGTGTAACACATGTGGAGAAGATGCGGAAAAACCGGCTAAGATGGTTTGGTCATTTGCGGCGTGGACCTATAGAAGCACCTGTTCGACGAATAGATACTCTTGATATATGCAATGTCAAAAGAGAGAAAGGAAGACCGAAGAAAATATGGATGGAGGTGATACGAAAAGATATGGTTGCCAAAGGCCTCAATGAAAGTATATTATTCGATAGGAGTGAGTGGAGGCGGAGGATCCATGTGCTGGACCCGGCGTGATTCTCATGTTGGTTCATGTAGCCTACCCCATATGCTTGGGATAAAAGGCTCAGTTGTTGTAATATGTATGAAATATGATATTCCTAGTTATCAATCGCATAAGTCACTTGTATATATGCAATGTTTACAAAACTTCTCTTCATGTTTTTCTCTTTCATGCTCTGTTCTAAAAAAATATTGAGAGAGATTCACATCAACTCATAAGAAAGTTTTAATCTAGTTGCATTGGTTAAAGATATTCCCAAAATATTTACTGTCACATTGGTTATGTATTAATATAAAAAGTATTTTAAGTAGCAGGTCATTTTAATGATATATTTAGATCCGAGCTTCAAGACATGATTCAAATTGACAATGAATCATGACATATTAAATTAGTAATATGCTTATTAGAATGATGGACTCAAATCTAGTGGATGCTCATCTATTTATAAATACACCAATCCTAGTTATGAGATCAAGACTCTTTTGGAAACATTGTCAACTGATATGCGAAGTCTAATATGATTACTATTTAGTTATTATTAATAATTACGTAAAAAAATTAACTATTTAATTTGTTTTTCATGATGAAATTCTAATAATATTTTCATGAAAGGAAACAATTGATTTATTCTAATTTAGTAATAATAATTAGTTTCAACCAACTTTGTATATTTTTCAGAAGTAAACAATAAAGATTGTCATGTCATTAGAAGTCCAACAAAATTATCCAAGTCCTGGTCCAAATGCAAAGTATCCTAGTCAATTCAACCTAAAAGTCCATATCCATATCCAGAAAATTATCCTACTAGGATTCCAATTCCTTCATAAGACGTATCAACCCAAATGCGTAAAAACTTTATATGAATATCGAGCAAGTTGTAGTTATCTTTAATGAGAGTTTTTGGATTCTTTTATTTTGTTCTTCTACAACAGTTGTTATGTAGTTGATATGTCGACTATGAAAAAACAGTAACATGAACAAAATTTCCACAATGAGAAGCATGAAAAGAATAAAGATTTGGGCGGGTTTATGCTATACGACGATACGTAAGAAGGTTTCCTGCAATTTATGTTTTCTGATCTTTGAAACAACAAGAAAGTGAAGTGTATAACCGGCAACGACCCCATCTTATAGAATCTTTTTCTCCATCAAATCTAAGTATTTCATCGCTGACAATATCTTTGCTCGCTACAGGAATGTGTCAAGAGAATCAAAGAGGACGAAACTGGGCACAAGCATTGCACTGGTCAATATTTTGATTATTGGTCATGCATCGACAAATGTGTGAGTGCATCTCTATCAATATCAGCCCCTCTATTTTTAATCATAATAATTTAACTCAATGGTAATGCACTAGATCTAAAGAGTTCTGACTTTTTAAAATTGCACTTTTTTGGGTGCAGGTTGCTTCCAATCTTTTTGAAAAACTAAAGTAAAATTATTGAAGTTTGCTTCTTTTGAGTGAAGTTCTACCTGCTGCTTATGATTCATCGATAATGATTGCTACTTTTGTGTGCACTGCATACTACACTTGCTCACAATTTGTGTGATCTTATCTTTACCAGCTCATTTTTGCACCATAGATGATTCTGCAATCATTATCGCCATTGGGCACTAGTAAATGGCAGACCAACTAATTGTCGGTTATTACTGTTGATGAAAGTGTTATCATCATTATAATTGCAATAAAAAATATAGACAATATTAAGAATAATGTGTATGATGCACATATGAACTTAACCGATAAACATTGCCAGTTTCAAGATACAACAAACTTAATGTTTGGTCCTGGGAACAGAAGTGAAACAAAAACAAACTTAATGTCTATTCGATGTGTTTATTTTTTTTTTATTTTTTATCATTTACAATTTCTGCCGGTGAATATGAAAGTGCAGAAAGTGCAGCTGTGATTCTCCGCTTCCAGTTTAGATTTCTGAATTTGCAATTGGCATTTTGATATGACTCAAATATAAGAGTTGATATAGTTGCAATAAAATGGTTTAAAACTGCTTTGCAAATTATTAAATTTCCAGTTGGCATTTTGATATAGATTTCTTGCCTTTTTATCTGCCTCAGAGTTGAATGTATATATTTTTTTCTAGATGCTACCTCTTCGAAAATTGAATCAGTGATCTCTTACCATAGAGAGTGAAGTTATACCACGAGTAATCATTTGGTAGACCTATACCATCTTTTATTCGAGGGCGTTTTTTTCTGTTAGGAATACGGTGCTCGCTTTTGGCATTAGAATTAAAATGAAAGAAGTTTTGAACTGGTATGTAGAAACTATGGACTTTGTTTGGGGATACAAGAGCAAATCCAAAATGGTTCCAGTTTAGTCGAGCAATCCCTCTAGATTGAAGATATCACCATAATGTTTTGAATCTGCTACGGGCGGGGCGACGCTAACAGCCATGAGTGTGAACCCTGCCCACTTAAAATCCAAGGCCCGCCCTTCGTGTTATCCTCACATATGCCTCACAAAGTTTATGGATGCCAAAGATATATAAAATTATATAAATTCCACTACTTGTTTGGAGATTGAAATTTTTGATATATAAATGAAGTTGGTACAATATAGAATATACACCGGTTTTTCTAAGGATTAGGATTTAGATGTATACGGATATGATACAGAGAGAATATATGTATTATCATATTCGTATCCGGTAGCCGTAGGCTGATGCAAATAAATCATCGGAAATGAATGTTGCCGTTTGTATTTGATAAAGTCCACGATCTCTGATATGGATATGAAACAAATAATAGAAAAAATTACAGGCAAAGTCCAATGTCAATCTCTATCTTTTTACTATCACACTTGTGTTTGAAAATTAGATACAGATGCGGAATAGGTATACCTGTTGCTATATCCATGTCCGGTAGATATTGGTGGATGCGAATACGAATACAAGATAGTAGCCATCAGTAAAATAAAAAATTACTATCCTTGTTCAACGAAGATGGGATACCGAGACAGATCCATCTCGGATTATTCTCATCCGTCTACATCCCTACTTCTTCAGATGCATCTGATCTCCCATCTCATTGGAATGCCAGCAGAGAAGCCACAATTTCTGGAACGCACCAATGAGTGTAGGACCAAGTTTGACCCCTCGTATCACATGGGAAAACAATGGGAGAATGGACTTTCAAAGTCCACAGCGAGCCCAACACCATTATTCTATTATTATTATGATTCGGAGCCAAAAAAGGAGGAGGAAACAAAAGGAAAAGAAAACTTCTGTGTCGTCACAAGAGTTGAAGGCAATGTTGAGTCATCCCCCCACTCTGTGATTTCTCTTTCTTTCATGTTACATTGAGGGCCCACATCCGCACCAAAACTCTTTTGATGATAGTATATACACTTGAACAATGCATCTGAGATTCACATGCATTAGATGGTCGTCTAATCTTTCACTTTTGGGTGGATTATTTATAAATACCATGAGTTTTGTGGCCGAGACAAAACACTTCTTCTGGGAGAGCCGAGTAAAACTCATTTCGATATGAAAATGTATTTATATATTAAAATGCTAATAAATACTCTTTAAAGCCATAATATATGGATCTACTCTTTTTTTTTCTCTTTTCTTTTGTACAATATAAATGCAATCATAAAGATTTAAATTAAAATGAACTATATATTTTTCATTTACATTTTATAAATAAATGATTTTTCTATTAACATGCGGTTTAGCCATATCCAAATTACATACCAACTTTAATTAGCATGTCAATTAGTATATAGTTAAAGTACCTAACCCGTGGACAGAAAAATTAAGAAACAAAATTAAATTGAAGCTATTGGGCTTGAACCCGAGACCCTTAGGGTCAGTGTATTATACCTCTACTACAAGACTACTAAACTCTATTCGGATATATAGCTTTATAGTAAATATATAGAAACCCAAAAACTAAATGTATGCCGGCGGGGTGCCCTCCTTGGCTTTGATCTTTCTTTGAGATGAATATCATGAACTTTTCTCTTGATGTTGCACTAAAATATCATTATTATCTCAATGAGCTGTAAACTATTAGGATAAATGGTAGATTGATCACCTAACGATCACACAACCATGTAGTGATTGTTCTAAAATATCGGGGCGAATGATATTTTATAGCATTAAGAGTAACAATATTATGTCATTTTAATATAATCTATAAGGTTTCATGACAGCGATGATGCTCATCTCAAAGGTGATGATGGCTCTTGTAGAATAATTGAGAAAACAGAGTATACATTAGTGCTGTAGGAATTTTCAACACTCACCAAATACATGGCATTAATAACAGTGGAAAAAAAAATTGTAACCAATGATATGAATTAATGAATGTCTCTCGACTATAGGAAATACAGTGGAACTGTATGCTCGGCGTCCTCAAACAATTCTACAATTTGTCATGTTTCTGTAAAATTGTAAACAATTTATCCTTTTCTAATGTGGCATGTATCATGTCTCCTTCACCTCAAAACTCAACTTGAAAGAAAGAAGGAGTGGTTGCATTATAATGGTAAAAACACTATCTTTCAAAGTTGGCTTTTAAAAAAAATATAGTACTATTTTTTGTTTTAAGTCGTCCACCACCCAAAGTAATATAAAAATAAGCAGTGCATATCAAGCAATTAAATATAGAATCTTAGTCTAATTACTTGTCTAATACTTTAGAAAAGTTAAGAGTTTCAATTCGATTAAAAGTTCATCTTAGTTGAAAAACATGCAAAGTGAATCCACCCCCAAATAAAATTGAAGATATTAAACCTTTTCATACTTGCTATGTGAATGTGCTAGCTCTAAGATAGCTTTAACTTCAACTTAATATACACATCATACTATTCTTTCCCTTAAAATTTTAGTTTAACGTTACATGGGGGTGTAAACTATGGAATAGTTTAAAGGCCAAGATGGGCATATTAAGCTCTATTACTTATGAATATGCTATCTAACACAGAATATCCGAAGTTTAAGTTCGATTTCACAAACTTACCACATGTCAAATTCTGAATGAACAAATATGTCGGCATCCCAGTGTATAAGAAAACTTTTGAATGTAATGGTTAGAAAAGGGAAAAAAAGATTTATATATGTAAACACCATCTTACTAAAATGGTATGTTTGTTTATCTCGTAACAGATTGCCACGATAAATCACCTGTCTTAATGTGTTAACCTCTGAATGGACGCAACATACCAACCAACAAGGAGTTTTGAAATTCTTGAGGACTTGTGAATGTTTGTTACCAATAGGACTTGTGAATTGAGTCTAAATAAGAATGACATTTTACAATTGCATTCATATGAATATATGATGAGCAAATGCCTTACATCTTTTCATTTACTTGTTACCCCCTGTGCCTAAATATGTACACTTTCTCTAAAGCTCATCTCAACTCTCCAATTAACTCACTCCTCTATAATTTTGCACAAACCCTTCTGGTTCCAAAGGCACAACAATGGTATGGACAAAACCCGCATCCAAACCCGTTCCCGTTTCGCTCCGACCCGCTTCGCTGCAATCCGAACTCTTCTGAGCCGTCGCAAATAAACATTGCCGGCACGTTGGGCACGATGGCCGAGCCATCAACCACCTATCAATACATCTCACATGAAAGCCGTGGCAACATTTGGGCAAAACCCGGACCCGTTCGCCCGAAACAAGATCCGATAAGCAGATCGCGCACTCCGAACCCGACCCGTTGAGTTTCAACTCGGGCGAGAATACCTTCACGGGTATCGCCCGAATCGCCTTTCTCCTGACCCCGGTGGTTGGGATCCGGATTGCGTGACCGGGTTCGGGTTGGATCATGATCCGGTCCGAACACCTAAGGATGCACCTAACAATCGAGTTGAGCCCGAGCGCGCATATTAGCGCGAATAGAAGGACGGCCAGGATCATGACCACGTTGGCATCGAAGGTGCTGCTTCCGGGTGTTTCGGGTGTGGTGGGATCCGATAACACCGGGATCGATACGGGTGTACCCGGCATGGATAGTGGAGTGTGTAGCAAGAGCCTTCTTGAGTAAACTTGAGGTAAATTTGTAGAGGACATTGTTGTAGTAGTAGTAGTAGTAGTAGTAGTTGTTAGGTGGTGGTGGTGTTGGAAGTTTGAGTTATAATTTCGATGGGATTTGTTTGAAGGGAGAATTTATAGAGGGAGGGAGCCAAAAAGCATTTTGAGATTAATTTAAGAGAGAAGGGAATTTTAATGGAGTTTGGGAGAAAGTGGGTGTGGCCCACAAAAATGAAAGCACGTTTTGCCATTTGTGTAGGTGCTTGTTGGTGAGGGTATGTGACAATTAACAATGCCTATCATGGATTAGCTAGCGATTTTAGATGCATTAGGATTAGATGCACTTTTTTTTTTGAAGAATCCAACCCAAAAAGTGTAGTTCTTGAGTGAAAAATAAGAAAAGTTAGGGAATCAATTTGAAAAATAATGCATGGCTTCTCTTTTTTAAAAAAAATATCAAGCTAAGAGAAATTTAAATGGTTGAAAAAGATTTTAGGCAATCCCCCTAGGGTCATATGTTTCTGCAAACCCCTATGGTCGTATGTTTCTAAAAATTAAGAATGCAAGATTTTTGATCACTGCGGTGCACTTGTATAAATATATATATAAGCTTGATATTTAATAAGAATAAAATAATAATATTTTGTCAGATTGTTATGATTATTCTTAAAGTCCTGAGATAGTCAACTGATTAATGAAAGCTACTAAAATTAAATTTTTCTTAAATTATGAGAATATTTCCTGCTATGTGTCTTATAAAGAATTCCATTGAAATTTCAATTTGAAACTCTCTCCCCTAAAATATTAAATAAATATATGGAAAACTTACAAGTTATTAAAAAAACGGTTCAAGGGTGTTTTGTGTGTAAATTCTCTAATTTAAAGATGCATATATTTGTAAATGAGAGAGGGAGAAGGGCAGGCAAGTAGAGATGGAGCGTTTAGAATTATAAGAAGGCGAGGAAATTTTTCTAAATTTCTTGATTTTTTAATTTTAAAAAAAAAAAGAAATTGCCGCATGTACCTCTTGTATTCTAGCTATAATAGTATAGGTAAATTCTATAATCTTTCTTATATAAACTACAAATCTCAACATGAAATTTGTAATTTGGTCCTCCAAATAACCACACTTTGCAAACTATGTGAAATCTACACGAAACTTATGTGTCAAATGCAACCCATACCTTTATCAGCGTAAACTAATAAAATTTTCCATCATGATTATTTCACAATTGGAGCAATTTCTTTCCTTTTTTTTTTAAAGGGAAAAGTAAATTTTAGCAGCAATATAATTTTTTGCCCAAAGGCATACAAACACATACACAGGTGCAAACGTATCAGATACTAAACATTCTTTAGCTAAGCTTCTTTTCTCAAACACTAATTAAGAGGTCCATTAATATTTAATCACCCTCCATCATTTGGAGCCTCCACTTAATTACTATAATTCCTTTTCCAGCTGGGCCCCATGCCATTTTTGACGCAGCGCAGGCTCCCACGTGGCACAATGTCAGCCCCAAGTGGGGCCCACCTGTCACGTGTCGGAAGGTGGTTGGCTCTATGAGTGCTTTGTCCAACATGAGAACCACAAGGGGTAATAATAAAAATTTGTGGGAGCTGAGTTTGCCAACTCCAGTGGCATCACCATTCTTTTTTCACTGGCCGCTCTTTTAGTTACTTGTTTCATAATGCATCTACTAATTGAGTTGTTTACTTCATTATTGGGTCTACTAATTTGGAGAGTGCTTCATTTTTTTAAAACAAGTTTCAATTGGTAAGAATATGTGTCCTAAGATAAAATGGGAATATGAGACTGACAAAAGATCTCAATCTTGCTTTTTGTTTGACATCCATGATAACAATAGAACATGTATAGTATAGTTCATGTATTACGTGTCTTGTGAGAACAAAAGTTCATGTTTGTAGACAAAAGGCATGCATCTTAAACGACAAATAAGACGAATGAAGTTGTTCGAAAGATTTATTCATATGGAAACATACAGAATGCATGAGTTGTTTAGAAATACTTGGATCTGGATCTGCTTCATTATAGAGTTTTGGTTCATCCACAATTTTTTTTATCAACATGATTTCTGATAGCTTTTTTGTAGCTTGTTTTTTCTTAATTCACATCTAACTTTATCATATATTTACGTTTTTAATTAATCTCAAGTATTATAATTAGAAGTCAAGGGAGGTTGTGTGTTTTATTTTTTCTCATTTTCCTTGAAGAAATATTCAAAAAAGTGAGAAAATTTCTCTACCCTTTCGAGCTATCCCCATCACAAAGAGTTTGTCTTTTTCTCTTTCCCCTTCCCTTTCTCTCTCCCACACACACACATAAAAATAAAATTACTTGATGTGGTCCTGAGGTCCACCATGTTAAATATTTAAATTATATGTTTTATTATTCTACATAATATATCTAGAGAATAAAGGAGGAAAGATGGCTTTTTGCGTTGGGCGGCGGCAAAAAATACGTCCTTCACCATTTTATTCGATGTCACTTTCCAACTTGATCTCCCTCATTGAATTTGTCGATACATCAAATTTCATATGATTACAATACCATTTCACCATCGATTTAGCAGTGCAAAAAGTTCTATTGTCGTAAACCGTTAATTTTGCACCCACTAAATCAACGGTGAAAAGGTATTGAAAGCACATGAAATTTGGTGTATCGACATATTAGACGATGAAGATCAAGATGGCCGGTGCCGATCATTGAATAAAATGGTGTATGACTTGATTTATGCCGCACCTAACAAAAAAAGACTCCTAAGACCTCTCCCTTTTGTTGGGGTCAAAAATTACACCCCGGTTGACCAAGTCAATGTCAAAGTCAACCCCAAACCAAATGGACCCATGCCCGAGTCGAGCCCGAACATAAAGCGGCCGGCCTCCCCCATGCCAACATAAAAATCATGTAATAAATAATTTTAATGTAATTTTTCTATCCATTAATGAGCATAAAATCAAATTTTTGTAAAGCTCATGGCTTATGTGCAAAAAAAAAAAAAATAGCACATGAGACATGGGATGAGCAAAATGCCATTTTGTAAAGCCCAAGGACTATGTATAAACATGTAAGCCTATATAAGACAACATGATGATGAATAAAGGAACAACTTTTCATTCCCTCAAAAATCTAAGGTTCTTTATGCCTCCTTCTCCTTCCTCAAGGTTCTAAAACCTTCTTTCCACTTTCAATTAAATCAAGAGTTTTATTCTTTCTTTTCAAAAACTAAATAGTTTTTCACCACAAAACCCACAAAGGGGAACTCAGATCTCCCATCAGATCTCAAGAATAAGAGATTTTTAAAATCTCATACTTCTTGTTCTTCAAGATCCAGCCGACAGAAGAGAAAGAAGGAGACTCATCTCCAAAAAATCCCACTTTGGAGAAGATCCAGAGTTCAAGGGAAAAGCCCCTTCATCAGCTCCAAAAATATTTTAGGAGCTCAACTCCATAAGTCAAATCGGGAGCACAACCCCCAGTGCAGGGACTAAGTCCCTTTTGCTGCTGACGTTCAGCCCCCGCGTGCCTAGCACGTGGGGCGCTGGCGCTCTGGCGCACAGCGCCCGCGTGCCTGGCACGTGGGGCGCTAGCGCCTTCTCCCACGCATCCTTTGGATGCCCTTCCCCTTTATATATATATATATATATATATATATATATATATGCGCGCGCACACACACACATACTCCACCACACTATTCCCGTTAGAAAAAATTTCTAACAGGGTGCTGCCCTGCATCCCGCAAGGGGCAGCTAGCCCCCTTGACCCCCAGCCCGCTATCCGGGTAGCGGGACCCCCGTAAAAACTCTGTGGGGCCCCCGATATATCAAAAACTCCTTCAAAAGACAACACTGCAAATTGAGTTCGCATGACCAGTTTAACCCGTCAATCGGAGGTTCCTTCGCTCCAAAGGCGAGGGGTAATTAACGGCAGTTTAGTCCATTGCTGCCGGAGATTCGGATCCACACAATCAATAAACTCCAGCCTATTCTAGGCAGGGGGAATCTGTAGTACGCTTGACAAGCGCGCGCGTATTCCCATCTCAATAGGGTGACGAAAAACCCCTACAGATTCTGGCACGTCCGGTGGGACCAATCTCTCCTCCCATATTTCAGGTTAAACGTTCATACGAACTCAATCAATATACATATCTATATTTATACTAAAATAATGCTCTTTCATGCAGTTTTCCAAGTAATCAATTTTCAACAATGTCTCTAAAGATGAACTCAGCTCTCATCTCTTACACGATGAAGATGGACTCCAGGACGGTCCTCCCGGCCAGTCTTGGGCGACAGTGGGAGGAGCCGCTGCTACAGTTCAGCTCTATTCTGTTCGTGCCAGCTAATGCCATTCCTGCACCTCAAGCTCCGGTAACCGACAAACCGGTCTCGAAAGGCAAGAGGCCAAATGTGGTGGTCTCGAGGGTGCCCCAACCCAAACGCAAATCCGTTTCCGAACGTCTCTCCATCGCACCAGCTGGGGGCAAGGCTATTAACGTCAACGAAGCAACGGGGCATCTCGAGCAATCTCCAACGGTACCCTCGACAACTGCTCGATCGGGTGTCTTCTCTAAGCTCCCCGCCAATGATAAAGAGACAGCTGAATATGTGGTCCACACTGTCTACATGGTGGGCACGCGCAGCAAGAGCAAGGAAGGGGCCACTACATCTCAAATTCAATCTGGTATGAATATGGCTGCCACATTCCAAGACCAGCCTCCTCTGGAAGGTAATGAAGACCCTTCCAGTGAAGCTGATAAGCAGGGAAAGCCCTCTGTTCATGAGGAGCCGGGCTCGAAAAGCGAAGATGAACCAACTTTCCATCCTAAGACCGCAGAGAAGGAACTTCTCCAGGAGCTCCGAAAAGCAGCTCAGAAGTAGAGACAAGGAGATGGCCAAGCTCTATTAAAAAATTGACGACTTGACAAACGCCGTCTTACGGCTCACAGCTCAAGTTGCCTCTCAGCCGCCCAATCAAGCGCATGGTTCTACTCATGAACCGGGAAACGGTGTCCCGAGATAGCCGAGGCCTATTCTCTCAAATCCAAAGATGGGCGGACCGCACGAAAGTCGGTCGCATCCTATCTCGGGAAATGTCTTGGCTACCGATGACAGCAACCCGCTAACTCAAGACCAAATCATGGATTTGGTTGCCAACAAAGTCAAAATATTGGTAGCCGAAGCCGGAGAGCAAAAAGAGGTCAATAGCAGCGGGAGACCATACCCTGCTCGGTACGATCTTGTGGAGTTTCCTACTGGTTATGTCGTCCCCAAATTTGAAAGGTTCGATGGGACGGGAAATGCGAACCGGCACATTGCCTAATTTAAAGCATCATGTGCGAACACTGGGGGTAATGATACGCTCTTTCTCCCCCAGTTTGTCAATAGTTTGACCGATGTTGCTTTCGATTGGTATGCAAGCATACCGGATGACTCGATCATGACGTTCGCTCAAATAGAATCCATGTTTAAGCAAAGATTCATAAGTGTCAGCGATAAAATCACCATTGCTGACCTTGTAAGGACCGAACCAAAGAACAATGAAAGCAACATGGATTTTATAGTCCAATGGCACAATCTCTCTATCAAATGTGAACCGCCGTTGGAGCAAGACCAATCCGTCAGTCTTCTTATAGAAAAGCTGAACGATTGGATGAAACCTTTCCTGTGCACCGCAGGCCTCAAAACATTCTAAAAGCTGACCAAGAAAGTTCAAATGTTGGAACGCTCAAAGCCCGAGTCCACTCAGAATCTCCAATTCACAAACAGATCGAGACGTCGGAGGGACGACAACCGGAAAAGCGAAAGTTCCAACAGCACCGATTCTCTGGATAAGCAGAGAGCGGGCGGAGCAAAGACTAACAAATCTCGAGAGCCAACTTTGGAGGAAAGAAGAAACAAGGTCTACTCTTTCTGAAGGGACAAGGTCCAAAAAATTTTCAAAGATGCTCTGAAGAATGGCTTGCGGCTACCAGAACCAAAAAGGCTAAGTGAAGCGAACATGACTGATCATCCTAACTTTTGCCCGTACCACCGAGTGCTGGGACACACTATTGAAGACTGTTGCATCTTCAAGGATTGGGTCGAGAAACAATACAAGGCGGGAGAAATATCGTTGTCCCCTGGCGTGTTAACAAACAATCAAGCTGCGACCGTCAATTTCATATAAATGGAGACCGAAATCCTTCAGGGACCTGATTCTCTCAGACACCTGCCTTTCTCTAAAAAGAGCGGACCAAGGCAACAAGCTAAGAGCCAAGCGAGCCACATTGCCAATGAAGAAGCGACAGACGGGCACACAACCCATATGGCTTATATGATGAAGCTCGGAGGAGCAAGTCCTCCTACGCCTTATAGCCATGACAATGATGCGGTTGTTGCCATCCAACACCGGCTTGATCCAAATGATGAAGAGCTCGCTCATGTAATTAAGCCCAAGGAGCCCGTGGTTCCTGCAAAATCGTGCCCAAGCTCCAACAGCTAACCACCACGTCGTTAAACTGGAAATGATAGATCTCTAAGTCTTTAAATTGAGAACCGCTGACCACCACGTCGTTAAACTGGGAATGATAGACCTCTAAGTCTTTAAACTGGAAACAGATGATCACCACGTCGTTAAACTGGAAACAGATGACCACCAAGTATTTAAACTGGAAACAGTAGACCTCTAAGTCTTTAAACTGGAAACAGATGACCACCACGTCGTTAAACTGGAAACAGATGACCTCTAAGTCGTTAAACTGGAAACAGATGACCACCAAGTCGTTAAACTGGAAACAGATGACCTCTAAGTCGTTAAACTGGAAACAGTAGACCTCTAAGTCTTTAAACTGGAAACAGATGACCACTAAGTCGTTAAACTGGAAACAGATGACCTCCACGTCTTTAAACTGGAAACAGATGAACTCTAAGTCGTTAAACTGGAAACAGTAGACCTCTGAGTCTTTAAAATGGAAACAGATGACCACCACGTCGTTAAACTGGAAACAGATGACCTCTAAGTCGTTAAAATGGAAACAGATGACCTCTAAGTCGTTAAAATGGAAACAGATGACCTCTAAGTCATTAAACTGGGAGCAGCTGACCATCACGTCGTTAAACTGGGAACCGCTAACCACCACGTCCTTAAACTGGGAACAATCGACCTCTAAGTCGTTAAACTGGGGATGTAAAAATGTGTAAATAATATATATATATATATATATATATATATATATATATATATATATAAAGCCGAAATGATGGGGCAACTCGCAATAAAAATCAGCGAGTAAAAATAAAAATGAAAATAAAGCCGAAATGATGGGGCAACTCGCACTAAAAATCAGCGAGTAAAAATAAAAATAAAAATAAAGCCGAAATGATGGGGCAAGCGCGAATAAATAGCCGAAATGATAGGGCAATCGCGACCTTCGCGATAAGAAAAGATGAAGTGATAGAGCAATCGCGGTAAAAAGAAAAAAAGAAAAAAACCGCGAATGATGAGTCGCTCCTGGTACCATATTCCAGTGCAGCGATACAGACGGCAACCAAATTCCAAATCCCAAACGGCGAATGATGAGTCGCTTTTGATACCATATTCCAGTGCAGCGATGCAGACGCCAACCAAAATTCAAATTCCCAACGGCGAATGATATGTTGCTCCTGGTACCATATTCCAGTGCAGCGATGCAGACGCCAACCAAAATTCAGTGTTCCAACGGCGAATGATGAGTCGCTCCTGGTACCATATTCCTATGCAGATGCCAACCAAATTCCAAATCCCAATGGCGAATGATGAGTCGCTCCTGGTACCATATTCCAGTACAGTGATGTAGACGCCAACCAAATTCCAAACTCAAATCTCAAATGACGAATAATGAGTCGCTCCTGGTACCATATTCCAGTGCAGCGATACAGACGCCAACCAAATTCCAAATCTCATACCCCAACGGTGAATGATGAGTCGCTCCCGGTACCATATTCCAGTGCAGCGATGCAGACGCCAACAAAAATTCAAATTTCCAAAATTCTCCCGGCCCTACGGTTGGTCCCAAAGTTGACTACCGTATACAATCCACGGACTCAAATAATTCTCATTATACCCATGCCCCACCGCAATCACCAGTCCAGCGGTTGGTCTCCGCCCTTGGAATTATGTTCCATTGGGAAAGACCCATTCATGTGTCCTCACGATGCATGAGGAGAACAAACCTTCATGGGATCCTTACGACTCACAAAGGAGCAACACACTTAGGAGTCCCCATGACTCCTAAGGAGAAAATACACCTATGAGATTCTTTCGACTCCTAGGGAGAAAATGCTTTTATAGGACCCTTACGGCCCATAAAATTGAAAAGCCTTAGGTGATAGGGATCTAAACCTGTCTCCTAAGCCACCAATTCCCAAATCCTTTCGGGGTAAATGATGAGTTGCTCCTGGCATTATTCCAGTGCAGCAATGCAGATGCCGACCCATAAACAAATTCCCAAGTCCTCCCGGGGCAAATGATAAGTTGCTCCTGGCATTATTCCAGTGCAGCAATGCAGATGCCGACCAAAACCAAAATCCCCAAATCCTTTCAAAGACAGATGCTGATTCGCTTCTGGTACCATATTCCAGTGTAGCAATGCTGATGTCAACCCAAATCAAATCAAACCAACAATCTCTGCGGCGGAATCATGCTTCGTCTCAGAATGTACCCCGTGTCGAAATCATGCTTCGCCTCGAAGTATCCACCTGCCCTGTCGGAATTATGCTTCGCCTGAGAATCATCCTCTACATCAAAACCAGTAACACTCCGTGCCGGGGAAACGTCGATCACAGACACTCCGTGCCGGGGACAAGTCGAACAGCGACACTCCGTGCCGGAGACAAGTCGATCAGCGACACTCCGTGCCGGGGACAAGTCGAATATCAGCGACACTCCGTGCCGGAAACAAGTCGATCAGCGACACTCCGTGCCGGGGACAAGTCGAACAGCGACATTCCATGCCGGGGACAAGTCGATCAGCGACACTCCGTGCCGGGAACAAATCGAACATCAGCGACACTCCGTGCCGGGGACAAGTCGAACATCAGCGACACTCCGCGCCGGGGATCAAGTCGAACAAACAGCGACACTCCGTGTCGGGGACAAGTCGACCAGCGACACTCTGTGCCCGGGATCAAGTCGAACATCAGCGACACTCCGCGCAGGGGATCAAGTCGAACATCAGCGACACTCCGTGCCGGGGATCAAGTCGAATGACCAGCGACACTCCGTGCCATAGATCAAGTCGAACATCAGCGATACTCCGTGCCGGGGACAAGTCGATCAGCGACACTCCGTGCCGAGGACAAGTTGAACAGCGACACTCCGTGCCGGGGATCAAGTCGATCAGCGACACTCTGGGCCGGGGATCAAGTCGAACAAACAGCGACACTCCGCTTCGGGGAAACGTCGACCAGCGACACTCCGTACCGGGAAAACGTCCAACAGCGACACTCCGTGCCGGGGAAACGTCAAGCAGACACTCCGTACCGGGGACACGTTAACCAGCCGACACTCTGTAATAGGGAAACGTCAAGCAGACACTCCGTCTCGGGGATACGTCAACCAGCCGACACTCCGTAATGGGGAAACGTCAAGCAGACACTCCGTCTCGGGGACACGTCAACCAGTCGACACTCCGCCTCGGGGAAACGTCAAGCAGACACTCCGTGCCGGGGGCACGTCGACTACAGACACTCCGTCTCGGGGACACGTCAATCAGCGGACACTCCGCCTCGGGAAAACGTCAAGCAGACACTCCGTCTCGGGGACACGTCAACCAGCCGACACTCCACCTCGGGAAAACGTCAAGCAGACACTCCGTGCCGGGGGCACGTCGACTACAGACACTCTGCCTTGGGGAAACGTCGACCAGCGATACTCCGTGCCGGGGGCACGTCTACCAAATCACTCCGGGCCAGGGAAACGTCTACCACAGACACTCCGTCTCGGAGACGCGTCAAGCGTCGACCATCCATGTCGTTAAAAGGGCAGTGCATCCCAAAAAGTGGGAACCAAAGCAAGTCGCCTCCACGTGAAAGAAGATCCATCAATTTTATGCACGGGACTCACATATGTGGTGTGCGTTTATTGATGGGGGGCACTTTGTTAGGGTCGAAAATTGCACCCCGGTTGACCAAGTCAAATTCAACCCCAAACCAAGTAGGCCCAAGCCCAGGTCAAGTGGGCCCATGCCCGAGTCGAGCCCGAACATAAAGCGGCCGGCCTCCCCCATGCCAACATAAAAATCATGTAATAAATAATTTTAATGTAATTTTTTTATGCATGAATGGGCATAAAGCCAAATTTTTGTAAAGCCCATGGCTTATGTGCAAAAACAAGAAATAGCACATGAGACATGGGATGGGCAAAATGCCATTTTGTAAAGCTCAAAGGCTATGTATAAACATGTAAGCCTATATAAGGCAACATGATGATGAATAAAGGAACAACTTTTCATTCCCTAAAAAATCTAGGGTTCTTTGTGCCTCCTTCTCCTTTCTCAAGCTTCTAAAACCTTCTTTCCACTTTCAATTAAATCAAGAGTTTTATTCTTCCTTTTCAAAAACTAAATAGTTTTTCACCACAAAACCCACAAAGGGAAACTCAGATCTCCCATCATATCTCAAAAATAAGAGATTTTTAAAATCTCATACTTCTTGTTCTTCAAGATCCAGCCGACAGAAGAGGAGGAAGGAGACCCATCTCCAAAAAATCCCACTTTGGCAAAGATCCAGGGCTCAAGAGAGAAGCTCCTTCATCAGTTCCAAAAATATTTTAGGAGTTCAACTCTATAAGTCAAATCGGGAGCACAGCCCCCAGTGCAAGGACCAAGTTCCTTTTGCTGCTGACGCCCAGCGCTCGCGTGCCACGTGGGGCGCTGGCGCTCTGGCGCTCTGGCCCACAGTGCCCGCGTGCCTGGCACGTGGGGCGCTAGCGCCTTCTCCCACACATCCTTTGGATGCTCTTCCCCTTATATATATATATATATATATATATGCGCGCGCGCGCACACTCCACTACACTGTTCCCGTTAGAAAAAATTTCTAACGGGGCGTTGCCCCGCACCCCGCAAGGGGGCTGCTAGCCCCCTTGACCCCCAGCCTGCTATCCGGGTAGCGGGACCCCCGTAAAAACTCTGCGAGCCCCCCGATATATCCAAAACCCCTTCAAAAGACAACAGTGCACATTGAGTTCGCATGACCAGTTTAACCCGTCAATCGAAGGTTTTTTCGCTCCAAAGGCGGGGGGTAATTAACGGCAGCTTAGTCCGCGGCTGCCGGAGATTCGGATCCCCACAATCAATAAACTCCAGCCTATCCTAAACAGGAGGAATCTGTAGTACACCTGACAAACGCGCACGTATTCCCATCTCAATGGGGTGACGAAAAACACCCTACACCCTCCATCATTCTCATATATCTAATATATACACATTCAAGCATCATGTGCAAAATCCTTGTACATTTTAATGCGAGACCTTGTATCAAAATAGTCAACTGATTATTAACCACTTCCATCTCCCTAAACCTTGTATCAAAATAGCTAAACCTTGTACCAAAGTCTATTCCATCTTCCATCTCCCAATAATGATTGTATTTCAATAGCATAGCATAGCATCAAACCAGTTTTTATTCATTTACATTTTAGTTCGAAATTTTCAAGCAAATTTTCATCAAGTATGGGTAAATATATTTTCCTGCAATCAAAGTAGTGATCTTATATTTACATATAAACTAAAACTGTGATAACAACACATATTAGATAATGGAACCATGCCACTGCTCATAGTGACCATCTCATTCATTATTTGCTTCATTTATAAAACCTCTTATCTTCTAGTTTTAGAGTTGCGCTTTAGTGATAAGATTAGAGCCTTTTTCCCATCTCTAGAGTCTTCGTGGTTTTCATGCCAAATTGCCAAATGGATAATGGAACATATGGATTTTATCCACAAATGGAGCATAAGGTTTTCGTGATTGGGTCCCACTTCATTTTATCCAATGTATGTGTTAAATTTGGGCGGGGTGATTATATATTTTTATATATAAGTGTTCACGGGCTTTAATATAAGTAGGTTTCATCAATAAGACTCGAGCCTTGTCTAGATATGGCCCGTCTTATATATTATATCCATGTATCTCTCATAGTTTTTCTAATGTGGGATTATGTCATTCACATATTTTAACACTCCCTCTCACGTGCAACGTGGTAACGTTGCACGTAGATCATACAACACGTGTAGAGGCGTCTCTCAGAGGCATGTAGACAGCTCTCTCAGAGGCGTAATGATACATATAGTGGCCAGTCTCTCAGAGGCACGTAGACTGCTCTCTCTTAGAGGTGTTCGACCTAGCTATGATACCATGTCAAATTTTGAGAGAGGTGATTGTATCTTTTACATATGAATATACACGGGTTTTTAATATAAGTATGTTCTATCAATATGCCAGGTGAGAGTGTAACCACTCAACATAGGCTTTTAGTTCTAGATTTTCGATTTAGAAAAGAACCTAGGAAGATTAGACGTAAGGTAGAGCCTAAAATTAAATGGTGGCGATTGAAAGAAAGTAACCAAAAGGCTTTTATAGATCGTGTAGTACAAGAAGCGGATTGGCAGTTGGAAAATGATCCAGACAAAACATGGAACAAAATGGCTAGTTGTATCAAGAAGGTAGCTAGAGACCTACTTGGTGAGTCGAGAGGTGGTGCTCCACCATCTAAGGACATATCATGGTGGAATGAAGATGTAAATGTGGCTATTAAAATTAAAAGGGATTCTTATAAACATTTGAAGAAAAGTAGAGATATGGAGAGATTTGAGAAGTACAAAATGGCTAAAAAGGAGGTTAAGAAAGCTGTTCGGGAAGCTAAATCTAAGGTCTATAAGGAGGTGTACGAGAAATTAGACACTAAAGAGGCTGCAAATGATATATACCGGATTGCTCGGATGCGGGAAAGGAAGACTAGAGACTTATGTGCGGTGAAGTGTGTCAAAAATGAAAATCAGAAGGTTTTAGTTCGAGACGAGGATATCAAGGAAAGATGGAGAGATTATTTTGACAAATTGTTCAATGAGAGCTTTACTAAGAATTTGGATGGACTTGTCATTCAATCTCAAGATATAAACCGTGATTTCATGCGTAAAATAAGACTTCCTGAGGTTAAAGAAGTTTTGAACAGAATGAGTTTAAGAAAAACGGTTGGTCCTAACGGGATTCCTATCGAGATTTGGAGATGCTTAGGAGAAATAGGCGTTAAATGGCTGACAGATCTGTTTAATAAGATTTGGCAGACAAAAAAGATGCCAAATGAATGGAGGAAAAGTATTCTTGTACCTATCTACAAAAACAAGGGTGACATTCAAAGTTGCTCAAACTACCGTGGAATAAAACTGATGTTTCACACCATGAAACTTTGGGAGAGAGTGATTGAACACATGCTAAGAAAGGATATTAAGATAACAGAGAACCAGTTTGGGTTCATGTCTGGACGATCGACGACAGAGGCTATTCATTTGCTTCGTCAACTTGTCGAGCGTTTTCGAGAGAGGAGAAGAGATTTACATATGATATTTATTGATTTAAAAAAAGCGTAAGACAAGATACCTAGAGAGGTATTATGGGGGACAATGATGAAGAAGGGGGTCCCCGTCAAGTATATTGACATAATCAAGGATATGTACGATGGAGTAGTGGCAAATGTCAGAACTTGCGGCGGCTTAACGAGTGATTTTCCGATCACTATTGGTTTACATCAAGGATCTGCATTAAGTCCATTTCTGTTTACCATCGTGATGGATGAGTTTACTAGAACTATCCAAGATGAGATGCCTTGGTGTATGCTATTCGCTGATGATATTGTTCTAGTAAATGAGACGAAAGCAGGGGTTAATGCCAAATTGGAATTATGGAGGCAAACATTGGAATCTCGGGGATTCAGATTGAGCAAGTCCAAGACAGCATATATGCACTGCAAATTTAGTAGCTAGAGAAGTCAAAACCATATTGGTATAATATTGGAAGGGCAAGAGATATCACCGAGCGACCAGTTTAGATATCTAGGTTCCATCATCCAAAAGAATGGAGATATCAATAGTGATGTTAATCAAAGGATCCAAGCTGGTTGGTTGAAATGGAGGAGTACAACAGGAAATTTGTGTGATCGTAACTTTCCGTTAAAATTGAAAGGGAAGTTTTACCGGAGCGCTATTCGGCCTGCCTTATTATATGGTACAGAATGCTGGGCTCCTAAGAAGCATCATACACAGAAGATGCACGTAGCGGAGATGCGCATAGTTCGTTGGATGTGCGGTAACACTAGAAAAGATAAGGTGTGAAATGAGGATATTCGTGCAAAAGTTGGTGTAGCACCTGTGGAGGAGAAGATGCGGGAAAACCGGCTAGGATGGTTTGGTCATGTGCGACGCAGACCTATGGAAGCACCGGTTCGATGAATAGATACTCTCGATATGAGCAATGGCAAACGGGCAAAAGGGAGACCGAAGAAAACATGGATGGAGGTGATACGAAACGATATGGTTGCCAAAGGACTCAATGAAAGTATATTGTTCGATAGAAGTGAGTGGAGACAGAGGATTCATGTGCTGGACCCGGCGTGATTCTCATGTTGGTTCATGTAGCCTACCCCATATGCTTGGGATAAAAGGCTCAGTTGTTGTTGTATGTTCTATCAATAAGATTCAAGCCTTGTTGATGTTTGGCACATCTTATAATTTATACGGATGTATTTTATAATTTTTACAACGGGAGACCATCTTTTCCACGTATCTTAACAATATGCTACTGCACATCAGCACCAAACAAAAGTAGATATTTGTAATGGATTCTGACGAGGTAGCAAATTGGAAGGGATAGGGTGAATAAACTCCGTAGGCAACTGCCAACCAACGCTGCCGCTAACTAACCACCGTCGACTTAGCCGGCAGTCACTGCCAACCGCTTGTCAATGACCACCAACACAACCGCCCGCAGACGACCGCCATGATAACCTCCCACCGACGATAGTTGCCCACCGTCCCTCAAGGATGATCATGCCGGAAACCGCTTGCCAATACGCACCACCAACAGCCACTTCCATGATGCTGCCGATCGCTAATAGAACCTGCAACCGCTAGCCAATCGCCTTTGATCATTAGTGTCCTTTAGCAGTATTTATTTCACTTGCTATACCTATATTTCAAAAGGGGACTATTTTTCCTATCCACTTGAAATAGCTGCCCATATGCCCATATGATAAGAGACGGACATAATATATTAATGAATCGTGTTTGACAATAATATTTAGATGTTGTGAATCTAATCATTTTATCACTTGCTTAGAGGGTTTTTTTAATAGCTAGAGCAGATAGATTTCAAATTACTATAAGCTACAGTTTTTCGATGAAAAGAAATTATATTAATAAGACTGTCATTAATTTTGAAATGCAATATTTTTAAATGAGTGGGGACCGGCACTAACAAACAATGGTTTTTATCAACATCTATAGATTTTATAGATATTTCATATATTTGATGTAGAATGTTGAAGTATAAAGTTGTCTTGATATACACAGTCATCCCACAACCTAACAGCTTAAGCTGTTGGGTACAGTGGTTCTTGATATGGTATCAAAACACATCAGTTCAAACGGTCATGGGTTCAACATGGCCCAAAATTCAAATGCCCGCGTGAGGAGTATTAAAGTACTATATCATTTTGATATATATGGTTATCGCACAAACTAAAAGTTTAAGATTTTGGGTAAAACAATACTTGATACATACCAAAACAATATTTAAATCCATACAGAGAGGAGCTTGAGATGGACTTGTAAAAATAACATTCATTGTGATTCAAGGTAACAAGTTTTAATTTAGTGTTTTTATTTAATGCTTTCTTTAAAAGAAGAAGAAGAAAAAACCCATAACAACATCGGAAACTACATTATCAAAAAACACATCTCAGACTACGACTTTACTTTGCTTAGAATGTAATTTCCCATAACAACTATTTTTACTACTTCTAAAATAAAAATAAAAATAAAAATAAAAATAAAAATTTGACAAACAACTTTTTTTTTTTGGTACTGACCCGTAAGCTCTAACACAAGAAGCAACAGTCAAACAGTCAGGATGGTATATTTTTCAGCCTATGAACTAACCTTATAGAATTTATCTCAAGCACTCGATCGTCCATAGTTTTTGAACACAAAACATCTGACATTAATCTGAAGATTGATATTAGAAAGATAGTTGGGGTGCAAATGATATCTCAAATCTTTTACCAAGCTTATGTCATAATTGACTCCAATCTAATAAAAGGCTTACAAAATGTGACCATCAACATACAAGATCATCATCCAACGGTTTCCACATCAAAATAGAGCCAGATATTGAGCAAGACACCCTGGAAAATTTAATAAAACTTTACAATCGACCAACGCAATTTTAATTTTTTTAAAACTAGAATTAGTATGACAGCTGACAATGTTAATTTCACAAAACTGCTAAAAGGTTTGGTCCGACTTCACTAAGGCCCTGTTTGGGTATGGAGTTAAGTTTCTAAACCGTAGTTTCATAAAGTTAGCAAAACCAAACTTCAAAATCCTAACTTTAGCTTGTTTGGATACCGTTTTCGAGTTGAGATAACTACAGTTATCTCAACTCCAATCTGATCAAAGTTTTGTAAACTCCATTTTTGAAATTGGCTTGAAAACCATAGTTTGCATCCTCCTGCCTCCACTTAAAAATAAAGTAACATTTATCCCAACTCCATTTACAAACAGGACCTAAACTGTTAAATTATTCGTCTGCTGCAAACATTTCAGTCTTGACACATTTCAGTATACCAAATAGAACAAACATACTAGACAACCAAATTAGATTCAAAATTTTCACTCTGAAGTATCAAATTAGATTCAAACATTTCAGTCTTGACACATTCAAACCATGTAAACATGTCTTGTCGCCGAAGACTTCCACTCTCACCAAAATGCCAAGGCACAACCCACTCCCCACTGGCGCAAAAAAAAAAAAAAAATCCCCATCACAAACACCTCAAGCATATCTTATCCTTGCTAATCCAATGCCACTACACTCTTAAACCTCCCCATTAGTCTTTAATTAAAAATCAACAACAAAATTCCATGGGCCCCACTTTCTACATGTGGCTTCAATCCCCAAAGCCTTCCAGCTTCTCAATCCCCATTCAAAAACCAAAGACCACAAAAGGAGCAACAAAAGCACAAAAAGCCCCAAAAAAGATAGGTATAACGATAAAGGGGATAAAGATTGATTCATATTTTCTCACAAACTTATAAGATATTTTTATTTAATCTTTTTTCCTTATAGGAATTGGATTCGTATCTTGTAGTGGGAAACTTGTGGCATGTCTTGTTCCCTTTTTCAGTATACTTTTAGGTTTTATTTTTCGTACGAGGAAATATTCTTCCATCGATCGATCGATACCTAACTATTGTAGCTTATAATAGTAAATCTAATCATTTGATGTCTCTATGCTATAAGACAATAAAGGCCTAAAGGGTAATTCAATATATGCTAATCTTTGAAATTACATGAGTAATCATAGTTGCTTTATGGAAGTTAAGTTTACAGGATGAGATTATACTAGGGCAACAATCATTTCCTATGTTACAAATAATGCATTGCGTAACCAATATGTTCCTAATATTAAAGGAAAATTTATAATTTTATGTCTTTAAATCTAAATCACTGGTCGCATATTAACCTAAAAAAGAATTCAAAACTGGTTTTTTCTTTCGATTTCGATCTAAACCGACCAACTTCCTTCCTCGAAAATTTCCAATAAAAAATTCGTTCTCATCAAGGTTTAAACTTTGAATTTTGAACTAACCATTTAGTACAGCCACTCCATTTTCCTTTCATTAAAATTTTCCAACTCCTTGATTCACTTACATGATTTTCATAGATTCCTTTGTGATTTAAAATTAAGTAGATCTCACTAAATCTTGATATAGGCCTATCATTGGTAGATGAGGAATAAAGAAACAAAGCTTATAATTGATCAATCCATGTCATAAGCCATAAACTCTAAGCTTTTATGTCTCTACACAACAGGACAGCAAGTTTTTGTATCTCTTCAACTTTGCAATAGGTATTAAATAAGAACCACTACTAACATTTGCAACGATACAGATGATCAACTAAAGTCACATGCTTTCTTGGTTAGCTAATGAGAATCCTTATACTAGAATCTCCATGTACTTTGAAAATCTAGCATTCCCTAGTTGCAGTTCTAGACCTATAATATGAGAGCTCACAAGCATAACAATCATTTCATATAGTTTCGATGAGTTCTCAGACTGCGGTAGTGTAGATACTGCTTTACAAAAGATCCGCGGAAGTTTTACGATCCTATATATGACCATAGATTTCTAATCGAGGAAATTATGCTCTGCAGAAGCTTACCACAATCCTAAATGATTGAGTCACATTATTCCTCGATTAAGGGTTGTTTCCTCGATTACAGCACAATTTTTTTTTTCTTTTTTTTTCCTTTCCATATATTGGTGTTCCTATATCAATCATTTTCTTCCATTGAGCTCCATCAAGGGTCATTTCCGCAATCGATTTGGTAAGATAGCATATAACAGCTTAGTAAATCAACACCCTGAACTAAGAATGCAAAAGTCAACTTCCCACTCCTTGGTCTTAGATCTCACTAAAGATACTGTTGTTATAGACCTAACATTGCTAGACCTAAAGCTTATATTGTTCGATGTTCAGTCCATGTCGTAAGTTATACAAGACATAAGTGGTAGTAACCTAGTAATAATATAGGACAACGAAAGAGCACAGATGCCCATTTGGCAATGGGTATCAAATTAGAATCCCCTAAACTTTTACAGCAATAAGCACGATCGACTAACGTCAGATATTTTTTGTCTAGATGATGACGATCATCGATAACAAATCTGTACTCACTTTAAGCAAATATTGGATTCTCCCAGTTGCAGTTCTAGACCTATTGCATGAGATTTATGTGCATATATTACCAATTCCATATGCAGTTTTAGTGGGATTCTTAAAGTTTTCCGAATTGACTGCAGTGTTAGCATTGGCTAGAATATTAGTCAAGTTGGCTTCTCCCAGACCTGTAGAGTGAAATTTGATGTCCATTTTATTAATTTCATATACTGCTTTATCGGAGTTCTCAAAGTTTGCTGAATTGACTGCAGGTTTAGTACCGGCTAGAATATGAGTCAAGTTGGCAACTTGGGGTCCGTAACCCCCCTATGTCATTTTAACATCACCAGGCCTGCTATCTTCACGAACAACAACATGGCAGAATTTTATGACCTGTTACTCCGTTAGTCCTTGTGCCAAACTTCTGACCGAGAAAACTACAGATCTTAGAGAGGTTCGATATGTAATAGTAAAAGACCAACCAATGTCCTTCTAAACCTAACAAAAAGTTTAGAGAGGGAAAATATGATATTTAGATATGGAGATTGAAAAATAATCAACTCCAAGCCATAGATAAACCCAAGAGCAAACAACGAAACTAGATTAAAAGGCTTCAAATTTGGGTGGTTGTTTTCTACTTTCGCAATGGAGAAAGAGAACAAGAAAACTTAGGCAAGCATTAAAATTAGAAGCAACTTTCATAACTTTCTTGGTTATTATTGTGCGTTCCGATATCTTCTTAATGATAATTCACTGATTTGTGAACCATAAACTAGCATTATGACTTGATCATAATGCTACAATAATAGTTTTATTAACAAAGTTGCAGGTCATATCATATCGTTATTTTCATAGACACATCCCAAAAGAACTACTGCTATAGACATGAAAAGTTGTTATTTTCATGAGCAATCCAACTTCACTATATAAGGTTCACGTCATATCTAATTAATGAATAGAGTAGAAGAAAGAGGAAAATTTTAATTGGAACTAGATCTTCCCCTTTCAGATTCAAAATCGTCTATTCTTTTCACTAACTGGGCGCCATAACTTCTGATTTCTATAGATATCCCCCACTGTTAATTTTCTTGACAATTTAAACTTTTTTTAGACCACAAGAATATTTATATCAGATACCGAGCAGAACGTTTATTAACACTATTAATATTAGATACAGAGCAAGCATGTTCTAATTATATTTTCAACCATCAACTTACCAAAGCACAAATAGGAACAAAATCTATAATGAACCACAGCATTCATGCGACAATAAACAGAATCATTAAATTTCTGCTTTATATTTAGCAATAACGGAAAAAAGGTATAAAACCTAGAAGATATGTACAATAACGGGATAAAAAAAATAAAACAGTCAAGACTACAATTGCATTTACCTATAGCATAATAGCATGTAGTCTATCATGTCCATGTAATAAATACTAATAAGATACTATAGTTGAAACCTAACATACCTCGATGAGTTTCGGCTACATATGTACAAAAATGAATCACCATCGCTAAAACTATTGTGGGCCCTCAGAAGTAAAATTTTTGCCTTGGTCACCTTGGAATGACTGAGGTATACCTTGCCTAAGTAATAGTTCTCTCTGCTGCTGGTAACTCTCCAGCTCTTCCACCCCATCAGAAAATTTTTTAAGCCTTGAAGCAGAGGAGTGTTTTTCTACACCAACAGCTTGTGAAGATTTTCCTGAATATGGTAGACCTTGCAATGAGTGTGCAGTGTTGAGCATTCGTACAATTATACCAACTTGGGCATCTGAAGACGCGACTGGAACAAGTTCTCTAGATTCCGGATTCTCACCAGCAAGGGCATCATCGTTTTCAGCCCTATAAAGCAAACCAACCAACTTGCCATGTATATTCGAATGTGGTATTTAATAATTTAATTTCCAAACTTAACATGTAATTACAATGACCTTCCAACTTATTTCATTAATTTATTTTTATGACTTAAAACTCATGCGCATGCAGCAAATCAATCTTCTTTTTCCCTTAGCTAGAGTTTCCCCCTGGTCTAGGACAATTTAAAGAAATTCTACTAAATTGAGGAAGCTATGGACAAGCGAGGGGCTTGCAGACCCTCAGTCTACATTGTGGCGGGCCTCAATGGATCAGAAGTACCATTTTAAAAATAGGATTAGTTCACATACAATTCTGATGCATTGAAAAAACTCTGTACTAAATGAAGTAGTTCATTGTCAGGAAGAAAGATCCCCAAAATATGTCCATTGCATGGCCATTGTGTTTGGTATGCGGAATGTACCTTTTTTCCATTTTATATCACATTTCAAAAATGTGTTGTGGGGCGACCCTAGGGATCATCACCTTATATCTATCACAATGGTAACAAATTTAGGTGTGGTTTTAACGTTTTAAAATATAATCGATACCGAATACATTCGTTCTACTTCTCCTTCATGCCTCTCTCTCTCTCTCTCTCACACACACACACACACACACAACAAATTTTTTTTAGCTTTGCTCCAATAGTTGCAGTTTTACAAATCAAAACCTATCGCCTTGATATCGAAAAATCATGCCAATGGAGTTGTTGGTCCAGAACAAACAAAAAATTACAAAACCGAATGTGGGTCATGTGTACCATAAGATTCAAGGATATTTATATCTGGTCGATGGCATTTATATAAAGGTGCAGGTACGTGGCCAAATACAATTACAGGTGGGTTAAGTTGAACTTCAACAAGGCATTTTTGTTGATATCAACATAGAGGTAACAATGTCTGTCTTCAAGGACCCAAAAATAAGACTAATTATCACATGGGAACCAAATTCAGGGTCATATCGCTTCCTATGACATAAATTAAATGCATGAATGTACAGTGATTTGTCCAAAGAGCCTAAACCACTTGTATGGACTAGCTGGAGTCTGTTATTTATGACTAAACATCAGTCTCTGTTATTGATATATCATATGATATGGAAATTTCATATTATTCCCTTATCTCCAAAGAGCCTAATCCTTCCTCGAACTATTGTTATATATTAGTGACTTTATTTTTAAGTAAAACAGCATTGATTTATTAAGCATACATTTATTGTGCATTCAGTTGTTGCATATGTGTATGAATCTAGTATGTACCTATGGAGGTGTCAGGAAAAAAAGCTAGCAAATCACATTAGGTAGATTTGTACCTCTTATTTGTCCGACTGCTTCATCAATCATAAATTCCTGAAAGAAACCGATTCAAAACTACAAGCAACTTGTGCTTTGGTGGTGTAAAACAGAAAGTGACGAATTTTCACCAAGCACTTGCATGAGCATAATGCAAAACTGCCATTGATAAATAAAAACAAATGTGTAGCTGCTTGTTAATAAATGGCATATAAACACCCTTTTATGTATACCACGTCTACCGCTTATCGACATTCACCTGGCTTATTGCACATAAAACCTATGGAGTCAGTCGATATGACTTAAGAAAGAACCTTTGACCTGTTCATTAACTCATGGGTTAAGGAAAGGTAAAAGGTATACACGGTATAGATGAGGGGTGTCAAATGCAGTTAACCCTTGATTGTATCTGAAGCTCTTTCCACTGGGGAAATGATCATGCTCCACTGCTCTTATGGACTATACCACTGTACCTATTAGGGCATGACAATACAGGTATAATTTGACTCATAAATGTATCCACGTTTGTATATAAAGATGCTTTATTTGTTTATCCTATTTCAACAAAGTAATTACCAAACATGCCATCTCAAAGTTCCGAGCTTTTAAAGCACGCAAATAACTGCATTAAATAATGTCGGGGAGGAAGATTATAATCAAACTTGACAACTTACAGGATAACTGTGGGGGGTAACGAGGCACATAAAGAAACAAACAAAGGATTATCAAATGATGAAGTTTTTTCAGGTAAATTTAAAAATAACAAGGCTCTTTTATCATAATATCTGTTTAGTGGATTTTTTTTGTGCAGTCTCTCCCAGGTAATTAGGTCTCTATATGACATATGGAAACATGGTAAGCTGCTGACTCCTTATATTGGATCATCAGCTTCTCCTCTTGTTCTATGTGCTTGAAGGGCGAGATGTGATGTTGATCATTGATAGTTTCTACTTAAGTGGGTTTCTAATGGGGGATTGGTGTCCAAAGACATGTCGATGATGTTAGGTAGGGTTGAGTAGAGCTGTTATTATGTTCTTCCACCTCTTCCACTGATGGGTTGCATCCTGCTGATTTTGGTGCTGATGTTGCTACTCTTGGGGTTGGGGGGGGGGGAGTTTCAGACTTTGCAATTGGTCTTAGAGTAGCTGTTGTTCCTTTCAAGTTGTTTTAGCTTTGTAAATTTGTGTTTTAGCATGGGATGTTTCTACCAAATACTTTCATGACTCTTGATACACATGCACATTACTGGACCTATAACTCCATCTTATATTATCACGGAATTTAAAATAATGTTGTGCATGTGCATATATTTGCTACCCTATATTGTGTGCATAGTGCACCATGCACATTATCCATTCAAATAAAACAAAACAATAACCGTCCTTACACGTATAGGAAGATAATCAAAAAAGAAAGAAGAAGAGTTCTTTCTTTTATCACTTAGGAGCCATGTGCAATAATTGTATGCCTATGACCATTGGGCTGCAAATCAAAATCTAGGCTCCGAGACTTCTGAAGTCAAATTAGTATATAGACACAACTGAACACAGCACAACAATCTTATATCAAGATCATGTCATTTTGTGAAGGATGCATGAAAATGAAATAATTACATTAGAACATACCTGGATGAGCCTGCTAGATCTTCATAATCTACAGCAAATGGGTGTGAGAACCCATCATCAAACTCATCCAGGGAAGAAAATCTACTTGAGTTCACAGATGGGACCCTTGGAGATGCGCAAGGTGACAACTTCCGTCCAAATAATTCCCCAACCTCATCTTTCCCAGAATATAATATCTGAAACAAAAAAGTCAAAAAAGAAGAAGTTTATACTAGAAATGTGATTTCTGCTATCATCACACTTAGTTCTACACCATGATACAATGTTAGATTATTACCTTTTGCAGGGTCATGCCTTTAAGAAGCTCACCCAGGCCTTTCCTTGGTTGCAACTTCCTTTCAGGAGAGGAAGTATGAGATGCAGAGGTAGTAACCGCTTGAGCTCTAAGACCTTTATGAGAATAAAATCCAGATTTCCCACCCTTTAGAGAAGGAGATGGCGGTAATCCTTGATTTCGTATTCCCCGATTTGGTATGTTAACTGGGTCACTCTCTAACCTTGGAAGAGAATTTCGCATATGGCTCGGTGAAGAAGAGGACGAAGATGGTGAAAATGGAGGTGAAGACCAATACGCATCGAGACTCATGCTCTTTTTGTGAACCACCGGCAATGTCTTGTCTGAGACTGGGGATGTGGATGGAGCAATATCAAAGGGATGACAACGAGGAGGAAGATCGCGGCTTTGAATATAATGCAAAGCATGAGACTCCGAGTGCGTAGGTGAAGGAGAGGGAGACGTTGAAGGTGATTTATGATCATTGCTCCAACTATGCCTTCGGGTTGATGAAATATAGGTAGGCAGTGACCCTGCAAAGGAAAGAGAGTGAAGCGTCTTAAGGCGTTCTGTTGTAGGGCTCCCAACATAATCCGGTATAATTTGTGTAGAAATTGGCGCACAAGGCTCTGAAGTTGCATTCAAATCTTCCAGTGTTGGGAGATATGAAACCGACAAGGATAGCCTACCGAAATGTGTATCAACAGGCACAAAACTAAATTGTTTCATCTTTGCCTCCGCTACTTGAGTGAATGGCTCAACAAAAGAAGAAATTTTGTGGGAGAGGCTAAAATTACAGATTCGGCCAGAGGAATTAAGGTCTCGAAAAGGTTTATAAGCGGGCAAAAGCCTAACTGTAGTATACAAGGAGCGAAGCAGTATTTTTGTTCTCTTGTATGTTCTCTTATACAAGGAAGCAATATCCAACGAGCGAGAGCTACTACCTCTACCTCTACCACTTCTCTTAGCACTTGAATGCAACTCCTTTGAAGAGCTGTAGCTTTTCTGATTCTCATGTTGGATAACCCATCTCTCTAGAATCCTTTCGCTCCTTTTATTCGGCTCCTTTAACCTCCTTTGAACTAAAATCACATCGACGACCAATGGTTCAAGATCGCTCTGCTGCCATATGTCAAAATTCTCAAGCGCGGACGGGCAATCTTTTAAGGCCAAATCAAACCACTTATCCCTTGGACAGCTACTCGGTGATGATGATAACGATGATGAAGATGATGGGGACGAAATGAAAGGGTCCGCAAAATAGTTCCGAGATGAGACATAAGGAGACCTGGATTCAAGTATGATGTGGAGGCTTTTGGCAAAGAATTCGGTGATCACTTGCTCGATCATAGGGGGTTCCGAGAGGGAATTCCAAGGGGTTGATGCCATAACTTATCAAAACTAAAACAAGATGCCAACTTTAAATTTCTGGTTTAAAAATAACCTATAAAGTTAGGATTTTAACAGCAAATAAAGTTGACTTCTCCAACATTTTTTCGTGATCATCTACTACTTCAATCAATGCTAAGAACTGACACAACTGATTCCGCAAAAACTTCCCCAAATTCAACAGTACTAAGGCTTCAGATTCAATCTTAGATCCAAAAACAGAAAACAATTCGCACAAATAACGCGAATTATGAGATAAAATCAAAGGAAGTTAGCAAACTAAGAACCCAAAATCAACTAGAGAGGAAAAAGGGGGAATATTTTTACCTTTTAGGCAAAATTCTCAGCGAGGTTAGAGATCTCGAAGCCGTTAGAATCCAAGGGTTTTTAAATCAAAAATCGTGGCTTTTTAAAGGGTTAAGGGAAAAAAATCTCCCCCTTTTTTCAAAATTGGGGAAACCCTAGGGTTTGCATTCGTGCGAATAAAAGAGCACGCATATTTACAGATATGCCACGGACGATTTGGAGTCAGTACGAAACTGAGCGCTTCTGATGGCGCGATATTTATAGTATCCAGGATGCAGTTACCTCCGGTGAGATTTAGGGATTGGCTACCGGAGGACTGTAAAGCCTATGATTAGAATCCTCTCCTTGCAAGCACGCCTTGCTTGCCAAGCATGAGCCATCAGATCCCCTCTTCTGACCCCACCAAATCTCGGGCCTCCTGTTTTCTGTTGATCTCGACCGTCGAAATTCTCAAGCTGGGACAATACGAGCAAAGCATCCGGATCCGTTAAACATAATTTAGACTGGCCCAATATATTTAATTAAAGGCTAAAATGCAGGAAACCGTCATCACTTATGGCCCATTTGCACGTAACCATTCTTGAAATTTAAAACCTATAAATTGCCTCCTATTTGTTGCTCGATATCGGTGACCTTCCAGATCATGACACGTGGCAGATGACGTGTCTCAGAGCATGCAAGAAAGGACCTACAGGGGCCGACCAGACTGCTCCTATGCCTGTCCTACCGACGAGGCTGGCTCGCCTCCGAGCCCCAGCACAATTGGCCTCCTCGGCCTCACAGCTCGTTCCCGAGCTACCGTAGAAATTAGATACCTCGGCTCTCCCGCTCGTCCGTGAGCTCTCCCGCCGAGGTCATCTTCCTCGGTCTCATCGACCGACCAATAGCACCGCTTGCAGACGTAACCGCCATCCCGCGAATCTCGCCATGCGCGAGATCTCCGCCGGCCACATTCCACGTTTCACGCCACTACGATCCCCCATTAACGAGCCTGTCTCGCCTTTAATGGAAGGCCCCGCTCATCACGCGGGCGTGACGTCGGGAGCATAACGGCCGGCGTGATTCTCGCGCCTGCTGCACCTGCTGCCACTGCTACTTAAACCCCTCTTTCAGACGGTCAAGGTAAGCCAATTCTACTCCACTAAGCTGTTACTCTGCTCGGATCTCTAGACTAACTTGATCGTCGGAGGATCCTCGGTGGTACAACCACCCCGGGACTTCCCTGCAGGTAACTCGGCAACCACAACCTCAACCTATTGAGATCCACACGTTTCAGGAGCGATAGCCTCCAGATCCAATCTCAGTCACACATCGTAGCCATCCGCAGATCAACGGGAAGCAACATCTAAAGGAGATCCCACCCTCCATCGGCTGGCGCCGTCTGTGGGAAACTAGATTCCACAAAAACAAAAATTCGCCTCCCGATCTCACTCCAATGGCGAGCGATCATCAAGACGATCCAAGCGCCAACCGCCGCCTCCCTCTCAACGGTGGCACAGACGAGCCTCTTCCGCCGAATGCCATCAACGCCCTCGCCGGCCGGATAGACCCACTCGCATCCTTCGTGGAGGCGCTCGTCCGCGTCCAAACGGCGGGGCAAAATCCCCAGGTCGCCGCTCCCCCGTCTCGGGACCAGGACCCCTACGGGGGAAGAGAAGACTCAGCCCACGTCGGCACGGCCGCGGATCCCTCGGGCCAGTACGTTCTGCGACCCGCTGGGCGCCAAACAGCTCGACACCGAGGTCCGTCGCTAGAGCGCCCCGCCCCGAGATCTTTCGCGCGCCTGTCCCTCCTGAGGAAATGTCGGTCAGCTCGCCTGTCACCAGGCATGACCGACATACCCTCCCCCGATGGGGCCGCGCAGACGGGGCTCGTCAAGGCAGCTCAAGGGCCACCTCACCCGGGGATTTGAGGAACCTCATTGAGAGAAACCGCGGCCGATGCCAGACGCAGGCCGCCAACAGCAGGGGCCTGGGATCAGAATGCGCCGAGTCGTCAGGGTACCATGGCCGACTCGACACCCTCGAGAAGAAGATCGAGAGTCTGCATCGGGAAGGTCACTATTCGAGCGACGGGGCTAAGTATACTGCCGACTCGCTCACAAAACCGTTCACCGAGGAGCTGCTCACCGTCCATGTCTCCTCCCGCAACAAGCCCCCAAAAGTCTCCCTCTTCGACGGCAAATCTGACCTGAAGGACCACTTGGATGCATTCACCGCGGGAATGAGCTTCCAAGACCACTCCGATGCTGCCCAGTGCCGAGCTTTCCCGGCCACTTTCATCCGTGCCGGGCGAGACTGGTTCCGAGGACTCGATCCGCGCTCGATCTCAACTTTTGACGAGCCGGCCACACAATTCCTAGGCCACTTCGTCGGGAACAGGCGGTAGAAGCGCACAGTCGACCACCTCTTCACGATCAAGAGCGGGGACAGGGAGACGTTCAAGGCCAACGTCACCCGTTTCTACAACGCCCTTCTCGAGGTCCCAGAGCACCGGGACGAAACGGTCATCATAGCTCTAAGGTTTGGTCTTAGGCACAAGGAGTGGTTACGCTCTTTTGCACTGGCGCAACCTAAGACCATGGCCGAGGTAAAGGCTTGGACCGAGCGCGAGGTCCAGCTCGAGTCCGAGGTAAACGCAAGCCTCCCCCGAGCAGAGCAAGCCGACCAAAAAAAGAGGTCCAGGGACGAGAGAAGAGGATCAGAATGGCAAAAGCCCTATCCTCCAAAGTTCCAGGAGTACACGCCGCTTAATGTCTCCCAGACTGTGCTACTTGAGGAGGCCAAGGGCGAAAGGTTCTTCAAGTTTCCCCCGATCCCACGCTCGGCTTCAAAGCGAACCCGGGGCCCCTATTGCGGCTTTCATAGGTCGCCGGGCCACTCAACGGAGAGCTGCAAACAACTCCGAGATTACATCGAGGAGCTGATCCGTTCGGGGCACCTCACGGCGTACCTGAGGGACAAACGACAAGCTGACCGCGAACAGGAGCAGCGTCCCCCTCCAGCCAAGCAGACCATCGACCAGATCATGATAGTGTTAGCAGAGCATGCGACTGGTACCCCCGAAGCCCGTTACCCCATACCGAGCACAGATACCAGCAGACGTATGGGGGGCTCAAGATGTATGAATAAAAGAATCTACTAGCATGTATTTTCTTTTCAAAGCAATGTACCATCTTCCTAAGATCTTTTGTTTATACAATAAAATGATCAATAGAGTATTGCAGAAAGGCAAAAAATCTTATTCATTCAAAAGGTACCGTCGGCTCCTCAGCCGTACACAAAAAAGAAAAAAAATTTATTACTACAACGGCGGGAGAATGGGGTGCAGAGAGCACTGCTCGTGGTATTCTGAGCATATCTTCTCCATCCGAGCCCTCGCAGCGTCTAACCTCTGCCTCCGATCCCCTCCGCGAGCTTCGGCGTCGAACCTCAACTGGTAGCACTCACGGACGAGCGCTTCCGAGCGGTTTAGCCAGCTCGCGGAGATCAGGCCGAAACGCCTCAGAGACCTTAGCTTGCCTATGGCCTCATCGAACATCATTTCAGATAAGGGGTTGTAAAGCCCCGGCGACGCCTTCCAGATGGAATACATCGGTAGCTGAAGGAGGGAGGACCGCCGGGGAAGCAATCGGCCGAAGTGGTCGTCGATCCTGCTTATTACCAACTGCACCGTGTCCTCAGTGCAGTACGGGTCATAGAGATAGACATCCTCGAAGCTTACGACGTCTTCGATGGTGAAGGGGAAGTCCTGCATTTTTGCGTTTCGGTTGCAAGGAAAAAAGTAATCAACAATCCCAAACGATTCCATCTTATAGCCAACGACGCTTGGGAATCCAACAGTCACCCGTTTCACACGCAACACAGGCGCCATGTGGCAAGCGTCACACCTCTCCATTCGAAACTGAAACGACGAGATTCCGGCGCTTCGTCTTCACAGCGCCCTCACGATACGTATCTTCAATGTCGTCCCACTTCTCGGTGCTCACATGGGAAGGTCGGACAGAGCCTCGCCAAGAGGCAACCGAGCAGCTTCACTGCTCGGTCCTTCTTCATGGAGCAAAGCCCTCAACAAGAGGCAGCCGAGCGGCTGCCCTGCTCGGCCATCCCTGGCTGGTAGCTTCCCTACCCCACAACGCCAGGGAACAAAGCCCTCACGAAGAGGCAGCCCTGCAGCTATCCTGCTCGGCTATCCCCGGGTGGTAGCTTCCCTACCCACAACGCCAGGGATCAAAGCCCTCAACAAGAGGCAGCCGAGCGGCTGCCGTGCTCGTCTATCCCCGGCTGGTAGCTTCCCTACCCCACAATACCAGGGAACAAAGCCCTCACGAAGAGCCAGCCCTGCAGCTACCCTGCTCGGCTATCCCCGGCTGGTAGCTTCCTGTTCAGTTGATAAAA
The DNA here is from genome assembly GCA_030015575.1 of Agapanthus africanus. Classification (NCBI taxonomy): domain Eukaryota; kingdom Viridiplantae; phylum Streptophyta; class Magnoliopsida; order Asparagales; family Amaryllidaceae; genus Agapanthus; species Agapanthus africanus. Next base: position 179,396,625 of record CM057338.1, on the reverse strand, counting down.
CTGCACATTTGTATTACATTTTTCCTACCATTTTCATATTAAAAAAGGACTTTAATATAATATATTATACATATGAGGGTTTATGTGTTAAAACACCATTTTCCATGTGTTAATATATTTTAATTAGCATTTGGTAGGAAAATGTATGTAAATAAATTCATTGACCAAATCCTAGTAGAACTAAGTCTACTAAATATTATTTGAGATTATTGTGCAGAATTTTCCAAGTTGTTATGCAGAATTTATCAAGCAAATCAAGTTGTTGAAGAAAACTTGCCAAATTAAGAAGCAAAACTTGAAGACCAAGTCTGGGAGCAACCGAGAGAAGATTTCTGAATTCTGAAGGTGTCTAGGATTGCCACATGTCACAATCACAAAGCCCAAGAAAATTCATCAAGAGATCTCCACCTTTGGCCGCGGAACCGCGGCCAAACCCCCCTGTTGGCCGCGGATCCGCGGCTTTATAGAAGGATCATTTGCTACAATTTTGGAAGATCAATCTCTGCTGAATTTTACCAAGTCTTCAACCAAAAGATTCTGGCTTTGCACTATAAAAGGGCACCGAGAGCCTCTTGGAAAAGTTATCAAGTCGAAGAGATCACGAAGTCCAAGACGGCTCACGCATCCAGGCTGATCATCAACTGTTCGTCTACCTCCTTGGAAGAGATCGAGAAGCAAACTAGTCTTTGTAATCATTTTCTAAGGAATCAAAGTGTAGATTGTTCAAGTTGATTAATAAAGATAGTTGTTTTATTTAATTCTTTTGCATTTTACATTATATTTTCCCTCTCTATCTTTTCATCTTCTTTTCCCAACATGCGCGAGTAATTCTCCGCTTGTTAGGGTTCGTAGGATTAGGGTAGGCTAATGGATGATGAAAATAATTAAACCCTTTTTAAGTCCTATAAAGTTTAGGAACTTTATCAAAAGAATCATTAACATCCTAATCGGGCGCGCTAGCAATTCTTTGCTAGTTCCGACCGCGATTAGAGATTAGATTAATGATTGTTTTGGTAAAGGCTAGATATGAACGGAGTTCCGTGTCGAGATAAGGGTTAAGAGTGGGATTTCTTTTCCCTCAAGAAACCCTAATCTACACGCATCACCGTCGTTCTAGTTCTAAATCTATTAATGGATAAAAAGGGTAAATTTTAATTAATCGTCCATAACTACTAAATCCTAACGAACCCTACAAGCCCTCTTATTATATCAACTACATCTTTAAAATAATCTAGATCTATATTTTACATTCTTATTTAACGTAGATCTAGAAACCATTCTATAAAATTCTTTATTCCTCCTCTCTTTCTCAACACATCTAAAGTAAAAATAAAAGGTTCAACGTTTCCCAGAGGACGACCCGTACTCATCTCGGTCTAGCTACACGCAACACCGTTCTGATTGCGGTTAAACTACACACACTCTTTCGTGTCAATCAAATGGCGCCGTTGCCGGGGATACGTGCGTAATTTTTTTATTCTTATTATTTGTGTTGAATTCTAAGACGATTCATATCATTATTAAAACAAAACTGCAAATTGCATATTTAACGATTTGTGTGTGAATTTTGCGAGGGAATCTGGAGTCACGGACTTGAGGAAACAGGAGATCTAGGGTTTCACACTTCTCTGGTATCTTTCTTAACTCTTTCTCTCTCCCCTCAAATCCAATAAAATCTATTTTCCGCAGGATTCTTTGCAAAATTGCGCCGCTCAAAAATCTTTTTGCAAAAAGTTTTGTGATTGGTTTTGTTTTGCATATTTTAATACGGACTTTAAGGGGCAAAGACCAAATCAAGATTAGGTGGGGATTTCATCACCCTTCCTAAGCCCCACAAATCACAAACCGAGCATATAGATCAACCCTTCATTAATTTAAAAAATATCTAGACCAGACTCTAAGGACTGTCGCGCTCAATAAGGACAGAGGAAGGTCGTGGGTAATCTATCGTTTATCCGCATTACTTTTGTAGTGCCTAGGCAAGTGTGACAAAGGCTAGTGGTTTTTAATTAGGCCCACGACGTGGTTCCTTCCCACTTACCTGGCACTTACCTGGCTACAAGGGTAGTACGGAGGCGGTAGAGGATTGATCCCGCGGCTTGTCCTTTGGAAGTCTAGGAGTGGTCTAGAGACTGGACCTAGGTGACCTTAGTTCTAGGGTTGCTTGTGCATCTTAGGGTGATTTGTCTTGAGTCTCACTTTTTCAAAAACAAGCCAATTTTAAAAACACACACACGCTGCCACTTGCACTAAACCCGCTTAGTGCATGCTCGGCTGGACACGGGATCCTAGTGCCCGTCTTGTCCGCGTTCCTGCTATCGACGCCGAAGTCGGTACTTCTTCATCTTCTTTTTCCCCACCACACACCACATCAACCGTGATGGACGACACTCCATCTAATTATAACACCACGCTGCCACCGCCCGTAGGTGAGCAGAATCCACCGCGCATCTCTCTCCAAGAGAGATGCTATCCTATTCGTGGTCCCCTTCCTACTTGTCTATCTCTTCCACCATCTAACGGGGATAATTTCGAAATTAAACCCCACTACATCAACCTGCTGCCCAAATTTCACGGGCTTGAGTCGGAAGACGCGTACGTTTTCATCACCAAATTCGAAAACGTATGCGCAATGATGGGTACTTCACAATTAACTTTAGATACTATGCGCTTACGTCTTCTTCGATTCACACTGTGCGACTTGGTAGAAAAATGGCTTTATAATACTGCCACACACTCTATCACTAATTGGGATGAATTTGTCATAGCATTTCTTAAGAAGTTTTACCCAAACCATAAGACTGCCCATATTAGGAGCGAGATCAGCCAGTTCACCCAGCTTCCCAATGAACCATTTTGGAAGTGCTTTGAATGTTTCAAAGATCTGCTTGTCCAATGCCCCCATCACGGAATACAAAGACGGGATTTATGTCGGATTATATATGAGGGCATTAATCCAACGACAAAGCAGATACTTGAAACAATGTGTCAATGCAATTTCATGTCTAAAGATGACGGTGAAGCATGGAAATATCTGGAAGACCTTGCTGAACACACGTTGCAGTGGGAAAGCGTAAGACCACCTTCAACTAAGGGAGGTATTCACCAGCTCGATGTTTCTATCGCAGTAAAAACCGAAATGGCAGCGATACAGAAGAAACTCGATGCTATTGAGAACAAATTTTCATCATTCTCCCTAAATCAGGTCACGCTTCCTAAGACCGTCTGTGGTTGCTGTTCGGATCCTTCACACTTAACGGAAGAATGTCCTATGAATGCTTCGTTTCAAGCTAATGCTGCTTCTCAGCAGCGACCTAGAAACGACCCTTATTCTTCCACGTACAATCAAGGATGGAGGAATCATCCTAATTTTGCTTGGAATCAAAACCAACAAAGCAATTATCAAAGACCTCCTCCACAGCAACCACAACCACAGAATCAGCCCCCCTTTCAGTCATAGAATTTCCAAAATCCGGCCAACATTTCTACACCACAAGTGGCCGGTACTAATAACTCACTTGTACAAACTTTGGATATGTTCATGAAACAATCCATGCAATTTTCGGCTGAGATGAGGTCTTCTATTCATACCTTAACGAAAAACTCCGCAACCCATGGTGAGAGTATTAAATCAATAGAAAACCAAATCGTACAGTGAAACGCCGCAATGAGTGAGAGAGAGAAAGGGAAACTCCCATCTCAACCCATACCTAATCCTGGCCACTCACAAAGTTATAATGTGAGTGCCGTTATTACGTTGAGATCGGGAAAAATGCTGAATAACCGAGTGGGTGAGCAGTTTGATGTTAGTGACACATTTGATACCCCAGCTTCTTCTTCTTCTTTCCCTAATTCGTCTAGTCTCCCACCTTCACCCGAGCCTATTCTCCGTTTTCCCCAAGGCTCGAACCCTTCGTCCATTTCGCCAGATCTATCTAAGTCGATTCCCACTCCAGTTTTGGGATCGAATCCGTCCCCACAATCCTCTCCAATGTTGGACCAAACCCTTATTGATAAAGCACCTTATCCAAACAGGTTAAGGGGCAACAGACCAAGTCCACAAATGGAGAAGATTGTGGAAATTTTTAAGCAAGTTAACATAAACATTCCTCTCCTAGATGCTATTCAACAAGTTCCGTCATATGCGAAAATCCTAAAGGACTTGTGCACTAGGAAGAGAAAAGTTCAAGTACCTAAAAAAGTTTTCCTTGCGAGTAATGTGAGCACAGCTTTTACACAACAACTACCCAAGAAACGAAAGGACCCCGTAAGTCCTACAATTTCAATTTCTATTGGGGGTAAAAATATCAATCGTGCTCTACTTGACCTAGGTGCTAGTGTTAACTTGCTTCCGTATTCTGTTTATGAGCAATTAGGGATCGGAGAGTTAAAACCTGCGCGTTGCACTCTTCAGATGGCCGATCGATCTATCACCCAACCTAGGGGTGAGCTAGAGGATGTGTTAATCAAAGTCGGGGAATTCATATTCCCTGTGGACTTTATCGTTATAGATACACAACCTGTGGCAAACCCACGCAATCAAATCCCGGTGATACTCGGTCGGCCCTTTTTGGCCACTTCCAACGCAGTAATCAATTGTAGAAACGGCTCTATGACCCTATCCTTTGGAAAGAAGTCAATTGAGCTTAACATTTACAAGTTGGGAAGTGAACCCTCCGAACCCTATGCTCATGTGTGTTCTGTCGAATTAATGGATGTCGACAGCAGCGAACTTGATCAACCTCATGATACTGACTCTTTTCATATGTTGTTACTTGACACGGACTCTTCCACCGAGTTGTCCGGATCAGCATCTAACACTAATGAGGAACTTTTTATAGAGTCTGACGATCACCCCATTATTTCTGATGACATTATTCTTCGGGGTATCGATGAAAGCTTTGAGGAAATTTTCGCTGATGAACTCGCATTTTTACAAGACACGGGTGTTGAGATGAATCAACTCCAAGACAAAGAAATTGGACCTCCACCCCTTCTTTTGGACAATCATGATAATGCGAGTAATCCATCATTACTATCACTGTGTCGTCTCTCCAAATTGAGACGCAATCCTTTTCCATTACACCTCTTGTCACCTCCCCACTTCTTCACGTTAAAAGGTGACATGTTCTTCCACCAACCTTGGTGCTTCATTAATAAAATTTTTGAATGGTTGGTATTAACCTTCGGTCTTTGCAAAGCTTGGCATTGACCAATAACCTTGACCCCCTCGTGTGATTTTAAAAGATTAAAATTGTTTAACTCAAGTTTGGGGGAGGGGTGGTATATTTTGGCTCTTGAAAGAAAATAATTTTTACAAAATTGTGAGCCTAAAATAAGTTTGGGGGAGGATTGTCATTTTCATATATTCTTACCCCCGATAATAATTTCCTCCCAAGTCTACAGTATTTTGAGCTTAACAGATGACATCAGTGAGGACACTGCTGTAAACAAGTTTGGGGGATGTTTGTGCTTATTTACGCATACTTTGCATTATACTATATATAAGCACAGAATTTTTTTTTGATAACAAAAGAGTAGAAAGTGAAAAATTACATCCAAAAGATAGGAATAGTTTAAGAAAACCAAGAAAATTAGAAGTTTTCTTAAATGAACTGGTAATAAGTAGTTATGAGCTGTTGTCCCAAGGGTTAGTAAGATGAAGGAAGTCACTAATCTGAGGATAAAAATAAGTCTGAAAAATAGTTTCTATTCGGGAAGCCAAACATTTGAATGTTGATACCCTACTATATGCACTTACATACGTCTTGAAACTCGGGATAGTAGAGGATACCTTGAAATGCTCTTGTCTAAAAACCAAAGTATGAAGGAAATGAAAAAAAAATGAAGAAAATATAAAAACGGTGAAAAGAAAAAAATGAACACTGGTTTTGTTATCGCCAAGGCAGCAATAAAAAAATATAGCGAGGGTGCCTCTTCACCTAGTGCCCTAAGGCCAACTGGTCTGGGAGTCACTGCTAAGCCTTAGGTGGTGCAAGACGAGGAAAATAATATCTCCTAATCAGCAAGTACACGAGTAATCGATCGGTTAGTACCTCAAGAAGTATTAACGGTCGCATGAAAATGTGTGAGCAAATTTAAATATTCATCAAATTAAAAAGTACTGAGGTAGATGGACAAGAGTATGATAGCTTAAATTGAATTCTCCGAGTGTAGGGATGTTCTATTCACACACGTAGGGGTATATGATCGATGTTTGGATGAAAGATAGGAATGAAAAATAAAGACGATGTTTTATTGAGGGAGGATGTGATTTCTAACATTTTTTCATGACTATTAAGATAGGGCTCATGATAACTGAAAAGCTAGTATAGTTGGAAACTCTTATTTTCAAAGTCTTTCTTTTATGGTTCTTATCTTTATATGTAAATTTCACCATCTTTCTTTTGTTATAGGATTTTGTGGGTGTAATCCACTGAAAACTCTCAGGAGACAACACTCCTCCTACTAGGGACACCTAGAGGTTTAACGGCTTGTTGCACGTGCTCAGTGCAATCGTGTCTGCCTACGAAAGTGTGCTTAGTTTTCTCCTTTCTTTTTCTCCTCTTAAATAAACTAGTTTGCTCGGGACGATCAAAGATAAGTTTGGGGGTATTTGTTCAGTTGATAAAACTGCACATTTGTATTACATTTTTCCTACCATTTTCATATTAAAAAAGGACTTTAATATAATATATTATACATATGAGGGTTTATGTGTTAAAACACCATTTTCCATGTGTTAATATATTTTAATTAGCATTTGGTAGGAAAATGTATGCAAATAAATTCATTGACCAAATCCTAGTAGAACTAAGACTATTAAATATTATTTGAGATTATTGTGCAGAATTTTCCAAGTTGTTATGCAGAATTTATCAAGCAAATCAAGTTGTTGAAGAAAACTTGCCAAATTAAGAAGCAAAACTTGAAGACCAAGTCTGCGAGCAACCGAGAGAAGATTTCTGAATTCTGAAGGTGCCTAGGATTGCCACATGTCATAATCACAAAGCGCAAGAAAATTCATCAAGAGATCTCCATCTTTGGCCGCGGAACCGCGGCCAAACCCCCCTGTTGGCCGCGGATCCGCGGCCTTATAGAAGGATCATTTGCTACAATTTTGGAAGATCAATCTCTGCTGAATTTTACCAAGTCTTCAACCAAAAGATTCTGGCTTTGCACTATAAAAGGGCATCGAGAGCCTCTTGGAAAAGTTATCAAGCCGAAGAGATCACGAAGTCCAAGACGGCTCACGCATCCAGACTGATCATCAACTGTTCGTCTACCTCCTTGGAAGAGATCGAGAAGCAAACTAGTCTTTGTAATCATTTTCTAAGGAATCAAAATGTAGATTGTTCTAGTTGATTAATAAAGGTAGTTGTTTTATTTAATTCTTTTGTATTTTACATTATGTTTTCCCTCTCTATCTTTTCATCTTCTTTTCCCAACATGCGCGAGTAATTCTCCGCTTGTTAGGGTTCGTAGGATTAGGGTAGGCTAATTGATGATGAAAATAATTAAACCCTTTTTAAGTCCTATAAAGTTTAGGAACTTTATCAAAAGAATCATTAACATCCTAATCGGGCGCGCTAGCAATTCTTTGCTAGTTCCGACCGCGATTAGAGATTAGATTAATGATTGTTTTGGTAAAGGCTAGATATGAACGGAGTTCCATGTCGAGATAAGGGTTAAGAGTGGGATTCCTTTTCCCTCCAGAAACCCTAATCTACACGCATCACCGTCGTTCTAGTTCTAAATCTATTAATGGATAAAAAGGGTAAATTTTAATTAATCGTCCATAACTACTAAATCCTAACGAACCCTACAAGACCTCTTATTATATCAACTACATATTTAAAATAATCTAGATCTATATTTTACATTCTTGTTTAACGTAGATCTAGAAACCATTCTATAAAATTCTTTATCCCTCCTCTCTTTCTCAACACATCTAAAGTAAAAATAAAAGGTTCAACGTTTCCCAGAGGACGACCCGTACTCATCTCGGTCTAGCTACACGCGACACCGTTATTGATTGCGGTTAACTACAAACACACACTTTCCCTACCAATCACTTCCCTACCCACAACACCAGGGATCAAAGCCCTCAACAAGAGGCAGCCGAGCGGATGCCCTGCTCGGCTATCCCCGACTGATAGCTTCCCTACCCACAACGCCAGGGATCAATGACCTCAATAAGAGGCAGCCGAGCGGCTGTCCTGCTCGGCTATCCCGGGATGGTAGCTTCCCTACCCGCAACGCTAGGGATTAAAGCCCTCAACAAGAGGTAGCCGAGCGGCTACCCTGCTCGGCTATCCCCAGCTGGTAGCTTCCCTACCCCACAACGCCAGGGATCAAAGCCCTCGACAAGAGGCGGTCGGGCAGCAACCCTGTTCGGCCATCCTTAAGGACCCAAAAGCCTTCGAAAGAGGCAACCGCTTAGCACTAACCATGCTCGGTTATCCCTGGCACACCACCAGGGATCAAAGCCCTCGCCATGAGACACCGGGCGGCAACCCCACCCGGGCATCCTTAGTAGGCCTCCCATGCCTCTCCCGTGCTAAGGATGAAAAGCCCTCGAAAGAGGCAACCGCTTAGCACGATCCATGCTCGGTTATTCCTGGAAGAACGCCAGGGATCAAAGCCCTCGCTGTTTCCCTCAATCAGAGCAAGGCTCTACTGAATTTTGAAAATTCAAAATTCGAAGCAACGCTTCGGTTTCCGTGCGCAGCGCGCAATTTGCCACATGGCAGAAGGTGATTCGGCGGCGTAACGCCCGAGACAGTGCGTCCCATCAGAGCAAGGCTCTTCAGAAAACAAAATTAAGACTTAAACTGCGCAAATGCATGGCAGCGCGACACGTGTCTGCGCAGTTGCGCAATCGCAACTGCGCAAACGCACGGATGCGCGACACGTGTCTGCGCAGTTGCGCAATCGCAACTGCGCAAGCGCACGGATGCGCGACACGTGTCACGCGCTGGTGAGTTGCGCAGCAACTGAATGAAGATTTAAGTAAATCTTTTCTGTTCTTCTGTAAAACAGAGACCCTTGGATCAGAGATCCAATGGTGGGAAAATTCCCAAAATTATTCAGGAAAGATCTTGGTAACAAATTTAACAAATTTGTGAACACTATAAATAAGAGCCCAGACCTCATTCAAAGAAAGGAAAAAGGAAGAAAAAGGAGAATCATCAAGAGAAGGATAAACTTCTGGAAAAAAAAAAAGCTCTTGAAGATTAATCAAGAACAAAAGAGAAGGTAAAAATTTCTGAAGAACAGAAAATTAAAAAGGGAATAATAAAAGAAAAAAGAAAAATAGTGCCTTGCACTTGATATGAACCCCTGGTTCTAAAAAATCAAAGAATAATAAATAGTGCCTTGCACTTGATATGAACCCTTGGTTCTGTAAAATCAAGGAAAACAAGAAGAACTTGTTTTCCTTTGATCTAAATTTAGATCAAGAGTGCTATGCACTTTTTGTTCTCAAATCAAGAAAATTCTTGAATTTCTGCATAAGTGCAACTCATCATTCAAAAGGGCCTGGCCCAACTCAAAAAAATTATTGAGTTTCTGCAACTCATTATTTAAAAGGGCCTGGCCCAATTGCAGAATAATAAGAGGGCAAAGCCCTGTTTGGAAAACTCATGAGTTTCTGTAACTCATTACTTAAGAGGGCCTAGCCCAATTGCAGAAAAATAAAAGGGCAAAGCCCTGTTCAGAAAATTCCTGAGTTTTTTGTAACTCATTATTTAAAAGGGCCTGGCCCAAATCAGATTGCAAAATAATGAAGGGGTAGAGCCCTGTTTAGGTTGATTCTTTTAATCGGGCAGAGCCTAAAATAAAAATTGGACTTAACCCAATTCTGGCTGTAAGTCCTTAAATTAAATGCCTCTCATAAACCAAGTCACGCCCGGTCCGAGGGTACATCTCCGAACTCCTTTGATATCTGTCGTTGTAATTTCTCAACGACGTCAAAGAGGCGACCGGTCCCAACGACCACTCATCTAATATTGGACCGAAACGTCCCTAAACTAATATCGGACCGAAACGTCCCTAAACTAATATCGGACCGAAACGTCCCTAAACTAATGACGGACCACTATGTCCCTAAACTGGCGACGGACCGAAACGTCCCTAAACTAATAATGGACCACCACGTCCCTAAATTGGAATATGGACCGTTACGTCCCTAAACTGACACGATAGGGCCCAAACGCTCTTTTATCGGATCTAAACGGTCCCGTCTAAGTTGATCTTAACCCCAAATACGGTTAACGTGTCCTTAGACATCTAAATAAACAATAAAATCCCAAACCAACTTTGGTTCAAGGGTACATCTCGGAACTCCTCAGACGTATGTCGTTGTAATCCCTCAACGACGTCAGAGAGGTGACGAGTCCCGACGGTCGGATAATTAAATCAATCACTACGTCAAGTCGATCTTAGTCCAAAACAGGACTAGCGTATCCTTGATGAACGTTTAAGTTGATCTTAGTCGCAACGCGACTAATGCATCCTTAAACTAAAAACACCAAACCCAAATCTAAGCAAATACGGATTTGGACTAATCCACGTCCTACGGGCGACGGCATTACTCAGTCTCCGTATACAATCCACGGGCAGCCACAAACAAAACAAACACACACGACACGAAGTGAAATTCTGGAGAAGGAGAAAGTTGTTACCGCAAAGCGGTAGCGTAATTAACTGCAGGGGCTTGCGCCTGCAGGGAAGAGCGTCCCCACAATCAAAAACCCCTCAAGCGAGGGGGAATCTGACAAAGTCTGCTACATCGGCCGCATCCGTCTAAACCTTCGATACACGGTGCCATAAATCAACTTGGCATCTTCGAAGAGGTGGACGGATAAAAACCAAATAGCATCTGCCCCGAAGCTCAGGCACGTGACGTCCTAACGTCGCAGGCCGCCGTTCGGAGGGGAACAGATTCTGGCACGCCCGGTGGGACCTTTTCCTCTTTCCACTCCACACTTCGTGTGTCGTCTTCGTGAACCAATCGCGGTTTGTTAAATGGTTGTCCTAGGATTTCAAGTTGCTAAGATTTGGTCTTTTGTCTGGCGCAGAACTCAAGATCCAATGGCCACCAGCTGCACTAACTGCTCGAAGTGCCATTGCAGCGGACGTTCCACCTCACCGAGAGGTGTAGCATATGGGCCCCAAGCGGCTTCCTTCCTGACTCTGCCGGTAGACCAGGTGACTCAAGCCACCACCGGCTTGTTCTTTGGGACCATGGTCCCGCCTACAAGTTTCTCCATGCCGATATCCGCACCAGAAGCGAACAAGAAGTCGGTATTCGACCGGCTCACTGCTACCACGACCCCTGTCAACGGGTCGCCCGCTACTAAGCTGACAGCCTCTGTTTTCACCAGGCTAGGTCAGGATCATAAAGTGGCTGTCCCAAAGAGGGCAACGGCCACAGCTTCGGAAGTCGTTGAAGCGGCTTCTCCTATCAGAAAGTCAGTCTTCACAAGATTGACGGTTCCTACTCCTCCTTCAGCTGGTCAAAAAGCATCAGTCTTTGATAGGCTGACACCGGCAGTTACCCCACACCCAAACAGGGGGCAACAAGAAACTATCCCGATTTCCGAGCCAGTCCCAATGGCTCGTCGTGCGCGACGTCGTCACTGGCAACGAATAAGGAAAGCAGGGGGCAACTCCCCTTCAGGGCTAACCCCGCCTGCTCCAGTGGCGGAGGTCAATGCTGCTGTTCCAACTGGGAACAGCTTTGAATTACTGAGGAAAGTGAGAAAGAACTCCCCAATCGCCGTATTGAAAAGATCTCCTCCGCCCGTGGAGAAAATTCCGGAGGCAAAACAAGAACAGCCCTCTCAACGGCTGTCGTCCAAAATTTATAAAGTCTGGCGGAGAGTTCAAGACTCCGTGATTGACTCAGACCACTTCTGTCGCCAGAAAAGGGCGAAGGTGGAAAAAGACAAGAACCACCCCATTAAACGGCAGGGGGCAACAAATGCTAGAAGGCCCACTTCAACGGCTCCTTCAACCTCAAAGGTCCATAAAAGGAAAAGACCAGAGAAAGCTCCCGCGACGATGACAAAATCTAAAAGCGGCGAACCTAAACGCCCCAAGTCAGGGGGCATGATAGTACATACGGTCTATATGGCTTCGGGAAAAGAAGAAAGTCGTACTTCTACGGGCCACCGACCGCTTACCCGGTCAGTGACCAAGTCTCAGGAGCAGCAACAAAAGCTCTAGGAGATGATGACTACAATGGCTGCACTCACGGGGCCAAAAGAGAATCCTGAGACGTCCTTAGATGAACGCCAAGAGGAAGAGACCGACGCTGAGTTCCTCCGCCGAACACTGGAAAAGAGAGACAAAGAGGCTGCGGAACAGGCAGCCAACATAAAGAAAATGGCCCTCCTGTTCCAGGATGTGGTGGGTATGATGATTCAACCAGATTCACCTGTTGGAGATCCCCCGATCATTCTTGAAGATGATAGGGGAGAGACATCGAATCCTCTACCGGCTCTATCCGCAGCTAAAGAGGATACCATATCAAAAGCTGATTTGGATGAATATATTGCTCAACAAATACGGGTGCATCAGGCGGCCGAAGCAGCCGGCCACGCTGTAAAAACGGGACGGCCATATCCGGGCTGGTATGACCAAATCAAGTACCCGCCAGGCTACACGATCCCCAAGTTTCATGTCTACAAAGGGACCGGCAATCCCCATCAACATGTGGCCCAATTCAGGGCTCTTTGCGGTAATACCGGCGGCGACGACAAGCTTTTGCTTCGCCAGTTTGTTGGAAGTTTATCTGATACGGCGTTTGAATGGTATTCTGAGCTTCCCAACGATTCTATAAAAACCTTTGCGGAGATGGAGCTACTCTTCACCCAACGCTTTGCAAGTGCCAGTGAGCGTACCCCGATGACGGCACTGATCAATGCCAGGGTAAAACCCGGCGAGACATGGGTTCAGTACGCTATACGGTGGCGTAATCTATGGTCTAAATGTGAACAGCGCATAGAAGAAGCCCCTGCGGTGGGAATGTTTGTTGGAACCCTTGATCCACAAGCAACTATTTCACAGTTTATGATGTTCTTCAAGCCGACTTCCTTCCAGGCTTTGATCGACAAACTGGCGCAGATGGACCAGATGGGCCATAAACCCCCTCTCCCGAAGCCGGATTCCCGAAACGATAAAGGAAAGGGAAAAGCGATCATCGTTGCTAATGCCCAACAACAACCGAGCGACTCGAAGCCGGTTGCTCGTCCAAACAATACGCGCCCATACGTACCCCTTGAGGACAGGATGGGACGGGCTTACTCCTTCCCCCGTGATAAAACAAGGAGGTTATTCGAGCTGGCATTGCGCAACAGGCTCATAAATCTGCCAGATCCAAAACGTCCGTCGCAACCAAGTGACGTTAACGATCCTAATTACTGCCCTTATCATAGAGTGTTGGGACATCCAATCGAAGACTGTTACGTCTTCAAAAATTGGCTGGAGAATCAGTATCGTCAGGGCAAATTTGCGCTATCTGACAAATGGAAGGTGAACCCTCCGCAGCCTCACACCTATAAGGGAACGAATGCGCCGGGGGCAACATGCTCCGTCATTGAAGAGGCTCCCTGGGAGGTTGTATTATCGGCCAAAACGAGGAGAATGCTAAATGATCTTCAAACCTGCCCAGCGGTCAAGTGGAAGAACCCCTTGGAACCGCAGGTTATTGAGGGGATGTTGAAGCCACAACCGACTCCGAAGACCGATGGTGGTAGTTCAAGCGTTCATAGCCAGCCGTCAAAATCTTCGAAAAAGAAGAAGAAGAAATCTAAGAAGCCCGTGAAGCCTGATGACAAGCGCACGGACTTACAAAAGCAAATCGACGCGCTGGATGAATATAACCAAAAGGCGCGAACTCCCATTACGCTCCAAGATTTCCTTGATCACGTCTTCCAAAAAGAAGATGAAGGAGAAAGTTCATCGGATGAATCTGACGAATATGTGGCAAGCTGTCATATGATCTCCCATTCGACCACGAACGATGAAGGAACTTCTGGCACTGAAACGCTGGGGGCAAATGCCAAATCAGGAACCCCAGGGTTACCGGTTGAAATGATTAGCGCGTTTCTTAATGAAGCTCGGTTGAAAAGCAAGGCTGATCGAGAACGCGAGACGGCTATATTCGAAAGGGCTAAGCGTCAGCGACTTGAGGAAGGAGCTGAAATGATCCCGTTGGAGCAAAATGCCTCCACCGCTGACAAAAGCCAATTCAAGATAAAAAAGAAGTTTGCTAAGGCCATATCGATAGGCATGAAGCTACCACCCTCTGAAGAAAAAGTTACCGGCGTGGTAGAAATGCACCCCTCTTATTGCTTATACCATCAGAAGGTCTCGCATTCCACCCAAGATTGCAAAGCTTTCAATGGATGGTGGCAAGGATACGTCGCTAATCGACAACGATTTAAACGGGAAAAACGTAAAATTCGCCGAGAGCAAAGAAATACGACTAAAGAACTTGAAAGAACTGCCGGCAATTGTCACATGGTTAACACTACCGGGTCACAAGTGCCTACATTTGGAAGCGACTCCGATGAAGAGCTAGAGCTTGGTCCCCTCTTCGAAGAATCCACTTCGGGAAAAGAAAAAGAACCAAAGGCCTGCGAGAATATACAGCTGCGCAATCGAACATTACCCGAAAAGAACCTCGGACCCTTGAATAAGAAAAACAAAGGGAAAGAGAAGGTCTCTGAAGACATCGCTTTGGATGACCAAGTTGCGGAAGAGTTAACCGCCAAGAATCCCCCAAAAAGGAATAAAGTAGATTACAATGTCTTGGCGCATCTGAGAAAGCTACCCTCACAACTCAGCATTCTCGATGCCCTATTGCTATCGAAAGAAGCGAGGGATTCTTTGATTAAGGCCCTACAGGATCCGGACCAGTTCCAAGCCTTCTTAGCCGAACAAAAGATGAAGGATGAATTGGAAGAGGTGCACACAGCCGACGTTGCTTTTGGTGATGAAGACCTTCTCCTCGGGACGTGTGAACACAATCGCCCCCTTTATGTCTCGGGATACTGCCATGACATAAAGATAGGAAAAATCTTGGTCGATAACGGATCGTCTGTCAATTTACTCAATGTGCGAGTGTTAAAGGAGATTTGCATGAGTGTCCAACATCTCGCCCGGGACAAAATCACCATCTCCGGTTTCGACTCTCAATCCTCAAAGACTCTTGGATCTGTGATATTGACGCTACGCTTCGGGGTGCTCGTCACAGACATCAAATTCCATGTTATAGACGCCAAGACGTGCTACAATGCTCTGCTCGGCCGACCATGGCTACACGAATACAATATCATCCCTTCTACACAGCATCAGTGCATGAAGTATTCTAGGGACGGCCTCGAGTACACAGTGGCAGGAGAGTTGAATCCATTTTCCGTGAACGAAGTTCGCAAGTATGAAGATGCCAAATACTTCCTACCGAGTTTCGAAGACACGGAAAGGTGTCACAAACCGGAGAACAAAACTAACGCAACCATCCCTGTCTTCGGCAGTGACACCGAGGAGGAGGAGGATATAATTTATTCAGGTCCGTCCCAGTCCACCAGGCCAGGACCATCTGTTCCTTTATTGATTTTCGGTAGTGACTCAGAGGATGAAGTTCATGCTGTATTCCCCGCTCGGCCCTCAATACAGATTTCCACTGATGAAGAGCGAAGTCTGCAGGTAACCATGGTGCCGCTTGAACATTATAAAGAACTGGATGCACTCGACACCAACAGCGTAGAAGAATTGCAGACATTCTATATCCCTCCCGGAAGAAAAGGCGAGAAGGCAATCCTATTCTACCGTTCTGAAGAAAACAAGGTGGAAAAAGAAATTTGGCATGGCGCGGATCCCACGCTCGACAAGCTTCAGCCTATCCGTCTTCCCAGATATTATACCGAAGGTTTGAAGAAACTGCTGAAACGCCAAGGGATGTCCTTCACACAGACCATCAGAAAAGCTAAATTCTATGACAAGGTCTGGAACGTTCCCGGAACTCAATGCAAACTGCCTAACGGGAGAACGGAAACAAAAGGGCTCGGGTACATCCGGCCAAAGAAACGGGAGTTAATAAACAGCTGTTATGCCATGTATGACTTTGATGAAGAAGCGGACGCTCAATGGGAAGACGCTAATCCTGAATCAGCAAGAGTTCCTGATGCAAGACCTCCCAGTCCATCGTCTGAAGACCAGATGGGCAAACTTATAAAGGATGCGAGTCAAAAAGCCCGAGATGATCACGATCGTGAAATGGCAATCTATGAGAAAGCCAAGACACAGCGTCTCCTTCGACAAGCAGTAAAGAACGAAGATGTTACCCCACGTCAGCCTGCTACAAAAAGGGTTCGACGCGAAAGCGAAAACAAGTCGAGGGGCCGAAAAGGTGCTCGACAACCACAAGACAGAGCTAAGAAGCCACGCATACGAGAGTCGAGCGTTATTGACCTAGACCTTATGAAGAAAATGGGTCGAGCATACTCGTTTCCTCGGAACAAAACAAGGAAAATACTTGATCTTGCTCTAAAACATCAAATGCTTACTCTGCCAGAGTCTAAACACCCTGAGCAAGCAGGCGAAGTCTTCAACCCAAATTATTGCTCTTACCATCGAGTAGTAGGGCATCCGCTTGAAGATTGTTTCACCTTTAAGAATTGGGTTGAGGACCAATATCAGTTAGGCAAATTCGCGCTTTCTGACAACTGGAGGGTAGCGCCGCCGCAAAAGCACGAACCCAAAAACACAAGAATAAAACCAACCCCGCATTGGGATTGGCAGAAAACTCGCACTTGCCACGTGGTAACAATATTAAAAGAAGAGTCCGAGGACATGAACGACTTCCCTTGGTGCTTTGAAAACGGCAGCGATGAGGTAATCTCAGAATTTCCCCCAGCTCCGAAAGAACTGGAGGATGGAATCCACACCACTGCAGATAATCTCAAGAAAATTGAGTTGGGGACGGAAAATGACCCACGACCAACATTCATCAGCGAGCTGTTATCTGAAGAAAGGGTGACTGCGTTGAAGGATGTGCTTCTACAACACAAAGATTGCTTCGCGTGGAACTATTCCGAAATGCCGGGACTAGATCCAGAAATTGCTGTACACAAATTGGCGATATCCCCGGACATCAAGCCAGTCAAACAGGCGCCAAGAAGAATGCGACTCGAGCTTGAAATGAGCATCAACGCCGAAGTCAAAAAGCTGATAGACTCTGGCTTCATCCAGGAAGTTCAATACCCTGAATGGATCGCTAACATCGTCCCAGTGATGAAGAAAAATGGGACAGTGCGCATATGCGTAGACTTTCGGGATCTTAATAAAGCCTGCCCAAAAGATGATTTCCCAGTGCCAGTTACTGAACTTATGATAGACAATACATCCACTCATGAGGTTTTCTCCTTCATGGACGGCTCGTCGGGGTATAATCAAATAAAAATGCATCCTGAAGATCAGAAACACACAGCTTTCAGGACCCCTCTCGGGATATTTTGTTATAAGGTGATGCCCTTCGGTTTGAAGAACGCTGGTGCTACTTATCAGAGGGCCATGACGAAGATCTTCGACGACCTTATACACGAAATCGTTGAATGCTATATCGACGATCTCGTGGTTAAAAGCAAATCATACGAGGAACATCTCGAGCATCTGAAGACTGTATTTCAACGCCTTCGGCAGTACAACCTGAAGATGAATCCTCTTAAATGTGCGTTTAGGGTTTCCTCGGGCAAATTCCTGGGATTCGTTGTTCGACACCGAGGTATTGAAATAGATCCGTCAAAGATCAAAGCGATCATGGAAATGCCTCCGCCGAGGACTCTCAAACAGTTGCGGTCTCTCCAAGGGAAACTCGCATACATACGGCGATTTATAGCCAACCTTTCAGGAAAGTGCCGCCCTTATAGTCACCTGATGAAGAAGGGAACCCCATTCGTTTGGGATCAAAAATGCCAAGGCGCACTGGATGAGATCAAGCAATACCTGCAGAACCCGCCGGTGTTGGCTGCTCCGGTTAAGGGGAAGCCTCTTATTCTTTATACAACCGCCCTCGAAGGTTCCTTAGGTGCATTATGGGCACAAGAAAACGATCAAGGGAAAGAAAGGGCGCTCTACTACTTAAGTCGAGTGCTGCTGGGGGCAGAAAGCAACTATTCTCCCATTGAAAAACACTGCTTGGCATTGATCTTCGCAATAACAAAGCTTAGGCACTACGCGTTGGCCCACGAGGTCCGTCTGATTTCAAAAGTGGACCCTCTCAAATATTTAATGTCAAAAGCCATATTGACAGGACGACTCGCTAAATGGGCCCTGCTCTTGATGGAATTTTCCATAACATATCAACCTCTCAAGGCAGTAAATGGCCAGGCCATCGCTGACTTCCTTGCTGAGCATCCCATACCGGCCGATTCTCCGTTAAATTGCGATTTGCCGGACAGACATGCGTTTGACGCAATCGACAGTGGTGATACCCGTTGGGAGCTTTACTTCGATGGAGCGTCTTCTATGAAAAAGCACAAACAAAGTACGCCAATGATTAAATCGAGGGTGGGACTCATCTTTGTGACTCCCCAAGGAGGAATAATGCGCTTCGCCTTCTCCTTAACGGAGCCGAGAACGAATAATGAAGCTGAATATGAAGCTTTGATAGCAGGCCTCGAGATCGCCATCGATATGGGAATTGAGAGCCTCCTCATATACGGGGACTCCCAACTGGTCGTCAGTCAAGTGAACGACGATTACCAAACATGTAAACCGGAATTGGTAAAATACGGTGAAAAAGTGCAGCAACTGCTAACCCAAATTCCCTCCTACACGTTGGAAAGCATACCACGCGCGGAAAACAGCAAAGCAGATGCACTAGCCAAACTTGCTAAAGAACTGGCTGACGAGAACCTCGACGACGTTAGAATCGTGGTACAAAGCCGTCGAGTGCTCGCCCCAACAGAAATATCTCCGGAATCGTCTGAAGAAAAAGGAGCGAAAGAGGAGACAACCCTGCAAGTAAAAGACTGGGAAAATACCGGGGACTGGAGAGAACTCTTCATAGATTACTTCAAGTTCCACCGAATACCTGAAGAAGCGTCCACAAGACATCAGCTCACGAAACGAGCTCTGTCTTTCGCCTTCGTCAATGATACTCTGTACAAGAGGTCATTCGATTCTCTGTGGTTGAGATGCTTAGGACCTGACGAAGCGAGAAGGGTCGTCCAAGAAGTTCACGACGGACTCTGCGGTTCCCACCAAGCAGGCCCTAAGATGAAGTTAAAGATAAAGCGGATGGGCTACTACTGGCCCACGATGATGCAGGATTGCCTAGAATACGCGAGGCAATGTCATTCATGCCAAATTCATGGAGACTTCATCCATCAGCATCCCAGTCCACTGCATCCAACAGTGGCTAGTTGGCCATTTGAAATGTGGGGAACTGACATAGTCGGTCCCATCGAACCAGCATCGTCAAAGGGACATCGTTTTATCTTGGCGACGACTGATTACTTCTCCAAATGGGCAGAAGCGGTACCGTTGAGGGAAGTGAAAACGGAAAACATCCTCCATTTCTTCAAAACGCATGTCATATACCGGTTTGGAACCCCAAGAAGGATCATCTCTGACAATGGGCCAGCCTACCGAAGTCATAAGATTAGCCGCTTCGCACAGCAGCACAATATAGACTGGAGATATTCCTCAGTTTATAACCCGCGAGCTAACGGTCTAGCTGAGGCCTTCAACAAGACCTTGACGAAGATCATGAAGAAAACGGTGTCACGAAATAAGAGAGATTGGCACGAAAGATTGCAAGAGGCGCTTTGGGCGTATCGAACTACATTTAAAACGGCCACAAATACAACGCCGTACGCGTTGGTATTTGGGACGGAAGCAGTACTCCCCCTCGAGATAGAATTACCCTCTCTACGAGTGGCAGTCCATTACGAGTTGACGGACGAAGAAAATGCTCACCTTCGGTTTGAAGAGCTTGACGCCCTTGATGAAATCCGGCTTCTAGCACAGCAAAATCTGAAAGCTTATAAAGCAAAGATGACGCGCTCATATGAAAGATTGAGCCGTCCGAGGACATTCCGCCAAGGCGAACTCGTGCTAGTCGTCAAAAGGCCCATGATCCCCAATCGCGCCAAGCGGGGAAAGTTTGAGCCAAACTATGAAGGACCGTACATCATTGATAAGGTCTACCAGGGTGGGGCCTATCTACTCATAGACATGCACGGTGAAAGGCCTTTCAGGCCAATAAACGGTCGCTTCCTAAAGAAATATTACGCTTAACGAGCCTTAGTTTAGGTCAATGATAGATGACGACTATGTCCGCTCGCTATCTTCCTAAGCTCAGGCTTTATAAGCAGTAGCCAGCCCTCTCAACGTTGGACCGAAATGTCCTTAAACTAATATCAGACCGAAACGTCTTTAAAACTACTACCGCAGCATCTTTAGATTAACGAGATGATAAAAAAATAAAAAATAAAAAATAAAAAAATAGAACGGTATGTCCATAAGCAAGATGGGCACGGATGAAAACCCGAAAGGGCTTCGTGAGTAAAAACAGCAGGACTGCCGGCGAATGTTTGTGAAAACCCGAAAGGGCGCAACTTCGTTAAAGAACCCTTACAGAGTCCTCTCGACCCTGTAAGGAGAAACCACCCGCGTGAGATCCTTACGACTCACAAGGGAACAACACACTTAGGAATCCCCACGATTCCTAAGGAGAAAATACGCTTGCGAGATCCTCACGACTCGTAAGGAGAACTCTCTTATGGGACCCTCACGGCTCATAGGATTTGAAAGTCTTAAGTCACAGAGACCTAAACCTGTGCTTAAGCAAACCCCCACAAACTTCCAATGTTGCCCTACAAGTGTCTCAATATTGACCCTTGTATACAATCCACGGGCGCGAATAAACATTTCCCTAATCAAGTCTCATCCGAGACTGGGGATATGTTCGCATGATGAACAACCTTTATAAGTCCTCTCGACTTACAAGGAGAAAACCCTCCTGTAGGATCCTTACGACTTACAGAGGAAACGAACACTTAGGAATCTTCACGAGTCCTAAGAAGAAAATACACCTACAAGATCCTCACGACTTGTAGGGAGAAATAACTTCGTGAAACCCTTACGGCTCATGAAGTCAAAAGCCTTAGCCGACAGGACCCTAACCCTGGTCGCTAAGCCACCTTTGTTCGACATCGACAGAGGCAGATGATGATTCGCTCCTGATAATATCCCAGTTGTAGCGGTGCTGATGCCGAAATCGGTGTCCAATTTCAGGTTTATGGCGAAAGCCAGTAGGCCGCTCATGCATACAAAATAGCCGAAATAATAGGGCAACTTGCAATAAAAAGCAGCAAGTAAAATGTATGCATGCAAAATAGCCGAAATGATCGGGCAACTCGTAATAAAAAGCAACGAGTAAAGATAAAATAAAAAAGCCGAAATGATTGGGCACCGTGAAAAATAGCCGAAATGATTGGGCAATCGCGACCTTCGCGATATAAAAGCTGAAATGATAGAGCATCGCGGAAATAAAATAAAACAAAAATAAGAAATGATGAAACTTCGGCCCTACAGTTAAGATCACATCGATCCCTGTATACAATCCAAGGGCGCAAACAAAGAAGGAACTATACTTCCCCAACGGGTTCCGTCAAACGACGAAGCTAAACCCCAACGGTTCATTTCAACCGAAGAAACCAACGACTTCAGCAAAACTTCTCAACTCACGGATACAAACACTCCTTGACGAGAGCCTTCTGATCCGCGTCGACTCGCAGAGCCACCAGCGCCTCCGTGGGAACCATCGACTCGCTTCAAACCCCAAGGACACAAATAATCCTTGGCGCTTGGGAAACAAATAATCCCTCGCAAAACTTCTCAACTCACGGATACAAACACTCCTTGACGAGAGCCTTCTGATCCGCGTCGACTCGCAGAGCCACCAGCGCCTCCGTGGGAACCATCGACTCATTTCAAACCCCAAGGACACAAATAATCCTTGGCGCTTGGGAAACAAATAATCCCAGCAAATTCCTCGACTCACGGATACAAACACTCCTTGACGAGAGCCTTCTGATCCGCATCGACCCGCAGAGCCACCAGTGCCTCCGTAGGAACCCTCGACTCGTTTCAAACCCCAAGGACACAAATAATCCTTGGCGCTTGGGAAACAAATAATCCCTCGCAAAACTTCTCATCTCACGGATACAAACACTCCTTGACGAGAGCCTTCTGATCCGCGTCGACTCGCAGAGCCACCAGCGCCTCCGTGGGAACCATCGACTCGTTTCAAACCCCAAGGATACAAATAATCCTTGGCGCTTGGGAAACAAATAATCCCAGCAAATTCCTCGACTCACGGATACAAACACTCCTTGACGAGAGCCTTCTGATCCGCGTCGACTCGCAGAGCCACCAGCGCCTCCGTGGGAACCATTGACTCGTTTCAAACCCCAAGGACACAAATAATCCTTGGCGCTTGGGAAACAAATAATCCCTCGCAAAACTTCTCAACTCACGGATACAAACACTCCGTGACGAGAGCTTTTCTGACTCACATCTCGGGCAGTAAGGATTCAAAAACTTGCTTCCTGAACAATGGGATCCTGCAAGTCAATCCTAAATGGTCTCTTGCATACTATTCACGGGTCTCACTCTCTGAAGTCGATTCTCGACAAAGAGGGAAACAACCGCTCACGAGCCCTCTCGACTCGTAAGAAGGGCAATGGGATCCTGCAAGTCAATCCTAAATGGTCTCTTGCATACTATTCACGGGTCTCACTCTCTGAAGTCGATTCTCGACAAAGAGGGAAACAACCGCTCACGAGCCCTCTCGACTCGTAAGAGGGAGAAATTCTCTCATGAGATCCTTTCGACCTATGAGAGAAAACTACACTTGGGAATCCTCACGATTCCTAAGGAGAAAATCCACTTACGAGATCCTCTCGATCCGTAGGGAGAAAAGTCTCTATGAGACCCTCACGGCTCATAGAGTTGAAAAGTCTTAGGCAGCAGATCCGAACCTGCGGCCTAAGCCATCGTTATATCTTGAAGAAACCAAAATGCTTACTCTGTTACCTGTCAATCATGTTTATTAAGACAGCATGCTGATAATAAGAGAAGGGAGAAAGCAAAGAAATGATACAAGACATCGCAAAAAAAAAATGTGTATCTTTATTTATTAACTCAATCAAGTACATGGCGAATCGTATAAAAGAATAAAGAATGTATACATCTTATTCAAAAAAGAAAATTACAAGTATATTGATACAATGGCAGCTACTGGGAAGGGAGCGTCTTGCACAGATGTAGCAATCGCTCGCATATCTCCTTCCACGCCTTCTCCTGCTCGGCTACCGCCGTCAACTCTGCCTCCACTTGGGCTCGTTGCCGCAAGACCAGTGCAAGCTGCTCCCTCACGCCCTGATAAGCAGCCTCCCGACTTGGGATATAGCGCTCAGCCACGTCAAGCTTCCTCTTTAAATTTAGCCCATGGGAGATGCGCTCCAAGAGACCCTCAAAGATAGTCTTCACTTGGGCAGCATTTGCCTCAACCTCAGCGCGCAGATGGGCCGTTTCGTTTGAGGTCTTTTGGCATTCCCTTAGTCTCCGAGCTGCTTCTTGCTCCAAGTGGCGGGAGTGCGAAGTGCTTTGCTCGAGCCAAGTTGTGCGTTGGGCGCTCAGAGCTAAAACTTCGGGAGCAGGGCGCGTCAACTCCAGCCGGTACAAGCAAGCCTCAATCTCCCTGCAGTGATTAACCCAAGATTCAACGACGCCTTCGCTGTGAAAAGTTACGAGCGCCGCTAACATGGGGTTAACATCCACAGCGAAATCTGCAGCGGAAGGGAGAGCGTCCATGCTGAGCTCGTCGATATACCCGCTCAGCATGCCTAGACTCATCACCGCACCCTTTGAAGACGGACGTCTCAAAAAGGGGCCTGCCGGTAAAAGGACGCAAGCCTCGAAGGGGACCGGAGCCGGAACAATAGCTGCAAAACAAAACAGGTTTAAACGATGGTTCAAAAGATGTTGAAGGTTTACCAAAAGGAAATTTACCATACCAGGTACAGCGGACGGCAAAGCCGGGAGGGCCGGTAGCGCGACAGGGCTTGCATCCCCTCCTTCGATTTGTGGCACTGCAATAAAGAAAAGGAAAAGTTAGAAATCGTCCCATTGCTAGAAAAAAAGGGGTAAACAAAGATATTACCGGCGCCACTAGAGGGAGAAGCGAGTTCGGATGGGAAAGAGAAGTGCGGGAGCAACACTTGATATAAGTGATCAAAAAGCACTCCTGCAAAGGCACAATAGTGTAACGTTAGTACAAAAGCCGCATTTTTGAAAGATTAATGCATGAGTCGTGAACCCATACCTTCCAACATCCGTGACGGTACAAGGGAAGACGGGGAGGTGACTACTGCCAAAGCAGTAGTTGACGGTGCCCCCTCGAGCAATGGAGCATCGGTACTGGCCGCACCTGCAAGAATAAGCTTGTTAGAAAAGATCAGAAGATATACAAAAAAAAAAGGGGAAACGCTGGTGACAAAATTTTTTTTACCTGATGAGCTGCCAGCAGAAACTGAGGCAGTCCCTTCCTCCACTGACGGAAGACCACCGCCTGTAGCTTCATCACCCGACTCAAGGGGAACCGTTGTTATGCTCTCAAGCTCTGCAGGCGGCGGGGAACCATAGACAGGGAGGGCCAAGATAGTAACATTGCCAGATTCCTGAGAAGGAGCGCCTAGCTCCTCCTCAGGAATCATGGCCGCCTCACCTGCTGCTCCCTCAGGATCAGCGATTACAGCTGCCCCGTCCATCGGCACCACGAGGTCCCCAGCCTCAAGTACCTCGCCCTCTACCGCCTCCGGCTCGGTCGAGACAATCATCTCATCTGCCGCCACTTCGGGTACGGCATCAATGACTTTCTCCGCGGTAGGATCCTCAATCTCGGCTCCAGGCCCCATGGCCTCGACAAAGTTGTCCACTGTCGGTTCGGGTTCGGCGAGTACCGCTTCTTCCGCTCCCTTGGGTTCGACGGTCGTCTCCGCCTCCCCCTCAATTGGACTCGACCCTGCAAGATGAGATATGTATAAGCCAATAGTTTTACAAGTCATACAACAAGGCTCTGAAAGGAGTACTACCTGAAGCGGATTTATCATTGGCATTCCGAACCGCGCGCGCAACTTGCCGACGAGCGGTAGACAGGGCCACAGGGGGCTCTTCAGAAGGAGTACTAGCGTGAGGAACAGTGCTAGGGCCCGCTCCTGCGGCCAGAGCAGCTCTGCGCGCCTTAGCTTCGCGTCTGGACCGCTTCCGCTCCTCTTGAGCCGATGAGACAGATGCCATCAGAGCTTCCTTGAGCGAAGCCTCCTCATCCGTGTAGAGGGATGCCTCCAGATTTTTCAGAGCATCCCTCGTTGTTGCATCAAGCCGAGGCTCTTGCGGCAGCTTCGACGGAGCTGGGACTTCGATGACGGGCTTGGGAAGGGTCCTTGCGCCGATTAATACAACCCCTGTAAAGAAACAAGAGAAGGTCAGGTCGACTATCATAAAAAGATAACGAACTTTCCGTATAAAAGAGAAAGGGATAAAACATACCGACGCTCGCTAGGGTACGCTTCTTCTCCTCCTCCTGGAAGGTCTTCAGAGAGGCAGCAATGGCCTCTTCAGTGGATACACCTGTTGAAAATGAGGCAAATATTAGCTAAAGATAATAATAAAAAGTGGGATAAAATGACAAATAAGGAGGCTGAGGATTACCTGACTCAGCAAGTCTACTTAACATTGCTTCGAGCCTCGCCGATCGCTCCGAAGCTGCAATGGCGGCGGCTAGGTTGGTGTCCTCAGGGTCCACCACGAAACCCTCGTTGCTGCCATACTCACATATAGTCTCGGCAGGATGAGCCGCGGACTCTAAGTTAAGAATCGCGTCGAGGGATAAAGTGGACTTCTTCTTCTTTTGCCCGCCAGCCTTGGACCCACTGGGAGCAGCTTTGCGCTTGCCAGTTTTGGCAGTCACTTTCGGGCGGCGAGTCCCGATGTCCGCTCCTGCACCCGACTCCGGCGATGCCGCTTTAACCGTCTTTGTCGGAGCACGGGGCGCCGTTGGGGCATCCACCGTAGTAGGCAGTGGCAGTCCACGCGGAGGGGCCAACACCCGTGGTCGATCAGCTCCGGCCTCTTTCGTCGGAGGGATAACCTGAACCCTGGGCTGCAATGGAGCCTTGCGATTGCCGCCGGGAGGCGCAGCCCTACGATCGACCAATAGACGTTTCTCCATCAAGATGATTGGGCCCATCGCGTGCGCGTACCAGGCCACATACGAATTGAGTATCTTAGGGGTACAGCTGGGCTCACTGATAAAAAAGTAGGAGCCTGTATTGAGCCGGATGAAGTGATGCATCGCATTCCGTACTCCCTCTGGACCGACTGCAGGTGTTCTCAAGAAGGCTTCCAACGGGACTCCTTGGTTATAACTCGATTGCCGGGCAAATCGATGCGGGTTATACCTCATGAAGAGGGCCATGTCATTCTGCCTAAATACCAAGTAGCCCGGCCGAATGGAATAAAGATGGAGGATTTCCCGAGCCTTCAACATGGAGACACCACCCTTAAAGTCATCACGCAGCGGCACCACCGACTTAGTGGTCTCGGAACCCATGGTGATGACCTTATCCACAAAAGAGGTCTTCGCCCCGACTAGATGCGAACGCAGAAGCAGTCCCCTAGACTCCCGCGGAGGTGCAAACACGATGGAAGCCCCGACCAATCGCATGATTCTTGGGAGTGTGAATCTCTCAAAGAATGGAGGAGTCTTGTGGGCACCAAACACTCCTCGAACATGCAGCTCCATCCAAGAAGTGAAGTAGTGCATCGGGAAGTTAGCAGGCTGTACCCCAGGTTCATTAGCGTCCGCCGCTACGCTAAGTCCATTGTAGAGGTAAGCCAACCCGGCGATCCCCACTGATAACTGCAGACCGGCCACCATTTGATGCGCCGGGTAAAAGACAGAAGACCTCATGAGGCGTGGGTGCATGGGAAGCGCGAAGCTGCACAGCCACAGACCTAAGAACCCGATGAAGAAGGTCTCCTCATCCATGCCAGGAACGGCGATCTCTGAGAAAGGGACGCTAGCAGTGCCGGGAAGGTAAAAACTTCGCTGATCAATTTCCGATGAAGGTCGGCGGTCCAGGCCGAAACCAAAAGGATCAGCAAGTTGGGCGAACTTCTCACCTTGCTCTGATAAAAATTCCGGGCGAATAAAACGAGCAATGAAGTCCGCAAAACTAACTCCTCGGTCGCCCAATTCCAAATGAAGCTCCTCGTAAATCTCCAACACCTTCACCAGGTCCGGATGCTGATGCTGGATGGCATTTTCCGGAGTCAAGTCGAGTACCACTTGCTTGGTGGCAAAGACGTACTCATCAGGAGGAAGCAGCTCTTCGTAGTGCTCCCCCCTCGCCGGTAAACCAGAAAGCTCAACGAATTCCTCTAGAGAAATTGAAACTTCCCTATCCGCTGCCAGGAAAGTATGCGTGGGGATATTCCATTGTTCGATGAAGGCCTTTGTCCACCACGTTGGAGGAGTAGGATACTCGAAAAGCGAGACGTAGACGGCGGAGTATAAACCGATCTTCGTCAGGTGAGCTCTCTTCGCCGCTAAAATGTACCGAGCCCATGGCAGGTATCCAGCAAGCGGTCGCGGACTCAATCCAATATTGTAAGCCTGTCCCCAAGGGCGTGCTTCACCCTGACAGATTCGCCTTCCCAAGATATCTATGGCCGGCGGCGGCTGCACCGGAATAGCGCCGATTGCAGGCTGGAGAAGGTCATCTGAATTCCAATTTTTTACCTCCACGGCATACTCCACCGGGGGTTTGTCCGCATAGGGGATCGTAACTATGGGTTCGGAAGGCGAGGCGGAACTAAAACTGCGGCGGCCTTGGATAATCTGGCTGTACCACCTTCCCCATAGGTGAAGTCTCTTGCACTCAGGATCGTGATCTTTAATCAAGGCGAACACTACCCGGTCCACTGGTGCATGTGGGAACCCTCCTTCTGAGCGAACGAAGGGAAAAGACAAGTCGTCAGACATCTTTCTTGCATAAAATATATATATATATCATTAGTGGCTTGGCGCTTAAACATTAAAAAAAAAAAATAATGATAAAAAAATAATAATAAATAAAAATCTTGCTCCACACTGTGATGCAGCGGGTAGGGGACCAAAGGGGGACCCACAAAATCAAGATGACGGCGCATCATTTGATGAGACAATCCCACCATTGGATGAGACTATCAGTCAATAAAAAGAACTCCCAAGAGAATATCCTCATTGGGGGGGGGACCCCTAGAGACAAGGAGAAGATCTCCTCTTTTCAGAGCAAAGCTCTGTCACAGAGTGACATTTGTCAAACTCCTGTTTCAAAAGAATAAAACTTCTTAAAAAAGAGCCTAACTCTGTAGCAGTAATAAAAATTCACAACTCCTAAGAATTAAAATTTTGGGGTCTTAAAGATCCATGGAAACTTTTAAAAAGTTTTCTAGTTGATCTGTGAACAGGGCTCTGTTCATGGGTTAAAACCTAAGAACAGAGTCTCTGCAAATTTTTGAGAGCAAGGCTCTGTGAATAGAAACCCCAAAGGGGTTTCTTTTAGATCAAAGATCTATAAGAGCAAGGCTCTGTTGAAGAAACCCCAAAGGGGTTTCCTTTAGATCAAAGATCTATAAGAGCAAGGCTCTGTTAATTAAGTTTGATTTAAATTAAATTAATTTAATTTACCTAGAATGGTTCTAAGGAGAGAACTTGGAAGTTCTTAAGGAATCGCAAGAGCAAGGCTCTGGAAGTTCTCAAGTAAGAGCAAGGCTCTGAAAGTTAATTTCTTGAGAATGGTAAAAAAATTACCAAGGACCAAGGGTCCTATTTATAGGCGCCTGCGCCTGTTCACTTGACCCGTCAATCCGACGGTCAGGATCTTGCCACCGTTGCACTCACGCGCGCGCCACGTGAGCGCAACGGTGGGGGGGCATCTGTTTCCCCCAATCAGAGCAAGGCTCTACTGAATTTTGAAAATTCAAAATTCGAAGCAACGCTTCGGTTTCCGTGCGCAGCGCGCAATTTGCCACATGGCAGAAGGTGATTCGGCGGCGTAACGCCCGAGACAGTGCGTCCCATCAGAGCAAGGCTCTTCAGAAAATAAAATTAAGACTTAAACCGCGCAAGCGCACGGATGCGCGACACGTGTCTGCGCAGTTGCGCAATCGCAACTGCGCAAGCGCACGGATGCGAGACACGTGTCTGCGCAGTTGCGCAATCGCAACTGCGCAAGCGCACGGATGCACGACACGTGTCTGCGCAGTTGCGCAATCGCAACTGCGCAAGCGCACGGATGCGCGACACGTGTCACGCACTGGTGAGTTGCGCAGCAACTGAATGAAGATTTAAGTAAATCTTTTCTGTTCTTCTGTAAAACAGAGACCCTTGGATCAGAGATCCAATGGTGGGAAAATTCCCAAAATTATTCAGGAAAGATCTTGGTAACAAATTTAACAAATTTGTGAACACTATAAATAAGAGCCCAGACCTCATTCAAAGAAAGGAAAAAGGAAGAAAAAGGAGAATCATCAAGAGAAGGATAAACTTCTGGAAAAAAAAAAAAGCTCTTGAAGATTAATCAAGAACAAAAGAGAAGGTAAAAATTTCTGAAGAACAGAAAATTAAAAAGGGAATAATAAAAGAAAAAAGAAAAATAGTGCCTTGCACTTGATATGAACCCCTGGTTCTAAAAAATCAAAGAATAATAAATAGTGCCTTGCACTTGATATGAACCCTTGGTTCTGTAAAATCAAGGAAAACAAGAAGAACTTGTTTTCCTTTGATCTAAATTTAGATCAAGAGTGCTATGCACTTTTTGTTCTCAAATCAAGAAAATTCTTGAATTTCTGCATAAGTGCAACTCATCATTCAAAAGGGCCTGGCCCAACTCAAAAAAATTATTGAGTTTCTGCAACTCATTATTTAAAAGGGCCTGGCCCAATTGCAGAATAATAAGAGGGCAAAGCCCTGTTTGGAAAACTCATGAGTTTCTGTAACTCATTACTTAAGAGGGCCTAGCCCAATTGCAGAAAAATAAAAGGGCAAAGCCCTGTTCAGAAAATTCCTGAGTTTTTTGTAACTCATTATTTAAAAGGGCCTGGCCCAAATCAGATTGCAAAATAATGAAGGGGTAGAGCCCTGTTTAGGTTGATTCTTTTAATCGGGCAGAGCCTAAAATAAAAATTGGACTTAACCCAATTCTGGCTGTAAGTCCTTAAATTAAATGCCTCTCATAAACCAAGTCACGCCCGGTCCGAGGGTACATCTCCGAACTCCTTTGACATCTGTCGTTGTAATTTCTCAACGACGTCAAAGAGGCGACGGGTCCCAACGACCACTCATCTAATATGGGACCGAAACGTCCGTAAACTAATATCGGACCGAAACGTCCCTAAACTAAAATCGGACCGAAACGTCCCTAAACTAATATCGGACCGAAACGTCCCTAAACTAATATCGGACCGAAACGTCCCTAAACTAAAATCGGACCGAAACGTCCCTAAACTAATGATGGACCGAAACGTCCCTAAACTAATGACGGACCACTATGTCCCTAAACTGGCGACGGACCGAAACGTCCCTAAACTAATAATGGACCACCACGTCCCTAAACTGGAATATGGACCGTTACGTCCCTAAACTGACACGATAGGGCCCAAACGCTCTTTTATCGGATCTAAACGGTGAAAGGTTCCTAGGCACCCTAGTGGGTTCTCACAAGGTATCGAACATGCCAAATTAAAATTTTTAGTGCCGAGAAACCCTAGACTACGGATCTTTAACTAGATGTTTAGGCGAAATAGAAAGCTAGTTAACAGTTAACTACTATGATACGGATATACAACCTTTGTAGATCCGGATTTCCACCTCCACGGCTCCGCAACGTCATGTCCTCGCTGTCCATCATGAATCCTCGACTCGATCATCGGCTTCATCGGGAAAGCAAGCGGAATAGCTCGTCGGCTTTGTGTCAAAGACGATCTACGTCGAGGTTGCACTAGTTCAAGCTCCGACTTCACAAAGTTGTGAAACTTGTGAAGAGAACACCCAAAACCACTTGGCAAGAGGTAGAGGATGAAGAAATAGGAGATGGGTTCACTTTAGATTTGGATATCTCTCACTAGAAATGAAGTTGCCATTAAAGGCCTCAAGCTTTTTCTTTGAAGAATGAAGAAGAAGATGAGATAGATTTATGATAAGTGTTTTTTAAAATGAAAAGAAAACAATACTTATCATAATTTGCACCATGGTTAAGTGTAGAGAGTTTACTAAGGTTAGATATATGGTTAGGGTTAGGAATGAGGACAAAAATGGTCACTTTAGTCAAGCTTCATGAAGCTTCACCAAACTTCAAGAAGAAAGCAACCCTTTTTGTTTTCTTATCCTTTTCTTTTAATCCAAAATAATAAATGATAAAAGAAAGAATAATTAGGAACCCTAACCATTTACTTAACCTAAATTTAATTCTTCACACTTAACCAAAAGAGCAAGCATCATCAAACATGATACTAAAAAGTGCACAAAAGTATATCACATATACAATGTGCAATCCAAGTGAGAAAAATCCGTTTAAAGTGAACCAATACTAGTTAATGCAAAGTAATATATCAAATATATATAATTATACATTAAATCATTAAATCAACACTTGATTCAATGATCCGGTCATGTCGCACATAACCGACTAGTATTCAATGCATCGATTTATCGAATCAATGATTCGATAACTAGGTCATATCGAATATAACCAATCGAAACATATATCGCGAGAATGAAATGCGGTATCACATACACGCATTATTCTCGGTCCTGCACATATCTCATATGCGCTCCTATTTCGTTTCGCTTGAACCAGGAAACCTCTGTGTAGGACTCTAAAGACTCGTCAATACGCCGGTAGCAGATGATGATCATATCAAGCACCCACAAGCCGCAAGTGGTCTGCTAAACGTAACGGCCACCCGGGTATTGAGCGATCAGAAGATCGACGAGCTAGTCCGCTCACACTCCTGCGAATCCGACCAGTAACACTTACCATACAGTCAAGTCTCTTCGTCTGATACGTCGCATATCAAGTCTAGGGGTGGTATACGTCAGACCCCAATAACCCGATAAGTCGTGCCGATGTGAGGCTCGTAACGGGTCGAGAAACTACTGGTAACACTTACCAGCAAATCTCTGATCAGCCCTGGCCAGGGACTTCCCTGTTACGGCCAATCGAGCACTGCGCAACATCAACTCCCAATACCGGGAGAGACGAAACCCCTCCTATCGCTCATTGCCTCCATGTGACTCGGGACTGTACCCAAAGACCACCGTTTTGCACGCCCGCATGGACGTGGTAAGGTGGAGATCAAAGCACAGTGGGAACCACACAAGACTCTATGACGATCTCGGGTCTACAGACTAACCTGTACAAGTGTCACCTGAGAACTGCCATCTGACGTGAGGTATAATACCATCTGGGAGTTCTCGGCGAGTCCGTCCAGTGTACCCAGTCTCCACTGAGCACCCGTATACCATCTCTGATGTCAAACACCAATGGATATGGGATCATCCATCGCCCATCACATGGGTCGAGAAGCGTACACGCTAGTCTACTCTGGTATATCGATGCCCCGTCTCGATACACCCACGACTAGGGACCTTGAAGGATGTACTTATGGACTACCATGTCCCCACTAGTATGATCTGCATCATAGTCCATGTAGTCAAGTACAAATCCTAAGGGCTTTACCAACATGTAACTATAAGACAGTATAAAGAGACTAGTGTACATGTTAAGATAAATGGCAACCAGATAGCATACTATCATGTCGAGCAAGAAAGTCATCTCTATATATGTCCAAGCATCCAATATAATATACATAATCTGTACAATACTGGCCTCTAGGGCATACATACAACTAACAATCTCCCACTTGCACTAGGGCCAGCTGCTGTAGTATCTCATACCGAGCATCCCGAAGAGTCTCTCAAACTGTATCTGGGGAATGGCCTTCGTGAGTGGATCCGCCGTGTTGTTCTTCGTGTCAACTCTCCTGACCTCGATCTCCCGGCGATCAACTATCTCCCGGATCAGGTGATACCGCCTCAGAATATGCCTGGACCGCTGATGGGACCTGGGTTCCTTGGCCAAAGCCACCGCTCCATTGTTATCGCAATACAAAGGTATTGGATGCTCAATGGATGGAACCACTCCAAGTTCAGTAATGAACTTCTTGATCCAAACAGCTTCTTTAGCAGCATCGTTGGCAGCGATGTATTCAGCCTCCATCGTCGAGTCTGCCACGGTTTCCTGCTTGGAACTCTTCCAGCTAACCGCCCCTCCGTAAAGGGTAAAGACAAAACCCGACTGCGACTTAGAGTCGTCCTTATCACTCTGGAAGCTGGAATCGGTAAAGGACTCCACTTGGAGTTCTCCGTTACCATACACCAAGAACATATCTCTAGTCCTTCGCAAGTACTTGAGAATGCTCTTCACAGCTGTCCAGTGACTCTCTCCAGGATCAGCTTGATACCTACTCACTACACTTAGTGAGTATGCTACATCGGGTCTGGTACATAGCATCGCATACATGATAGAGCCTACTGCAGAAGCATAGGGTATCCCTTGCATGCGAGCTCTCTCCAAATCAGTCTTGGGAGACATCTCTTTGGAGAGAGTGACTCCAGAGATCGTGGGTAAGTTCCCACGCTTGGACTCTTCCATACTAAACCTCTTTAGTATGGTGTCAATGTACCTGGATTGGGACAATCCCAAAATCCGTTTGGATCTATCTCTATAGATCCTAATTCCCAATATGCAGGAGGCATCACCAAGATCTTTCATTGAGAATCTTTGTGATAAGAAGAGCTTGACCGATTGCAGCATAGGAATATCATTTCCTATCAAGAGTATGTCGTCCACGTACAATACGAGGAAGACAACCTTACTCTCTGCCACCTTCTTGTAGATACAAGGTTCATCTGGATTTTTGACGAAATCAAACTCTTTGATAACGACGTCAAAGCAGATGTTCCAACTCCGCGATGCTTGCTTTAATCCATAAATGGATTTAAGCAGCTTGCACACCTTCCCGCTGCTCCCACTGTCTACGAAGCCCTCTGGCTGAGTCATGTACACGCACTCTTCTAAATCACCATTTAGAAAGGCGGTCTTAACATCCATTTGCCAGATTTCGTAGTCATGAAAGGAAGCAATGGCAAGCATGATTCGGATGGATTTAAGCATAGCCACTGGAGAAAAGGTCTCGTCATAGTCCACACCTGGTCTTTGACGAAAACCTTTTGCTACAAGTCTAGCTTTGAAAGTCTCCACTTTCCCATCTACACCAAGTTTCTTCTTGAAGATCCACTTGCTCCCAATGGGTTTTACCCCTTCAGGAGCAACTTCCAAAGTCCATACTTTGTTGGTGTACATGGAATCCATCTCGGACCGCATAGCATCCAGCCATTTCACTGAGTCCCCACTCGTGATGGCCTGCTCGAAGCTAGTTGGGTCATCATCCTCCATGATGCAATCCTCGCTCCCACCGTCCATGAGAAAACCGTAGTATCTCTCAGGTTGGCGAGGAACCCTACTAGATCGGCGGAGTGGCTGGGGTTCATCGGGAACTATGGAATCCTCTGGTTCCACCAGATCTTCTGTTGTAGCTTGTGCAGCTGGAACCTCTTCCAGTTCTACCTCATGACCACTAATCTCTTTTTCAAGAAATTCCTTTTCTAAAAAGGTGGCATGCCGAGAAACAAACACTCTTTGTTCCTCAGGGTGGTAGAAGATATACCCTCGCGAATGTTTGGGATATCCAATAAACTTACACAGAATGGACCTTGCCGCGAGTTTGTCCGGATTTTGTGTTTTCACATAGGCCGGACAACCCCATATCTTAACATAATTAAGATATGGTCTCTTTCCTTTCCATATCTCATATGGAGTGGTCGGCACGGTTTTGGTGGGAACCATATTCAATAGGTCTGCAGCTGTTTCCAGTGCATATCCCCAGAAGGAAATAGGCAACTCAGCTGTGCTCATCATAGAGCGCACCATATCTAATAGGGTGCGGTTCCTTCGTTCAGATACACCGTTGTGCTGTGGTGTATAAGGAGGAGTTAGCTGAGAGAGAATCCCATTCTCTTTTAGGAAGTCCAGGAATTCATTGCTCAAGTATTCACCTCCCCGATCTGATCGAAGGATTTTAATACTTTTTCCGGTTTGGTTCTCGACTTCTTGTTTATATTCTCTAAATTTCTCAAAAGCTTCTGATTTGTGTTTCATCAGGAACACATATCCGAATCTAGAGAGATCGTCAGTGAATGTAATGAAGTACGAAGAACCATTCCTGGCATGTGTAGACATGGGACCGCATACATCACTATGTATCAGTCCTAAGAGTTCGGTAACTCTTTCTCCGTGTCCCGTAAACGGAGCTTTGGTCATCTTGCCTTTGAGACATGACTGGCAAGTGTCATAGGATGAAAATTCAAACGGATTTAAATATCCATCCTTATGCAACTTAGCCAGTCGTGTCGCATTGATGTGACCCAGTCTACAATGCCACAAGAAGGATTCGTTGAGTTCAGAACTCTTCCTCTTGTGTGTGTTTGTTATGCTCAGGACTGTTGATTGGTTTAGAACATAAATGCCATTGCACAACGTGCCTGATCCAACCAACTTTTGGTTATGGAAAATGTTCATAACATTGTCCTGTAATACAAAATTATATCCCTCTTTACTTAATAAAGAAACCGATATAATGTTGCATATCAGGTTCGGCATGTAATAGCATTCGTTCAGAACCAATGTATTACCAGTTGGTAATACAAGGTGATATTCCCCGACAGTCTTAGCTGCAACAATTGCACAATTTCCGACTCTAATGTCTTTATCACCTTCTCCAAATTCTCTACCTTTCCTAAGCCCATGTAACTGATTACATATATGGGATCCTGACCCGGTATCCAATACCCAGGACGTAGAGCAAATGGAGAAACAGTTCTCAGTAACGAACACACCCGAAGAAAATGCATCATCATGTACTTTCTTCATTCGGGTGGCATGGGAATCCTGGTATTCCCCTATATCCTGTTCAGTCCTATAACTCTTATAGGAAAGAACGGAACCAACGTTCCCCAGCACAGAATAACATGCGGGTTCGGTCAATACATCCATTTTATTATCTTTATTAAGGCATGAAATGGTCGCTACCTGGAGAGAGAGAGAAGAAAACACTTTAGCGTAAGCTCGTGCAAGATCAGATTGGTTATTATCTTATCTAATCAGGATGGCTCCCACTGCTTTTTATCAAATCTTCCTCCAAACCCTAAAAGGAAAGACTAGCCGGGATTAATTACACACTACAAGTTCGCCAATCTTTCAGCCAGGCCAGTGTCGGTACTTTGAGGGAGGTCCCCCGTGCTTTCGCACGAACCTAATTACTGTAAACCTCGTTTTCCCAGAGGCGTAACCTCGTTAACACCTTTCTAGACACCTACTTGATCGGCTAATTGCAATGTGTAAAACTCTCCCAGGAGTAACTCTTACTCACAGTGGGTATCGGGATCCAACTATCTCATAGAAGGTATGCAATCTCATTGCAAATTTCAACACTTGAAATTCCCGATAATATTTTGCCCCTAGCGTCCTATGACCTTGACGCAGGCCAACAAACCATAGTGCGCTAGTCAAGTTCAACCCGTCATTTCCTGATTGAATTAAACCCACCCGTACGACCCTTGACGCAGGCCAACAAAGTCGCACGACTACCCTAATCCAATCTGCATCATATGCATAAGCAGATAAATACTAGTTAGCTACCGCACACTTTCTGTAGAAGTAGAATGCTACAAAGAGGTCCACGCCAGTCTTCCCAGGCCAACAAACGTAGCACGAATACTAACTACTACTCATCTGAAATGACGGAGGGCTACGCCAGGTTTTTCTGAAAACCATGAGCGTAATGAACTTGATATCGTTGTAGAATCAAATGAAGTTTTGAAATGGAGTGATTTTGAGGCTTTTCTAGTTTTGCTAAAGGAGTCACTCCCGGCGAAGGGATCTCGGTCCTTTCCTCGTCGAATGAGGTGCGGGATATATCATATATATCACTGTGCAAAGCAAAAACTCTTAAAAGCAATCAAAACCAAACCGAGTGTGTAGCATCTGCCAGTTATTGCTAAAGGAGTCACTCCCGGTGAAGGGATCTCGGTCCTTTCCTCATCGAATAAGGTGCGGGGTATATCATATATACCGCTGTGCAAAGCAAGAACTGTAGCTACCCTTTTTATTTTAAAATTCGATTCCACAACATCTTAGGTTTCTTATCTTTCATTAATCACATTAATGAAGTCCCATCATTTAAAAACCTAAACATCACAGATAGATATGACGTACACTTATGCCATCCGCATTCGCCTCGATGTCCCCTCGTGCACCGTTAGGTTAGGTAACTAACGACAGAGCAGGGCAGGGCTAGCGCGGGTGTAAAACATAAGTAACGTCTATATAATATATCATATATACTATATACTAAATCCATCACAGAATCACATCACAGATATCGCAGCAGAATAAACATATGAAATATTGGATATACTAGGACGTCCGTGTTTTCAATACGAGCCAGTATAAAACACGGATTCCACGGTCGTGATGAATAGCCAATCCCACACCCCTAGACCCCTACGAGAGCGGCAAGCAACCCTGCCAATTCTAGGGTTAGGAGACCCGGACTCGACACCTCGAGTTGGTCTCCCACTGGACCCCAGAACCCGGTTACTTGTGCTCCCCTCCTTGGGTCTATCCTAGTGCAGAAAAGTAAATAATATACAAAGGGTGACAACTCCCGCATCCTGGAAGTGCCCCGAATAAAAGAATATTACATACAAGTTTTTACATGAATGAAAATGAAAAACACTCATCTCACATAAAAACTCCCGGCTATTCGAATACGACGATCCAATATAACATATCCAGCAACACATAACATCACATGTCATCAACGTAAGTAAGTATGCATACCCCAATTGTCGTTGACGTATAGCAACGAAACCGGCGATATGAACATACTACACTTACGGTCACAGAAAAGAAAGTGTAAAACTACAACAATTGGAATCCGCAATCTCTTTAGACATCACATGCCTAACAGATATAAATCCCGCATTTTAGTCTCATTATCGAAAACTCTTTTCAATATCATATGGGACTAAACTGCTAGATTTATAACAATCATCCAGTTATCTCATAACTGTTTGTGAATTCCAATTACTGTATCCAATTCCGGATAAATAGAATATATCAAACTTTCCGATCGAACATTCGAACACCCAAGTTTTCCCGACACCGATCAACACATGAAATAGGCTCAAAGACATTCACTTCATACCTCAGTACCGACGGTCCAGCCGTAGAAGGGTCAAGCCAACGCCTCACATGTGGCACGCCGTACTGCCCCAAACCCGAAGGTTCAAAGGGCAGTTCAAGACGGTCATATAATCGAGTTAAGGTTTGTTGTCTTCTAGAGGGACCATCGCGTTACTTGCACTACTCAGAACGTCTTTTAACCACACAATAATCCAACACTTGGATATCCCGGCAGGGGAAAACCTGGGTATTTATATCCGGTCGAACTCTTTAACATATTCTACAATTATCTGGAAAAACACTTAGACAAAGTTTGATTTTCCGATTGAATTCATCGATTCCCAATATAACTCCAGAGCACTCAACCTTTAAATTAATTTAAAAATACCCATAAAACTCACCAGAATTTATCAGGTATTACTGTACCAAAAAAAATGGGATGATGTCATCATTTGACCGCGGAAGGGCGGCAGAAGGCATGCTTCTGCCGCGCTTCCGCGGCACAATGAACAGTTTAGGGAAACGTTTTGTACAGTAATGTTTAGAATTCTATGCTGAATTTTTTAGACATTTTTAATATCAAAAATTCCCAGATTTATGAAAATGTCCAGAGAGCTCTAAAGTATTTGGGTTTCGTGTTCGTTCGGACGTCAAACTGCGTCGGGACTTCGCCTAAAGCTCTAGCTAGGCTCTGATACCAGTGAAAGGTTCCTAGGCACCCTAGTGGGTTCTCACAAGGCATCGAACATGCCAAATTAAAATTTTTAGTGCCGAGAAACCCTAGACTACGGATCTTTAACTAGATGTTTAGGCGAAATAGAAAGCTAGTTAACAGTTAACTACTATGATACGGATATACAACCTTTGTAGATCCGGATTTCCACCTCCACGGCTCCGCAACGTCATGTCCTCGCTGTCCATCATGAATCCTCGACTCGATCATCGGCTTCATCGGGAAAGCAAGCGGAATAGCTCGTCGGCTTTGTGTCAAAGACGATCTACGTCGAGGTTGCACTAGTTCAAGCTCCGACTTCACAAAGTTGTGAAACTTGTGAAGAGAACACCCAAAACCACTTGGCAAGAGGTAGAGGATGAAGAAATAGGAGATGGGTTCACTTTAGATTTGGATATCTCTCACTAGAAATGAAGTTGCCATTAAAGGCCTCAAGCTTTTTCTTTGAAGAATGAAGAAGAAGATGAGATAGATTTATGATAAGTGTTTTTTAAAATGAAAAGAAAACAATACTTATCATAATTTGCACCATGGTTAAGTGTAGAGAGTTTACTAAGGTTAGATATATGGTTAGGGTTAGGAATGAGGACAAAAATGGTCACTTTAGTCAAGCTTCATGAAGCTTCACCAAACTTCAAGAAGAAAGCAACCCTTTTTGTTTTCTTATCCTTTTCTTTTAATCCAAAATAATAAATGATAAAAGAAAGAATAATTAGGAACCCTAACCATTTACTTAACCTAAATTTAATTCTTCACACTTAACCAAAAGAGCAAGCATCATCAAACATGATACTAAAAAGTGCACAAAAGTATATCACATATACAATGTGCAATCCAAGTGAGAAAAATCCGTTTAAAGTGAACCAATACTAGTTAATGCAAAGTAATATATCAAATATATATAATTATACATTAAATCATTAAATCAACACTTGATTCAATGATCCGGTCATGTCGCACATAACCGACTAGTATTCAATGCATCGATTTATCGAATCAATGATTCGATAACTAGGTCATATCGAATATAACCAATCGAAACATATATCGCGAGAATGAAATGCGGTATCACATACACGCATTATTCTCGGTCCTGCACATATCTCATATGCGCTCCTATTTCGTTTCGCTTGAACCAGGAAACCTCTGTGTAGGACTCTAAAGACTCGTCAATACGCCGGTAGCAGATGATGATCATATCAAGCACCCACAAGCCGCAAGTGGTCTGCTAAACGTAACGGCCACCCGGGTATTGAGCGATCAGAAGATCGACGAGCTAGTCCGCTCACACTCCTGCGAATCCGACCAGTAACACTTACCATACAGTCAAGTCTCTTCGTCTGATACGTCGCATATCAAGTCTAGGGGTGGTATACGTCAGACCCCAATAACCCGATAAGTCGTGCCGATGTGAGGCTCGTAACGGGTCGAGAAACTACTGGTAACACTTACCAGCAAATCTCTGATCAGCCCTGGCCAGGGACTTCCCTGTTACGGCCAATCGAGCACTGCGCAACATCAACTCCCAATACCGGGAGAGACGAAACCCCTCCTATCGCTCATTGCCTCCATGTGACTCGGGACTGTACCCAAAGACCACCGTTTTGCACGCCCGTATGGACGTGGTAAGGTGGAGATCAAAGCACAGTGGGAACCACACAAGACTCTATGACGATCTCGGGTCTACAGACTAACCTGTACAAGTGTCACCTGAGAACTGCCATCTGACGTGAGGTATAATACCATCTGGGAGTTCTCGGTGAGTCCGTCCAGTGTACCCAGTCTCCACTGAGCACCCGTATACCATCTCTGATGTCAAACACCAATGGATATGGGATCATCCATCGCCCATCACATGGGTCGAGAAGCGTACACGCTAGTCTACTCTGGTATATCGATGCCCCGTCTCGATACACCCACGACTAGGGACCTTGAAGGATGTACTTATGGACTACCATGTCCCCACTAGTATGATCTGCATCATAGTCCATGTAGTCAAGTACAAATCCTAAGGGCTTTACCAACATGTAACTATAAGACAGTATAAAGAGACTAGTGTACATGTTAAGATAAATGGCAACCAGATAGCATACTATCATGTCGAGCAAGAAAGTCATCTCTATATATGTCCAAGCATCCAATATAATATACATAATCTGTACAATACTGGCTTCTAGGGCATACATACAACTAACAAACGGTCCCGTCTAAGTTGATCTTAACCCCAAATACGGTTAACGTGTCCTTAGACATCTAAATAAACAATAAAATCCCAAACCAACTTTGGTTCAAGGGTACATCTCGGAACTCCTCAGACGTATGTCGTTGTAATC
Source organism: Agapanthus africanus (assembly GCA_030015575.1). Classification (NCBI taxonomy): domain Eukaryota; kingdom Viridiplantae; phylum Streptophyta; class Magnoliopsida; order Asparagales; family Amaryllidaceae; genus Agapanthus; species Agapanthus africanus. The sequence continues at coordinate 179,355,064 of CM057338.1, read as the reverse complement.
CCTCAACGACGTCAGAGAGGTGACGAGTCCCGACGGCCGGATAATTAAATCAATCACTACGTCAAGTCGATCTTAGTCCAAAACAGGACTAGCGTATCCTTGATGAACGTTTAAGTTGATCTTAGTCGCAACGCGACTAATGCATCCTTAAACTAAAAACACCAAACCCAAATCTAAGCAAATACGGATTTGGACTAATCCACGTCCTACGGGCGACGGCATTACTCAGTCTCCGTATACAATCCACGGGCAGCCACAAACAAAACAAACACACACGACACGAAGTGAAATTCTGGAGAAGGAGAAAGTTGTTACCGCAAAGCGGTAGCGTAATTAACTGCAGGGGCTTGCGCCTGCAGGGAAGAGCGTCCCCACAATCAAAAACCCCTCAAGCGAGGGGGAATCTGACAAAGTCTGCTACATCGGCCGCATCCGTCTAAACCTTCGATACACGGTGCCATAAATCAACTTGGCATCTTCGAAGAGGTGGACGGATAAAAACCAAATAGCATCTGCCCCGAAGCTCAGGCACGTGACGTCCTAACGTCGCAGGCCGCCGTTCGGAGGGGAACACTCGCAAAGAGGCACCGGGCGGCAACCCCGCTCGGGCATCCTTAAGGATCAAAGCCCTCGCCAAGAGGCACCGAGCAGCTACCCTGCTCGGCCGTCCTCAGCAGGCCTCTCACGGCCTCTCTCGCGCTGAGGATCAAAGCCCTCGCCAAGAGGCACCGAGCAGCTACCCTGCTCGGCCGTCCTCAGCAGGCCTTTCACGGCCTCTCTCGCGCTGAGGATCAAAGCCCTCGCCAAGAGGCACCGAGCAGCTATCCTGCTCGGCCGTCCTCAGCAGGCCTCTCACGGCCCCTCTCATGCTGAGGATCAAAGCCTTCGCTAAGAGACACCGAGCAGCTACCCTGCTCGGCCGTCCTTAGCAGGCCTCTCATGGCCCCTCTCACGCTCAGGATCAAAGCCCTCACCAAGAGGCACCGAGCAGCTACCCTGCTCGGCCGTCCTCAGCAGGCCTCTCACGGCCCCTCTCACGCTGAGGATCAAAGCCCTCGCCAAGAGGCACCAAGCAGCTACCATGCTCGGCCATCCTCAGCAGGCCTCTCACGACCCCTCCAGCGCTAAGGATCAAAGCCCTCGCCAAGAGGCACCGAGCAGCTACCCTGCCCGGCAATATCCTCAGTTGGCCAATTACGGCCCCTCTAACAACTAAGGAACGTGAACTCAACAAGAGGCATCCAATCTATCAACGTCTTAGCGATCTACACTTCGACTTCGGGGCCATAGAGATACCGTCTTACCGCCTGCCTTAGAACACTGGGCAAGAGAGAAGACTCAAGTCGACGCGTAATCGCCAGACAAAGAGACGACACAACAGAAAGGCAGTCCCATGCAGATACAAGTGTTCACACAACAAGAAGAAAAATACGCGTGCAAACAAGACTGCAAGAAAAATACCTTTATTCGCAAAAGTTAAAGCTTCTACAAGGTATTGTGGGCTCCCCAGCTTACAAAAAGCCCGGAGGCCTACCAAACTCCCGAGAAAACAAATAAAAAGGAAAAAGAAAAGCAAAAGACGACGGGTCTCAGGCCTCAAGACCGGACGCATCCCCGGGAAGCTCAGCGACCGCGGCAGGGGCGTTACCCTCGCCGGGCGCCACCTCCTCGGCCTCGGCCCCGAGGTCTTCCCCCTGCTCGTCGTCACCGCGAGGATATTCGGCTCGGAGATCCTGGTTGGCGAACCCCGGCACCCGAGCCTTGACGGCATCAAGGGCCTCATGCCAGATGGCGGTAGTGGCCGAGGCTAGGACGGTGTAAAATTCTTCCGATTTCTGGAAGTTCTCCACCACCTTCGCCGCCAAGAGGTCGGCTCGTTTCGCCGCCTCTACCGCCGTTCCCAGCTCCTTCCGGAGGGTGCTCACCGACTTCTTCATGGTGTCGACGAGCGCCGTAGAGTCCTGAAGCTTGGCCTCGGCAGCCTGGGTGGCTTCGCGGAGCCTGGCAGCCACTTGCTTCACCGCCGCCACTTCCTGCTTCACGGCCGCTGCCTCCTGCTTCACAGCCGCTAGCTCCTGCTTCCCGGCCACCACCTCAGCCTCGAGAGCGGCGACCCTCGCCGTCGCCGCTTCCAGCGCCCGCCTCGAGCTCTCCCTCAGCGAGGAGGACTCGCCCGAGGCTCGAACCGCCGGGCCTATCTCCTCCTCCTCCATTTGAATAGCAGAAGCGACGTGGTGGAGGACCTAGGGAAATAAGAAAGGGGTCAGAAAGAAGAAGGATCACCAAGTCTCACGAAAGATGAAATGAGCAGAGTACGAGCACTAAGCTGCACGGTCTCTTGGGCGATGGACGACAGTTTCCCCTTCAGACTTCTCCCGGGGACCCTGCCCCGGCCGACCTCTCCATGTCGTGCAGAAGGCTGTCGGTGACGGAGAGCCCCGAGGGCACCTCAAAGCGGATCTCCCCATCGTCCACCAAGATCGGGGAGGCCGGGTTCTGTGGGGCTGCATGGGGGAACCTCTTGAGAGCCGGTGGCGGCGGACTGGTCTTCGCCTCCGAGGCCGGGGCTTCCTGCCTTAAAGCCCTCTTTCGGGTCGGCGCCCTGCTGGACTCCGAGGCCCGATCCACGCTCGAGCGCTGGTGCTGGACGGCTGCCGGAGGAGCCGGGGTCGGCGCCTGACGGGAAGAGCCGGCCCTTCCAGCCCTCGGCCCCTTCTTCGGCTTGCGTATAGCCGCTCGAAGGTAGCTCAAATCCATGGGTTCTGCACAAGACGAGATAAAATGGGGTCAGCGACTCAAGCAAAAATCAAAATAAATACAAGCCTAACTTACCGACGAACTGGGCAGGGCTGAGCCCGGCCCAACTAAGGGCCCGCTCAGAAAGCAACACATCGGCCCGAGGAATGGGCTCCCACGCCGCCACTCTCACCGCGTCGGGGTCATTAGACGGGTTTCCTTGCCGGAACTTATCCCTAGACCACTGGATGGGTACGGGCCAGTCCTCACCTTCTGGCGGCCCGACGAAGAAAAACTTCTTCTTCCAGTCGTGGATGGAAGAAGGCAGGACGACGACTCCCGACCCGGGCGCACTCCCCCGACGTTTCTTAAAGGAGCGATAGACCCACCTCGGGTCGCCAGCATGAGAGCCGGGGTGACTTTTGGATTTTAGAGAGGAGGAAAGGATGGACAGACCGAAAGGGACCATCTGCAATTTCAAGCGGACCAGAATCCCAAGGAGAATCCTCCAGGAGATCGGCACTAACTGGTCCGGGGCTAACCTGAAGTAAGATAGCGCTGCAGCGACCTCGGGAGAGAATGGCAAGCGCATTCCGACCCAAAAGGATTCCAGGTACAGGGCAATCTCTTTACCCCGCACCTAATCTGCCCTCTCTCCTTCCTCGGCCAAACACAGAGTATAGTCAGAAGGGATATGGAAGCGGGCCCGAGCGGTGGCAAGATCTCCCTCGTACCTCACCAAGGAAGGCACGCCGGAGGCTTCCGCCACCTCCACTCGGGGATCCGCTCCTGACACACGACCACGGGGAGAGGATCTGACCCCATATCCCCGGGAAGACCCCGACTCAGCAGAAGAATCCCTACAATCTACCCCTGCGACATCTACAGACTCCCCAGAAGAAGACATCTAACCTGATTGAGAAACCCTCGGGAAAGCAGAAGCTCCGACCTAAGATGAGAGTGCCGAGCTTACGAGATGAAAGATAAGGAAAACATGAAGAGAGATGGGCCCTGAAGAGGGCCCCTACCTATAGCCTCCGGCGCCCCCATCCAACGGCGACCGTCGACTCCCGCCAAAAACAACCATTCACATTCGACGACCCAGACCGCTCCACCTGGCGTGCGCACATTGGACAGCATCCCATTGGACGCCAGAGGCCTGTGGCCCGTCGCGTCCACCAACCAACGCTCGACACGTGGGCCACCGCTTCGTCAAAAGTGCGCACGATCCGGTGCCCCTCTTTAATGCAGAAGATCTCACCCTGATTCGCCTGCGTCATCCAGAAAAAGACAACGGATTGCCCGGGGACACGCCCGACGATATCTTCGGAAGAGAGCTCAATTCGGATGACCCGGTAGACCACTTTCGACCCGACCCGTCAGCTGGTCGGGATGAGAGTGAGGGGCTAATGATGATGCTCGATATCGGTGACCTCCCAGATCATGACACGTGGCAGATGACGTGTCCCAGAGCATGCAAGAAAGGACCTACAGGGGCCGACCAGATTGCTCCTATGCCTGTCCTACCGAAGAGGCTGGCTCGCCTCCGAGCCCTAGCACAATTGGCCTCCTCGGCCTCACAGCTCGTTCCCGAGCTACCGCAGAAACTAGATACCTCGGCTCTCCCGCTCGTCCGCGAGCTCTCCCACCAAGGTCATCTTCCTCGGTCTCATCGACCGACTAACAGCACCGCTTGCAGGCGTAACCGCCATCCCGCGAATCTCGCCATGCGCGAGATCTCCGCCGGCCACATCCCACGTTCCACACCACTACAATCCCCTATTAACGAGCATGTCTCGCCATTAATGGGAGGTCCCACTCATCACGCGGGCGTGACGTCGGGAGCGTAACGGCCGGCGTGATTCTCTCGCCTGCTGCACCTGCTGCCACCGCTACTTAAACCCCTTTTTCAGACGGTCAAGGTAAGCCAATTCTATTCCCCTAAGCCGTTACTCTGCTCGGATCTCTAGACTAATTTGATCGTCGGAGGGTCCTCGGTGGTACAACCACCCCGGGACCTCCCTGCAGGTAACTCGGCAACCACAACCTCAACCCATTGAGATCCATATGCTTCAGGAGCGACAGCCTCCAGATCCAATCTCAGCCACACATCGCAGCCATCCGCAGATCAATGGGAAGTAACATCTGAAGGAGATCCCACCCTCCATCACCCCCTAACTTAACCATCATTATTTTTGCAGCTAAAAGCTCACTTGGGTTGACAGAAATATCCTGCAAAAATATTTTGAGGGAGAAGATGGATATTCTTTTTTCTTTTTCAGTAAGGGTGTTTTGGTCTATTCATGTAAGTTTTTAACAGAAAAATTAACGGTGGTCAAGTCAGGAGGGCAATTTGTAGGTTTTTAAATGTGAGGACGGTTTCCTGCATTTTAACCTTAATTATATATAGATAGTAAATTTTATGGTCCATTGTCCAAAAAAATCCGACCTACTAAAGAATGTTGAAAGCCGCCTGCCTTTTTCTCTTGTTAAAAAACTCCTTGGCCCACTTAGAATCCCTTTATATACCTTTCATCAAATGCAGTTTCATATATTCCACTATTGTCTCTGCCCATATGCGTTGGCAGCGTGTGCAGTGTCAAGATAGATGTCACGGTACTGAAGACTTGCTTATAATATACTTGCTTGTAATATCCGATCACTTATCTGTAATATCTATTTTGTTTTCGGCCCATTCTGTAAAGTCTAAACATTTAATGTTTCTACCAAAATTTTTCCTTCAAAACTGCTTCTTTCCTACCAAAATCCTCATTTCTCCTCTTATCCTAATTATTGCTCTTCGTTTGCTTTCTTATTTTCTCTCGTGCACTCCTCTTTATTGCATTTACTATCTTGCTCGTTATTTGATTTTCTTAACAACCTAGAATCCACACACATTTATTGTTCTAATTGATTGAGTCTGGGATCATGACATGTGGTTTGGACTTTTATATTTTGTTTAAATACGAGTCCTCAATTTCTGTAGGTCTTTTGTATTGAGACATTAGGATAATTGTAATATTTCTACTGTTAAAAATGCTGACAATTAACCATGCATTACTTGAATTATTTCACTTGTCTGTAATATCTAAACGATTATTTATAATATCTACGCACTTGCCCGTTATATTTAATAGTTGCCTGCAATTTCAAAACAATTTCCTAAAACCTCATTTCCCCCGGATCCTAATTACTACTTTTCTATCCACTCAATTATTTTCTCTCATTTACTCCTCTTTTCCCATCTCAAATTCCTCTCTATTATCCTTTACATATTGCAAAAATTCCTCAAATCTAACTAAAATCTAGTTGCAAATTAGTTCGGGCCGCTACTGTTCAAAATAGAAGAACGTCTAAAACTTAATATTTGCACACGTAAATTATAGAAATCTGTTTCGTATGGTTTTATTAAATGTTAACTATTTTTCTTGAAGGAAAAAGGCTGGGAAAGACGTGCTAGATCAAGATCCTTGCGCTCAAAAATCAACACGTGAACCTTTTTCCCAAGAAAATACTATCTATCTTTAAGAAGCAGCACATAATTAGAATTAAAGTCTATAAGATTGACTTTACGATTAAAATATTCCGGAATGCATTTGCACATTTGCATTCCTTTTGGATGAAAATTTAGGGAATTTTTAACTTGAGTGGGTGTTTGGATATGTTAGGATAAGGCTTTTCAACTTGAATAGCATGTGGTTATATCCAATTTTATCGTTTTTAACCAAAATTTGGGTACGAGAAGCATTGAATCTAGCATCAAAATTAAAACTTTATAATCATTTAAACATATATGGTATAATTTTCCAAAATCAAACATAATCCAACAAAATTAAGAAAACATTCAGCATCACAAAATAAACCAAACTTATATTTCAGATCAATTCCCTCACCTGCCGCTGCTGCTCATCTTGCAGCGGAGCGCAGAACAACGACAAGAACTGGAGCCCATCGATCCACTTCTCGCAAGCAGCAGACCTCCTTAAAAACTCCCCCAAAATTCCTCAAATTCCCAAATCCAATCTTCTACAGCTTCTTCAGCGAAACAATGTTCAGCAACTAGCCAGAGCAAATGAAACACGGCATCAAAATCAAAGAAGGAGAGGGAGGGGTCGGAGATGGAGGCGGAGGGATCGAAGGGTACGTGCTCGGCACGGTTTTGTTTGGATGTGAAGAGGAAGAAGCTCGAGGCTTGGGCTCGGACGGTGGGCGAAGACAAATTGCTGGGAAGAGATGAAGAGGATCCATCGCTTTGAGAGGCGGCGGAGACGGCCGATGGATTTAGAGGGGAGGCGGTCGAGGATGTCGGCGATGCCGGAGCTTTGAGGATGGAGACGGTGTCGGGGAGCTCGTTGGGTTGAATCTTGATGTCGTGGAGAGAGCGGAGGGATCAAGATATTTTGATAGAAGGGAAGAAGAAGAGATAGAGAGGAACAGAGACAAAAAAAAAGACGGCAGTGAAAGTTTGGAAAAAAAATTTGATTCTGACTCAATTGTTTTTTTATCCAGTGGATATGCCAAAGCAGAGGTTTTTTTTCCTGGACCAAAAATCAAACCCCCCATCAAAACAGTCCTTTTTGCAAGATTGTACCACTTTGATGGAAAAATAGCATCAGAGCTTTTTTTCCATGGGATAGATACTACCCAAACAATACCTTTGAAGCACACCAGCCGCTTTTTATTTTTCAATAAGCATGTACTTCCCTTGGACATTCAGTACACTTAGCAAACATTTACTGTGTTTACCAGATTGCTATTAAATTCATAAGTTAACCTCTGTATTTATAATATGACTGCTAAATTGACCATGCAGAAGAATGGTGGTTAGTGTAAGTCTACGGTAGCGCCCGGCCGTCAATCCGAGGCCAAACGCGGAACAAAAACTTTTATAAAACCGGCACTAACGTAGGCTTTCACCCGGATCATACCATTAACTCTAAACTAGCTAACTACAAAGATGATAGAATGGCTATACCGATCGATCCGTGTCCTTCGGTCTTTAGCCACCATCCTTAGCTCCTCACGGCATCTCCGATCTCGCTCGATCTCCGGTCTCCTCGTCGAAGTGGCACTACGTCAAGGAATCTTTTTACGGGCTCCTACTTCAAAACAAAAGCAACTCGGATATGAAGTTTGTTAGCCGACATGTCCAAAGTAAAGTAGAGAATGTGTGTGATTATTTTGTCTCATGACATCCATTGATTCTCAACACATGAGATGGTATGGATGGAGGTGGAAGAAGAAGCCATTAATGGAAGTTGTGAGCACAAGAAGAAAGCTAGTGAAGAAGAAGAAGAGCTTGTTTATTGTGTGTGCTGAAAAATGTAAGAGCTCTCTTCATAATCTCAAGACCAAGCCCCACTATTAGTGGCTGCCCTCTCTCTCTCCACATATCAATTCCACACAATAAACAATCAAGAAAATTGACATGGCATAAAAAATAACACCATGAGTCACCAAACATGCACATGCCACATTTAATGCTCTTCATTATGGCTTGCACTCACAATTTCCACCTAATAAACTTTAAACCAAAAGTTTAAATCAATAAATGGAATGGCATCTTCTAAAATAAACTCGTGACGGATTACAAGAATACCCCTCATCTATATATACATACCTGCATCCGCATTCCGACTGAATATGAATACAACGAGACTAAACTAATCCGACAAATCTAATACTAGGATCCGACTTAAACCAAAGCCCACTAGTATGATCCGTCCGATCATGATCCGTGCACAAGTGCATGTATATGATCGAATCCTGCCATAAAACCATACGGCCTCTACAACGTTTCGCCTGAACTAGGGAAACTTTCTTTGGGGGACTCTAAAAACTCGTCAATATGCTGGTAGTGGGTTTAACCACAAACACGTCAGTGGTACTAGCTGTACGTAACGGCTGCCCATGTATTGAGCGAAAAGGAAGCTGACGAGCGAACTCATCCTGAAACCCTACTGAGCCTATCTGTGACAATCTTCGTACAGTCCGGTTTGTTTGTCTATGAGTATCGTATATCGGGCCTAGGGGGATGGTAAACGTCAGACCCCCAATAACGGTATAAGTCATGTCGGAGTGTAGCCCAGAACACCTTGAGAAACTAGTGGAATATCTACCAGTAAATCTCACTTGCCTTGGTGAAGGACTTTGTGTAATGGCTCTCCTAAACACAGCGCGATATCAACCCCCAATACCGAGAGAGATGAATCCTGTCTAACCGCCACTGCCTCTAAGTGCTTCGGGACTGCACCCAACTACTACCTATTTGCACGACTCCTTTGAGCCGTGGTAGGGTAGCAATCAAAGAACAGTAGGAACACGCTTGAGGCAAAACAACAGTGTCAAGTTAACGGACTAAGCTGTACTCATGTTACCTGGGAACTGCTCCTGACGATAGGTATAGTACCAATCAACAGTGCCCCTGTGAGTCCGTCCGGTGTACTCATAACCCAATGAGCACATGTATACTATCTTAGGTGAACCAACTGACACCAATGGCTTGTGAGACCAGCCACCGCCCCTAGTCGGGGTCTCGATCCGTATACACTAGGCTACTCATGGAGTATCGATGCCCAGTCTCGAAACTCCCACGACTAAGGACACTTTAAGGATGTGCTTATAGACTACCCAACTCTCACGTATATGATCTCCATCATACTACTGGTAGTCAAGTAAGAATCCTATGGGCTCTATCAACGTGTAATAGTGATCTGTAATGTCACCTGAAGTATGTACACGATGATAAAGACAAACCAGATAGCATACTATCATCCCGAGTAAGACTGTTCTACCGGTATAGGTCCTCCTTCAATCATTGCAATCACGTGCCTGCGATCCAATAATTGACTTTGATGGCACTATATCCAACAATCTCCCACTTGCACTTAAGGCTAATTATTGCGATGTCGCATACTCACAGCCCGTGTGATACCGAACACCCAACTCCTCTACTAACCAGTTTCACAAAGCTCGTTTGTAAAACTATTGCTTTCGAGAAATAGCCTCAGTGAGTGGATCCGCTCAGATGTTTCTTTTTATGTCTCTCTTTATCTCAAGTTCGCGGAGAAAGCCATCTCCCGAAATGAGCAATACCTGTCTTAGAATGTATCTAGATATCTAATGTGACCTAGTTCACAAATGAACTCTAAATCCAGTGAACTTCTTAGACTGTATCGTCAACTGAATTTAATCAGTATCCTGCGCCATACCTCTTTTAGTATCCGCTTGGAACATCTGTCCAAACTACTGCCCCTCATCAGAGGGAAAACTATAACTTTGACAGTCACTCTGTCATCCAGGTCACCTTGGAAGCCTGGAATGATAACTGTCTCCCGAAGGAGGCTATCGTTATCATATCCTTAGAACATTCTCTTATGTTCTAAAACTGCTTCCGAACTTTTCTCCAGGATTGGATTAATATATCAACTTATTGCAACTAGTGCAAAAACAACATCTGGTGTGGTACTTGACATCTCACGATTGACTCAATTGCCAAAGCAAGTGATATGCCAATCATGCACATCTCTCTCCCTTTTAGTCTGTAAGACACCTTCAGAGAGGGTGACTCCATCACCTGCAGGTACACTACCGTGCCAGGAGTCGTCCATTCTAAAATACCTTTAGAATACTGTCTAAGTACCCGAATTGGGAAACTACCCAAATCTAGATCTAAAACCATAGATCTAGTAACCATAATGTCTGATATTATATTCATATCCTATGTGGAGAAACCACTGTGTGACAACCAAAGTACAACCGATCGTAGTATAGGAATTTCACTTCCTACTATGTGTATGTCATACAAATACCAGGACATCACACCCTACTGCCTTCTCAACAGATCCATCTCCTATTCTGATGAAGTCAAAGACTATGACTGTCACATCAGAAATAGATGATCTATCTTCGCTATATCTGCTTTAGTCTATAAATAGACACAAGCTTTTTTTCCACTATGCTTCCGCTGCTTCCACTGACTACAACAATCCTCTGGCAGAGTCATATATATGTGTATTTCTAAATCTTGTTTAGAACGACGCTATACTCATCCTTCTGCCGGGTCTCACAGTTTAGAACAACAGCTATTGCAAGTCTGGGTAAACAAGAACCTCCCTGTCACCGTCCTTGAGGCTACCGGAGTACCTCTCAGGTGCCTGAGGTTACCCACCACATCTACGGAGTGGCTAATGGAATGTCAAACCTGATTGAATGTTTAGGTCCTATTAAATTTTCAGTAATCGTTTGTGGTTCTTGAATCATTTCCAGTTTTACCATACTCCCACTACTGTTTTATGAAAAAGTCCATTTTCCTAAAATTGTGGCGAGTCAAGAACAATATCACTATTGATCTTCCAGATGGTAGAAAGTTAACCCTCGTCATAACCCGGGTTAACCCACAAACAACCATTACAGAAACGTGCCTTGAGTTATCCAGAGTCTGGTTTTAAGCATAAGCCGAACAACTCCATATATCTTAACATCGTTAAGATATAATCCATTTTATATACAATATAAAAAAAGAGGCACTGATTTAATTAGAACCAGATTCAAATCATGCAGTTGTCTCCAGTGCATGTCAACTAAATGGAGAGAGGCCAATCGGCATTACTCAACTTAGGAGTGCATCCAATTATGAGTAATCTGAAAAAGAGAAGCAAGTTCTCAAAATCATTACTCTCGACTAAATACCAAACACAAGTACCTACATTTTCGATCACCTTGAAGAATCCTGATACTTGCAACACATTGTTCTCTACTTTATTCTTGTACCTATAACTTCTCAAACTTGGACCTTGTATTTCTACGAAACATTTGTCTAAAACTTGAGAAGTCACAAGTAAACAGAATATAGTACGAGGACCAACCCCTTTGTCCTAATGGACACTGGAAAGCATACAATACTTTGTATAAGTCCCCTGAGTTGAATAACTCAAACCCTATGCGTTGTAGGTTGAAAACTGTACTATGGTTAAGAAGAGTTACACCGCTGTTTAATATTTCTTACCTAACCATCAACTGATATAGGTAAATGTCATGAACATAATTTCAAAAAGTTATATCTCACTTTATAAAATAAACGTACAGATATATCAATTTGAAATTGGTGCACAACAACGGATATTCAAAACCAAATATTTGCCGTCCGGCAAAAACCCAGGCGATTTTCTCAAATATCACCAATTACAACGAATCCCGATATAATGAGGATGATCACCTAATTCTCAATAACTTACTCTCACTCATCATCTGTAAAACCATACAGATGTGAGGATCAAACCTAGTAAATACATATCCTAGAGCAAGGTCTAATTGGAAAATCAGTTTTCTATTAACAATGCACAGTGAAACTGAAACATGAAAGTGTTTCGAAGGGGTAACCGGGTATTCCTAGTAGTGCCTCTTCCATTATCAGATTCACGACTGTAACCGTATATTTCTTTGCCATCTCTCAAAATCCCTTTATTTGTCTTTACTCATTACCTTCTGTATACCACCCTTAGGCTAAATGGTTTTCTTCCTTCCCTACCGTTCAGCACCAGCCTATGGTTTGGAAGAAAACTATCCAATAAGCATAATAAATGTACTGTCATAATCCTAGGAGCACTCGCAACCTGAGAGAATGTAAAGATAAAAGACAACTGAATGAATCTCATTCTATTTCTCTTGAACCAGAATCCATCCCCGAACTGGAACAAGTTCCTTCGAATTCGTATATAACCATACGATGGAGTATCCAATAACTGTGGATCTTCGTAGCGATACGAGGTGTTCTGGAGAAATACAAAGGTGAAATAGGAGTGACGATGAAATACTTGGTTTGGTCATGAATGATAGCAGTCGCAATTTACTTTGCCCTCTTTCTAATCCCTTTACTTGTCTTTACTTATTACCTCCTGTACACCACACTTAGGCTAATTGGTTTTCTTCATTCCCTACCGTTCGGCACCTGCCTATGGTTTGGAAGAAGACTATCCAATAAGCGCAATGGGTGTACTCTCTCTTAATCCTAGGAGCCCTCACAACCTGAGAGAAGGAAAAAGGAAAAGACAACTGAATAGTTCTATTCAATCTCTCCAGAACCAGAATCCATTCTCGAATTTGGAACAAGTTCCTTCGAGTTCGTATGTAACTATAAGATGGATTTATCCAATGGAAGCGGATGTTCGTAGTGATACGGGGTGTTCTGGAGAAATACAAAGGGTAAAAGAAGGAGTGACAATGATGTATGAAACTCATACGATCCAAAAGCCAGTGTTTTAAGAAAGTTCGGTTAATTTGGTGTTACGACCCGAAGTTCGACCCGTGACCGGCACTTAACCACGTAACGTCTACAGGCGTAACGCGACTAAGTAAGCCGAAACCCAGAAATCAAAACCATTAAAAGTAGTGAGTGTTGAAAACATTTGTTTAAAAACATTGGAAAACCTTAAGTAGTTTAGTAATTTTCTTTAAAATTCAAGTTATTATCTTAAAAATTTTGGCAGCATTTCCTTTGTAAAAACTAACCCCGAAATCGGGTACAAGGCAAGATATGATTAAAATGATACACAATAAGAATAAAGTATCCCAAACGGGAGCAATCACGCCCAATGGCGGAAACAATCACCACAAGAGTAATATACGATGCCGTAGCGAAGAAATGAGCAATAAGTGAAAAACATCACAAATGATAAAAACTGCTTAAGTAAAGTCGGCTCACACGAGCTCGACACCAGAGTACAAATAATATACATTATCGTCCTCACACTGGTCTCTAAGTCAATACATGAAATAGTAGATGGAAAGTACTAGATACAAAAGTGTGTACAAATGAAAAGTAACCGGATACCACAAACCCACCTAGCAGCAAACAGCTCATGCACCAACTGCCGTGGTATCCGTAACCAAAAAGATACAAGAAAGCAGCCTGCCGCGACTACTCTGAGGGGCAACCTGCAAACACTGTGGCACAACGGGGGTGAGTTGCCAACTCGTGAATAGAAATAACATATAAAGGTAATCACGAGTATGCATGTACTGCGCTGCTCTAACATGTATAAACAGATAACATCTATATGATGAGCTGAGTATGCGATAATCATGCAAAAGTACTCTATCAGGTACTACAACTACATGATGCAATGCATAACAATGAATGCTGAGCATGGGATAAAATATCATCAACACGGAATGTCAACGTGGAAAACTCCGGTGTTTACCAAAAACACCCTAAAACCCAGTACTCAGGCGCCGTCACTCTATCCGGCCCTCAATCCTGAAATCCTCATAGAAGCGGGGTGCCCAATATCGGCACCTCAAAATAACAAGAAATACTCGCGTCCAGTGTCGACACGCAAATCCTCATCTCTCAGGCGCCGCATACCAGATCGGCCCTTAGCATGTATCTCATATCATAACTCCCAGGCGGTATCCTTCGGATATTCGTCGGGTCTCCAACTGTCACCGGCAGGTAGTAGTCCCTCCGCTGGGCTCACCGTCTAACTATACGAGTCTTCTTGCCCCGGAATACCATACCGGGTCTACCATGTACCCGCAGACAGTGCCTACTCGAATCAGGTATACCACACAAGCTCTCAGAACCGAGAAAACTCATGGTGGACGCACTAAAATATCATATCAAGTGAAACCGATTTTTTTAAAATAAGGCATACTTCCTTGAAAAAGTACCACGGTTCTCAAATCCAAAAATCACATGAAATCCAACTCAATACGTAAATATGGATGCACCAAGGTGTATATATGCACCAATATGAACGTACAACATGTATGCGCACAAGTATGGGTATACGAATGAGTATGTGCACAAGTAACATAATCATGTCAAATCATATATGAGGTGAGCTACAATATATTGTTCATGGCAATTCTATAGTGTGAGTGTTATGGCAATTACTAACGGTGTGTGTGTAACATGCAGATTAGTGCTCGTGCAACATGAACCGTTAGTAACAATGCGGTGTGTTATTAATTCTAAGTCCATATACATATATATATAGCAGGAAATACAGTATGCAACCAATGTATATGAATGCAAATATGCAGCTACTATAGCCTATCAAGCCCTGACGCATAACGCCATACGGGCGATTTCCCCGTAGATGTTAAATCTACTCACCGTGGTCTTGTGCTAAGTGTAGCCGTCGACTTGCTTCCCCTTCTTCGTGGCGTCCGTCGTACTCGCCTGCGAACCTAGAATTACACAAGGAACAAGCATAAGCTAAAATCCTATAAAACGTGATACTAAAGCAGTATGGAAAAAGTAGCGTCGCAAGCTAAACGCATGAACTCGATACACTAAAATGAGCGTGTACTAATCCCAGAACTACCCCGACGCGCTGCGATCCACAGAACCCACCAGACCATGACGAAGCGTACATGTCGCGCTAAACACACAACTCCAATTTAAGGGCAACGGGTCCTAGATTCTTATCTGGAAGAAAACCCAAAGAGCAAACAAAACCAAACAATGTAAAAGCAACACAGACACCACCCTGCAAAACACTAACACCCACAGAACAGGGGGGCCGGCGTCGCCGAATTTTCAGGGGAAGTCTCCGGTTTTTGTGCGGTGGAACGGGCTCAAACATCAACCCAAAACCCTAGCTATCCTGTACACTATTCTGTATTTGTTTGCAACACCAGAAAATAATCGTAGACTTAGCAGATCACCGTATCCTATAATCTTGTTTAAAAATGTTGTAAAAACACTAATTTGGTACTAAAAGGTATTTTAGTGCAAACTGAAGAAAAAACCCGCTTTAAACAACACTAATAGCACTTAAATAAGTTAACCAAGCCATAAAATTTCCAACTTATCATAAACTTCACTAATTTCCCTTCATTAGCACTAAAACGCAAAAAAATACGATTTTTAGCTAATTAAACTACAAGTTATGAATTAAGGTGCTAAGGATGAGTTTAATACCTCCAAAAGATCCTAGGGAAACCCCACTTTCAGCCCTTGCCTTCAAAGGCACTGATTTGCCACAAAAATCCACAAAAGAGCCATTTTCCAAGGTTTTTGATGAAGAAAAGGTGAGCTTTTGTGTAGGGTTTGTGTATGGATCAAAGAGAAGCAAAAGAAGAAGAAGAAGAAGAAGATGTTGCTGTGGTTGCTGCTGCCTCTGCAGGGAATGCGGAAATGAGAGGGAGAGAGGGAAAAAATGAGTGAGATAATGGTCAAAAGTCAAGCCCCACTTCACCTAATCCAACCCATACCTCCCATTCTTCATTTCCATTTAAAAAAATGAGGGCTTGACTTGGTTTTGTGGGGATATTAGAACCAAGCAAGAAGAAAATAATATGGTTACATGCTAACACTTAACCTATGTCACAAAAAAAAAATAAAGTGATAAGTGTGCATGTTGTTAGACTAATCCTAGCTTAGGAAAGTAATTAAGGAAAAATTCTAATTAAGATGAACACAAACTAAAATATAATTAACAAAACCCATTTATATATAAAAACACTTCTCAATTAGAACTAGTTTTATTCTAGTTAGAAAGAAGAAATTAAAATTTACGGGTTTTTATGAAAAACACGCAACATTATTAACTATCGCCAAATTAACCTAAACGAATTTCAAAGCATTACAATCCACCCCCCTTAAAGAAATTCGGTCCCCGAATTTAAAAAAATCTAGCTACGCGTACCTTCGAAGAGATGGGGATATTTCTTCCTCATCTCGCCATCGGTCTCCCAAGTGACCTCCTCGCTACTCGGGCCACGCCAAAGGACCTTGATGGACGGTATAACCTTCGATCTCAATTTCTTCACCTGTCTATCCAAGATGACCACCGGCTGCTCTACAAAAGAAAGGTCGCGCTCCAGCTGGATTGTCGGGTGCTGAATCGCATGCGAAGGATCAAGAAGATACTTGCGGAGCATCAAAACGTGAAATACTGGGTGGACATCTGGGAAACTGGGCGGAAGGGCTAACCGATACGCAACTGCACCAACACGCTCGAGGATCTCGAAGGGACCCACGTATCTGGGACTAAGCTTCCCTTTCTTCCCAAATCTCATCACACCTTTCATTGGGGAGACCCTCAAGAAAACATGATCGCCAACAGAAAACTCAAGTCCGCGCCGCCGACGGTCCGCATAAGATCTCTGCCTACTCTGGGCTGCTCTCATCCTATCACGAATCAACTGGATCTTCACGGTCGTCTCCTCAACAATCTGCGGCCTTAAAATACTGCTCTCGCTGAGCTCCGTCCAACAGGCGGGCGATCTGCATCTCCTCCCATAAAGAGCCTCGAATGGTGCCATCTGAATGGTCTCCTGGAAACTGTTGTTGTAGGAGAACTCTACTAAGGGTAAATGATGATCCCAGCTACCTCCGAAGTCTAGGACGCACGCTCGGAGCATGTCCTCGAGAGTCTGAATAGTCCGCTCTGACTAGTCGTCGGTCTGCGGATGAAATGCTATGCTGAAACTCAAGCGGGTGCCCAAATCCTCCTGAAGCCTCCGCCATAGTCGGCTGGTAAACTGGGTGCCTCGGTCAGACACGACACATGTCGGGACTCCATACAGTCGTACGATCTCGTCGATATATATCTGGGCATACTGAGCAAATCCAAAAGTGATCTTCACCGGCAGGAAGTGAGCCGCTTTCATCAATCGGTCCACGATCACCCAAATGGAGTCATACCCTCGACTATTCTTGGGTAGACCCACAATGAAGTCCATAGAAATATGCTCCCATTTCCACTCCGGAATGGGTAACGGCTGTAGCTCTCCCGCGGGCCTCTGGTGCTCGGCCTTTGTTGAATATAGTGCCCTCAAAGTCAATTATTGGATCGCAGGCACGTGATTGCAATGATTGAGGGAGCACCTATGCCGGTAGGACAATCTTACTCAGGATGATTGTATACTATCTGGTTTGTCTCTATCATCGTGTACATGTTTTAGGTGATATTGTGGTTCACTATTACACGTTGATGGAGAATAGTATGCTACCATGGTTTGTCTTTATCATCGTGTACTGCTTTAGGTGACCTTACAAGTCTCT
Organism: Agapanthus africanus; assembly: GCA_030015575.1. Taxonomy (NCBI): domain Eukaryota; kingdom Viridiplantae; phylum Streptophyta; class Magnoliopsida; order Asparagales; family Amaryllidaceae; genus Agapanthus; species Agapanthus africanus. The sequence continues at coordinate 179,337,312 of CM057338.1, read as the reverse complement.
ATTACACATTGATAGAGCCCTTAGGATTCTTTCTTGACTACCAGCAGTATGATGACGATCATATACATGAGAGTTGGGTAGTCTATAAGCACATCCTTAAAATAGTCCCTAGTCATGGGAGTTTCGAGACCGGGTATCGATACTCCGTTAGTAGACTAGTGTATACAGTCGAGACCCCGATGAGGGGCGGTGGCCGGTCTCACAAGCCATTGGTGTCAGTTAGTTCACCTAAGATGTATACAGGTGCTCATTGGGTTATGAGTACACCGGACAGGACTCGCCGGGAACATGCTAGTTGGTATTATACCTGACGTCAGATAGCAGTTCCCTGGTGACATGTGTACATGTTAGTTCATCGATCTGAGATCGTCATATGTCTCGTGTGAGTTCCCACTGTGCTTTGATTACTACCCTACCACGGCTCAAAGGAGTCGTGCAAACAGGTTTTAGTTGGGTACAGTCCAGAGCCACATGGAGGCAGTGAGCGGATCGACAGGGGTTCGTCTCTCCCGGTATTAAGGGTGAGATCGCGCTGTGTCTAGGAGAGCCATTACACGAAGTCTTTGGCCAAGGCAGGAGATTTACTGGTAGGTATTCCAGTAGTATCTCAGGGTGTTCTGGGCTACACTCCGACCCGACTTGTATCGCTTTTGGGGGTCTGACTTTTACTAACCCCTTAGGCCCGACATGCGATGCTCATAGACGAACGGACCGGACTGTACGGATATTGTCACTGACAGGCTCAGTAGGGTGTCAGGATGAGTTCGCTCATCGACCTCCCTTTTGGTCAATACCTGGTAGCCCGTTACGTACGGCTAGTACCTCTGACGTGCTAGTGGTTAAATCCACAGCCAATATATTGACGAGTCTTTAGAGTCCCCCACAGACAGTTTCTCAAGTTTCGGGCGAAATGTTGTAGAGGCCGTATGGATTTATGGCAGGGTTCGAACGAACGCGTGCACTTATGCACGTGTCATGGTTCGGACAGATAATACTAGCGGGCTTTGGTTTAAGCCGGATCCTAGTATTATACAGTATAGATTTTGTCTCATTGCATTTGTATTCGGTCTGAATACAAATGCGGGTATGTATTTACAGTCACGGGGTTATCCTGTAATTTGTTACCGGATCGCTTTTTGAAGTTGCCAGCTTACTTTTCCTTTTCGGCCATTTTCCTTTCTTTCTTTCCTTGGCTGAATTTTGCTTGGAGGGGCTTATTTGTAAAAGTGGCTTTTACAAAATGGTTTTTTTTTTGTGGTGCCGGGGCTCCAGCAGTTCACATGATGGTTCTAGCATCTTTTGATTCTTTTGTGCATCATTTCATTGCATTTATTGGATGGGATATTGGTGTTGATGGTGGTGTGACAATATTTCCTCATTATCACCACACTTTGCTTACACTCACCTCCCTTCGTTACCTCCTTCTCTCTATACGGCCGGCCACTAGATTTTTGGACAGCCCCCAATTTTGGTGTGAGAAAATGATTCATCTCATTCTACACTAAAAATTCTTTAGTTCATCTCCAATTTTTTTTCCTCCACCTCCATCCAAATGGAAACTTCTAATAACCCCTTGAGACAAAGGTTTCTACATATATTCTGCAGCAATCTTGGACACGTCGGCTGGCAAACTTCGTGTCCGAGTTGCCTCGGTTCAGAGGTGGGAGCCCGTAAAAAGACTTCTTGATGTGGTGCCCTTCCGACGAGGAGACCGGAGATCAGTTATGCCGCGTGGAGCTTGGGATGGTGGCCGAAGACCGAAGGACACGGATCGCCCGGTATAGTCTCTCTACCCTTTCTCTAGTTAGCTAGTAATAGGTTAATGGTTCGATCCGGGAAAAGGTATACGATAGCGCCGGTTTCCAAGTTAAGAAAAGTTTTCGTTTCTGCATTTTGGCCTCGGACAGACGGCCGGGGCGCTACCGTAGACTTACATGGTTTCAAAGCCACGCCATTAACCTTTACTAGCTTGCTCTAATGTGTTTAAAACATCGATCGAACGAATTTTCTAAAAGCTGCATTTCCAAGTCACAGTTTCTGTCGAATTTTTCCTGTGGTCAAAAAATTATTTGGTGTACTGCAGAAAAACAGGCAGGGTTTTCTAAGAGAACTGAGAACATTTGGTGGGCTGATTTCACTGTAGCGCGGCGGATCCACGGCCGTACCCACGTTTTGGCCGCGGATCCTCCGCCGTACTGTAGCCACAGTGCACGAAATTTTCTGAGGTGGTCTCTGACTTGGAAATGTGGTTTCTGGTATATTTTATTTGGGCCCAGATTTGTCTGAGTACTGGGTATTGTACTTGGGGCCACTTCGGGAATTTTTGTCGATCGAAAATTTTAAACATGTTAGTTCACAGTATTTACATTATATCTGCGACCGTGAATGTCATTTGATATGTAAATCCTGTCTAATTGCTATAGTTCTTTTAGACGGATTTACGAACGTGACATTCACGTTGATGTTCTGTGTTGTGCTGTGATATTGTGGATTTGTCGTGGTGGATAGCCTGGATGCAATGATAGTACAGTTTGGTTGTATTTGTACATTTAATATTGCGGGGCGAGCGTCCGACATGTGGACTGCCGTCACTGCCTGTTTGTATATTATTCTTTTGGGGCACGACCGGGCTGAGGTCGATGTACTCATTGTATATATATTTTACTTTCCGTACTAGGATTACCCCGCGGTGGGGTGCACGGATAGCCGGGTTCTAGAGGGCAGCGGGCCCGCATCTCATGGCTTTGAGACGGAGGGGGCTTCACTCTAGAATTAGCGGGCTATTCACCGCACTCGTAGGGGGTACAGGTTGACCCAAGGAGGGGTGCTCAAGTTACCGGATTCCGTAAAGTGCTGGGTGGTCCATTCACGTTGTTGAAGGGGGCTGTCTCGCTTCAGGTTTTGGCGGGTAACTTGCCGCGCTCGTAGAGGGCTAGGATTTCATTGCACAGGCTATCCACACGACCAGGGGAACGTCGGGTTTCAGTTGCGGCTCTGTGAAACCCAGGGCTTCCAGATTATCTGTATTGTTCTGTGATACTTATTACATTTCTGTGAAGTTGCATTTTATCACGCCTTGAGCGAATATTATATATTGATATATATACTAGTAGATGTTGTATATGTTTTGCATCCGCGCTAGTCCAGTCCCCGCTCTGTCGTCAGTTAAGTAACCTAATGGGTGATGACGGGACTCAGTGGCGAATGCGGATGGCATATACGTACATCGTATTTTCGTTCTTTTGTGGTGTGATTAATTGATGGGACTGCATTGATTCGGATCAATGCAAGCTAAACAAACCTATTCTGATGTTGTTGGAACATTTTTCAATAAAAAGGCTGTTATTGTAAGGACGTTCTCTTTTGTTTTGCACAGTGGTATTCGGTTATGAATATCCAGCACCTCAGTCGACGAGGCAAGGGCCGAGATCCCTTCACCGGGAGTGACCCCTTGGACAGAAGTTTGCGTCAGGGTAATAACTTCACTATAGTCGATTACTTTTTGCTTTGCATCGTGGTATTCGGTTATGAATATCCAGCACCTCATTCTACGGGGAAGGAGCCGAGATCCCTTCACCGGGAGTGACCTCTTTAGCAAAGGTTTTCGCCACTATATTTTTTTTATAAAAAGCTATCCGGTTCCTTCAACGATATCAAGTTCATTACGTTAAAGGTTTTTCGCCAAAAACCATTCGTAGCCCTCCGTCATTTCAGAAAGGTAGCATTTAGTATTCATACTATGTATGTTGGCCTACGTCAAGGCATAGTGTATGGTAGCTATTTGTTACTTTTCTGTTGCATAGATAGATGCGTTAGTTTGAGACAGTCGTACTACTATTTTGGCCTTCGTCAAGGGTATGTACGGGTGGGTTCAAATTAACCTGGATAATGACGGGTAGAACTTGACATGTGACTTGATTGATCGTTTTTCCGGTGAAGGTTTGTTTCGTTTCCGACTTTGTTTAAAGAACTCAAATGGGTTGGTATTCGGAAAATTTATAAAGAACTTCACAACCAAAAAAATATTTTGACCGCAATCAAACTACGGTGTCGGATGTAGTTTGTAGTGAGTGCGGATCGTCCACAGGGATTGCACGATTCACTTGTATTTTGATACGTTTGAAATGAAAAGTTAAGCAACAATAAAAGAAAACATGATTCAAGAATGATTTGTATTCGAGTGTCACTATTCTTTATTCAAGAATCAAGAAACTATAAACAATCAAGAATCGGTGTTTCGATAATATTTCCAATCAACAATCAAGAATCTAAAAGAGGCTCGTAGGAATCGATAGGATCAATAGACGTGATGTAATCTAAAGATATCGTGTTCTTGTCCTTCGAAGGATTGATACTAGATCGATGATCATCGACGAGAGTTGGGGCTTTCTTGATGAAACTAGGGTTCATCTTTTAACCCTTGTTCTTTCGTCGATATCATTCCTTTTCTAGCCTCTACCAAGTTCAAGAAACGATCGTAACTCCCCAATTTCGATCGATGTCAATCAAGAAAGCATCGAAACGAAATGGGTCGTCGTTTCTTGAACTTGCTAGGGTTTACAAAACTCGTAGGACTCAAGAATCGATTAAAGCTATGTTACATCATCATTCTATTATCCGTCTCGACTCCTCGACGAGCGGAGTTTTATTCACACATCACCACACAGAAAAGATTTACGAATTGTAAAGATAGCATGATGCAGAATTTAAAGAAAACAAGATAAAAGAATATCACCTTTATTTATCTCAACAATTTTGATTACATTCGCTTCAAGAACTACAAGAGGAAGAATCTAAATCGTTGATCGGGCGTCGCTCGGCTTCGTGAGTCGTGGATCGGCTCGGATCGCTTGCTCCGTTGAAGATCGGCTCCGCTCCTAAAGGTTGTAAGGCTTCTTGCTTAATGGGTACTCGGGATCTTGATCTCAATTGGAATTAGGGTTAGGGTTTCCTACAAGCCCTCTCACTAGACTTGAGGAAGAGGAGATGAAGAAAGAGAATGGCTAAAAATGGGTTGATGATCTTATTTTTCCAAGATTTTTCTAAGATGTTTTATCCTTGAGTCTAGGGTCTTATTTATAGAACTCCCAAACCCTAGGTTTAGGTTTGAATTGGAACTTTCCCTCCCAAAGTTTGTTGAGTCTTCTAGAAGTAGTTTGTTAGGAGCTAGCTTAGGGTTTAAGCTAGGGTTTAGGGAAAGTTCTAGAATACAAGGCTAGTTTAGTGTTAAGCCCAAAGCTTGCTGATCTGGCAGAAATCCCTGGAGTCTTCTGGAACTTGGAGTGTCTTTCTGAACTGTAGGAGCTGAGACAGGAGTTCTGGTGCAAATTTGGGAGTCTGAACCCTTGGGCCCACCGCGGATCCGCGGCATTAGCAAGCCCCTGCCGCGGATCCGCGGCTCCTTGATGGGCTTGGCCTTTGAGTCTTTTGGTGTGGGCTTGTACTGTAGTTTAGGGCTTCCTTTGATATGTTGACTTGCAATTGCTCCTTTAGATTGGTACCGGATTTGCATTTAGTGAGTTTACGTATCTTTCGAGCGGTGTAATGTTCGAGCAAGCTTTCCTTTTCCTGCACAGACTTCGAAACACGGGTTGCGACATATAGAAATATTGCGATGCCATGCAATGCAGTCAATTTCCCTAGAAATGCTGGTTTTAAGGTCTAATACATGTAATCTTATAATCTGTGATAGATTTTCTAATATGTGAAATATGGATACCGAACACTTCTATATGAATGCAAATGATGAGGAAATTGCCGGCTGAAATATGCAATATTTTCGACTGATCAAATACCCCCAAACTTAATTTCGATCGTCTCGAGCGAATGTTTTATTAAAAAGAGAAGGAGAAAATAAAGAAAGAGAAAAACTAACTAGCACACTTTCGTAGGCAACACGATTGCACTGAGCACGTACAACAAGCCTTTAAACCTCTAGGTGTCCCTTATAGGAGGAGTGTTGTCTCCTGAGGGTTTTCAGCGGATTGCACCCACAAAATCCAATAATAAAAGCAAGATCATGAATATTACATTTAAAGAAAAGAATCGTAAAAGAAAGGCTTTGAAAATTAGGGTTTCCAACTAAGCTAGCTTTTCGGTTGTCATGAGCCCTATCTTAATGGTCATGAAAAGATGTTAGAAATCACGTCCTCCCTCAATAAAACATCGTCTTATTCTTCATTCCTATCTTTCTTCCAAACATCGATCATATAATCCTGTGTGTGTGTAAAGACATCCCTACACCCGGAGAATTCAATTCAAGCTATCATACTCTTGCCCATCAGCCTCAGTACTTTTTAATTAATGAATATTTAGATGAGATTGCTCACACACTTTCATGCGATCGTTAATACTTCTTGAGGTACTAACCGACCGATTACTCCTGTGCTTGCTTACTTGGTGTATTTTCCTCGTCTTGCACCACCTCAGGCATAGCAGTGACTCCCAGACCAGTTGGCCTTAGGGCACTAGGTGAAGAAGCACCCTCGCTATACATTTTTATTGCCCTCGGTGATAACAAAACCAGTGTCCATTTTTCTCACCACTTTATATTTTCTTATTCATTTTTTTTCTTTTTTTATTTCCTTCATACTTTTGGATTTAAGACAAGAGCATTTCAAGGTATCCTCTACTATCCCAGGCTTCAAGACGTGTGTAAGTGCGGATAGCAGGGTAGCAACGTTCAAAATGTTTGGCTTCCAGAATAGAAACTATTTTTCAGACTTATTTTTATCCTCAGATTAGTGACGTCTTTCATCTTACTAACCTTTGGGACAACGGCTCATAACTACTTATTACTAGTTCGTATAAGAAAACTTCTAATTTTCTTGGTTTTCTTAAATTTTTCTAATCTCATGGATGTAACTTTTCACTATCTAAACTTTCATTATCTTATTTATATACAAAAAAGTGTAAATATTAAAATTATTTTTATATTTGAATTTTTTTTAAAATTTTTATGGGTTTTGAAAATTTTTCAATTTTTATAGATTTTTAAAAGAAATGTTTTGTGCTTATGCAGATGATATGCAAATGATGCAAAAATAAGCACAAACCTCCCCCAAACTTGTTTTCAACAGTGTCCTCACTGTTGCCAAATGCTATACCTACAAAACTGTAAGCCTGGGGGGAATTATTAGTGGGGGCAAAATATATAAGTGAAGAACTTCCCCCAAACTTACTCTTTTCACTCACCTTCATTCAAAAAATGATGCAATGATATACTGGACATGAAGGTGAGACGGAGGAATTTTAATCCAAATAAACTGGCTCTTGTAAGAACAAGAGCTCCTCCGTGGGGTCAGTGGAAAAATACGGCTTTAATCTATGTCCATTTACTTTGAAAACAGTGCCGTTTTTAACATTTTCTACTTCTACTGCCCCGTGCGGGTATACAGACCGCACAACAAAAGGTCCCTTCCATCGAGATCGGAGCTTACCCGCGTGAAGGTGTAGTCGTGAATCATAAAGAAGGACTTGTTGACCAGGTAAAAATGTTTTCCTTAAAATGCTTTTATCGTGAAAAACCTTAGTCCTATTCTTTGTGATTACAGCATTATCATAAGCTTCATCGCGGAGTTCGCTTAGCTCGTTAAGTTGCAGCTTCCGAAAGTTGCAAGCAAGGTTTAGATCAAAATTTATTTCTTTTATAGCCCACAATGCTTTGTGCTCTATCTCGACAGGTAAATGACATGCTTTTCCAAACACTATCCTATATGGAGACATTCCTAGGTCGGTCTTATATGCAGTCCTGAATGCCCAAAGAGCATCCGTCAATTTGGTCGACCAGTCTTTTCTATTTTTAGCAACAGTTTTCTCCAGGATAAGTTTGATTTGTCTGTTTGAGATTTCAGCCTGCCCGCTTGTTTGGAGGTGATAGGGTGTAGAAAGTCGGTGGTTGATTGAGTATTTTCGCATCAGAGTCTCGAAAGATCTGTTGCAGAAATGTGTCCCATTATCGCTAATGATAGCGCGTGGGTGTCCAAATCGTGAAAAGATATTCTCTTTCAAGAACTTAATGACAACTTTCTTGTCATTAGTGCGACATGGAATGGCTTCCACCCATTTGGAGACATAATCAACCGCCAGCAAAATGTACATATTCCCAAAGGAGTTGGGAAAAGGACCCATAAAATCTATGCCCCAAACATCGAATATTTCAACAACCAAGATGGGTTGCTGAGGCATTTCATTCCTCTGGGATATTCTACCCGTATACTGACATTGTGTACAGGTTTTGCAATACTCAAATGCGTCCTTGAATAAGGTCGGCCAATAAAATCCACATTGCAAAACCTTTTCCGCTGTCTTTCTAGGACCAAAGTGACCCCCACAGGCCTGATCATGACAAAAAGAAAGAACACTCTTGAACTCTTCATTCGGGACACATCGGCGAATGATCTGATTAGGACAATATTTAAACAAATAGGGCTCGTCCCAGTAAAAGTGTTTTACTTGGGATAAAAAACGGTATTTGTCCTGTTTTGACCAATCGCTCGGTATAAGTCCCGTGGCATGATAGTTCACAATATCCCTGAACCATGGTTCAGCGGATATGCTCAAGAGTTGTTCGTCAGGGAACGAGTCATTGATCGGCAGGGTCACAGGGGAAGAAATGATGCGTGAAAGGTGGTCAGCTACTACGTTTTCACATCCTTTCTTATCTTTGATAACAAGATCAAATTCTTGTAACAGTAGGATCCAACATATTAGTCGACCTTTTGCATCTTTCTTTGCCAGAAGATGTTTTAAAGCGGAATGGTCAGTATACACAACTATAGGTGAGCCGATTAAGTAAGGCCTGAATTTTTCTAATGCAAATACAACCGCTAAAAGTTCTTTTTCTGTGGTTGTATAATTGATCTGCGCATCATTCAGGGTCTTACTTGCATAGTAAATCACGTGTGGCATCTTTTCGATGTGCTGTCCTAAGACTGCACCTACTGTAAAATCAGATGCGTCACACATCAACTCAAAGGGGTAGTCCCAATTTGGTGATGATAAAACGGGGGCTGAAGTGAGTGAGTGTTTAAGTGAGTCGAAAGCTGTCTCGCAATCCGAGTCAAAATGGAAGGTCGTATCCTTGGCCAGGAGTAGTGTTAAAGGTCTAGCAATTTTGCTAAAATCCTTAATGAATCTCCTATAAAAGCCCGCATGGCCAAGGAAAGAGCGAATATCTTTCACGCTTTTGGGATGAGGGAGGTTTTGAATGACATCTATTTTAGCTCTGTCAACCTCAATGCCTTTCTGTGAAATGACATGTCCAAGGACTATTCCTTCTTGGACCATAAAATGGCATTTTTCCCAGTTTAAAGTCAAGTTCTTCTCTTTGCAACGAGTAAGAACAGTGTCCAGATTCGCTAGGCAATCTGAAAAAGAGTCTCCAAAAATCGAGAAGTCGTCCATAAAGATCTCCAAAAAATTCTCTACCATATCAGAGAATATCCCCATCATACACCGCTGAAAGGTAGCGGGAGCATTACATAACCCAAAGGGCATGCGACTGTAAGCAAAGGTACCAAAAGGACAAGTAAAAGTGGTTTTATCTTGATCCTTTTTGGCGATGGGGACCTGATTGTAGCCTGAGTATCCGTCCATAAAACAATAATACTCTCGTCCCGCTAAGCGTTCCAGCATCTGATCAATGAATGGTAGAGGAAAATGATCTTTCCTCGTGGCAGCGTTGAGTTTTCTATAATCGATGCATACACGCCACCCAGTTTGGGCGCGTGTCTGAATCAACTCATTCGCCTCATTTGTGATAACTGTGATGCCGGATTTCTTAGGAACGACATGTATAGGACTCACCCACTGGCTATCGGAGATGGGGTATATAATACCATTATCTAAGCATTTGACGATTTCTTTCATGACCGCTTCCTTCATGACGGGATTCAACCGTCTCTGTGGTTCTCGGGTCGGTCTGGCATCATCCATCACATGTATATGATGTTCAACTATCAAGGGACTAATCCCTTTGATGTCCGCCATACTCCAACCAAACGCCTCTTTGTTAGATCTCAATACCGATAAAAGGGCATTCTCTTGTTCTGATGCAAGAGAAGCGGATATGATAACCGGTAAGGACTCATTCTCACCTAGATATGCATATTTGAGGTGAGAAGGTAAAATTTTGAGATCTAACTCAGGCGGAGAAATGATAGAAGGAGGGATCATTGAGTGATTTTTGGATCTACAAAGAAGCTCAGAGCCTGCGAAAGATACAGACTCGGGTGGAGAAAAGTCAGAAGTGCAGGACTCATGTGTAGGTAAAGTGTCCTCACTAAGATCTTGTGCAAAGTCAAACAGAGATGTGGTAATGTCATCGAGATCAGTAAAGCAAAGATCCTCAGCTCCACAACTATCGGGAGCGATCTCATGGACAGAGCACACATCTAAAATATGAGCAGAGGGTTCTGATGGCTGACTTCCAACTTTGTAGATATTTAGTTCAATGGTCATATTTCCAAATGATAAATTCATTGAACCATTTCTACAGTTTATAACAGCGTTGGAAGTGGCAAGGAAAGGACGACCCAGAATCACCGGAATTTGGCCCCGGGGGTTTGCTACAGGATGTGTGTCGAGCACAATGAAGTCTACAGGGAAAACAAATTCCCCGACCTTTATCAACACATCCTCTAATTCACCCCTTGGTTTGGTGATAGATCGGTCTGCCATCTGGAGAGTGCAATGAGCAGGTTTCAGCTCTCCAATCCCTAATTGCTCATAGACATAATAAGAGAGCAGGTTAACACTTGCGCCAAGGTCTAACAGAGCACGATTTATGTTTTTACCCCCAATCGAAATCGATATTGTAGGATATCCTGGGTCCTTTCTTTGCTTTGGAAGCTGGGGAATAAAAGCAGTGCTGATATTATTAGACATAAAGACCTTCTTTGGCACTTGAGTCTTCCTCTTCCTAGTGCACAAGTCCTTAAGAATTTTCGCATAAGCGGGGACTTGTTGAATCGCATCTAGGAGAGGGATATTGATGTTAACCTGTTTGAACATTTCTATAATTTTCTCCATATGAGGACTCGTTTTATTTGCTCTTAGCCGGTTCGGGTAAGGAGCTTTCGTAATAAGCGCAGGGTCCATCATAGGAGAAGGAAAGGGGGATAGACGAGGTCCCAAAGGAGGTGTGGGGACCGTCTGTGAAGAACTATAAGGGTTGGGTGAAGGTGTCGAGCCTAAAGGGAAATGGAGAATAGGCTCGCTAGAAGGTGGTTTGGTAGAAGAAGAAGGATCAGAAGGAGAAGTGTGTGGAAAGGTCTCAGCCGGGGTGTTGATATGATTTTCAGTATCATCAATACCTTCCCCGACATGATTGTTCAGCACTCTTCCCGATCTCAACGTTGTAATGGCATTTACATTGTAATGCCCAGGATTCTGTAGGGGTTGAGAGGGAAGTTTCCCTTTTTCTCTCGCACTCATTTCGGCTTTAAGTCGTGCGATTTCAGCTTCCATCATTCTGATACTCTCAGCTTGGGACGCTGAGTTTTTCTTTATCTCACCGACGGAAGATCTAATCTCAGCCGAAACCTCTATGAAATTTGATAAAAGTGATTTCATGGTTTGAGTGAATTGAGAGAACTCGTCAGAACAGGACTGTATAGGATTAGACTGTGCAGGAGTGTTGCCCTGGTTTTGGAAATTTTGTGACTGATAGGGGTGCTGAGTGAGTTGAAGGGGTTGCTGTTGTGGTGGAGGAAGAGCCCTTTGAAATTGATTCGTGTTTGGAACCGTGTTTTGAGATTGATTTTGGTTCCAAGCGAAATTCGGGTGATTCCTCCAACCCTGATTGTACGTGGAAGAATATGGATCGTTTCGAGGTCTTTGAAATGCGGCATTAGAATGCTCGTGACCTTGAAACGCAGAGTTTAATGGACATTCTTCCGTTAAATGTGACGGATCAGAACAGCACCCACAAACAGTTTTGGGGAGTGACACTGGGTTTAGGGAGGCTGCTGCAAATTTGTGTTCCATAGCGTCGAGCTTCTTTTGCATTGCTGCCATTTCAGCTCGAACACCTATGGACACATCTATTTGGTGAACGCCACCCCTATTCAATGGTTGGGTTCCACTCTCCCACTGTAGTGATTTTTCAGCGAACTCTTCTAAGTACCTCCAAGCTTCCCCATCATCCTTAGTCATAAATGTACCTTGACACATGTTTTCAAGGCTCTGTTTAGTGTTAGGGTTACTGCCCTCATATATGATTCGGCAAAGCTCCCATTTCGGGATGCCGTGATGAGGACATTGAACCAATAGATCCTTGAAACGTTCAAAGTATTTAGAGAATGGTTCAGCAGGGAGCTGGGCAAATTGGTTCAGTTCGCTACGGATTCGAGCTGTCTTTTGGTGTGGGTAGAATTTCTTAAGGAATGCAGCGACGAATTCTTCCCAATTCGTAATAGAATGTGCGGTAGTGTTGTATGGCCACTTCTCGGCTATATCGCACAATGTAAATGGAAGAAGTCGTAGACGCATCGCATCAACTGAAAGTTGTGACGTACCCATCATTGCGCATACGTTTTCAAATTTGGTAATGAAAACGTAAGTGTCCTCAGTCTCGAGTCCGTGGTATTTGGGTAAAAGATTGATATACTGGGGCTTAATCTCAAAGTTATCCCCATTGGCTGGTGGTGTGGATAAGCAGGTCGAAAGAGGACCTCTATGTGGATAGCATCTCTCCTGGATAGAAATGTGGGGTGGATTCTGCGCACCAACGGACGGTGGCAGATTAGGGTTAAAGAAGTTCGATGGATTCGGATCCATCGGTGTGGGTGTGGTAGTTGGTAAAGAAAAGGTAAATGGAGAAATATCGACTTCGGAGTCGATAAAGGGTACGCGGACTAAACGGGCACTAGAATCCCGTGTCCAGCCTATCTTGTACTAAAAAGGGTTAGTACAAGTGGCAGCGTTGGCTTATAATTAGGGGTAAAATGAATGCGGTGTTTGCTTTTGAAAAAGGGACGGATTTTTGAAAAAATGATGCGACAAAACAAATGCAGCACACAACCCTAGAATCTAGTGGTCACCTAGGTCCGGCTCTAGACCGCTCCTAACTGCCAAAAGACAAGTCACAGGATAGAATCCTCCACTGCCTCTTTGTCCCCCTGTGGCCGGATAAGTGCCAGGTAAGTGGGAAGGTACTCCGCTACGTAAATAGTGGGCCTAATTAAAAACCACTAGCCTTAGACACACTCGCCTTAGGCACCACAAGAAAACGCGGATAAGCAATGAATTACCCACGGCCTTCTCTTGTCCTAATTGAGCGCGACGGTCCTTAGAGTCTTCTCTAGATTTCTTTTAGTTAATGAGGGTAATGCGGATGCAAGTTTTACGATTTTCGGGGCCTAGGAAGGGTAATGAAATCCCCACCTAATTTGGATTTGGCCGTGCCCCTTAATATCCGTATTAGAATGCAAACAACCAAGAAACAAAATCACGCACAAATTTAATTTGCAATTTGCGGCGCTGCGATTATTTGCAAAGAATCCTGCAGCAAAGTGTTAGTTGGAGCTAAAAGAGGAGAGATGAGAGAGCAAGAAGTTACCTGAGGCAAAACTTTTGCAGAGAACCCACCAAGGGGCCGCGTTTCCGCCGCGTATTCCCTCTATTGCCGCGCTTCCGCGGTTGAGTATTAGAATCAGTGCACAATTTTTCAACAGCTGCCTTCTGTTGCTTCCCTCAGCTCTCTGGTATATCCCAAATAATTTTTCCACAGCACAAAATGCTCCAGATCACCTTGCAATCAATCACAACACACGTATAAGAGTTTGTACGAATTTTGATTTCAAGAAGTAGAATGTAATAATTCTTTCACTTCAAACTAAAAAATGTAAATGAATTAGCGCGCGATCCCCGGCAACGGCGCCATTTTGATTGATCGTTTTTCCGGTGAAGGTTTGTTTCGTTTCCGACTTTGTTTAAAGAACTCAAATGGGTTGGTATTCGAAAAATTTATAAAGAACTTCACAACCAAAAAAATATTTTGACCGCAATCAAACTACGGTGTCGGATGTAGTTTGTAGTGAGTGCGGATCGTCCACAGGGATTGCACGATTCACTTGTATTTTGATACGTTTGAAATGAAAAGTTAAGCAACAATAAAAGAAAACATGATTCAAGAATGATTTGTATTCGAGTGTCACTATTCTTTATTCAAGAATCAAGAAACTATAAACAATCAAGAATCGGTGTTTCGATAATATTTCCAATCAACAATCAAGAATCTAAAAGAGGCTCGTAGGAATCGATAGGATCAATAGACGTGATGTAATCTAAAGATATCGTGTTCTTGTCCTTCGAAGGATTGATACTAGATCGATGATCATCGACGAGAGTTGGGGCTTTCTTGATGAAACTAGGGTTCATCTTTTAACCCTTGTTCTTTCGTCGATATCATTCCTTTTCTAGCCTCTACCAAGTTCAAGAAACGATCGTAACTCCCCAATTTCGATCGATGTCAATCAAGAAAGCATTGAAACGAAATGGGTCGTCGTTTCTTGAACTTGCTAGGGTTTACAAAACTCGTAGGACTCAAGAATCGATTAAAGCTATGTTACATCATCATTCTATTATCCGTCTCGACTTCTCGACGAGCGGAGTTTTATTCACACATCACCACACAGAAAAGATTTACGAATTGTAAAGATAGCATGATGCAGAATTTAAAGAAAACAAGATAAAAGAATATCACCTTTATTTATCTCAACAATTTTGATTACATTCGCTTCAAGAACTACAAGAGGAAGAATCTAAATCGTTGATCGGGCGTCGCTCGGCTTCGTGAGTCGTGGATCGGCTCGGATCGCTTGCTCCGTTGAAGATCGGCTCCGCTCCTAAAGGTTGTAAGGCTTCTTGCTTAATGGGTACTCGGGATCTTGATCTCAATTGGAATTAGGGTTAGGGTTTCCTACAAGCCCTCTCACTAGACTTGAGGAAGAGGAGATGAAGAAAGAGAATGGCTAAAAATGGGTTGATGATCTTATTTTTCCAAGATTTTTCTAAGATGTTTTATCCTTGAGTCTAGGGTCTTATTTATAGAACTCCCAAACCCTAGGTTTAGGTTTGAATTGGAACTTTCCCTCCCAAAGTTTGTTGAGTCTTCTAGAAGTAGTTTGTTAGGAGCTAGCTTAGGGTTTAAGCTAGGGTTTAGGGAAAGTTCTAGAATACAAGGCTAGTTTAGTGTTAAGCCCAAAGCTTGCTGATCTGGCAGAAATCCCTGGAGTCTTCTGGAACTTGGAGTGTCTTTCTGAACTGTAGGAGCTGAGACAGGAGTTCTGGTGCAAATTTGGGAGTCTGAACCCTTGGGCCCACCGCGGATCCGCGGCATTAGCAAGCCCCTGCCGCGGATCCGCGGCTCCTTGATGGGCTTGGCCTTTGAGTCTTTTGGTGTGGGCTTGTACTGTAGTTTAGGGCTTCCTTTGATATGTTGACTTGCAATTGCTCCTTTAGATTGGTACCAGATTTGCATTTAGTGAGTTTACGTATCTTTCGAGCGGTGTAATGTTCGAGCAAGCTTTCCTTTTCCTGCACAGACTTCGAAACACGGGTTGCGACATATAGAAATATTGCGATGCCATGCAATGCAGTCAATTTCCCTAGAAATGCTGGTTTTAAGGTCTAATACATGTAATCTTATAATCTGTGATAGATTTTCTAATATGTGAAATATGGATACCGAACACTTCTATATGAATGCAAATGATGAGGAAATTGCCGGCTGAAATATGCAATATTTTCGACTGATCATGACTTATGATATGTTGGCCTACGTCAAGGTCATAAGAGCATGGGGTAAAAATCACATCGGGAGTTTCTAAAGAAACTGAAACTTGCCAGATATGCGCATACCTTCTGGAGTGTGATAACGTGAGTGGATTCCATCACGTTATCATGCGATGATAGTTGGATCCCGATTCCTACTGATGAGTTGGTTTACTCCTCGGGTGATCCCGACTAATTCTTCTTTCAGGTTTGGAGGAGAATTTGAGGTTACAGTGGGAGGTTTCCTGATTAGATAAATTGATAACCATTTTGATCTAGGTTAGAGTGCACGCTGAGTATTTCTTTTCTCTCTCCCTTTGGCAGCGACCATGACCCGACCCTTGACTATGACTCAGTGACCAAGTTAACCGAACCTTCTTAAAACACTGGCTTTTGGATTGTCAGAGTTGCATACCTCATTGCCACTCCTACTTTTACCCTTTTCTCCAGGACACCCCGTATTACTACGAACGTCCACTTCTATTGGATAAAACCATCGTATGGTTATATACGAACTCGAAGGAACTTGTTCCAGATTCGAGGATGGTTTCCGGTTCTGGAGAAAATGAATAGGACTATTCAGTTGTCTTTTCCTTTTACCTTCTCTCAGGTTGCGATTGCTCCTTGGATTAGGACAGTACACCTATTATGCTAATTGGATAGTCTTCATCCAAACCATAGGCAGGTGCCGAAAGGTAGGGCATGAAGAAAACCACTTAGCCTAGAAGGTGTACAGAAGGTATTAAGTAACGACAAATAAAAGGATAAGTAAGAGGGCAAAGTAAATTGCGACTGCTATTCATGACCAAACCAATTATTTCATCGCCACTCCTACTTCACCTTTGTATTTCTCCAGGACACTCCGTATCACTACGAAGATCCACAATTATTTAGATACTCCATCGTATAGTTATATACGAACTCGAAGGAACTTGTTCCAGTTCGGGGATGGATTCTGGTTCAGGAGAAATAGGAATAAGGTTTTATTCCGTCGTCTTTTATCTTCACCTTCTCTTAGGTTACGAGTACTCCAAGGATTAGGAGAGTAAAACCATTATGCTTATTGGATAGTCTTCTTCCAAACCATAGGCTGGTGCCAAACGGTAGGGAAAGAAGAAAACCATTTAGCCTAAAGGGGTGTACAGAAGGTAATGACTAAAGACATATAAAGGGATTTGGAGAGATGGCAAAGAAATATACGGTTACAGTTGTGAATCCGGATAATGGAAGGGGCATTACTAGGAATACCCGGATAGCCCTTCGAAACATTTACATGTTTCAGTTTCACTGTGTACTGTTAAAAGAAAACTGATTTCCCAATTAGTCCTTGCTCCAGGGTATGTATTTACCAGGTTTGATTCTCACATCTGTATGGTTTTACAGATGATGAGTGGGAGTAAGTTATTGGGAATTGGGTGATCGTCCTCATTATATCGGGATTCGTTGTAATTGGTGATATTTGAGGAAATCACCTGGGTTGTTTGCCGGACGGCAAATATTTGGTTTTGAATATCCGTTGTTATGCACCAATTTCAAATTGATATATCTGTACGTTTATTTTTATAAAGTGAGATATAACTTTTTGAAATTATGTCGATGACATTTACCTATATCAGTGGATGGTTAGGTAAGGAGCATTAAACAGCGGTGTAATTCTTCTTAACCATAAGTACAGTTTTCAACCTACGACACGCAGGGAATGAGTTATTAGACTTGAGGGACTTATACAGAGTATTGTATGTTGTCCAGTGTCCATTAGGACAAAGGGATTGGTCCTCGTACTATATTCGGTTTACTTGTGACTTCTCTAGTTTTTAGACAAGTGTTTCGTAGAAATGCAAGGTCTAAGTTTTGAGAAGTTATAGGTATAAGAATAAAGTAGAGAACTAGGTGTTGCAAGTATTAGGATTCTTCAAGGTGATCGAAGATGTAGATACTTGTGTATGGTATTCAGTTAATAGTAATGATTAAGAGAATTTGCTTCTCTTTCAGGTTACTCATAATTGGAAGTACTCCTAAGTTGAGTAATGCTGATCGGCCTCTCTCCATTTAGTTGACATGCACTGGAGATAGCTGCATGATTTGAATCTGGTTCCAATTAAATCAGTGTCTCTGTTTCTATATTGGATATAGAATAGTTCATATCTTAACAATGTTAAGGTACGGGGAGTTGTCCGGCTTATGCTTAAAACCAGACTCTGGATAACTCAATGCACGTTTCTGTAATGGCTGTTTGTGGGTTGACCCAGGCTATGACGAGGGTTGACTTTCTACCATCTGGAAGATCAATAGTGATATTGTTCTTGACTCGCCACAGTTTTAATAAAAATGGATTTTTTCAGAAAACAGTAGTGGGAGTATGGTAGAACTGGAAGTGATTCCAGAACCGCAAACGATTACTGAAAATTTAATAGGACCTAAAGATTCAATCTGAATTGACATTCCATTGGCCACTCCGCACATATGGTGGGTAACCTCAGGCACCCGAGAGGTACTTCAGTAGCCTCAAGGACGGTGGCAGGGAGGTTCTTGTTTACCCAGACTTGACATTGTTGTTGTTCCAGACTGTGAGACCCGGTAGTAGGATGAGTATATCATTGTTCTAAACTAGCTTTAGAAGTGTATGTGTATATGACTCTACCAGAGGGTTGTCGTAGTCAGTGGGAGCAGCGGAAGCATAGTGGACAAGTAGCTTATGTCTGTTTATGGACTAAAGCAGATATAGCGGAGATAGATCATCTATTTCTGATGTGACAGTCATAGGTTTGACTTCATCAGAATAGGGGATGGATCTGTTAAGAAGGTAGTAGGGTGTAATGTCCTGGTATTTGGATGACATACACAGAGTAGGAAGTGAAATTCCTATACTACGATCGGTTATACTTTGGTTGTCACACAGTGGTTTCTCCACAAAGGACATGTATTTCATATCAGACATTCTGGTTACTGGATCTATGGTTTTAGATCTAGATTTGGGTAGTTTCCTAATCAGGGTACTTAGACAGCATTCTAAAGGTATTTAGAATGGACGACTCCAGGCATGGTAGTGTACCTGCAGGTGATGGAGTCACCCTCTCTAAAGGTGTCTTACAGACTAAAGGGGAGAGGGATGTGCATGATTGGCAGATCACTCGCTTAGGCAATTGAGTCAATCATGAGATGTCAAGTACCACACCAGATATTGTTTTTGCAGTAGATGCAATAAGTTGATATTGATCCAATCCTGGAGAACCATTCGGAAGCAGTTTTAGAACATAAGTGGATGTTCTAGGAATATGATAACAACAGTCTCTTTTAGGAGACGGTTATCATTCCAGGCTTTCAAGGTGACCTGGATGACAGAGTGACTGTCAGAGTTGTAGTTTTCCCTCTGACGAGGGGCGGTATTTTGGACAGGTGGTCCAAGCGGATACTGAGAGAGGCATGGCGCAGGATACTGATTAAGTTCAGTTGATGATACAGTCTAAGAAGTTTGGATTTGGAGTTCATTTATGAATTAGGTCCCATCAGATATCCAGACATATTCTAAGACAGGTATTGCTCATTTCCGGAGATGGCCTTCTCCGCGAACTTGAGATAAAGAAAGACATAGAAAGAAACATCAGGACGGATCCACTAGCTGAGACTATTTCTCGAACGCAATAGTTTCGCAAACGAGCTTTGTGAGACTGATTAGTAGAGGAGTTGGGTGTTCGGTATCACACGGGCTGTGAGTATGCGACATCGCAATAATTAGCCTTGAGTGCAAGTGGGAGATTGTTGGATATAGTGCCCTCAAAGTCAATTATTGGATCGCAGGAACGTGATTGCAATGATTGAAGGAGGACCTATGCCGGTAGGACAATCTTACTCAGGATGATTGTATACTATCTGGTTTGTCACTATCATCGTGTACATGATTTAGGTGACATTGTGGTTCACTATTACACGTTGATGGAGAATAGTATGCTACCATGGTTTGTCTTTATCATCGTGTACTGCTTTAGCTGACCTTACAAGTCGCTATTACACATTGATAGAGCCCTTAGGATTCTTGCTTGGCTACCAGCAGTATGATGGCAATCATATACGTAAGAGTTGGATAGTCTATAAGCACATCCTTAAAGTGGTCCCTAGTCGTGGGAGTTTCGAGACCGGGCATCGATACTCCGTTAGTAGACTAGTGTATACAGTCGAGACCCCGACGAGGGGCGGTGGCTGGTCTCACAACCCATTGGTGTCAGTTGGTTCACCTAAGATGTATACAGGTGCTCATTGGGTTATGAGTACACCGGACAGGACTCGCCGGGAACATGCTAGTTGGTATTATACCTGACGTCAGATAGCAGTTCCCTGGTGACATGTGTACAGGTTAGTTCATCGACCTGAGATCGTCATATGTCTCGCGTGAGTTCCCACTATGCTTTGATTACTACCCTACCACGGCTCAAAGGAGTCATGCAAATAGGTTTTAGTTGGGTACAGTCCCGAGCCACATGGAGGCAGTGAGCGGATTGGCAGGGGTTCGTCTTTCCCGGTATTGGGGGTGAGCTCGCGCTGTGTCTAGGAGAGCCATTACACGAAGTCCTTGGCCAAGGCAGGATATTTACTGGTAGGTATTCCAGTAGTATCTTAGGGTGTTTTGGGCTACACTCCGACACGACTTGTACCGCTTTTGGGGGTTTGAATTTTACCAACCCCCTAGGCCCGACATGCGATGCTCATAGACGAACGGACCGGACTGTACGGATATTGTCACTGACAGGCTCAGTAGGGTGTCAGGATGAGTTCGCTCATCGACCTCCCTTTTGGTCAATACGTGGTAGCCCGTTACGTACGGCTAGTACCTCTGACGTGCTAGTGGTTAAATCCACAGCCAATGTATTGACGAGTCTTTAGAGTCCCCCACAGACAGTTTCTCAAGTTTCGGGCGAAACGTTGTAGAGGCCGTATGGATTTATGGCAGGGTTCGAACGTATGCGTGCACTTATGCACGTGTCATGGTTCGGACGGATAATACTAGCGGGCTTTGGTTTAAGCCGGATCCTAGTATTATACAGTGTAGATTTTGTCTCATTGCATTTGTATTCGGTCGGAATACAAATGCGGGTATGTATATACAGTCGCGGGGTTATCCTGTAATTTGTTACCGGATCGCTTTTTGAAGTTGCCAGCTTGCTTTCCCTTTTCGGCTATTTTCCTTTCTTTCTTTCCTTGGCTGAATTTTGCTTGGAGGGGCTTATTTGTAAAAGTGGCTTTTACAAAATGGTTTTTTTTTGTGGTGCTGGGGCTCCAGCAGTTCACATGATGGTTCTAGCATCTTTTGATTCTTTTGTGCATCATTTCATTGCATTTATTGGATGGGATATTGGTGTTGATGGTGGTGTGACAATATTTCCTCATTATCACCACACTTTGCTTACACTCACCTCCCTTCATTACCTCCCTCTCTCTATATGGCCGGCCACTAGATTTTGGGACAGCCCCCAATTTTGGTGTGAGAAAATGATTCATCTCATTCTACATTAAAAATTCTTTAGTTCATCTCCAATTTTTTTCCCTCCACCTCCATCCAAATGGCAACTTCTAATAACCCCCTGAGACAAAGGTTTCTACATATATTCTGCAGCAATCTTGGACACGTCGGCTAGCAAACTTCGTGTCCGAGTTGCCTCGGTTCAGAGGTGGGAGCCCGTAAAAAGACTTTTCGATGTGGTGCTCTTCCGACGAGGAGACCGGAGATCAGTGATGCCGCGTGGAGCTTGGGATGGTGGCCGAAGACCGAAGGACACGGATCGCCCGGTATAGCCTATCTACCCTTTCTCTAGTTAGCTAGTAATAGGTTAATAGTTCGATCCGGGAAAAAGTATACGATAGCGCCGGTTTCCAAGTTAAGAAAAGTTTCCGTTTCCGCATTTTGGCCTCGGACAGACGGCCGGGGCGCTACCGTAGACTTACAGCCTTGACTTGCTGACAAGTCAGTCATCTTGACATGAAGTCTGTGACGTCCCTCTTCATCCCGTCCCACCAGTAAACATCTCTTATATCATGGTATATCTTGGTGGAACCCGGATGAACACTGTACACCGATCGATGTGCCTCCTCAAGAATCTCACGCCGCAGTCCCTCAGCATCTGGTACGCACAGTCTAGTCCCAAATCGCAGTATCCCCTGATCATCGATTACGAACTCGGAAAATCTGCCCTGTCCAATCTGTGCCATGATCTCTGAACAACGGTCATCACGGTACTGTGCCTCATGTATACGGTCAAGCAACTGTGGGCGTGCACGAACATGCGCAAGCTGTCCCCCGATCGGCGTGAACTCGAACTGCACTCGGCTGTCGCATAAAATCTGCCAATCCGCCGACGACTGCCTCTGCACTGTGCTCAAACAAGATAGACTACCCCCGGGCCTCCTGCTCAAAGCATCCGCCACTACGTTCGCCTTGCCCGGGTGATACAAAATCTCACAATCGTAGTCCTTCACTAACTCCATCCAACGGCGCTGTCTAAGATTCATGTCTCGCTGCTGAAATATATACTTTAAGCTCTTGTGATTAGTGAATATCTGGCACGACTCGCCGTATAGGTAATATCGCCAGATCTTGAGTGCAAAGACCACTGCAGCCATCTCTAAATCGTGAGTGGGGTAGTTCTGTTCATGTTTCTTCAACTGCCGTGAAGAATACGCGATCACCCTATCATGCTGCATCAATACGCACCCTAGCCCCGCTCGAGAAGCATCACAACAGACCACAAATCCGCCTGATCGTGAAGGCAATGATAACACCGGCGCCGTAGTCAAACGAGTCTGCAACTGCTGAAAGCTATGCTCACACTCCTCCGTCCAATCGAAAGGAACCCCCTTCCGGGTCAATCCGGTCAAAGGTGCAGCAATACAGGAGAAGTCCTGTACAAATCGCCGGTAGTAGCCAGCCAGTCCTAGAAAGCTGCGGATCTCGGTAACTGATGCGGGTCTGGCCCAACGCTGAACGGCCTCGATCTTCTTCGGGTCCACACATATACCATCTCGTGTAATCACGTGACCCAAGAAATCACTTGGAGAATTTTGCGAAAAGCTGGTGCTCCCTCAAGGTCTGCAGTGTGATTCGCAGGTGCTGCTCGTGCTCCTCTCGGCTCCGGGAATACACCAAAATATCGTCAATGAATACGGTGATGAACAGATCAAGATACGGCCTGAAAATACGGTTCATCAAGTCCATGAATGCTGCTGGGGCATTGGTGAGTCCGAACGACATCACCAAAAACTCATAATGGCCGTAGCGTGTGCGGAAAGCTGTCCTCGGAATATCCTCCTGTTGAACCCGCAACTGATGGTAGCATGATCGCAAATCGATCCTCGAAAAGTATCCTGCCCCTTGAAGCTGGTCGAACAAGTCGTCGATGCGCGGCAAAGGATACCTGTTCCGCACGGTAACCCTGTTCAGCTGGCAGTAGTCGACACACAAACGCAAATTGCCGTCCTTCTTCTTGACAAACAGGACCAGAGCACCCTAAGGAGACACACTGGGTCAAATAAGTCCCTTATCTAGCAAATCTTGCAACTGACCCTTCAACTCTCGAAGTTCCGCCGGGGCCATCCGATAAGACGGTATGGAAATAGGCCCCGTACCGGGAATCAAATCAATACAGAAGGCAATATCGCGCTCAGGCGGTAGCCCAGGAAGCTCGTCAGGGAATACATCAGGGAACTCGCTAACAATCGAAACCTGATCCAACGGAACCTCTGTAGCTCTAGTATCGCAAACATAGGCGAGAAATCCCTGACATCCCTTCCTCAAAAGCTGTCCAGCGCGAAAAGAAGAAATCAAACTGTGAGGGGCGGTACCACGGTCCCCCTGCACAACAAAAGCCGACTCGCCGGTGTTTCCCTCCGAACACAGAGACACGACCACGCAGGTTTCGTCTTGCCTGATATTCGGGGCAGATGCTATTTGGTTTTATCCGTCCACCTCTCCGAAGATGCCAAGTTGATTTATGGCACCGTGTATCGGAGGTTTAGACGGATGCGGCCGATTTAGCAGACTTCGTCAGATTCCCCCTCATGGTGAGGGGTTTTTGATTGTGGGGACGCTCTTCCCTGCAGGCGCAAGCCCCTGCAGTTAATTACGCTACCGCACCGCGGCAGCAACTTTCTCCTTCTCCAGAATTTCACTTCGTGTTGCGTGTGTTTTTTTTGTTTGTGGTTGCCCGTGGATTGTATACGGAGACCAAGTTATGTCGTCGCCCGTAGGACGTGGATTAGTCCAAATCCGTATTTACTTAGATTTGGGTTTGGTGTTTTAGTTTAAGGATACGTTAGCCGTGTTGAGGCTAAGATCAACTTAAACGTTCGTTAAGGATACATTAGTCCTGTTTGAGACTAAGATCAACTTAACGTGGTGATCCATTTAACATATGGCCGTCGGGACTCGTCACCTCTCTGACGTCGTTGAAGGATTACAACGATAGGTGTCAGAGGAGTTCGGAGATGTACCCTTGAACCGAAGTTGATTAGGGAATATGTAGTCTGTTTGAATGTTTAAGGATACGTTAGCCGTGTTTGGGGCTAAGATCAACTTAAACGGGATCGTTTAGATCCGACAAAAGAGCATTTGGAGGCTCTATTGTTCCAGTTTAGAGACATAGTGGTCTGTGTTCCAGTTTAGGGACATGGGGGTCCATTGCCAGTTTAGGGACGTGGTGGTCCGTATTCCAGTTTAGGGACGTGGTAGTCCGTCATTAGTTTAAGGACATTTCGGTCCAACATTCCCATTTAGGGACGAATATTAGTTTAAGGACGTTTCGGTCCAACATTCCCATTTAGGGACGAATATTAGTTTAAGGACGTTTCGGTCCACGAGTTTAAAGACCCCGCGGTCCATATTCATGTGTGGCCGTTGGGACCCGTCACCTCTCTGACGTCGTTGAGGAATTACAACGATAGGTGTCAAAGGAGTTCGGAGATGTACCCTCGAACCGGATGTAAATTGATTTAGGAGAGCAGCTGTGCTCAGTCAATTTAGTTTGAGGACTTACGGCCATGATTGGGCTAAGTCCAGTTTCAACAACTTTTGTCTTTGGCCTGTGCTAGGGCTTTGCCCCCTTTTAGTAATGCACTGCATTATTCTTGTTTTGGTTGGGCTCTGCCCTTTTATAAATGATGCAGAGCATCTATTTTGTTTGGGCTCTGCCCATTTTTAAAAAATGTATAGCATTTTTTATTAGGCCTGTTAGGCCTTTTAATTGGGCTCTGTCCCTTTTCTTTAATAATGCAGAGCATTAAATACTCTGACAGTGTCCCACGTGGCTTGTCAGGCGCTTTGCGCCAAGTAATGAGCGCAAACTCATATGGTGGTGACAGTGTCACGCTTTGGTGAGCGCAAGCGCAACAGCGCAGTGCGCCGTGTCAGTGCGCTGCGCTGCTGCGCTACTGACACGTGGCGCCCCCTGGTGGCTTGCGCCAACACAGGAGCGCAACAGCGCAGTTCTTGCAAGTGCAGAGCACTGTTTTATCTTTTGATCGATTTTAAATCAAAGA
Organism: Agapanthus africanus; assembly: GCA_030015575.1. NCBI lineage: Eukaryota > Viridiplantae > Streptophyta > Magnoliopsida > Asparagales > Amaryllidaceae > Agapanthus > Agapanthus africanus. The sequence continues at coordinate 179,312,013 of CM057338.1, read as the reverse complement.
AAACAAGTTTTTCTTGTTTTCAAGAAACCAATGGTTCATAAGCAAGTGCAAAGCACTATTATTAGTTAGTTTTCTTTCTTATTGAAGATCATTGATCTTGTTCTTAGATCAATGATCTGTTTTTAAGAGAATTTTCTCCTTTTCTAAAGGTTTTTACCTTTTTTGTTCTTGAGAAATTCTCTCTAATTATTCAGCGTTCTCAATGATGATGTTGATTCTTCTTCTCTTTTTTTATTTTAGAAAGAAAGATCATTGGTCGTTGGGACCTACCACCTCTCCGACGACACTGAGAGATTACAGTGCCATATATCGAAAGTGTGGAGGGATGTACCCTTGGAACCATGTCTCACTCATTAGGGGGGAAGAACAGGCTGGAGCTTAGGCTTCTCATTGCTGAAAAAGGCTTCTTTGCGTTCGCGCACGTGCGTCGCACGTGTTGGGCGCACGTGCGTCGCACGTGTTGGGCGCACGTGCGTCGCACGTGTTGGGCGCTCATATTTGCACGTAGCGTACATGGATCTTACGCATATGCGCATTATGGAGGGGAGCAAGCTCCTATGGAGAACGAGTCTCCTTTTAATTGAATATTCTCATATGGTGCGCACATGCGTTGCACGTGGTGCGCGCGTGGCGGGCACACGTGCGTTGCACGTGGCGCACATGCGCATTATGAGGAGAAGCAAAGCTTCTATATATGGAGAACAAGCTCCTTTTAATATTATTAAATGTTCTCATTTGGTGCGTACGTGCGTTGCACATGGTGCGCGTGTGGCGAGCACACGTGCGTTGCACGTGGCGCACATGCGCATTATGAGGAGAAGCAGAGCTTCTATATATGGAGAACAAGCTCCTTTTAATATTATTAAATGTTCTCATTTGGTGCGCACGTGTGTTGCACGTGGTGCGCGCGTGGCGAGCACACGTGCGTTGCACGTGGCGCACATGCGCGTTATGAGGAGAAGTAGAGCTTCTATATATGGAGAACAAGCTCCTTTTAATATTATTAAATATTCTTATTTGGTGCGCACGTGCGTTGCACGTGGTGCGCATGGCGGACACACGTGCGTTGCACGTAGCGCACATGGCGCTTGCGCATATGCGCATTAAAGATAGGAGCATGCTCCTATCTTGGAGAACTAACCTCCTTTGGAGAAGTAAGCTCCTTTGAGTATTGAATCCTTTGAGCATTTAACTCTACCCTTTCTAAGCGGTATCCCCTCTTATTTATATGGGAGTGGTAGAGAAGCCATCTCTCCTTTTCCCGATGTGGGACTAAAAAATGCATTCCCCATGTAGTAGAGCATTACTTTAGATTACACGTGCATAAAACATTTGCTCATAACTTTTGATCTCGGATGAATTATGAGGCCCATAATATATCAAATCAAAGGTCTTTTCGAGATGCTTTCAATATCATCAAAATTTAGCCATTTATCGTTCCGGAGTTTGTCAAAATATAGCTCGGAAAAAACTGGTTCGCGTCTTCTTCCTTAGATCACATGTGCATAGACATTTGCTCATAACTTTTGACCCCGGATGAATTATGAGGCCCATAATATATCAAATCGAAGGTCTTTTCAATATGCTTTCAATACCATCAGAATTTAGCTGTTTTTTTATTCCGGAGTTTGTCAAAATATAGCTCGGAAAATACTGGTTCGCATCTTCTTTCTTAAATCACATGCGCATAACACATTTGCTCATAACTTTTGAAACCGGATGAATTATGAGGCCCATAATATATCAAATCGAAGGTTTTTTCGAGATGCTTTCAATACCATCATAATTTAACAGTTCCTCATTGGGGGAGTTTATCAAAATACAGGCCGGAAGATACTGGTTCGCATTTTCTTAAGCGTATCGCTGCCATTTGATACCTTGGACTCTTTTGCGCAGAAATTTTTGGCGGGAACAAATGCCGCCACTACTTTGCCCACGTAAGTATATATGTGGGTGAAGTAGTGCAGAGTAATGCATAGCGTATGACCAGTTTCAGGTTGGTATATAATTTTCAGAATCTTGATCTGAGAAGATAACGAGCGGACACAAGCGTCGTCATTTATCATTGACTTAAATCTCGACTCTTAAAAGATATAGTTCCAAACTCTCAATTTCATGAGCCGCACCCTTCTATTTCTTTATGTTTTACTCTGGTGTGAAGTAGTTTATATGCTCATAAGTAACTTCTCCATTTCAGTGGCGCTGGTGAGTATAGTTTCCGACTGATATCTTTCTTTTTCAGTGATGGAATTATTTCTAACTTTTTCTCGTCCTGACAGCAAAGCTACAAATCGAAGGGGGAGACGAAAGATCGGTCGCGCCACCGGCCCTTCCGGCCTTGCCACCTGCTTCAACTGGTATAGTAGAATATCTCATCAATGACTTTTTCCATATTTTTTGAATCGTCATCTAATCACATTTTGTCTTTTCAGCTGTCGTTCTGGTCTCGGCGCCTTTTGAGTCTCTCATTACAATGCCGGCAGGCCCTTCCCTGAGACGTCCGTCCTCGAAAGGCGCCGCGAATAGTCTGCGCATGTTGAGCGACTATATCGAGGAATTCGACGTCGAGACTCCTACGTCTGCTGCAGATTTCGCTACGACGGTTAACCTGATGCTGGTGATACTCGTAAATTTCTATGACGAGGGCATCGTTGCGTCTTGGGTTAATCATTGCAGGGAGATCGAGGTTCGCTTGCATCAGCTGGAGTCGATGCGTCCTGCCCCTGAGGTTTTGGCCGTGAGTACTCAACGGGCAGCATGGCTAGAGCAAAGCACTTCTCATTTCCACCATTTGGAACAAGAAGCGGCTTTAAGGCTGAAGGAGTGTCAGGAGTCTTTAAGCGAAACTGCTCGCCTACGTGCGGAAGTTGAGGCGAACGCTGCTGAGGTAAAGGCTGTCTTCGAGGGCCTTCTGGAGCGTATCTCAAATGGGCTGAACCTGAAGCAGAAACTTGACGCTGCCGAGCGTAATGCCCAAGGCCGTGAAGCCACTCAGCAGGCCGTCGGGGAGAAGCTTGCATCTCTCTTGCAGCAAAGGGCTCAGGTGGAAGCAGAAATGGTGGTGGTGGCAGATCAAGAAAAGGCGTGGAAGGAAGTGCACGAACAATTGCTAAAGCTATGCAAGACGCTTCCTTCCCAATAGCTGCCTTTGTACCAATAAACTTGTAAATTTTTTTTTCCCGAATAACATGTATCCATTCTTTATTCTTTTATACGGTTCACCTTGTACTTCTTTGAGTTAATGAATAAAGATACACATTTTTTTCTCTGCAATGTCTTGTATGCTCTTTCGCTTTCTCCCTTTTTCTTATTATCAGCGTGTTGTCTTGGTAATCATAATTGGTAGATAACTTAGTTTTTCCAAGAGATAGCGATGGCTTAGGCCGCAGGTTCAGATCTGCCGCCTAAGACTTTTCAACTCTATGAGCCGTGAGGGTCTCATAGAGACTTTTCTCCCTACGGATCGAGATGATCTCGTAGGTGGGTTTTCTCTTTAGGAATCATGAGGATTCCTAAGCGCGTTTTCTCTTATAAGTCGTAAGGATCCTATAAGAGAATTTTCCCTCTTACGAGTCGAGAGGACCCGTAAGCGGTTGTTTCCCTCCTTGTCGAAATTCGACTTTGGAGAGTGAGACCCATGAATAGTATGCAAGAGACCGTTTTAGACTGACTTGCAGGGTCCCATTATTCAGGAAACAAGTTTTTTAATCCCTACTGCCTGAGGCTTCATCTTGGAAGTTGAGACGAATCGGGAGTTTCCCGCGGAGACACTGGTTTCTCTGCGAGCCGACGTGAATCAGAATTTTCTTCGTCAAGGACACTTGTTTCCTCGAGTCGAAGGATTTGCCGAAGACACTGGTTTCTTCGGAGTTGAGACGAACCGGGAATTTCCCGCGGAGACACTGGTTTCTCTGCGAGCCGATGCGAATCAGGAGGCTCTCATCAAGGACGCTAGTTTCCCTGAATTGAGGTATTTGCCAAGGATTATTTGTTTCCCTGGTGTTGAAATGAATCGAGAATTTCCCACGGAGACACTGGTTGCTCTGCGAGTCGACGCGAATCAAGAGGCTCTCATCAAGGGCACTGGTTTCCCTGAATTGAGGTATTTGCCAAGGATTATTTGTTTCCCTGGTGTTGAAACGAATCGAGAATTTCCCATGGAGACACTGGTTGCTCTGCGAGTCGACGCGAATCAGGAGGCTCTTATCAAGGACGCTAGTTTCCCTGAGTTGAGATATTTGCCAAGGATTATTTGTTTCCCTGGTGTTGAAACGAATCGAGAATTTCCCACGGAGACACTGCTTGCTCTGCGAGTTGACACGAATCAGGATTTTCTTCGTCAAGGTTACTTGTTTCCTCGAGTCGAAGTATTTGCCAAGGATTATTTGTTTCTCTGGTGTTGAAACGAATCGAGAATTTCCCACGGAGACACTGGTTGCTCTGCGAGTCGACACGAATCAGGAGGCTCTCATCAAGGATGCTAGTTTCCCTGAGTTGAGGTATTTGCCAAGGATTATTTGTTTCCCTGGTGTTGAAACGAATCGAGAATTTCCCACAGAGACACTGGTTGCTCTGCGAGTCGACACGAATCAGGATTTTCTTCCTCAAGGGCACTTGTTTCCTCGAGTCGAAGTATTTGCCAAGGATTATTTGTTTCCCTGGTGTTGAAACGAATCGAGAATTTCCCGCGGGGACACTGATTTCTCTGCGAGTCGACACGAATCAGGATTTTCTTCGTCAAGGACACTTGTTTCCTCGAGTCGAAGTATTTGCCAAGGATTATTTGTTTCTTTGGTGTTGAAACGAATCGAGAATTTCCCGTGGAGACACTGATTTCTCTGCGAGTTGACGCGAATCAGGAGGCTCTCGTCAAGGATGTTTGTTTCCCTGAGTTGAGGTATTTACCAAGGATTATTTGTTTCCCTGGTGTTGAAACGAATCGAGAATTTCCCACGGAGACACTGGTTGCTCTGCGAGTCGACGCGAATCAGGAGGCTCTCATCAAGGACGCTAGTTTCCCTGAGTTGAGGTATTTGCCAAGGATTATTTGTTTCCCTGGTGTTGAAACGAATCGAGAATTTCCCACGGAGACACTGGTTGCTCTGTGAGTCGACGCGAATCAGGAGGCTCTCATCAAGGATGCTGGTTTCCCTGAATTGAGGTATTTGCCAAGGATTATTTGTTTCCCTGGTGTTGAAACGAATCAAGAATTTCCCACGGAGACACTGGTTGCTCTGCGAGTCGACGCGAATCAGGAGGCTCTCATCAAGGACGCTAGTTTCCCTGAGTTGAGGTATTTGCCAAGGATTATTTGTTTCCCTGGTGTTGAAACGAATCGAGAATTTCCCACGGAGACACTGGTTGCTCTGCGAGTCGACGCGAATCAGGAGGCTCTCATCAAGGACGCTGGTTTCCCTGAATTGAGGTATTTGCCAAGGATTATTTGTTTCCCTGGTGTTGAAACGAATCGAGAATTTCCCACGGAGACACTGGTTGCTCTGCGAGTCGACGCGAATCAGGAGGCTCTCATCAAGGACGCTGGTTTCCCTGAATTGAGGTATTTGCCAAGGATTATTTGTTTCCCTGGTGTTGAAACGAATCGAGAATTTCCCACGAAGACACTGGTTGCTCTGCGAGTCGACGCGAATCAGGAGGCTCTCATCAAGGACGCTGGTTTCCCTGAATTGAGGTATTTGCCAAGGATTATTTGTTTCCCTGGTGTTGAAACGAATCGAGAATTTCCCATGGAGACACTGGTTGCTCTGCGAGTCGACGCGAATCAGGAGGCTCTCATCAAGGACGCTAGTTTCCTTGAGTTGAGGTATTTGCCAAGGATTATTTGTTTTCCTGGTGTTGAAACGAATCGAGAATTTCCCACGGAGACACTGGTTGCTCTGCGAGTCGACGCGAATCAGGAGGCTCTCATCAAGGACGCTGGTTTTCCTGAATTGAGGTATTTGCCAAGGATTATTTGTTTCCCTGGTGTTGAAACGAATCGAGAATTTCCCGCGGAGACACTGGTTACTCTGCGAGTCGACGCGAATCAGGAGGCTCTCGTCAAGGACGCTAGTTTCCTTGAGTTGAGGTATTTGCCAAGGATTATTTGTTTCCCTGGTGTTGAAACGAATCGAGAATTTTCCGCGGAGACACTGGTTTCTCTGCGAGTCGACGCGAATCAGGAGGCTCTCATCAAGGACGCTTGTTCGCTCGAGTCGAAGTATTTGCCAGGGATTATTTGTTTCCCTGGTGTTGAAACGAATCGAGAATTTCCCGCGGAGACACTGGTTGCTCTGCGAGTCGACGCGAATCAGGATTTTCTTCGTCAAGGACACTTGTTTCCTCGAGTCGAAGTATTTGCCGGAGACGCTGGTTTCTTCGGAGTTAGGATGAACCGTCGAGATTTGGCTTCGTTTTCTGGCGGAGCCTGTTGGGAAAGTATGGCTCTTTCTTTGTTTGCGCCCTTAGATTGTATACAGGGATCGATGTGATCTCAACTGTAGGGCAAAAGTTTTATCATCATTTTTTTTGTTTTATTTCCACGATGCTCTATCATTTCAGCTTTTATATCGCGAAGGTCGCGATTGCCCAATCATTTCGGCTATTTTTCGCGGTGCCCAATCATTTCGGCTGTTTATTTTATTTTTACTCGCTGCTTTTTATTGCGAGCTGCCCCATCATTTCGGCTATTTTGCATGCATACATTTTTACTTGCTGCTTTCTATTGCAAGTTGCCCATCATTTCGGCTATTTCATATGCATGTGCGGCCTACAGGCTTTTCGCCATAAACCTGAAATTAAACACCGATTTCGGCATCAGCACCGCTAAAACTGGGATATTGCCAGGAGCGAATCATCATCTGCCTCTGTCGATGTCGAACAAGGGTGGCTTAGCGAGCAAGGTTAAGGTCCTGTAGACTAAGGCTTTTGACTTCATGAGCCGTAAGGGTCTCACAAAGGTATTTCTCCCTACAAGTCGTGAGGATCTTGTAGGTGTATTTTCTCCTTAGGAATCGTGAGGATTCCTAAGTGTTTGTTCCTCTGTAAGTCGTAAGGATCCTACAGAAGGGTTTTCTCCTCATAAATCGAGAGGATTTACAAGGGTTATTCACCATGCGAACATATCCCTGGTCTCGGATGGGACTTAGTTAGGGAAATATTTATTCGCGCCCATGGATTGTATACAAGGGCCAGTATTGGACCACTTATAGGGCAATATCGGAAGTTGTGGGGGTTGCTTAAGCACAGGTTTAGGTCTCTGTAACTTGAGACTTTCAAATCTCATGAGCCGTGAGGGTCCCATAAGAGAGTTCTCCTTACGAGTCGTGAGGATCTCGCAAGTGTATTTTCTCCTTAGGAATCGTGGGGATCCCTAAGTGTATTGCTCCCTTGTGAGTCGTAAGGATCTCACGCGGGTGGTTTCTCCTTACAAGGTCGAGAGGACCTTGTAAGTGTCCTTTAACGAGGTTGCGCCCTTTCGGGTTTTCACAAACACTCGCCGGTAATCCTGCTGTTTTTACTCACGGAGTCCTTTCGGGTTTTCATCCGTGCCCATTTTGCTTATGGACATACCGTTTTTTTATTCCTTTTATTTTCTTCTTCTTTTTTTTTACGAGGTCGCGCCCTTTCGGGTTTTCACGAACACTCGCCGGTAGCCCTGCTGTTTTTACTCACGGAGCCCTTTCGGGTTTTCATCCGTGCCCATTTTGCTTATGGACAACCGTTTTTTTTTATATATATATTTTTTTTATTATTTTTTTTATTCCCTTTTTTTATTCACCTTGTCAGCCTAAGGATGCCGCGGTAGTAGTTTAAGGACATTTCGGTCCATCATTAGTTTAAGAACGTTTCGGTCCGTCATTAGTTTAAGGACATTTCGGCCCGTTTGGAGAAGGCCGGCTACTACTTACAGAGCTTGAGCTTAGGAAAATAGCGAGCGGACATAGTCGTCGTCATCTTTCATTGACCTAGGCTGTGGCTCATCAAGCGTAGTATTTCTTCAGGAAGCGACCATTTATTGGCCTGTAAGGCATTTCACCATGCATGTCCATGAGTAGATAGGCCCCACCCTGGTAGAACTTATCTATGATGTACGGGCCTTCATAGTTTGGCTCGAATTTTCCCCGCTTGGCGCGATTGGGGATCATAGGCCTTTTGACCACTAGCACGAGTTCGTCTTGGCGGAATGTCCTCGGTCGGGTCAATCTTTCATATGAGCGCGTCATCTTTGCTTTATAAGATTCCAGATTTTGTTGCGCTATGAGCCGTGTTTCTTCAAGGGCATCAAGCTCTTCAAGCCGAAGGTGAGCGTTTTCTTCGTTCGTCAGCTCGTAGTGGACTGCCACTCGCAGAGAGAGTAACTCTATCTCGAGGGGGAGTACTGCTTCCGTACCGAATACCAATGCATATGGCGTTGTGTTCGTGGCTGTCTTGAATGTAGTTCGATATGCCCAAAGAGCCTCTTGCAGTCTTTCATGCCAGTCCTTCTTATTTCGGGACACCGTCTTTTTCATGATCTTTGTCAGGGTCTTGTTGAAGGCCTCGGCTAGACCATTAGCTCGTGGATTATAAACCGAGGAATATCTCCAGTCTATATTGTGTTGTTGCGCGAAGCGACTGATCTTGTGGCTTCTGTAGGCTGGCCCATTATCGGAGATGATCCGTCGCGGAGTTCTAAACCGATATATGACGTGCGTCTTGAAGAAATGGAGGATATTCTCTGTCTTCACTTCCCTTAACGGTACTGCTTCTGCCCATTTGGAGAAGTAATCGGTCGTCGCCAGGATGAAACGATGTCCCCTGGACGATGCTGGTTCGATGGGGCCGATTATGTCAGTCCCCCATATTTCGAATGGCCAGCTAGCCACTATTGGATGTAATGGATTTGGATGTTGGTGGATAAAGTCCCGATGGATTTGGCATGAGTGGCATTGCTTCGCATATTCGAGACAGTCCTGAATCATCGTGGACCAGTAGTAGCCCATCCGTTTGATCTTCAACTTCATCTTCGGGCCCGCTTGGTGAGAACCACAGATTCCGTCATGGACTTCCTGAACGACTCTTTCTACTTCGTCCGGTCCTAAGCATCTCAGCCACAGAGAATCAAACGACCTCTTGTACAGAGTATCGTTGACGAAGGCGAAAGACAGAGCTCGTTTCATGAGCTGATGTCTTGTGGACGCATCTTCGGGCATTCGACGGGACTTAAAGTAGTCTATGAAGACTTCCCTCCAGTCCTCAGCCTTTTCTCGTTCTTTTATTTGTAAGGTCGTCTGCTCATTCGCTCCCTTTTCTTCGGATGATTCCGGAGATATTTCTGCTGGGGCAAGCACTCGACGGCTTTGTACCACGATTCTGACGTCATCGAGGTTCTCGTCAGCCGGTTCTTTAGCGAGCTTAGCTAACGCGTCCGCTTTGCTATTTTCCGCGCATGGTATGCTTTCCAAAGTATAGGAGGGAATTTGGGTCAACAGTTGTTGCACCTTTTCACCGTACTTCACCAACTCCGGTTTGCACGTTTGGTAGTCGCCGTTTACTTGACTAACGACCAGTTGAGAATCTCCGTATATGAGGAGGTTTTCAATTCCCATGTCAACGGCGATCTCGAGGCCTGCTATCAAAGCTTCGTATTCAGCTTCGTTATTCGTCCTCGGCTCTGTTAGGGAGAAAGCAAAGCGCATTATCCTTCCTTGTGGAGTTACAAAGATGAGTCCTACCCCTGATTTGATTACAGGGGTACTTTGTTTGCGTTTCTTCATGGAAGACGCTCCGTCGAAATAAAGCTCCCATCGGGTATCACCACCGTCGATCGCATCAAATGCATGTTCGTCTGGAAGATCGCAATTCAAAGGAGAATCGGCGGGTATCGGATGCTCAGCGAGGAAGTCGGCGATGGCCTGGCCTTTCACTGCCTTGAGAGGTTGATAGGTTATCGAGAACTCCATCAAGAGCAGAGCCCATTTAGCGAGTCGTCCCGTCAATATGGCTTTTGACATTAAGTATTTAAGAGGGTCCACCTTCGAAATGAGACGGACCTCATGCGCCAACGCATAGTGCCTGAGCTTTGTTATCGCGAAGATCAACGCCAGGCAGTGTTTTTCAATGGGGGAGTAGTTGCTTTCTGCCCCCAGTAGGACTCGACTTAAATAGTAGAGTGCTCTTTCTTTCCCTTGGTCGTTCTCTTGCGCCCATAATGCGCCTAAGGAACCTTCGAGGGCTGTTGTATAAAGGATAAGAGGCTTTCCTTTGACCGGGGTAGCCAGCACTGGCAGGTTTTGCAAGTATTGCTTGATTTCGTCCAGTGCGCTTTGGCACTTTTGATCCCATACGAACGAGGTTCTCTTCTTCATTAGGTGGCTATAAGGGCGGCATTTGCTAGAGAGGTTGGCTATAAATTGCCGAATATATGCGAGCTTTCCTTGGAGAGACCGCAACTGTTTGAGAGTTCTCGGCGGAGGCATTTCCATGATCGCCTTGATCTTAGACGGATCTATTTCGATACCTCGGTGTCGGACGATGAATCCCAGGAATTTACCCGAAGAAACTCCGAATGCACACTTGAGAGGGTTCATCTTCAAGTTGTATTGTCGATGGCGTCGAAATATGGTCTTTAGATGCTCGAGATGCTCCTCGTATGATTTGCTCTTGACCACGAGGTCGTCGATATAACATTCGACGATTTCATGTATGAGGTCATCGAAGATCTTCGTCATGGCCCTCTGATAGGTGGCGTCGGCGTTCTTTAGACCGTAGGGCATTACCTTGTAACAAAATATTCCCAAAGGGGTCCGGAAAGCGGTATGTTTCTGGTCTTCGGGATGCATCTTTATCTGATTATACCCTGATGAGCCGTCCATGAAGGAGAAAACCTTATGAGTGGACGTATTGTCTATCATCAGTTCGGTGACTGGCACTGGGAAATCATCCTTCGGGCAGGCTTTATTGAGATCCCGAAAGTCCACGCATATGCGCACCGTCCCATTTTTCTTCATCACCAGGACGATGTTAGCGATCCATTCAGGATATTGAACCTCCTGGATAAAGCCAGAGTCGATTAACTTCTTGCCCTCGGCGTTGATGCCCATCTCAAGCTCGAGCCGCATTCTCCTCGGTGCCTGTTTGACTGGCTTGACGTCCGGGGATATCGCCAATTTGTGCACAGCAATTTCTGGATCTAGTCCTGGCATCTCAGAATAGTTCCACGCGAAGCAATCTTTGTGCTGTACAAGGACGTCTTTTAACGCAGCCACCCTTTCTTCATATAGCAGCTCACTGACGAACGTCGGCCGTGGGTCACTTGCCGTCCCCAACTCAATTTTTTTGAGGTTATCTGCAGTGGTATGTATTCCATCCTCCAGTTCTTTTGGAGCTGGTGGAAATTCTGAGATCACCTCATCATTGCTGTTTTCGAAGCACCAGGGAAGGTTGTCCATGTTCTCGGGCTCTTCTTTTAATATTGTTATCATGTGACAAGTGCGAATCCGCTTCCAATCCTAATGTGGAGTTGGTTCTGTTCTCGTGGCTTTGGGTTCGTGCTTCTGTGGCGGCGTTACCCTCCAGTTGTCAGACAGAGCGAACTTGCCGAGCTGGTACTGATCTTCGACCCAATTCTTAAAGGTGAAGCAGTCTTCGAGTGGGTGCCCTATTACTCGATGGTAAGAGCAATAATTTGGGTCAGAGACTTCGCCTGCTTGTTCGGGGTTTTTGGACTCCGGCAGTGTAAGCATTTGATGTTTTAGAGCAAAATCAAGTATCTTCTTCATCTTGTCCCGAGGAAACGAGTACGCTCGACCCATTTTCTTTATGAGGGATAGATCAATAACGCCCGACTCCTGTTTGCGTGGCTTCTTAGCCCCGCTTTGTTGCTGTTGAGTGCTTTCTCGGCCTTTCGACTTGTTTCTGCCTCTGCGTCGAGCCTTTTTTATAACAGGTTGACAGGGGGTGGCACTCTCATCTTTGACGGCCTGTTGAAGGAGGCGTTGAGTTTTGGTTTTCTCGTAGATGGCCATTTCGCAGTTGTGATCGTCGCGGACTTTTTGACCAGCTTCCCTTATAAGCCTGTCTATTTGTTCTTCAAACGATGAACTGGGCACTTTTGCATCAGGAACTTTTACTGGTTCAGGATTAGTGTCCTCCCATTGAGTATCTGCTTCTTCATTGAAGTCATGGACGACGTAACAGTCGCGGAGCAGCTCTCATTTCTTGGAGCGAATGTATCCGAGCCCGATTATCTCCATTCTCCCATTAGGCAGCTTGTGCTGAGTTCCGGGGACGTTCCAGACCCTGTCATAGAATTTGTCCTTTCTAACGGTCTGTTTGAAGGGTATCTCTTGGCGCTTTAACAACCTCTTCAAGCCTTCTGTATAATATCTGGGTAGATGGATGGGTTGAAGCCTGTCCAGCGTAGGATCCGTCCCGTGCCAGATTTCTTTCTCCACTTTGTTTTCTTCAGAGCGGTAGAATAGAATTGCCTTCTCGCCTTCTCGTCTGGGAGGGATATAGAACGTCTGCAGATCCTCTACACCGTCGGTATCGAGCGCATCCAGTTCCTTTTAATGTTTAAGCGGCACCATGGCGACTTGCAGACTTTGCACTTCGTCAGCGGAAACTCGTAGTGAAGGTCGAGCAGAGAATACAGCATGGACCTCATCCTCCAAATCACTACCAAAGATCAACGTAGGAGTGGATGGTCCCGGCTTAGTGTATTGGGGCGGACCCGAATAAACTATCTCCTCTTCCTCCTCGGTATCACTGCCGAAGACAGGGATGGTAGCGTTAGTTTTATTCTCCTGCTTGTGACACCTTTCCGTGTCTTCGAAACTCGGTAAGAAGTATTTGGCATCTTCATATTTGCGAACTTCGTTCACGGAAAACGGATTCAGTTCTCCCGTCACGGTATACTCGAGACCATCCCTAAAATATTTCATACACTGATGCTGTGTAGAAAGGATGATTTGTACTCGTGTAACCATGGTCGGCCGAGCAGAGCGTTGTAGCATGTCTTGGCATCTATGACGTGGAATTTAACGTCCGTGACGAGTAGCCCAAGAGGTAGCGTCAATATCACAGATCCAAGAGTCCGTGATGACTGTGAGTCGAACCCGGAGATGGTAATTTTGTCTCGGGCCAGGTGCCGAACGTTCATGCATATTTCTTTCAACACCCGTACATTGAGGAGATTAACGGAGGGCCCATTGTCAACCAGGATCTTGCCTATCTTTATATCATGGCAGTACCCTGAGACATAGAGGGGGCGATTGTGTTCGCACTGTAAGTCCACGTTGCCCACCCCGGTGCTTGCGGGGAGGCGGAAAACGGAATAAAAAACGGATTTTTAGTACTCTAGGCAACATGGACTAGACAAAGTCGGGATCTTTGCTAAACAAAACTAACTAAAAGCTAACTAGAGAGTAGCTACAAGGAAGAATGGTTATACCTAGGGCTTTAAGTCCTTCTCTCCTTGCTCCTTGGAGTAGTAGAAAGGGATCACCTTTGTCGTCTTCTCACGTCGAAGAAGGAACCACCCGAAAGCCTCAACCTTTGGATTCAACTTCAAGCTAGAAGTAACTAGGGTGCTAGAAGTGCTAATCCTAGAACCCTAGATGAGAGTAGAGATTACTATGGAATGGTTTTTCTCAAGCTCAAGTGTTTCTCAACACATGAGAGGGGAGAGCTTGAGGAAGAGGAAGAGCAAGAGAGAGAAAGTATATGATAGAATGAGAGAATTATGAAGCATTCTCACATATATGTGTGAATTATTGTGAATTGATAATTAGTGAGATAATTGTCATGGCTTAATCAAGACATGACCATTATCATTTCATTTTTAATGCAAATTGCAAGGATCAAAGAGCATCTTCCAAATGAAATGATGATGGTCAAAGTGTCAATCTAGGTCAACAAGTCAAGAATGTCAAATGGTCAACAACCATAACCATGCACAATTATATTAAACTAATATCAATTAACCATAATACACACATAAGCATTAGGACTAATAAAATGACAATGGTCATTAACCCTAATCAAAGTCCTCTCCCTCTGTCTCAAGCAACTGTGCATACGCACCCGTATTCGTGATCCTAGGAACACGAATACAAAGAGATAAAACCAATCCCAAATCATATACTAGGATCTGGCTTAAACCAAAGCCCGCTAGTATAAGCTGTCCGGACAGCAAACGTGCACAAGTGCGCGGATGTGAACGAATCCTGTCGCAAAACCATGCGACCTCTACTCATTTTGCCTAAAGGAGAATAGCTCTCTGTGTGGGACTCTAAAGACTCGACACTACGCTGCCAGTGGGTTAACCACAGACCGCAAGCGGCACTAGCTGTACGTAACGGTCCCCAGGTAGATGCCGATAAGAAGACTGACGAGGTAACCCCATCTGAACTCCTACTGAGCCTGTATGTGACAGTCTCCGTACAGTCCGGTCTGTTCGTCTGATACATCGCATGGCGGGCCTAGGGGGGCGGTGAACGTCAGTCCCCTAATAGCGGTACAAGTCGTGTCGGAGTGTAGCCCAGAACACCCTGAGATAACACTGGAAACCTACCAGTATATCTCGCTTGCCCTGGCCAGGGACTACTCGTGTAATGGCTCTCCTAGACACAGCGCGATGTCAACCCCCAATACCGGGAGAGACGAATCCTGTCTAACCGTCACTGCCTCCAAGTGCTTCGGGACTGCACCCAACTACTACCTGTTTGCACGACTCCTTTGAGCCGTGGTAGGGTAGTAATCAAAGTGCAGTGGGAACATACTCGAGGCGAAGTGACAGTGTCAAGTCGGCGGACTAAGCTGTACTCATGTCACCTGGGAACTGATAACTGACGATAGGTATAATACCAACCAACAGTTCCCGATGAGTCCTGTCCAGTGTACTCGTAACCTAACGGGCACCCGCATACTATCTCAAGTACGACGTACTGACGGCTGTAGGACAGACCGTCTCCCATGCTGGGATGAGAAGTGCATACGCTAGTCTACTCCGGAGTATCGATGCCCTGTCTCGATAGTCCAACGACCAGGGACCTGTATAAGGATGTGCTTATGGATTACCCAGCCCCCACGAGTGTGAGCGCCATCACAACGCTGGTAATCAAGCAAAGATCCTAAGGGCTCTACTAATATGTATATAAGCGATATGCTAAAAGAAACGCATGCACATATTAAAGCAGAGACAAACCAAGTAGCATACTACCATTTCGAGCAAGATTGTATATACAACTGTGAATATCCCAAGCTTCCATCAAGTAATATACATACTAGTATGATACAGTAATGGCTTCTAGGGCATATACACTAACAATCTCCCACTTGCACTAAGGCCATGTACTGGCGTATCGGAGACCTATCATCTCGATCAGCCGCTCGAACTGAGTCTGGGGTAAGGCCTTCGTGAATGGATCTGCAGTGTTATCTTCTGAAGCAACCCTCCGAACCTCGATCTCCAGGTGATCCACGATCTCCCTGATCAGGTGATACCGCCTCAAGATGTATCTGGATTTCTGATGGGACCTGGGTTCCTTCGCTAAAGCTATAGCCCCGTTGTTGTCGCAATACAGAGGTATTGGATCAACAATGGACGGAACCACCTGAAGTTCTTTCAAGAACTTCCTCATCCAGACAGCTTCTTTTGCGGCATCAAATGCAGCGATGTATTCCGCTTCCATAGTCGAGTCAGCAACGGTTTCCTGTTTGGAGCTCTTCCAACACACCGCCCCTCCATTGAGGGTAAAGACAAAACCCGACATGGATTTGGAATCATCCTTGTCACTCTGGAAGCTGGAGTCAGCAAAGGCCTCAATCTGGAGGTCTTTTCCGCCATACACCAAGAACATCTCCTTAGTCCTTCTCAGGTACTTGAGAATGTTCTTTACCGCTATCCAGTGCTTCTCCCCAGGGTTTGACTGATACCTGCTTACCACACTCAGTGCATAAGCCACATCTGGTCTGGTACATAACATCGCATACATTATAGAGCCTACCGCAGAAGCGTAGGGTATAATAGACATGCGATCCCTCTCCAAATCAGTCTTGGGAGACATCTCTTTGGAGAGGGTGATCCCGTGACAAGCCGGTAGATTACCGCGCTTGGAATCTTCCATACTGAATCTCTTCAGTATGGTGTCGATGTACCTGGACTGTGAAAGTCCTAATATCCTCTTGGATCTGTCACGGTAGATCCGGATACCCAGAATGTATGAGGCATCACCCAGGTCTTTCATGGAGAACCTGTGTGACAAGAACCCCTTGATAGATTGTAGCATAGGAATGTCATTTCCTATTAAGAGAATGTCATCCACGTATAAAATGAGGAATACTACAGTTCTCGCTACAAATCTACAATAGATGCATGGTTCATCTGGATTTTTGATAAAGCCAAATTTCTTGACCGTCTCATCAAAACAGATGTTCCAACTCCGCGATGCCTGCTTTAGTCCATAAATGGACTTAAGCAACTTGCACACCTTTCCGCTGCTCCCACTCTGAATGAAACCCTCTGGCTGGTCCATATAGACACACTCCTCTAAATGTCTATTTAGAAAAGCGGTCTTTACGTCCATCTGCCAAATCTCATAATCGTGGAAGGCAGCAATGGCAAGAAGGATCCGAATGGATTTCAGCATAGCTACTGGAGAAAAGGTTTCGTCATAGTCCAAACCAGGTCGCTGACGAAAACCCTTTGCAACCAGTCTAGCTTTATAGGTCTCAACCTGTCCATCTACACCAATCTTCCTTTTGAAGATCCACTTGCATCCTACGGGTTTTACCCCATCTGGAGCAATGTCCAACGTCCATACTTTGTTGGTACATGGACTCCATTTCGGCCCGCATTGCATCCAGCCATTTTACCGAGTTGACGCTCTGAATGGCTTGCTGGAAGCTAGTAGGCTCATCACAATCTATGAAGCAATCCTCTCTATCCCCGTCAATGAGAAAACCGTAGTATCTCTCGGGCGGATGAGACTGCCTAATACTCCTGCGGAGTGGCGTGGGAATGTCCTGATCTTTCGAACCCTTTGGTTCTACTAAGCTTTCAGTAATAGCTCGTGGTTCTGGAATTTCTTCCAGTTCTATTGCGCTCCCACTTATTTCTTTTTCTATGAACTGGTGTTCTAGAAAGTGGGCATGGAGAGAAACAAAACCTTTTGTTCCTCTTCGCAATAGAAGAAATATCCCTTGGAGTTCTTTGGATATCCCACAAACTTGCACTGTACTGAGCGTGCCTCGAGCTTGTCCGCATGCTGCTTTTTGACAAAAGCTGGACATCCCCATGTCTTAATGTGATTAAGATAGGGTCTCTTTCCACACCACATCTGATATGGTGTAGTAGGCACAGTCTTAGTAGGAACTCGGTTCAAAAGGTATGCAGCTGATTCTAGCGCATATCCCCAGAACGATCGCGGCAACTCAGCGTTACTCATTATGGACCGTACCATATCCAATAGGGTTCGGTTCCGTCTCTCCGATACACCGTTATGTTGCGGAGTGTATGGAGGAGTAAGCTGAGAGAGAATTCCATTCTCTTTTAAGTAACCCAGGAACTCGGCACTCAAGTATTCACCACCTCGATCAGATCTTAGTGCTTTGATACTTTTGCCTGTTTGTTTTTCTACTTCATTCTTATATTCCTGGAATTTTTCAAAAGCCTCGGATTTATGTTTCATTCAGAAGACATAACCGTACCTTGAAAAGTCATCCGTAAAAGTAATGAAGTAAGAATAACCGCTTCGTGCATGCGTAGACATTGGACCGCACACGTCGCTGTGTACGAGTCCCAAGAGCTCGCTTGCTCTTACTCCGTGTCCAGTGAACGGAGTCTTTGTCATCTTTCCTTTGAGACAGGATTGACAAGTTGCATACGATTGATATTCGAACGGATCCAAATATCCTTCTGCATGTAACTTAGTCAACCTTCTCTCATTAATGTGACCCAGTCTACAATGCCATAAGAAAGTTTTATTGATTTCTGGAGACTTTCTTTTGTGTGTATTCTGGACATTGAAAATCTGTGGTTGGTTTAATACGTAAATACCGTTGTTTAATGTACCTGACCCAATCAAAACTTGATTAAGGTGAATGTTCACTACATTACTTACAAATGCAAATTCATAACTTTCTTTAGATAATAAAGATACAGAAATGATCTTACAGGTTGCATTTGGTACAAAATAACAACTACGCAAAACCAAAAAATGTCCATCTGACATTCCCAGGTGATAGTCCCCCACGGCTTCAGCATCCATGCTAGCTCCGTTTGCAACTCTTAGGGTCATGTCACCTGCTTTCAAAAACCTACGCTTTCTCAACGCCTGCAAAGAATAACAGATATGAGATCCTGATCCGGTATCCAATACCCAGGATGTAGAGTTTATTGATAGACAGTTTTCAATAACATACACACCTGAAGCTGAAGCCGCAACTTGCTTCAGATCCTGGGTTCTGGCCTTCCAAGCCTTGCAATCCTGTTTCCAGTATCCACTTTTGTGACAGTAGAAGCATTCTTCCTTCCCCACCAGCTTTCCCGCTACCTTTGTTGCCTTTCTTTTTCCCTTCGTATCCACTTTACTGACACCACCTCTTGGTTTGGCGGGGGCTTTCTTCTTCTTGCCCCTGGCTTTCGCCCTGGACCTAGAAGAGGAAGATCCTCCTACAAACAAAGTGGATGTCTCCCTACTTTTCTGTAGGGTGCCCTCTGCACTCCTCAGCATGTTGAGGAGCTCTGAAAGTTCAACTTCCTTTTCCTATAAGTTGAAGTTCAGAATGAACTGGGCATAAGTGGAAGGAAGGGACTGAAGAATCAAGTCCGTATAGAGCTCATTCTCCAACGTGGTCCCAAGTTCCGCGAGCTCCTCTATGTAGCCAATCATCTTAAGCACGTGTTCCGCTACCGATGATCCGACGGCCAACCTTGCCGAAAATAACTTCTTCGACACTTCGTATCTGGCGATACGAGACTGCTCTCCATACAGTTCTTTTGTATAGCATGATGCTCTTGCAAGTTTAGAGTGGTTTTTAATTTGTCTAAACAGGATGGCTCCTACTGTCTCTCGAATCCCTTCTCAAACCGTAAAGAAAGAATTAGTCGGGATCAATCTCACCGTTCAATACTTGCTTAACCGTTCAGCCAGGCCAGTGTCGGTACTTCGAGGGAGGTTTTCCAACGCTTTCGCGAAGTTCCTTAATTAAGTAACCTCTTTTCCCTGTGGGCGTAGCCCCGCTAACACCTTTCTAGACACCTACTAGGTTAATAACATTGATCGTTAAGTGAGAGTTTTCCCGAGGAGTAGCATATACTCACAGTAGGATATGGATCCAAATATCATCGCGTGATAAAACCGAAGGAATCCTACCAGAATCATCACACTCCAAATGGTATGCAGCGCTAGCAAGTTTCAGTACTTATGAAACTCCCGATGTGGATTTTTGCCCCATGCTCTTATGACCTTGACTTTGGCCAAAATATCATAAGTCACATGTCAAGTTCTACCCGTCATTCTCCTGGTTAATTTGGACCCACCCGTACCTACCCTTGACTTTAGCCAAAATGGCAGCACGACTGTCCTAAACCAACGCATCTATCTATGCTGCACATGAATACCCAATAGCTACCAATCACTATGCCTTGACTTTGGCCAAAATACATAGCTTGAATACTTTTTGACCATTCATGTGGAATGACGGAGGGCTACGAATGGTTTTGGCGAAACCGTGAACGTAGTGAACTTGATATAATCGATGGAACGAGATAGCTTTTAAAAGGAGTGGTTCAAGCTCCGCGTTTAAAAGTTTAGTTTTGAAAAGAACCGAGTGGTTTTCAAAGTGTTCCAATCGACTTTTACTTGGTTTATTTTCTTTCATTAGTTCTTTTAATGCGTCCCATCATTTAATCCTACCATTGCAGAAAACAACCAAAATATGACGTACCCTTATGCCATTCGCATTCGCCATGGGGCCCCGTCATCACCCGTTAGGTTACTTAACTAACGACAGAGCGGGGGCTGGGCTAGCGCGGCTGTAAAACATAAGCAACGCCTAAATAGTTATAGTATATAGATATATAGCAATGATAGACATTACAGATCACAGATGAATACATTGGATATACTAGGAATCCGCAATCCGTTCGAGCCTGCAACGAAAAGCGGATTACACGGTCGCGGTGAATAGCCAATACCCCACCCAAGACCCCTACGGGTGCGGCAAACTACCCGCCAAGTATCCGAAGCGAAGCAACCTCCCTCAACACCGTGAGTAGGCCACTCGGCACTTCGAGATACCCGGTAGTTTGTGCACCCCCTCCATGGGTCTATCCTAGGAGCAAAAACAGTAAAAAGAATTATACAATGACGGCTACAACCCCGACCCGGTTGTGCGGCCATACAAATAATATTACATCAATTTACATGTTATAAGAATTGAAAGAAAAGAAAGCTCTCGTCTCACAAAACCCCCGGCTATTCACCCGCGACAATCCAACGCATTCATATACACATACCATCATCAAACACAGATCACAGATATGTATAACCCCCACTAATCGACGTATAGCGATTAGCGGACGTTCAATACATATAAACATCACAGATATAACCCTTTAGTCAAAGTGTAGTGAAGTTCGATCAAAAATACGGATTTATAGGCCCCCAAAAGCAAATTTCTTTTCTGGAAAACCTGGGCACAAATAAACCATCTTAAAAATCCCAAAACCATGGCAGAAGAACACTGCACCAAACTCGATCCAGAACAGACTCAAAACGGCCGCGGTTCAGCGGCAAAAGGCATGCTCTTGCCGCGGAACCGCCGCGCTTTGAGCGATTCACTGGATCGTTTTTGGTGGCTTTCTTCATAAAACCCTGAGATGATTTTTGACGTATGATTTTTTATTTTTAGAGCAGAAAAAAATTCAACAGAAACTTAGGGTTTTGATGTTTTGGTTTTGCGATTTTTCCGATCAAACTTCCATACACTTTACTACCTAGCTAGTTTATGTTTAGTTAGGCTCTGATACCACTGTAAGTCCACGTTGCCCATCCCGGTGCTTGCGGGGAGGCGGAAAACGGAATAAAAAACGGATTTTTACTACTCTAGGCAACATGGACTAGACAAAGTCGGGATCTTTGCTAAACAAAACTAACTAAAAGCTAACTAGAGAGTAGCTACAAGGAAGAATGGTTATACCTAGGGCTTTAAGTCCTTCTCTCCTTGCTCCTTGGAGTAGTAGAAAGGGATCACCTTTATCGTCTTCTCACGTCGAAGAAGGATCCACCCGAAAGCCTCAACCTTTGGATTCAACTTCAAGCTAGAAGTAACTAGGGTGCTAGAAGTGTTAATCCTAGAACCCTAGATGAGAGTAGAGACTATGGAATGGTTTTTCTCAAGCTCAAGTGTTTCTCAACACATGAGAGGGGAGAGCTTGAGGAAGAGGAAGAGCAAGAGAGAGAAAGTATATGATAGAATGAGAGAATTATGAAGCATTCTCACATATATGTGTGAATTATTGTGAATTGATAATTAGTGAGATAATTGTCATGGCTTAATCAAGACATGACCATTATCATTTCATTTTTAATGCAAATTGCAAGGATCAAAGAGCATCTTCCAAATGAAATGATGATGGTCAAAGTGTCAGCCTAGGTCAATAAGTCAAGAATGTCAAATGGTCAACAACCATAACCATGCACAATTATATTAAACTAATATCAATTAACCATAATACACACATAAGCATTAGGACTAATAAAATGACAATGGTCATTAACCCTAATCAAAGTCCTCTCCCTCTGTCTCAAGCAACTGTGCATACGCACCCGTATTCGTGATCCGAGGAACACGAATACAAAGAGATAAAACCAATCCCAAATCATATACTAGGATCTGGCTTAAATCAAAGCCCGCTAGTATAAGCTGTCCGGACAGCAAACGTGCACAAGTGCGCGGATGTGAACGAATCCTGTCGCAAAACCATACGACCTCTACTCATTTTGCCTAAAGGCGAATAGCTCTCTGTGTGGGACTCTAAAGACTCGACACTACGCTGGCAGTGGGTTTAACCACAGACCGCAAGCGGCACTAGCTGTACGTAACGGTCCCCAGGTAGATGCCGATAAGAAGACTGACGAGGTAACCCCATCTGAACTCCTACTGAGCCTGTATGTGACAGTCTCCGTACAGTCCGGTCTGTTCGTCTGATACATCGCATGGCGGGCCTAGGGGGGCGGTGAACGTCAGTCCCCTAATAGCGGTACAAGTCGTGTCGGAGTGTAGCCCAGAACACCCTGAGATAACACTGGAAACCTACCAGTATATCTCGCTTGCCCTGGCCAGGGACTACTCGTGTAATGGCTCTCCTAGACACAGCGCGATGTCAACCCCCAATACCGGGAGAGACGAATCCTGTCTAACCGTCACTGCCTCCAAGTGCTTCGGGACTGCACCCAACTACTACCTGTTTGCACGACTCCTTTGAGCCGTGGTAGGGTAGTAATCAAAGTGCAGTGGGAACATACTCGAGGTGAAGTGACAGTGTCAAGTCGGCGGACTAAGCTGTACTCATGTCACCTGGGAACTGATAACTGACGATAGGTATAATACCAACCAACAGTTCCCGACGAGTCCTGTCCAGTGTACTCGTAACCTAACGGGCACCTGCATACTATCTCAAGTACGACGTACTGACGGCTGTAGGACAGACCGTCTCCCACGCTGGGATGAGAAGTGCATACGCTAGTCTACTCCGGAGTATCGATGCCCTGTCTCGATAGTCCAACGACCAGGGACCTGTATAAGGATGTGCTTATGGATTACCCAGCCCCCACGAGTGTGAGCGCCATCACAACGCTGGTAATCAAGCAAAGATCCTAAGGGCTCTACCAATATGTATATAAGCGATATGCTAAAAGAAACACATGCACATATTATAGCAGAGACAAACCAAGTAGCATACTACCATTTCGAGCAAGATTGTATATACAACTGTGAATATCCCAAGCTTCCATCAAGTAATATACATATTAGCATGATACAGTAATGGCCTCTAGGGCATATACACTAACACGCACGTCCTTAGGAGGAGGTCTTTATCCCCGAAAGTGACATCAGCTGTGTGCACTTCTTCCAGCTCGTCCTTCATCTTTTCTTCGGCGAGAAAAGCTTGGAATTGCTCTGGGTCCTGTAGCGCTTTGATCAGTGAATCCCTTGCTTCTTTTGATAGTAAAAGGGCGTCAAGAATGCTGAGCTGCGAGGGTAGCTTCCTCAGATGCGCTAGAACGTTGTAATCCACCTTATTTTTCTTCGGCGGGTCCTTAGCGGCTAGCTCTTCCATGACTTGGTCATCCAGGGCGATATCCTTAGAGACCTTTTCTTTTCCCTCATCTTTTTTATTTGAGGGTCCGAGATTCTCTCCGAGTATTGTGCAATTGCACAGCTGAATGTTCTCGCAATTCCTCAATCCTTCAGAGATGGACTCCTTGAAGAGAGGGCCGAGGGCTACTTTTTCGTCGGAATCGCTCCCGAAGGTGAGAACTCGTGATCCCCCGGGGTCATCCCTATGACAATTGCCGGCAACTCTTTTACGCTCATCTGTCGTATTTTTCGCTGTCTACGAGCTTCACACTTTGTCCTGTTGAAGTGTTGCCTGTGAGCGACATACCGTTGCCACCAACATTTAAAGGAGTCGCAGTCTTTAGTGGGATGTGCGATCTTCTGATGATATAGGCAGTAATTAGGATGCATCTCTACTCGACCGAGAGTGTTTTCTTCAGAGGGTGGTAGCTTCATTCCCATTGATATGGTTTTAGCAAACCTTTTCCTCGTCTTGAATTTGTTTTATGTTGGCAGCTTGTTCCGCTACCTCTTTGTCCTTCTTTTAGAGGATTCTCTGAAAAATCTCGGCATCAGTTTCTTGCTCACGGCGCTGCTCCGAGGATGTCTCCGGGCTTGCTTTCGGTCCCGTAAGTGCAGCCATGGCTGTCAGTATTTCTTGGAGCTTTTGTTGTTGTTGCCCCTGAGCCTTAGTCATTGATCGCGTAAGCGGTCTATGACCTGTAAAGACATGGCTATCCTCTTTTCCGGATGCCATATAGACGGTATGTACCATCATGCCCCTAGACTTAGGGTGTTTGGGTTCAGTGGTCTTGCAGTTCGTTGCAGACCCAGGGATTTTCTCCGGCCTTCTCCTCTTTCGTGGGCGGTCGAGGTTGAGGGAGCCGTTGCAGCGGGCACCCAAGTAGCTATCGCCTTTTGTGGCTTGATAGGATGGTCCTCTTCCCGCTGAACTTTCACCTTTTTCTGTCGGCGGGGATAATCTTGATATATTACCGAGTCTTGGACTTGACGCCAGACCTTGTAGATTTTAGAGGACAGCCGTTGAGGGGGCTTTTCCGGCTTCACCTTTGTAGCGCTCTCCATAGGTGGAGGAGATCTTTTCAGCACAGCGGTCGGAGAGTTCTTGTGGACCTTCCTAAGTGGTTCAAAGCTGTTTCCAGTTGGAACAGCAGTATCGATTTCCGCCGTTGGAGTCGGCGGAGTCAGTCCAGAAGGAGAGTTGCCTTCGGTCTTCCTTACTCGGCACCAGTGGTTTATCCCTAGTAGGAGGGGTGTTGTCTCCTAAGGGTTTTCAGCGGATTACACCCACAAAATCATATAATAAAAGAGAGATGGTGAAAGTTATATAAAGATAAGAACTATAAAAGAAAGAACTTGAAAATAAGAGTTTTCAACTCTACCAGCTTTTCAGTTGCTATGAGCCCTATCTTAATAGTCATGAAAAGATGTTAGAAATCACATCATCCCTCAATAAAACATCGCCTTTAGTTTTCATTCCTACCTTTCTTCCAAACATTGATCATATACCCCTACGTGTGTGAACTGGACATCCCTACACTCAGAGAATTTAATTTAAGCAATCATACTCTTGACCATCTACATCAGTACTTTTTAATAGATATTTAGATGGAATTTGCTCACACATTCTTCATGCGACCGTTAATACTTCTTGAGGTACTAACCGATCGATTACTCATGTGCTTGCTAATTAGGTGTTTTTCCTCGTCTTGCAACATCTAAGGCTTAGCAGTGGCTCCCAAACCAGTTGGTCTAAGGCACTAGATGATAAAGCACCCTTGCTATATTTTTTTATTGCTGCCTCGGTGATAACAAAACCAGTGTTCATTTTTCTTTTCACCATTTTATCTTTTATTCTCCATTTTTATTTTCTTCATACTTTGGCTTCTAGACAAGAGCATTTCAAGGTATCCTCTACTATCCCGAGTTTCAAGATGTGTGTAAGTGCGTATAGTAGGGTTTCAATGTTCAAATGTTTGGCTTCCAGAATAGGAACTATTTTTCAGGCTTATTTTTATCCTCAGATTAGTAATTTCCTTCATCTTACTAACCTTTGGGACAACAGCTTATAACCACTTATTACTAGTTTCATTTAAGAAAACATCTAAGTTTCTTGTTTTTCTTAAACTATTCCTATCTTTTAAATATAATTTTTCACTTTCTACTCTTTTATTATCATAATTTTTTTGTGTGTTCTTATATACAGTATAATGCAAAGTAAGGCGTAAATAAGCACAGGAGCGCTGAAAAACAACTTCTTGGGAGCTTCTTGCGATAGTACAGGAGCGCTGAAGCTCGTTGGCGGGAGCATGGTCCCAAAGAAGAGCCCAGTGGTGACTTGAGTTACCTGCTCCACTGGCATAGTGAAAAGGGAGGCCGCTTGGGGCCCGTAGGTTACTCCTCCAGATGGGACAGAGCGAGAGTTGTTGTTGCAGTTAGTGCAATTTGAAGCCATTGATTTCTTGAAGAGCTTGAATATTCTGCCCCCTGCGTCGTCCTTGGTCTTTGGCATGTGCCAGCTGTTTGAGGACCGATTCCGTCGGCAAGGCTGCTGCTTGGGGAGCCTGCCTGTGGGCGACAAACATCCTCTGGGCTTCCTCCATCGGCATTGAGGCACTGAGGGTGGGAGGTGGGAGCATCGACCCAAAAAGAAGCCCGTTGATTTCCTGAAAAGTCGGATTGCAGATACTTAAGGCTGCAAGTGACCCATACTTGACTCCACCAGATATGACAGAGCCTGTATTGCTAAGGTCGGAACAAACGCCATTCTTCATAAAGACGAAGCGCCGACTTCAGTATCCACTCCCCTAAGGGCAACCACAAACATACACACCGCGATTATCTAATCACGGGAAAAACACGACACATGAAGTGTGGAGTGGAAAGAGGAAAAGGTCCCACCGGGCGTGCCAGAATCTGTTCCCCTCCGAACACAGAGACGCGACCGCGCAGGTTTCGTCTTGCCTGATATTCGGGGCAGATGCTATTTGGTTTTATCCGTCCACCTCTCCGAAGATGCCAAGTTGATTTATGGCACCGTGTATCGGAGGTTTAGACGGATGCGGCCGATTTAGCAGACTTCGTCAGATTCCCCCTCATGGTGAGGGGTTTTTGATTCTGGGGATGCTCTTCCCTGCAGGTGAAAGCCTCTGCAGTTAATTACGCTACCGCACCGCGGTAGCAACTTTCTCCTTCTCCAGAATTTCATTTCGTGTCGCGTGTGTTTGTTTTGTTTGTGGTTACCCGTGGA
Source organism: Agapanthus africanus (assembly GCA_030015575.1). Taxonomy (NCBI): domain Eukaryota; kingdom Viridiplantae; phylum Streptophyta; class Magnoliopsida; order Asparagales; family Amaryllidaceae; genus Agapanthus; species Agapanthus africanus. The sequence continues at coordinate 179,285,414 of CM057338.1, read as the reverse complement.
TTGTATACGGAGACTAAGTTATGTCGTCGCCCGTAGGACGTGGATTAGTCCAAATCCGTATTTACTTAGATTTGGGTTTGGTGTTTTAGTTTAAGGATACGTTAGCCGTGTTGAGGCTAAGATCAACTTAAACGTTCGTTAAGGATACGTTAGTCCTGTTTGAGATTAAGATCAACTTAACGTGGTGATCCATTTAATATATGGCCGTCGGGACTCGTCACCTCTCTGACGTCGTTGAAGGATTACAACGATAGGTGTCAGAGGAGTTTGGAGATGTACCCTTGAACCGAAGTTGATTAGGGAATATGTAGTCTGTTTGAATGTTTAAGGATACGTTAGCCGTGTTTGGGGCTAAGATCAACTTAAACGGGATCGTTTAGATCCGACAAAAGAGCATTTGGAGGCTCTATTGTTCCAGTTTAGGGACGTAGTGGTCCGTGTTCCAGTTTAGGGACATGGGGGTCCATTACCAGTTTAGGGACGTGGTGGTCCGTATTCCAGTTTAGGGACGTGGTGGTCCGTCATTAGTTTAAGGACATTTCGGTCCAACATTCCCATTTAGGGATGAATATTAGTTTAAGAACGTTTCGGTCCAACATTCCCATTTAGGGATGAATATTAGTTTAAGGACGTTTCGGTCCACGAGTTTAAAGACCCCGCAGTCCATATTCATGTGTGGTCGTTGGGACCCGTCACCTCTCTGACGTCTTTGAGGAATTACAACGATAGGTGTCAAAGGAGTTCGAAGATGTACCCTCGAACCGGATGTAAATTGATTTAGGAGAGCAGCTGTGCTCAGTCAATTTAGTTTGAGGACTTACGGCCATGATTGAGCTAAGTCCAGTTTCAACATCTTTTGTCTTTGGCCTGTGCTAGGGCTTTGCCCCTTTTTAGTAATGCACTGCATTATTCTTGTTTTGGTTGGGCTCTGCCCTTTTATAAATGATGCAGAGCATCTATTTTGTTTGGGCTCTGCCCCTTTTTTAAAATGCATATTTATTAGGCCTGTTAGGCCTTTTAATTGGGCTCTGTCCCTTTTCTTTAATAATGCAGAGCATTAAATACTCTGACAGTGCCCCACGTGGCTTGTCAGGCGCTTTGCGCCAAGTAATGAGCGCAAACTCATATGGTGATGACACGTGTCACGCTCTGGTGAGTGCAAGCGCAACAGCGCAGTGCGCTGTGTCAGTGCGCTACGCTGCTGCGCTACTGACACGTGGCGCCCCCTGGTGGCTTACACCAATACAGGAGCGCAACAGCGCAGTTCTTGCAAGTGCAGAGCACTATTTTATCTTTTGATCGATTTTAAATCAAAGAAAACACGTTTTTCTTGTTTTCAAGGAACCAATGGTTCATAAGCAAGTGCAAAGCACTATTATTAGTTAGTTTTCTTTCTTATTGAAGATCATTGATCTTGTTCTTAGATCAATAATCTGTTTTTAAGAGAATTTTCTCTTTTTCTAAAGGTTTTTACCTTTTTTGTTCTTGAGAAATTCTCTCTAATTCTTCAGCGTTCTCAATGATGATGTTGATTCTTCTTCTCTTTTTTTTATTTTAGAAAGAAAGATCATTGGTCGTTGGGACCTACCACCTTTCTGACGACACTGAGAGATTACAGTGCCATATATCGAAGGTGTGGAGGGATGTACCCTTGGAACTATGTCTCACTCATTAGGGGGGAAGAACAGGCTGGAGCTTAGGCTTCTCGCTGCTGAAAAAGGTTTCTTTGCGTTCGCACACGTGCGTCGCACGTGTTGGGCGCATGTGTGTCGCACGTGTTGGGCGCACGTGCGTCGCACGTGTTGGGCTCTCATATTTGCACGTAGCGCACATGGATCTTACGCATATGCGCATTATGGGGGGAGCAATCTCCTATGGAGAACGAGTCCAATATCTCAAGAAGCAGGGTTTCTATATATGGAGAACAAGCTCCTTTTAATATTATTAAATGTTCTCATTTGGTGCGCACGTGCGTTGCACGTGGTGCGCGCGTTGTAAGCACACGTGCGTTGCACGTGGCGCACATGCGCATTATGAGGAGAAGCAGAGCTTCTATATATGGAGAACAAGCTCCTTTTAATATTATTAAATGTTCTCATTTGGTGCGCACGTGCGTTGCACGTGGCGCGCGCGTGGCGAGCACACGTGCGTTGCATGCGGCGCACATGCGCATTATGAGGAGAAGCAGAGCTTCTATATATGGAGAACAAGCTCCTTTTAATATTATTAAATGTTCTCATTTGGTGCGCACGTGCGTTGCACGTGGTGCGTATGCCGGGCACACGTGCGTTGCACGTAGCACACATGGCGCTTGCGCATATGCGCATTATGGGGAGGAGCATGCTCCTATCTTGGAGAACTAAGCTCCTTTGGAGAACTAAGCTCCTTTGAGTATTGAATCCTTTGAGGATTTAACTCTACCCTTTCTAAGAGGTATCCCCTCTTATTTATATGGGAGTGGTAGAGAAGCGATCTCTCCTTTTCCCGATGTGGGACTAAAAAATGCATTCCCCATGTAGTAGAGCATTACTTTAGATTACACGTGCATAACACATTTGCTCATAACTTTTGATCTCGGATGAATTATGAGGCCCATAATATATCAAATCGAAGGTCTTTTCGAGATACTTTCAATATCATCAGAATTTAGCCATTTCTCATTCCAGAGTTTGTCAAAATACAGCTCGGAAAATACTGGTTCGCATCTTCTTCCTTAGATCACATGTGCATAGGCATTTGCTCATAACTTTTGATCCCGGATGAATTATGAGGCCCATAATATATCAAATCGAAGGTCTTTTTAAGATGCTTTCAATACCATCAGAATTTAGCTATTTCTTATTCCGGAGTTTGTCAAAATATAGCTCGAAAAATACTGGTTCGCATCTTCTTTCTTAGATCACATGTGTATAACACATTTGCTCATAACTTTTGAACCCGGATGAATTATGAGGCCCATAATATATCAAATTGACGGTTTTTTCGAGATTATTTCAATACCATCATAATTTAATAGTTACTCATTGGGGAGTTTATCAAAATACAGGCCAGAAGATACTGGTTCGCATTTTCTTAAGCGTATCGCTGCCATTTGATACTTTGGACTCTTTTGCATAGAAATTTTTGCGGGAACAGCCGGGAAAATAAAAGATAACTGTCTTCTCACGGAAGTCCACAGACGCATAGCACATGGCTAACCAATCCATGCCCAAAAGAACGTCGAAGTCTAATATCTCAAGAAGGATCAAGTCGACAGGCGACTCTCTCTCGCCAATATGAACAATACAGGATCGAAACACGTGTCTAGCAACAAACGACTCGCCCACAGGGGTGGTCACAACAAGCGGCTGATCAAGTAAACCGGACTCTCTACCCAAACTCGGCACGAAGTGTGTGGAAACGTATGAGTGCGTGGATCCGCGATCAAACAACATGTGTGCATCAACGGAACATACGGAAATGATACCTGAGACCACTGCATTGGACGTCCGCGCGTCTTGATGCGTCAAGAAAAAAACCCGTGCCTGTCCTCCACCTGCGACTGACTGTCCCCTGCCGGCCACTGGCTGTCCTCTGCCTCGGTCACCACGTCCTCTATGAGCAAATCCCCCGTGACCACGACCTCTCTGTGCATGAAACTGGCGTGGAGCAACGGTAGGTACAATAGGCAACGCCCTCTGGGGTGGTGAAGGTGGTAAAGTGACGTGCGGTACTATTGTCTCGCCCCGGCGTATCTCGGTACAGTCTCTGATGCGGTGATGGGGACTACCACACCCGAAGCATCCACGCGACGACTGCTGTCCCTCCTGGGGATAAGAGCTAAACATCTGACCTCGGCTCGAGTCTCCGCCACCTGTACTACGTCTATCACGGCGTCCGAATGGAAGTCTCTGTGCTGACGTATCTGTACGAACTCTCTTCGGACCTGAAACTACCGAAGTCTCAGCTAGGCGCTCCTCGACTAATAGGGCTGCATCCACAGCTGCTGCATAGGTCTCGCAATGCTGTACGCTGATTGCAAGGAATAACGGGGTAAGCAAGCCTCGAACAAACCTCTTGACTCCCATCTCCTCAGTAGCTACTAAATATGGGGCATAGACAGATAGCTCGGTGAACAACACGTCGTACTCTGCCACTGTCATCTCCGGAGTCTGACGTAAAGACTCGAACCTACGCGCTCTAGAATCCCTGACACTCTGTGGAAGGAAGCGGGCAAGGAACACCGTCACGAACTCTGTCCAGGTCATAGGAGGAAGACCTGCTACTTAGCCCTTCTCGACCGATTCACACCATTTCTGCGCAAGACCTTCCAGGCGAAAGCTCATGAACCCTACCCATCTCACATCTGAACATCTGAGTGAACGACATATCCGGGCCATCCTATCAATGAAAGACTGTGGGTCCTCGGCCGCATCGGTGCCTGTGAAGACCGGAGGCTTCAACCTCATAAACTCTGATAGCGATACTGTAATAACCTCTGTAGCTGTAGGGGCAACTGCCTGCACCGTAGGTACCATCGCGGTCCCTACAATGGGTGGAACTACCTCTGGTCGCTGCGCTCGAAGCGTCTCTACTAGCGATCCCATCATATGGCGCATCTCCTGTATACCGGCCCCTAGCATAGTGATCTGGTCTGCTGAAGGAGGAACAGTCTGCTCTGGTACAACAGGTGTACTGCCCGGGTCTGTCCTCGTCTCAGACGAATCAACTCTAATCTCGGCTCTCGCGGTCGCTCTTTGCGCCCTCGTAGTCTTTGGCGGTATAATGGCTGAAAAGAAAATAGGAATCGATAAGGATACGGAAATCGAATCACAAGAATGTATATATCATGAAGGAATTCAATCAATAAGTCCTAAGGTCACTTAGGCGGAGTACCGTGTTGTGAGTATGCCGCGGAACATACACACGCTACGCCACTCTGCTTCAGCTACCTACTCCATCATACCTGGTTCATCCTACACTCCGAAAGGTAAAACCTACGCTCTAATACCAACTTTGTCATGACCCAAAGTTCGACCCGTGACCGGCACTTAACCACGTAACGTCTACAGGCGTAACGCGACTAAGTAAGCCGAAACCCAGAAATCAAAACCATTAAAAGCAGTGAGTGTTGAAAACATTGGAAAACCTTAAGTAGTTTAGTAATTTTCTTTAAAGTTCAAGTTATTATCTAAAAAATTTTGGCAGCATTTCCTTTGTAAAAACTAACCCCGAAATCGGGTACAAGGCAAGATATGAGTAAAATGATACACAATAAGAATAAAGCATCCCAAACGGGAGCAATTACGCCCAACGGCGGAAACAATCACCACAAGAGTAATATACGACGCCGTAGCGAAGAAATGAGTAATAAGTGAAAAACATCACAAATGATAAAAACTGCTTAAGTAAAGTCGGCTCACACGAGCTCGACACCAGAGTACAAATAATATACATCATTGTCCTCACACTGGTCTCTAAGTCAATACATGAAATAGTAGATGGAGAGTACTAGATACAAAAGTGTGTACAAATGGAAAATAACCGGATACCACAAACCCACCTAGCAGCAAACAGCTCACGCACCAACTGCCGTGGTATCCGTAGCCAAAAAGATATAAGAAAGCAGCCTGCCGCGACTACTCTGAGGGGCAACCTGCAAACACTGTGGCACAACGGGGGTGAGTTGCCAACTCGTGAATAGAAATAACATATAAAGGTAATCACAAGTATGCACGTACTGCGCTGCTCTAACATGTATAAACAGATAACATCTATATGATGAGCTGAGTATGCGATAATCATGCAAAAGTACTCTATCAGGTACTACAACTACATGATGCAATGCATAACAATGAATGCTGAGCATGGGATAAAATATCATCAACACGGAATGTCAACATGGAAAACTCCGGTGTTTACCAAAAACACCCTAAAACCCAGTACTCAGGCGCCATCACTCTATCCGGCCCTCAATCCTGAAATCCTCATAGAAGCGGGGTGCCCAACATCGGCACCTCAAAATAACAAGAAATACTCGCGTCCAGCATCGACACGCAAATCCTCATCTCTCAGGCGCCGCATACCAGATCGGCCCTTAGCATGTATCTCATATCATAACTCCCAGGCGGTATCCTCCGGATATCCGTCGGGTCTCCAACTGTCACCGGCAGGTAGTAGTCCCTCCGTTGGGCCCACCGTCTAACTATACGAGTATTCTTGCCCCGGGGTACCATACCGGGTCCACCATGTACCGGCAGACGGTGCCTACCACTCCTCGAATCGGGTATACCACACAAGCTCTCAGAACCGAGAAAACTCATGGTGGACGCACTAAAATATCACATCAAGAGAAACCGGTTTTTTTAAAATAAGGCATACTTCCTTGAAAAGGTATCACGGTTCTCAAATCTAAAAATCACATGAAATCCAACTCAATATGTAAATATGGATGCACCAAGGTGTATATATGCACCAATACGAACGTACAACATGTATGCGCACAAGTATGGGTATGCGAATGAGTATGTACACAAGTAACATAATCATGCCAAATCATATATGAGGTGAGCTACAATATATTGTTCATGGCAATTCTACAGTGTGAGTGTCATGGCAATTACTAACGGTGTGTGTGTAACATGCAGATTAGTGCTCGTGCAACATGAACCGTTAGTAACAGTGCGGTGTGTTATTGATTCTAAGTCCATATACATACATACATACATACATACATACATACATACATACATATATATATATATATATATATATATATATATATCAGGAAATACAGTATGCAACCAATGTATATGAATGCAAATATGCAGCTACTATAGCCTATCAAGCCCTGACGCATAACGCCATATGGGCGATTTCCCCGTAGATGTTAAATCTACTCACCATGGTCTCGTGCTAAGTGTAGCCGCCGACTTGCTTCCCCTTCTTCGCGGCGTCCGTCGTACTCGCCTGCGAACCTAGAATTACACAAGGAATAAGCATAAGCTAAAATCCTATAAAACGTGATACTAAAACAGTACGGAAAAAGTAGCGTCGCAAGCTAAACGCGTGAACTCGATACACTAAAACGAGCGTGTGCTAATCCCAGAACTACCCCGATGCGCTGCGATTCACAGATCCCACCAGACCATGACGAAGCGTACATGTCGCGCTAAACACACAACTCTAATTTAAGGGCAACAGGTCCCAGATTCTTATCTGGAAGAAAACCCAAAAAGCAAACAAAACCAAACAATGTAAAACCAACACAGACACTACCCTGCAAAACACTAACACCCACAGAACAGGGGGGGCCGGCGTCGCCGAATTTTCAAGGGAAGTCTCCGGTTTTTGTGTGGTGGAACAGGCTCAAACATCAACCCAAAACCCTAGCTACCCTGTACACTATTCTGTAATTGTTTGCAACACCAGAAAATAATCGTAGACATAGCAGATCGCCGTATTCTAAAATCTTGTTTAAAAACGTTTTAAAAACAATAATTTGGTACTAAAAGGTATTTTAGTGCAAACTGAAGAAAAAACCCGGTTTAAACAACACTAATAGCACTTAAATAAGTTAACCAAGCCATAAAATTTCCAACTTATCATAAACTTCACTAATTTCCCTTCATTAGCACTAAAACGCACAAAAATACGATTTTTAGCTAATTAAACTACAAGTTATGAATTAAGGTGCTAAGGGTGAGTTTAATACCTCCAAAAGATCCTAGGGAAACCTCACTTCCAGCCCTTGCCTTTAAAGGCACTGATTTGCCACAAAAATCCATAAAAGAGCCATTTTCCAAGGTTTTTGATGAAGAAAAGGTGAGCTTTTGTGTAGGGTTTGTGTATGGATCAAAGAGAAGCAAAAGACGAAGAAGAAGAAGATGTTGCTGTGGTTGCTGTTGCCTCTACAGGGAATGCAGAAATGAGAGGGAGAGAGGGAAAAAATGAGTGAGATAATGGTCAAAAGTCAAGCCCCACTTCTACTAGTGTGTGTGTATATATATATATATAAATATATATATATATATATATATATATATATATATCAATATATAATAATCGCTCTAGGCGTGATAAATGCAACATCACAGAAAAGTAATAAGCATCACAGAACAATACAGATAATCTGGGAGCCCCAGGTTTCCTTTGAGCCGCAATTGAAACCCGACGTTCCCCTGGTCATGTGGATAGCCTGTGCAATGAAAACCTAGACCCTTACAAGTGAGGCAAGTAACCCGCCAAAACCAGAAGCGAGGCAGCCCCCTTCAGCAAAGTGAATGGACCACCCAGCACTTCACGGAATCCGGTAACTTGAGCACCCCTCCTTGGGTAACCCGTACCCCCTATGAGTGCGGTGAATAGTCTGCCAATTCTAGAGTGAAGCCCCCTCCGTCTCAAAATCATGAGATGCGGGCCCGTTGCCCTCTAGAATTCGGCTATCCGTGCACTCCACCATGGGGTAATTCTAGTACAGAAAAGAAAAATATGTACAACGGTGACATCGACCTCAACCCGGTCGTGCCCCAAAAGAATAATATACAAACAGGCAGTGACGGCAGTCCACATGTCGGACGCTCGCCCCGCGATATCAAATATACAAATAAAACTAAACTGTACCAACATTGCATCCAAGCTATCCACCACGACAAATCCGCAACATCACAGCACAACACAGAACATCAACGTGAATGTCACGTTCGCAAACTTGTCTAAAAGAACATATAGCAATTAGACAAGTTGTACCGCTCGAATAACATTCACGGTCGCAAATAGTAATGTAAGTACTGTGAACTAACGTATTTAAAATTTCGATTGACAAAACTTCCCAAAATGGCCCCAAGTGCAAAACCCAGCACTCAAACGAATCTGGGCCAAAACAAAATATTCCAGAAACCACAATTCCATATGAAAGATATCCAGAAGAAATATGGTGCACTGTTGCCCCAAAACGGCGGCGGAACCGCGGTTAACACATCGGTTGTGCGGCGGTTCCGCGGCAATTTTGTGGGTTCAGTGGCCCAAATTTCTTCTGCAGTCTTAAAAAAGCCTGCACGATTTTCTGATACACTGAAAATAAATTTTCGACCACTTTTAAATTTCGACAGAAACTTCAAGGATGGGATTGCGGTTTTTGAAAATTCCGTCGATCGATATTTTAAACATATTAGAACAAGCTAGTAAGGGGTTAATGGCATGTCTTTGATATCATATAAGTCTACGGTAGCGTCCCGGGCGTCAATCCGAGGCCAAACGCGGAACAAAAACTTTTATAAAACCAGCGCTAACGTAGGCTTTCACCCGGATCGTACCATTAACTCTAAACTATCTAACTACAAAGATGATAGATAGGCTATACCGATCGATCCGTGTCCTTCGGTCTTTAGCCACCATCCTTAGCTCCTTGCGGCATCTCCGATCTTGCTCGACTCCGGTCTTCTCGTCGAAGTGGCACTACGTCAAGGAATCTTTTTACGGGCTCCCACTTCAAAACCGAAGCAACTCGGACATGAAGTTTGCTAGCCGATATGTCCAAGGTGAAGTAGAGAATGTGTGTGATTACTTTGTCTCATGACATCCATTATTCTCAACACATGAGATGGTATGGATGGAGGTGGAAGAAGAAGCCATTAATGGAATTTGTGAGCACAAGAAGAAAACTAGTGAAGAAGAAGAAGAGCTTGTTTATTGTGTGTGATGAAAAATGTGAGAGCTCTCTTCATAATCTCAAGATCAAGCCCCACTATTAGTGGCTGGCCTCTCTCTCTCTACATATCAATTCCATACAATAAACAATCAAGAAAATTGACATGACACAAAAAATAACACCATGAGTCACCAAACATGCACATGCCATATTTAATGCTCTTCATCATGACTTGCACTCACAATTTCCACCTAATAAACTTTAAACCAAAAGTTTAAATCAATAAATAGAATGGCATCTTCTAAAGTAAACTCGTGATGGATCATAAGAATACCCCTCATCTGTATATACATACCTGCATCCGCATTCCGACTGAATACGAATACAATGAGACTAAACTAATCCGACAAATCTAATACTAGGATCCGGCTTAAACCAAAACCCACTAGTATGATCCGTCCGATCATGATCCGTGCACAAGTGCATGTATATGATCGAACCCTGCCATAAAACCATACGGCCTCTACAACGTTTCGCCCGAACTAGGGAAACTTTCTGTGGGGGACTCTAAATACTCGTCAATACGCTGGCAGTGGGTTTAACCACAAGCACGTCAGTGGTACTAGCTGTACGTAACGGCTGCCTATGTATTGAGCGAAAGGGAAGTTGACGAGCGGACTCATCCTGAAACCCTACTGAGCCTATCTGTGACAATCTCCGTATAGTCCGGTTTGTTCATCTATGAGTATCGCATATCGGGCCTAGGGGGATGGTAAACGTCAGACCCCCAATAGCAGTATAAGTCGTGTCGGAGTGTAGCCCAGAACACCTTGAGAAACTATTGGAATACCTACCAGCAAATCTCACTTGCCTTGGCCAAGGACTTTGTGTAATGGCTCTCCTAAACACAGCGCGATATCAACCCCCAATACCGGGAGAGACGAATCATGTCTAACCGCCACTGCCTCCAAGTGCTTCGGGACTGCACCCAACTACTACCTGTTTGCACGACTGCTTTGAGCCGTGGTAGGGTAGGAATCAAAGAACAGTGGGAACATGGTTGAGAAAAAACAGCAGTGTCAAGTCAACGGATTAAGCTGTACTCATGTCACTTGGGAACTACTCCTGACGATAGGTATAGTACCGATCAACAGTGCCCCTTGTTCTCCTCCGAACGGCGGCCAAGACGTTAGGACGTCTGTGCCTGAGGTTCGGGGCAGATGCTATTTGGTTTTATCCGTCCATCTCTCCGAAGATGCCAAGTTGATTTATGGCACCGTGTATCGGAGGTTTAGACGGATGCGGCCGATGTAGCAGACTTCGTCAGATTCCCCCTCAGGGTGAGGGGTTTTTGATTGTGGGGACGCTCTTCCCTGCAGGCGCAAGCCCCTGCAGTTAATTACGCTACCGCATCGCGGTAACAACTTTCTCCTTCTCCAGAATTTCACTTCGTGTCGTGTGTGTTTGTTTTGTTTGCGGTTGCCCGTGGATTGTATACGGAGACTGAGTAATGCCGTCGCCCGTAGGACGTGGATTAGTCCAAATCCGTATTTACTTAGATTTGGGTTTGGTGTTTTTTGGTTTAAGGATACATTAGTCGCGTTGCGGCTAAGATCAACTTAAACGTTCGTCAAGGATATGTTAGTCCTGTTTTGGACTAAGATCGACTTGACGTAGTGATTGATTTAATTGTCTGGCCGTCGGGACTCGTCACCTCCCTGACGTCGTTGAGGGATTACAACGACAAGCGTCAGAGGAGTTCAGAGATGTACCCTTGAACCAAAATTGATTTGGAGTTTTATTGTTTATTTAAATATCTAAGGACACATTAACCACATTTGGGGCTAAGATCAACTTAGACTGGACCGTTTAGATCCGGCAAAAGAGCGTTCGGGCTCGATTGCGCCAGTTTAAGGACGTGGTGGTCCAATATTAGTTTAGGGACGTTTCGGTCCGTCGCCAGTTTAAGGACGTAGTGGTCCATCATTAGTTTAAGGACGTTTCGGTCCATCGCCAGTTTAAGGACGTAGTGGTCCATCGCCAGTTTAAGGACGTAGTGGTCCGATATTAGTTTAGGGACGTTTCGGTCCAATATTAGTTTAAGGACGTTTCGGTCCGATTTTTAGTTTAGGGACGTTTCGGTCCGATTTTTAGTTTAGGGACGTTTCGGTCCGATTTTAATGTGTGGACGTTGGGACTCGTCACCTCTTTGACGTCGTTGAGGAATTACAACGACAGATGTCAAAGGAGTTCGGAGATGTACCCTCGAACCGGTCGTGAATTGGTTTAGAAGAGCCATTTTGCTCAATCAATTTAATTTTAAGGACTTACAGCCAGGATTGGGTTAAGTCCAATTTTCATTTTAGGCTTTACCTGACTGAAAGAATCAATCCAAATAGGTCTCTGCCTCTTTATTATTCTTGCAGTTTGATTTAGGCCAGGCCCTCAAGAACTTCCCAAACAGGGCTCTGCCCTTTTATTATTTTTTTTGTGATTTGATTTGGGCCAGGCCCTCAAGAATTTTCCAAACAGGGCTCTGCCCTTTTATTATTTTTGTGACTTGATTTGGGCCAGGCCCTTTTAAATAATGAGTTGCAGGAACTCAAGAATCTTCAGATTGAAGAACAAAAGTGCATAGCACTTTTGATCTAAATTTGGATCAAAAGAGAACAAGTTTTTCTTCTTGTTTTCTTTTCACAGAACCAAGGGTTCATATCAAGTGCAAGGCACTATTTATCTTTTTTTTTTATTATTCCCTTTTTTAATCTTCTGTTCTTCAGAAATTTCACCTTTACCTTTTTTTTGTGTTCTTGATTAATCTTCAAGAGTTCTCTTTTTTTTTTAGAAGTTGATTCTTCTTCTTGATTGATCCTCCTTGATGATTTGAATGAGGTCTAGGCTCTTATTTATAGTGCTCACAAATTTGTTAAATTTGTTACCAAGATCTTTCCTGAATAATTTTGGGAATTTTCCCACCATTGGATCTCTGATCCAAGGGTCCCTGTTTTACAGAAAACAGAAAAGATTCACTTAAATTTTCATTCTGTTGCTGCGCAACTCACCAGCGCGTGACACGTGTCGCGCATCCGTGCGCTTGCGCAGTTGCAATTGCGCAACTGCGCAGACACGTGTCGCGCATCCGTGCGATTGCGCACCTGCGCAGACACGTGTCGCGCATCCGTGCGCTTGCGCAGTTGCGATTGCGCGACTGCGCAGACACGTGTCGCGCATCCGCGCGCTTGCGCAGTTGCGATTGCGCGACTGCGCAGACACGTGTCGCGCTGCCATGCGTTTGCGCAGTTAAGTCTTAATTATGTTTTCTGAAGAGCCTTGCTCTGATGGGACGCACTGTCTCGGGCGTTACGCTGCCGAATCAGCTTCTGCCATGTGGCAAATTGCGCGCTGCGCACGGGAACCGAAGCGTTGCTTCGAATTTTGAATTTTCAAAATTAAGTAGAGCCTTGCTCTGATTGGGGGAAACATATGCCCCCCCACCGTTGCGCTCACGTGGCGCGCGCGTGAGTGCAGCGGTGGCAAGATCCTGACCGTCGGATCTAGGGGTCAAGTGAACAGGCGCAGGCGCCTATAAATAGGACCCTTGGTCCTTGGTAATTTTTTACCATTCTCAAAAAATTGAATTTCAGAGCCTTGCTCTTACTTGAGAACTTCCAGAGCCTTGCTCTTGTGATTTCCTTAAGAACTTCCAAGTTCTAACTTCAGAACCATTATAGGTAAAATTAAATTAATTTAATTTAAATTAAACTTAATTAACAGAGCCTTGCTCTTATAGATCTTTGATCTAAAGGAAACCCCTTTGGGGTTTCTTCAACAGAGCCTTGCTTTTATAGATCTTTGATCTAAAGGAAACCCCTTTGGGGTTTTTATTCACAGAGCCTTGCTCTCAAAAATTTGCAGAGACTCTGTTCTTAGGTTTTAACCCATGAACAGAGCCCGGCTTCATAAATCAACTAGAAAACTTTTTTTAAAAGTTTCCATGGATCTTTAAGATCCCAAAATTTTAATTCTTAGGAGTTATAAATTTTTATTACTACTGCAGAGCTAGGCTCTTTTTTAAGAAGTTTTATTCCTTTGAAACAGGAGTTTGACAAATGTCACTCTGTGGCAGAGCTTTGTTCTGAAAAGAGGAGATCTTCTCCTTGTCTCTAGGGGTCCCCCCCAATGAGGATATTCTCTTGGGGGTCTTTTTTATTGACTGATAGTCTCATCCAATGGTGGGATTGTCTCATCAAATGATGCGCCGTCATCTTGATTTTGTGGGTCCCCCTTTGGTCCCCTACCCGCTGCATCACAGTGTGGAGCAAGATTTTTATTTATTATTATTTTTTTTATCATTATTTTTTTTAAGGTTTAAGCGTCAGGCCACTAATGATATATATATATTTTATGCAGGAAAGATGTCTGACGACTTGTCTTTTCCCTTCATTCGCTCAGAAGGAGGGTTCCCACATGCACCAGTGGACCGGGTAGTGTTCGCCTTGATTAAAGATCACGATCCTGAGTGCAAGAGACTTCACCTATGGGGAAGGTGGTACAGCCAGATTATCCAAGGCCGCCGCAGTTTTAGTTCCGCCTCGCCTTCCGAACCCATAGTTACGATCCCCTATGCGGACAAACCCCCGGTGGAGTATGCCGTGGAGGTTAAAAATTGGAATTCAGACGACCTACTCCAGCCTGCAATCGGCGCTATTCCGGTACAGCCGCCGCCGGCCATAGATATCTTGGGAAGGCGAATCTGTCAGGGTGAAGCACGCCCTTGGGGACAGGCTTACAATATTGGATTGAATCCGCGACCGCTTGCTGGATACCTGCCATGGGCCCGGTACATTTTAGCGGCGAAAAGAGCTCACCTGACGAAGATTGGTTTATACTCCGCCGTCTACGTCTCGCTTTTCGAGTATCCTACTCCTCCAACGTGGTGGACAAAGGCCTTCATTGAACAATGGAATATCCCCACACATACTTTCCTGGCAGCGGATAGGGAAGTTTCCATTTCTCTAGAGGAATTCGTTGAGCTTTCAGGTTTACCGGCGAGGGGGAGCACTACGAAGAGCTGCTTCCTCCTGACGAGTACGTCTTTGCCACCAAGCAGGTGGTATTCGACTTAACTCCGGAAAATGCTATTCAGCATCAGCATCCGGGCCTGGTGAAGGTATTAGAGATTTACGAGGAGCTTCATTTGGAATTGGGCAACCGAGGAGTTAGTTTCGCGGACTTCATTGCTCGTTTTATTCGCCCGGAATTTTTATCAGAGCAGGGTGAGAAGTTCGCCCAACTTGCCGACCCTTTTGGTTTCGGCCTGGACCGCCGACCTTCATCGGAGATTGATCAGCGAAGTTTTTACCTTCCCGGCACCGCTAGCGTCCCTTTCTCAGAGATCGCCGTTCCTGGCATGGATGAGGAGACCTTCTTCATAGGGTTCTTGGGTCTGTGGCTGTGCAGCTTCGCGCTTCCCATGCACCCACGCCTCATGCGGTCTTCTGTCTTTTACCCGGCGCATCGAATGGTGGCCGGTCTGCAGTTATCAGTGGGGATCGCCGGGTTGGCTTACCTCTACAATGGACTTAGCGTAGCGGCGGACGCTAATGAGCCTGGGGTACAGCCTTCTAACTTCCCGATGCACTACTTCACTTCTTGGATGGAGCTGCATGTTCGAGGAGTGTTTGGTGCCCACAAAACTCCTCCATTCTTTGAGAGATTCAAACTTCTAAGAGTCATGCGATTGGTCGGGGCTTCCATCGTGTTTGCACCTCCGCGGGAGTCTAGGGGACTGCTTCTGCGTTCGCATCTAGTCGGGGCGAAGACCTCTTTTGTGGATAAGGTCATCACCATGGGTTTCGAGACCACTAAGTCGGTGGTGCCGCTGCGTGATGACTTTAAGGGCGGTGTCTCCGTGTTGAAGGCTCGGGAAATCCTCCACCTTTATTCCATTCGGCCGGGCTACTTGGTATTTAGGCAGAATGAAACGGCCCTCTTCATGAGGTATAACCCGCATCGATTTGCCCGGCAATCGAGTTATAACCAAGGAGTCCCGTTGGAAGCCTTCTTGGGAACACCTGCAGTCGGTCCAGAGGGAGTATGGAATGCGATGCATCACTTCATCCGGCTCAATACAGGCTCCTACTTTTTTATCAGTGAGCCCAGCTGTACCCCTAAGATACTCAATTCGTATGTGGCCTGGTACGCGCACGCGATGGGCCCAATCATCTTGATGGAGAAACGCCTATTGGTCGATCGTAGGGCTGCGCCTCCCGGCGGCGATCGCAAGGCTCCATTGCAGCCCAGGGTTCAGGTTATCCCTCCGACGAAAGAGGCCGGAGCTGATCGACCACGTGTGTTGGCCCCTCCGCGTGGACTGCCACTGCCTACTACGGTGGATGCCCCAACGGCGCCCCGTGCTCCGACAAAGACGGTTAAAGCGGCATCGCCGGAGTCGGGTGTAGGAGCGGACATCGGGACTCGCTGCCCGAAAGTGACTGCCAAAACTGGCAAGCGCAAAGCTGCTCCGAGTGGATCCAAGGCTGGTGGACAGAAGAAGAAGAAGTCCACCTTATCCCTCGACGCGATCCTTAACTTAGAACCCGTGGCTCATCCTGCCGAGACTATATGCGAGTACGGCAGCAATGAGGGTTTCGTGGTGGACCCTGAGGACACCAATCTAGCCGCCGCCATTGCAGCTTCGGAGCGATCGGCGAGGCTCGAAGCAATGTTAAGCAGACTCGCTGAGTCAGGTAATCATCAGCCTCCTTATTTGTCATTTTATCCCACTTTTTATTATTATCTTTAGCTAATATTTGCCTCATTTTCAACAGGTGTTTCTACTGAAGAGGCCATTGCTGCTTCTCTGAAGACCTTCCAGGAGGAGGAGAAGAAGCGTGCCCTAGCAAGCGTCGGTATGTTTTACCCTGTTCTCTTTTATAAGGAAAGTTTGTTGTCTTTTTATGATAGTCAACCTGATCTTCTTTTGTTTCTTTGCAGGGGTTGTATTAATCGACGCGAGGGTCCTTCCCAAGCCCGTCGTCGAAGTCCCGGCTTCGCTGCAGTTGCCACAAGAGCCTCAGCTTGATAGAGCGACGAGGAACGCCTTGAAGAATCTAGAGGCATCCCTGTATACGGGTGAAGAAGCCTTCCTTAAGGAAGCTTTGGTGGCATCTGTCTCGTCGGCTCGAGAGGAGCGGAAGCGGTCAAGACGCGAAGCTAAGGCACGCAGAGCTGCTCTGGCCGCAGGAGCGGGCCCTAGCACTATTCCTCGTGCCGACACTCCTTCTGAAGAGGCCCCTGCCGCCCTGTCTACTGCTCATAGGCAGGTGGCGCGCACGGTCCGGGATGCAAACGATAAATCCTCTTCAGGTAACTTTTCTTTCAGAACTCTGTTGTAAGAATTATCAAATCGTTGACTCATACGCACTCCTTTTCGCAGGGCCATGTCCGACTGAGGGGGAGGCGGAGACGACCGTTGAACCCAGGGGAGCGGAGGAAGCGGTACTTGCTGGACCCGAACCGACAGTGGACAACTTTGTCGGGGTCATAGGGCCTGGAGCCGAGATTGAGGAATCTACCGCGGAGAGGGTCATTGATGCCGCACCCGAAGTGGCGGCAGATGAGATGATTGTCTCAACTGAGCCGAAGGCGGTAGAGGGCGAGGTACTTGAGGCTGGGGACCTCTTGGTGCCGATGGACGGGGTAGCTGTAATCGCTGATTCTGAGGGAGCAGCAGGTGAGGCGGCCATGATTCCTGAAGACGAGCTAGGCGCTCCTTCTCAGGAATCTGGCAATGTTCCTATCTTGGCCCTCCCTGTCTATGGTCCCCCGCCGCCTGTAGAGCTTGAGAGCATAACAACAGTTCCCCTTGAGTCGGGTGATGAAGCTACAGGCGGTGGTCTTCCGTCAGTGGAGGAAGGGACTGCCTCAGTTTCCGCTGGCAGCTCGTCAGGTAAAAATTTTTTTAGTCAGCAGCGTTTCCCCTTTTTTTTGTATATATCTTGCGATCTCTTCTAACAAGCTTGTTCTTGCAGGTGCGGCCAGTACCGATGCTCCATTGCTCGAGGGGGCACCGTCAACTACTGCTTTGGCAGTAGTCACCTCCCCGCCTTCCCTTGTACCATCACGGATGTTGGAAGGTATGTATTCACGACTCATGCATTAATCTTTCAAAAATACGGCTTTTGTACTAACGTTACACCATTGTGCCTTTGCAGGAGTGCTTTTTGATCACTTATATCAAGTGTTGCTCCCGCACTTCTCTTTCCCATCCGAACTCGCTTCTCCCTCTGGTGGCGCCGGTGAGTATACTTTCACCATAATATCTTTATTTACCACTTTTTTCTAGCAATGGGATAATTTCTGACTTTTCCTTTTCTTTGTTGCAGTGCCACAAATTGAAGGAGGGGATGCAAGACCTGCCGCGCTACCGGCCCTTCCAGCTTTGCCGTCCGCTGTACCTGGTATAGTAAATTTCCTTTTGGTAACCCTTCAACATCTTTTGAACCATCGTTTAACTCTGTTTTGTTTTGCAGCTATTGTTCCGGCTCCGGTCCCCTTCGAGGCTCGCGTTCTTTCACCGGCAGGCCCCTTTTTGAGACGTCCGTCTTCAAAGGGTGCTGTGATGAGTCTAGGCATGCTGAGCGGGTATATCGAAGAGCTCAGCATGGACGCTCTCCCTTCTGCTGTCGATTTCGCTGTGGATGTTAACCCAATGTTAGCGGCGCTCGTAACTTTTCACGACGAAGGCGTCGTTGAATCTTGGGTTAACCACTGCAGGGAGATCGAGGCCTGTCTGTACCGGCTGGAGTTGACGCGCCCTTCTCCCGAAGTTTTAGCTCTGAGCACCCAACGCACAACTTGGCTCGAGCAAAGTACTTCGCACTCCCGCCACTTGGAGCAAGAAGCAGCTCAAAGACTAAGGGAATGCCAAAAGACCTCAAACGAAACGGCCCATCTGCGCGCTGAGGTTGAGGCAAATGCTGCCCAAGTGAAGACTATCTTTGAGGGTCTCTTGGAGCGCATCTCCCATGGGCTAAACTTAAAGCGGAAGCTTGACGTGGCTGAGCGTAATATCCCAAGTCGGGAGGCTGCTTATCAAGCCGTGAGGGAGCAGCTTGCATTGGTCTTGCGGCAACGAGCCCAAGTGGAGGCAGAGTTGACGGTGGTGGCCGAGCATGAGAAGGCGTGGAAAAAGATATGCGAGCGATTGCTAGATTTGTGCAAGACGCTCCCTTCCGAGTAGCTGCCCTTGTATCAATATACTTGTAATTTTCTTTTTTTTTGAATAAGATGTATGCATTCTTTATTCTTTTATACGATTCGCCATGTACTTGATTGAATTGATAAATAAAGATACACATTTTTTTTTGCAATGTCTTGTATCATTTCTTCGCTTTCTTCCTTCTCTTATTATCAGCATGCTGTTTTGATAAACATGATTGACAGGTAACAGAGTAAGCATTTTGGTTTCTTCAAGATATAACGATGGCTTAGGCTGCAGGTTCGGATCTGCTGCCTAAGACTTTTCAACTCTATGAGCCGTGAGGGTCTCATAGAGATTTTTCTCCCTACGGATCGAGAGGATCTCGTAAGTGGATTTTCTCCTTAGGAATCGTGAGGATTCCCAAGTGTAGTTTTCTCTCATAGGTCGAAAGGATCTTATGAGAGAATTTCTCCCTCTTACGAGTCGAGAGGGCTCGTGAGCGGTTGTTTCCCTCTTTGTCGAGAATCGACTTCAGAGAGTGAGACCCGTGAATAGTATGCAAGAGACCATTTAGGATTGACTTGCAGGATCCCATTGCCCTTCTTACGAGTCGAGAGGGCTCGTAAGCGGTTGTTTCCCTCTTTGTCGAGAATCGACTTCAGAGAGTGAGACCCGTGAATAGTATGCAAGAGACCATTTAGGATTGACTTGCAGGATCCCATTGCCCTTCTTACGAGTCGAGAGGGCTCGTAAGCGGTTGTTTCCCTCTTTGTCGAGAATCGACTTCAGAGAGTGAGACCCGTGAATAGTATGCAAGAGACCATTTAGGATTGACTTGCAGGGTCCCATTGTTCAGGAAGCAAGTTTTTGAATCCTTATTGCCCGAGATGTGAGTCAGAGAAGCTCTCGTCACGGAGTGTTTGTATCCGCGAGTTGAGAAGTTTTGCGAGGGATTATTTGTTTCCCAAGCGCCAAGGATTATTTGTGTCCCTGGGGTTTGAAACGAGTCGATGGTTCCCACGGGGGCGCTGGTGGCTCTGCGAGTCGACGCGGATCAGGAGGCTCTCGTCAAGGAGTGTTTGTATCCGTGAGTTGAGAAGTTTTGCGAGGGATTATTTGTCTCCCAAGCGCCAAGGATTATTTGTGTCCTTGGGGTTTGAAACGATTCGATGGTTCCCACGGAGGCGCTGGTGGCTCTGCGAGTCGACGCGTATCAGAAGGCTCTCGTCAAGGAGTGTTTGTATCCGTGAGTTGAGAAGTTTTGCGAGGGATTATTTGTTTCCCAAGCGCCAAGGATTATTTGTGTCCTTGGGGTTTGAAACGAGTCGATGGTTCCCACGGAGGCGCTGGTGGCTCTGCGAGTCGACGCGGATCAGGAGGCTCTCGTCAAGGAGTGTTTGTATCCGTGAGTTGAGAAGTTTTGCGAGGGATTATTTGTCTCCCAAGCGCCAAGGATTATTTGTGTCCTTGGGGTTTGAAACGAGTCGATGGTTCCCACGGAGGCGCTGGTGGCTCTGCGAGTCGACGCGGATCAGGAGGCTCTCGTCAAGGAGTGTTTGTATCCGTGAGTTGAGAAGTTTTGCGAGGGATTATTTGGTTGAAATGAACCGTTGAGGTTTGGCTTCGTCGTTCGACGGAATCCGCTGGGGAAGTATGGTTTCTTCTTTGTTTGCGCCCTTGGATTGTATACAGGGATCGATGTGATCTTAACTGTAGGGCCGAAGTTTCATCATTTCTTATTTTTGTTTTATTTTATTTCCGCGATACTCTATCATTTCAGCTTTTATATCGCGAAGGTCGCGATTGCCCAATCATTTCGGCTATTTTTCGCGGTGCCCAATCATTTCGGCTTTTTACTTTATCTTTACCCGTTGCTTTTCATTACGAGTTGCCCGATCATTTCGGCTATTTTGCATGCATACATTTTACTTGTTGCTTTTTATTGCAAGTTGCCCTATCATTTCGGCTATTTTGCATGCATGAGCGGCCTACTGGCTTTCGCCATAAACCTGAAATTGGACACCGATTTCGGCATCAGCACCGCTGCAACTGGAATATTGCCAGGAGCGAATCATCATTTACCTCCGTCATTGTCGAACAAAGGAGGCTTAGCGATCAGGGTTAGGGACCTGTCGACTAAGGCTTTCGATTTCATGAGCCGTGAGGGTCTCATAAAGGTATTTCTCCCTACAAGTCGTGAGGATCTTGCAGGTGTATTTTCTCCTTAGGAATCGTGCGGGTTCCTAAGTGTTCGTTTCCTCTGTAAGTCGTAAGGATCCTACAGGAGGGTTTTCTCCTCGTAAATCGAGAGGATTTACAAGAATTGTTCACCGTGCGAACATATCCCCGGTCACGGATGGGACTTGGTCAGGGAAATGTTTATTCACGCCCGTGGATTGTATACAAGGGTCAATATTGAACCACTTGTAGGGCAATATTGGAAGTTTGTGGGGGTTTGCTTAAGCACAGGTTTAGGTTTCCGTAACTTAAGATTTTCAAATCTCATGAGCCGTGAGGGTCCCATAAGAGAGTTCTCCTTACGAGTCGTGAGGATCTCGCAAGTGTATTTTCTTCCTAGGAATCGTGAGGACTCCTAAGTGTGTTGCTCCCTTGTGAGTCGTAAGGATCTCACGCAGGTGGTTTCTCCTTACAAGGTCGAGAGGACCTTATAAGTGTCTTTTAACGAGGTTGTGCCCTTTCGGGTTTTCACAAACACTCGCCGGTAGTCCTGCTGTTTTTACTCACGGAGCCCTTTCAGGTTTTCATCCGTGCCCATTTTGCTTATGGACATACCTTTTTTTTTTATTATTCTTTTTATTTTTATATATTTTTTTAACGAGGCCGCGCCCTTTCGGGTTTTCACGAACACTCGCCGGTAGCCCTGCTGTTTTTACTCACGGAGCCCTTTTGGGTTTTCATCCGTGACCCTTTTGCTTATGGACAAACCGTTTTTATTTATTATACTTTTTTCTCTCTTTTTTTTTTTTTGTCAGCCTAAGGATGCTGCGGTAGTAGTTTAAAGACGTTATGGTCTGCTATTAGTTTAAGGACATTTCGGTCTGCCGTTGAGAGGGCTGGCTACTGCTTATAAAGCCTGAGCTTAGGAAGATAGCGAGCGGACATAGTCGTCGTCATCTATCATTGACCTAAACTAAGGCTCGTTAAGCGTAGTATTTCTTTAGGAAGCGACCGTTTATTGGCCTGAAAGGCCTTTCACCGTGCATGTCCATGAGTAGATAGGCCCCGCCCTGGTAGACCTTATCAATGATGTACGGTCCTTCATAGTTTGGCTCAAACTTTCCCC
The DNA here is from genome assembly GCA_030015575.1 of Agapanthus africanus. NCBI lineage: Eukaryota > Viridiplantae > Streptophyta > Magnoliopsida > Asparagales > Amaryllidaceae > Agapanthus > Agapanthus africanus. The sequence goes on along the minus strand of CM057338.1, from coordinate 179,263,277 downwards.
GTTTGGCGCGATTGGGGATCATGGGCCTTTTGACGACTAGCACGAGTTCGCCTTGGTGGAATGTCCTCGGGCGGCTCAATCTTTCATATGAGCGCGTCATCTTTGCTTTATAAGCCTCCAGATTTTGCTGTGCTAGAAGCCGGATTTCATCAAGGGCGTCAAGCTCTTCAAACCGAAGGTGAGTATTTTCTTCGTCCGTCAACTCGTAATGGACTGCCACTCGTAGAGAGGGTAATTCTATCTCGAGGGGGAGTACTGCTTCCGTCCCAAATACCAACGCGTACGGCGTTGTGTTTGTGGCCGTTTTAAATGTAGTTCGATACGCCCAAAGAGCCTCTTGCAATCTTTCGTGCCAATCTCTCTTATTTCGTGACACCGTTTTCTTCATGATCTTCGTCAAGGTCTTGTTGAAGGCCTCAGCTAATCCATTGGCTCGCGGATTATAAACTGAGGAGTATCTCCAGTCTATATTGTGCTGTTGTGCGAAGCGGCTAATTTTATGACTTCGGTAGGCTGGCCCATTATCGGAGATGATCCTTCTTGGGGTTCCGAACCGGTATATGACATGCGTTTTGAAAAAATGGAGAATATTCTCCGTCTTCACTTCCCTTAACGGTACCGCCTCTGCCCATTTGGAGAAGTAATCAGTCGTCGCCAAGATGAAACGATGTCCCTTGGACGATGCTGGTTCGATAGGACCGACTATGTCAGTTCCCCACATTTCAAATGGCCAACTGGCCACCGTTGGATGTAATGGATTTGGGTGCTGATGGATGAAGTCCCCATGAATTTGGCATGAGTGACATTGCCTCGCATATTCGAGACAATCTTGAATCATCGTGGGCCAGTAATAGCCCATTCGTTTTATCTTCAACTTCATCTTAGGGCCTGCTTGGTGGGAACCGCAGAGTCCGTCGTGAACCTCTTGGACGACCCTTCTCGCTTCGTCAGGTCCTAGGCATCTCATCCACAGAGAATCGAACGACCTTTGGTACAGAGTATCATTGACGAAGGCAAAGGACAGAGCTCGTTTCATGAGCTGATGTCTTGTTGACGCTTCTTCAGGAAGTCGGTGGGACTTGAAGTAATCTATGAAGACTTCTCTCCAATCCTCAGTATTTTCCCAATCTTTTACTTGCAGGGTAGTCTGCTCGTTTGCTCCTTTTTCTTCGGATGATTCCCAAGATATTTCTGCTGGGGCAAGCACCCGACGGCTTTGTACCACGATTCTAACGTCGTCGAGGTTCTCGTCAGCCAGTTCTTTAGCAAGTTTGGCTAGTGCATCTGCTTTGCTGTTTTCCGCGCGCGGTATGCTTTCTAACGTGTAGGAGGGAATTTGGGTTAGCAGTTGCTGCACTTTTTCACCGTATTTTACCAATTCCGGTTTGCATGTTTGGTAATCGCCGTTCACTTGACTGATGACTAGTTGGGAGTCCCCGTATATGAGGAGGCTCTCAATTCCCATATCGATGGCGATCTCGAGGCCTGCTATCAAAGCTTCATATTCAGCTTCATTATTCGTTCTCGGCTCCGTTAAGGAGAAGGCGAAGCGCATTATTCCTCCTTGGGGAGTCACAAAGATGAGTCCTATCCCCGATTTGATCATTGGCATACTTTGTTTGTGCTTTTTCATAGAAGACGCTCCATCGAAATACAGCTCCCAGCGGGTATCACCACTGTCGATTGCGTCAAACGCATGTCTGTCTGGTAGATCGCAATTTAAAGGAGAATCGGCAGGTATGGGATGCTCAGCAAGGAAGTCAGCGATGGCCTGGCCTTTTACTGCCTTGAGAGGTTGATATGTTATTGAAAATTCCATGAGGAGCAGGGCCCATTTAGCGAGTCGTCCTGTTAATATGGCTTTTGACATTAAATATTTGAGAGGGTCCACTTTTGAAATCAGGCGGACCTCGTGTGCCAACGCGTAGTGCCTAAGCTTTGTTATTGCGAAGATCAACGCCAGGCAGTGTTTTTCAATGGGAGAGTAGTTGCTTTCTGCCCCCAGCAGGACTCGACTTAAGTAGTAGAGTGCCCTTTCTTTCCCTTGATCGTTCTCTTGTGCCCATAATGCGCCTAAGGAACCTTCGAGGGCGGTTGTATAAAGAATAAGAGGCTTCCCCTTAACCGGAGCAGCTAACACCGGCGGGTTCTGCAGGTATTGTTTGATCTCATCCAGTGCGCCTTGGCATTTTTGATCCCAAACGAATGGGGTTCCTTTCTTCATCAGGTGACTATAAGGACGACACTTTCCTGAAAGGTTGGCTATAAATCGCCGTATGTATGCGAGTTTCCCTTGGAGAGATCGCAGCTGTTTGAGAGTCCTCGGCGGAGGCATTTCCATGATCGCTTTAATCTTTGACGGATCTATCTCAATACCTCGGTGTCGGACGATGAATCCCAGGAATTTGCCTGAGGAAACCCCGAATGCACATTTAAGAGGATTCATCTTCAAGTTATATTGCCGAAGGCGTTGAAACACGGTCTTCAGATGCTCGAGATGTTCCTCGTATGATTTGCTCTTAACTACGAGATCGTCGATATAGCATTCGACGATTTCGTGTATAAGGTCGTCGAAGATCTTCGTCATGGCCCTCTGATAAGTAGCATCGGCGTTCTTCAAACCGAAGGGCATCACCTTATAACAAAATATCCCGAGAGGGGTCCTGAAAGCTGTGTGTTTCTGATCTTCAGGATGCATTTTTATTTGATTATACCCCGATGAGCCGTCCATGAAGGAGAAAACTTCATGAGTAGACGTGTTGTCTATCATCAGTTCGGTGACTGGCACTGGGAAATCATCCTTTGGGCATGCTTTATTAAGATCCCGGAAATCTACACATATACGCACCGTCCCATTTTTCTTCATCACCGGGATGATGTTGGCAATCCATTCAGGGTACTGAACTTCCTGGATGAAGCCAGAATCTATCAGCTTTTTGACTTCGGCGTTGATGCTCATCTCAAGCTCGAGTCGCATTCTCCTCGGCGCTTGTTTGACTGGCTTGATGTCCGGGGATATCGCCAATTTGTGTACAGCAATTTCTGGATCTAGTCCCGGCATTTCGGAATAGTTCCACGCGAAGCAATCTTTGTGCTGTAGAAGCACATCCTTTAACGCGGCCACCCTTTCTTCAGATAGCAGCTCGCTGATGAATGTCGGTCGCGGGTCATTTGCCGTCCCGAACTCGATTTTCTTGAGGTTATCTGCAGTAGTGTGGATTCCATCCTCCAGTTCTTTCGGAGCTGGGGGAAATTCTGAGATTACCTCATCGCTGCCGCTTTCAAAGCACCAAGGAAGGTTGTTCATGTCCTCGGACCCTTCTTTTAATATTGTTATCACATGGCAGGTGCGAATTTTCTGCCAATCCCAATGCGGAGTTGGTTCTATCCTTGTGTTTTCGGGTTCGTGCTTTTGCGGCGGCGCTACCCTCCAACTGTCAGACAACGCAAATTTGCCAAGCTGATATTGGTCCTCAACCCAATTCTTAAAGGTGAAACAATCTTCAAGCGGATGCCCTACTACTCGATGGTAAGAGCAATAATTTGGGTTGGAGACTTTGCCTGCTTGCTCAGGATGTTTAGACTCTGGCAGAGTAAGCATTTGATGTTTTAGAGCAAGATCAAGTATTTTCCTTGTTTTGTTCCGAGGAAATGAGTATGCTCGACCCATTTTCTTCATAAGGGCTAGGTCAATAACGCTCGACTCTCGGATGCGTGGCTTCTTAGCTCTGTCTTGTGGTTGTCGAGCACCTTTTCGGCCCCTCGACTTGTTTTTGCTTTCGCGTCGAACCCTTTTTGTAGCAGGCTGACGTGGGGCAACATCTTCGTTCTTTACTGCCTGTCGAAGGAGACGTTGTGTCTTGGCTTTCTCATAGATTGCCATTTCACGATCGTGATCATCTCGGGCTTTTTGACTCGCATCCTTTATAAGTTTGCTCATCTGGTCTTCAGACGATGGACTGGGAGGTCTTGCATCAGGAACTCTTGCTGATTCAGGATTAGCGTCTTCCCATTGAGCGTCCGCTTCTTCATCAAAGTTATACATGGCATAACAGCTGTTTATTAGCTCCCGTTTCTTTGAGCGAACATACCCGAGCCCTTTCGTTTCCGTTCTCCCGTTAGGCAGTTTGCATTGAGTTCCGGGAACGTTCCAGACCTTGTCATAGAATTTGGCTTTTCTGACGGTCTGTGTGAAGGACATCCCTTGGCGTTTCAGTAGTTTCTTCAAACCTTCAGTATAATATCTGGGAAGACGGATAGGCTGAAGCCTGTCGAGCGTGGGATCAGCGCCATGCCAAATTTCTTTTTCCACCTTGTTTTCTTCAGAACGGTAGAATAGGATTGCCTTCTCGCCTTTTCGTCCGGGAGGGATATAGAATGTCTGCAATTCTTCTACGCTGTTGGTGTCGAGTGCATCCAGTTCTTTGTAATGTTCAAGCGGCACCATGGTTACCTGCAGACTTCGCTCTTCATCAGTGGAAATCTGTATTGAAGGCCGAGCGGGGAATACAGCATGAACTTCATCCTCTGAATCACTACCGAAGATCAATGAAGGAACAGATGGTCCTGGCTTGGTGGACTGGGATGGACCTGAATAAATTATATCCTCCTCCTCCTCGGTGTCACTGCCGAAGACCGGGATGGTTGCGTTAGTTTTGTTCTCCGGTTTGTGACACCTTTCCGTGTCTTCGAAACTCGGTAAGAAGTATTTGGCATCTTCATACTTGCGAACTTCGTTCACGGAAAACGGATTCAACTCTCCTGCCACTGTGTACTCGAGGCCGTCCCTAGAATACTTCATGCACTGATGCTGTGTAGAAGGGATGATATTGTATTCGTGTAGCCATGGTCGGCCGAGTAGAGCGTTGTAGCACGTCTTGGCGTCTATAACATGGAATTTGATGTCTGTGACGAGCAACCCGAAGCGCAGCGTCAATATCACAGATCCAAGAGTCTTCGAGGATTGGGAATCGAAACCGAAGATAGTGATTTTGTCTCGGGCGAGGTGTTGGACACTCATGCAAATTTCCTTTAATACCCGCACATTGAGTAAATTAACAGACGATCCGTTATCGACCAGGATTTTACCTATCTTTATGTCGTGGCAATATCCCGAGACATAAAGGGGACGATTGTGTTCACATGTCCCGAGGAGGAGGTCTTCATCACCAAAAGCAACGTCGGCTGTATGCACCTCTTCCAATTCATCCTTCATCTTTTGTTCGGCCAGGAAAGCTTGGAATTGGTCCGGATCTTGTAGGGCCTTAATCAAAGAATCCCTCGCCTCTTTCGATAGTAATAGAGCATCAAGGACGCTGAGTTGTGAAGGCAGTTTCCTCAGATGTGCCAAGACATTGTAATCCACTTTACTCCTCTTTGGCGGGTTCTCGGCGTTTAGCTCTTCCAGAACTTGGTCATCTAAGACGATGTCTTCAGAGACTTTTTCTTTGCCCTTATCTTTTCTATTCGAAGGTCCAAGGTTCTTTTCAGGCAGTGTTCGATTCCGCAGCCGGATATTTTCGCAAACCACTGGCTCCTCCTCCTTTCCCGAAGTTGACTCTTTAAAGAGAGGGGCAAGTTCTAGCTCCTCATCAGAGTCGCTTCCAAATGTAGGCACTTGTGACCCGGTAGTGTTAACCATGTGACAATTGCCGGCGGTTCTTTCAGACTCTTTGGTCGTGTTTCTCTGTTCGCGACGAATCTTACGCTTTTCCCGTTTAAAGCGTTGTTGATTAGCGACGTATCCCTGCCACCATCCATTGAAAGCTTTGCAATCTTGGGTAGAGTGCGAGACCTTCTGATGATATAAACAGTAAAAGGGGTGCATTTCTACCGTGCCAGTAACTTTCTCTTCGGAGGGCGGTAGTTTCATGCCCATCGATATGGCCTTAGCAAACTTCTTTTTTATCTTGAATTGGCTTTTATCAGTGGTGGAGGCATTTTGCTCCAGCGGGATGCTCTTGGCTCTTTCCTCAAGTCGCTGGCGCTTGGCCCTTTCGAATATAGCCGTCTCGCGTTCTCGATCAGCTTTACTTTTTAATTGAGCTTCGCTAAGAAACGCTTCAATCATTTCGACCGATAGCTCCGGAGTTCTTGATTCGGTATCTGCCCCCAGTGTTTTAGTGCCAGAAACCTCTCCATCATTCGTGATCGAATGAGAGATCATATGACAGCTCGCCATATATTCCTCGGATTCATCCGATGAACTTTCCTCCTCATCCTCTTTTTGAAAGACGTGATCAAGGAAATCTTGGAGCGTAATGGGAGTCCGCGCCTTTTGGTTGTACTCATCCAGTGCGTCGATTTGCTTTTATAAGTCCGTGCGCTTGTCGCCAGGCTTCACGGGCTTCTTAGATTTCTTCTTCTTCTTTTTCGAAGATTTTGACGGCTGGCTATGAACGCTTGAACTACCACCATCGGTCTTCGGAGTCGGTCGTGGCTTCAACATCCCCTCAATAACCTGCGGTTCCAAGGGGTTCTTCCACTTGACCGCTGGGCAGGTTTGAAGATCATTTAGCATTCTCCTCGTTTTGGCTGATAATACAACCTCCCAGGGAGCCTCTTCAATGACGGAGCATGTTGCCCCCGGCGTATTCGTCCCCTTATAGGTGTGGGGCTGCGGAGGGTTCACCTTCCATTTGTCAGACAGCGCAAATTTGCCCTGACGGTATTGATTCTCAAGCCAATTTTTGAAAACGTAACAGTCTTCGATTGGATGTCCCAACACTCTAGGATAAGGGCAGTAATTAGGATCGTTGACGTCACTTGGTTGCGACGGACGTTTTGGATCTGGCAGATTTATGAGCCTGTTGCGCAATGCCAGCTCGAATAACCTCCTTGTTTTATCACGGGGGAAGGAGTAAGCACGTCCCATCCTGTCCTCAAGGGGTACGTATGGGCGCGTGTTGTTTGGACGAGCAACCGGCTTCGAATCGTTCGGTTGTTGTTGGGCATTAGCGACGACGATCGCTTTTCCCTTTCCTTTGACGTTTCGGGAATCTGGCTTCGGGAGAGGGGGTTTATGGCCCATCTGGTCCATCTGCGCCAATTTGTCGATCAAAGCCTGGAAGGAAGTCGGCTTGAAGAACATCATAAATTGTGAAATAGTTGCTTGTGGATCAAGGGTTCCAACAAACATTCCCACCGCAGGGGCTTCTTCTATGCGCTGTTCACATTTAGACCATAGATTACGCCACCGTATAGCGTACTGAACCCACGTCTCGCCGGGTTTTACCCTGGCGTTAATCAGTGCCGTCATTGGGGTACGCTCGCTGGCACTTGCAAAACGTTGGGTGAAGAGCAGCTCCATCTCCGCAAAGGTTTTAATAGAGTCGTTGGGGAGCTCGGAATACCACTCGAAAGCCGTATCTGATAAGCTTCCAACAAATTGGCGCAGCAAGAGCTTGTCGTCGCCTCCAGTGTTACCACAAAGCGCCCTGAATTGGGCAACATGTTGATGGGGATTGCCGGTCCCCTTGTAGACATGAAACTTAGGAATTGTGTAACCTGGCGGGTACTTGATTTGGTCATACCAGCCCGGATATGGCCGCCCCGTTTTTACAACGTGGCCGGCTGCTTCGGCCGCGTGATGAACTTTTATCTGCTGGGCTATATATTCGTCCAGATCAGTCTTAGAGATTGTATCCTCTCTAGCCGTTGATAAAACGGGCTGAGGGTTTGATGTCTCTCCTTTATCGTCTCCAAGGACGATCGGGGGTTCTTCAGTCGGGGGCTCTGGTTGTATCATCATTCCTATCATGTCCTGGAAGAGAAGGCCCATACGTTGTATATTGGCTGCTTGTTCAGCAGCCTCTTTGTCTCTCTTTTCGAGCACTCGGCGAAGGAATTCGGCGTCGGTCTCCTCCCCTTGACGTTCATCTGAGGATGTCTCAGGATTCTCTTTTGGCCCCGTGAGTGCGGCCATTGTAGTCATCATCTCCTGGAGCTTTTGTTGCTGCTCCTGAGACTTGGTCACTGACCGGGTAAGCGGTCGGTGACCCGTAGAAGTACGGCTTTCTTCTTTTCCCGAAGCCATATAGACCGTATGCACTGTTATGCCCCCTGACTTGGGGCGTTTAGGTTCACCGCTTTTAGACTTTGTCAGTGTCACGGGAGCTTTCTCTGGCCTTTTCCTTTTATGGACCTTTGATGTTGAAGGAGCCGTTGAAGTGGGCATCCTAGCATTTGTTGCCCCCTGCCGTTTAATGGGGGGGTTCTTGTCTTTTTCCACCTTCGCCCTTTTCTGGCGACGGAAATGGTCTGAGTCAATCACGGAGTCTTGAACCCTCCGCCAAACTTTATAAATTTTCGACGACAGCCGTTGAGAGGGCTGTTCCTGTTTTGCCTCCGGAGCTTTCTCCACGGGCGGAGGAGATCTCTTCAATATGGCGATTGGGGAGTTCTTTCTCACTTTCCTCAGTAATTTAAAGCTGTTCCCAGTTGGAACAGCAGCGTTGACCTCCGCCACTGGAGCAGGCGGGGTTAGCCCTGAAGGGGAGTTGCCCCCTGTTTTCCTTACTCATTGCCAATGACGACGTCGCGCACGACGAGCCATTGGGACTGGCTCGGAAATCGAGATAGTTTCTTGTTGCCCCCTGTCTGGGTGTGGGGTAACTGCCGATGTCAGCCTATCAAAGACTGATGCTTTTTGACCAGCTGGAGGAGGAGTAGGAACCGTCAATCTTGTGAAGACCGACTTTCTGATAGGAGAAGCCGCTTCAACGACTTCCGAAGCAGTGGCCGTTGCCCTCTTTGGGACAACCACTTTATGATCCTGACCTAGCCTGGTGAAAACAGAGGCTGTCAGCTTAGTAGCGGGCGACCCGTTGACAGGGGTCGTGGTAGCAATGAGCCGGTCGAACACCGACTTCTTGTTCGCTTCTGGTGCGGATATCGGCATGGAGAAGCTTGTAGGTGGGACCATGGTCCCGAAAAACAAGCCGGTGGTGGCCTGAGTCACCTGGTCTACCGGCAGAGTCAGGAAGGAAGCCGCTTGGGGCCCATATGCTACACCTCTCGGTGAGGTGGAACGTCCGCTGCAGTGGCATTTCGAGCAGTTGGTGCAGTTGGTGGCCATTGAATCTTGAATTCTGCGCCAGACAAAAGACCAAATCTTAGCAACTTGAAATCCGAGGACAACCATTTAACAAACCGCGATTGGTTCGCGAAGACGACACACGAAGTGTGGAGTGGAAAGAGGAAAATGTCCCACCGGGCGTGCCAGAATCTGTTCCCCTCCGAACGGCGGCCGAGACGTTAGGACGTTTGTGCCTGAGGTTCGGGGCAGATGCTATTTGGTTTTATCCGTCCATCTCTCCGAAGATGCCAAGTTGATTTATGGCACCGTGTATCGGAGGTTTAGACGGATGCGGCCGATGTAGCAGACTTCGTCAGATTCCTCCTCAGGGTGAGGGGTTTTTGATTGTGGGGACGCTCTTCCCTGCAGGCGCAAGCCCCTGCAGTTAATTACGCTACCGCATCGCGGTAACAACTTTCTCCTTCTCCAGAATTTCACTTCGTGTCGTGTGTGTTTGTTTTGTTTGCGGTTGCCCGTGGATTGTATACGGAGACTGAGTAATGCCGTCGCCCGTAGGACGTGGATTAGTCCAAATCCGTATTTACTTAGATTTGGGTTTGGTGTTTTTTGGTTTAAGGATACATTAGTCGCGTTGCGGCTAAGATTAACTTAAACGTTCGTCAAGGATACGTTAGTCCTGTTTTGGACTAAGATCGACTTGACGTAGTGATTGATTTAATTGTCTGGCCGTCGGGACTCGTCACCTCCCTGACGTCGTTGAGGGATTACAACGACAAGCGTCAGAGGAGTTCAGAGATGTACCCTTGAACCAAAATTGATTTGGAGTTTTATTGTTTATTTAAATATCTAAGGACACATTAACCACATTTGGGGCTAAGATCAACTTAGACTGGACCGTTTAGATCCGGCAAAAGAGCGTTCGGGCTCGATTGCGCCAGTTTAAGGACGTGGTGGTCCAATATTAATTTAGGGACGTTTCGGTCCGTCGCCAGTTTAAGGACGTAGTGGTCCATCATTAGTTTAAGGACGTTTCGGTCCATCGCCAGTTTAAGGACGTAGTGGTCCATCGCCAGTTTAAGGACGTAGTGGTCCGATATTAGTTTAGGGACGTTTCGGTCCAATATTAGTTTAAGGACGTTTCGGTCCGATTTTTAGTTTAGGGACGTTTCGGTCCGATTTTTAGTTTAGGGACGTTTCGGTCCGATTTTAATGTGTGGACGTTGGGACTCGTCACCTCTTTGACGTCGTTGAGGAATTACAACGACAGATGTCAAAGGAGTTCGGAGATGTACCCTCGAACCGGTCGTGAATTGGTTTAGAAGAGCCATTTTGCTCAATCAATTTAATTTTAAGGACTCACAGCCAGGATTGGGTTAAGTCCAATTTTCATTTTAGGCTTTACCTGACTGAAAGAATCAATCCAAATAGGTCTCTGCCTCTTTATTATTCTTGCAGTTTGATTTGGGCCAGGCCCTCAAGAACTTCCCAAACAGGGCTCTGCCCTTTTATTATTTTGTTTGTGATTTGATTTGGGCCAGGCCCTCAAGAATTTTCCAAACAGGGCTCTGCCCTTTTATTATTTTTGTGACTTGATTTGGGCCAGGCCCTTTTAAATAATGAGTTGCAGGAACTCAAGAATCTTCAGATTGAAGAACAAAAGTGCATAGCACTTTTGATCTAAATTTGGATCAAAAGAGAACAAGTTTTTCTTCTTGTTTTCTTTTCACAGAACCAAGGGTTCATATCAAGTGCAAGGCACTATTTATCTTTTTTTTTTATTATTCCCTTTTTTAATCTTCTGTTCTTCAGAAATTTCACCTTTACCTTTTTTTTGTGTTCTTGATTAATCTTCAAGAGTTCTCTTTTTTTTTTAGAAGTTGATTCTTCTTCTTGATTGATCCTCCTTGATGATTTGAATGAGGTCTGGGCTCTTATTTATAGTGCTCACAAATTTGTTAAATTTGTTACCAAGATCTTTCCTGAATAATTTTGGGAATTTTCCCACCATTGGATCTCTGATCCAAGGGTCCCTGTTTTACAGAAGAACAGAAAAGATTCACTTAAATTTTCATTCTGTTGCTGCGCAACTCACGAGCGCGTGACACGTATCGCGCATCCGTGCGCTTGCGCAGTTGCAATTGCGCAACTGCGCAGACACGTGTCGCGCATCCGTGCGCTTGCGCAACTGCGCAGACACGTGTCGCGCATCCGTGCGCTTGCGCAGTTGCGATTGCGCAACTGCGCAGACACGTGTCGCGTATCCGCGTTCTTGCGCAGTGGCGATTGCGCGACTGCGCAGACACGTGTCGCGCATCCGTGCGCTTGCGCAGTTGGGATTGCGCGACTACACAGACACGTGTCGCGCATCCGTGCGCTTGCGCAGTTGGGATTGCGCGACTGCACAGACACGTGTCGCGCATCCATGCGTTTACGCAGTTAAGTCTTAATTATGTTTTCTGAAGAGCCTTGCTCTGATGGGACGCACTGTCTCGGGCGTTACGCTGCCGAATCAGCTTCTGCCATGTGGTAAATTGCGCGCTGCGCACGGGAACCGAAGCGTTGCTTCGAATTTTGAATTTTCAAAATTAAGTAGAGCCTTGCTCTGATTGGGGGAAACACCCCTGCGAGTCCGTCCGGTGTACTCGTAACCCAATGAGCACCTGTATACTATCTTAGGTGAACCAACTGACACCAATGGCTTATGAGACCAGCCACCGCCCCTCGTCGGGGTCTCGATCCGTATACACCAGTCTACTCATGGAGTATTGATGCCCAGTCTCGAAACTCCCACGACTAGGGACACTTTAAGGATGTGCTTATAGACTACCCAACTCTCACGTATATGATCGCCATCATACTGCTGGTAGTCAAGCAAGAATCTTATGGGCTCTATCAACGTATAATAGTGATCTATAATGTCACCTGAAGCATGTACACGATGATAAAGACAAACCAGATAGCATACTATCATATCGAGTAAGACTGTTCTACCGGTATAGGTCCTCCCCGAATAATTGCAATCACGTGCCTGCGATCTAATAATTGACTTTGAGGGCACTATATCCAACAGTTAGAAAAGACATAAGATACTTAAACATGCTGATAAATGTAGTAATTATTCGATAAAAGCAGCTATCTACCAAAATGATGCAAGAGTATTATAAGGAAGTTGGGGGAAAAAGTGGTGGTTGTATCTAAAATACTTAAACTTGTCTTCTTCTTTTTCTATAGACAGAGTGTTTTTCACAAGTTTTTTTGAAAAATGGGTCCAACGCTCTACGCTTGAAAAGCAATAAGAAAAACTGTCATGTCCCGCTTCTCAAAATACGGAATACGAGGGGTTGACAAGGCCAGTCATGCTCCTACGGTCAAGGAAATATCCTGCCGTAGTCAAACTTCGGCTTCTAGTATTACGTGGTAATCAGTAATCAATGCACAGGTAAAGAGAAATGCAGTCACTATTTCTATCAACAGATATAAAACTAACCAGATAGAGATCAAGGGAAAGATAGCGCTGACATCGCTGATCTAAATGTGCGCAAAATCCTCTAGGTTCGACAGATTGATCCGAGCTAAGTCCACTTCTCACTATGAGCATGCATACTCAGGTCATCAGAGTGACACAATAGCAATATATATATATATATATAATGTGCAATGTGATGAACATGAAGCAGTAAATATAGAACAATGATGCGAGCATGAAATAATCGGTACATGCAAACAATAAAGCAGGTATATCGAATCAGAAATCAATGCATATCCATGTCACTAAACCTATTAGTCTCTAAGTTTCACTGTCCAGGTCGCTAAACCTATCGTCAGTCCAAGTGTGAGCGTCAACCATCGCAGGAGTATCTCCAACCCAAGGGTAGGCCCCAGGGGCAAGGGAACACGGGCCCGAATCACGCTCGCTAATGTTTCCCCCAATCAGAGCAAAGCTCTGTTCAAAATTTCAAATTTTGAAATGAAGCAGCGCTTCATAGCAGCGCCAGCGCTGAGAGAGTCAAAGACTCTGAAGTAGCACCCACGTGCAAAGCACATGAGCGCTAGCGCTAAGAGCGCTGCATGCTAAGCAGCGCATTACGTGCAAAGCACGTAAGCGCTAGCGCTAAGTGCGCTGTATTCTAAGCAGCGCACCACGCGCAAAGCACGGGAGCGCTAGCGCTGGAACTAAACGTTCCCAACCGTTGGATCAAAGATCCAACGAGCATGATTAAAAATCATCAATTAACCAGAATAAAATTCTGTTAAGGAGAGATTCCTCAAAATCTTTCCAAACAAAAAGATTGTGCTCTGTAAATCAGAGCACCGTTGGATCAAAGATCCAAAGGTGATTAAAAATCACCAAAATACAGAATAAATTCTGTGTAGGAAAAAGATTTCCCAATCTTGTTAAAAACAAGAAGATTGCCTTCTGTAAATTAGAAGCCCTTGGATCAAAGATCCAACGATGGGGAAATCCCCAAATCAATCGGAGAAAAGATCTCCTTAACCGATTGAACAAATCAGCTTTGCCCTATATAAAGGCCCCAAGACTTCAAGTCTAAGAGAGAGGAACCCCCCCATAAACTTTAAGAAATCTCATAAAGAAGAGCAAGCTCTCGGTAGAAAAAGAAAATTCTCTTTAAGGTAAAAAGAACAGAAAGATGAAATCGTCTCATATCAAAAGAAGAATGCACTTCTTTTCTTTAAGATCATAGATCTATAATACCAAGGTCTTTCACAAAGAGATCAAAATATCTCATCACAAAGAATAAGAGGAAGAACTTAACCTTCTTCAGATCATAGATCTATAAGATAAATTATATTTCAGAGATCATGAACATCTCATTATAAGGGGGGAGAATAATTCAATTCTCTTAGATCACAGATCCATAAAGGCAAAGCCTTTCACCAAAATAAGAGATTGAAACATCTCCTATAAAGTAAGAACTTTGTTTTTAGAACCTTGTTCTTAGAACCTTGAGACAAAGTTTCTTATAAAAAGAGAATTTAATTCTCAGAGCGCAAAATTGATCTAAGTTACATAAAAGAAGAGCCCTAGCGCTCCAATTTAAAAGGAGCGCTTCAGCGCTCCACATTTTGCGCAAAGCGCTGCAGAGCCTTAGCGCTCCTATTTTAAAAGAGCTTCAGCGCTCCACATTTAGCGTAAAGCGCTGCAGAGCCTTAGCGCTCCAAATTTAAAGAAGCGCACTGCGCTCAAGACTGGTGCACAGCGCCAAGCGCGCCACGCGCTCCTCACGTGTGCGCTACTTAACAAAAGCGCTTCAGCTCTCCACATTTAGCGCAAAGCGCTGCAGAGCCTTAGCGCTCCATATTTAAAGAAGCGCACAGCGCCCAAGACTGGTGCACAGCGCCAAGCGCACCACTTGCTCCTCATGTGTGCGCTACTTAACAGAAGCGCCTCAGCGCTCCAAATCTAGCGCAAAGCGCTTCAACGCTCCAAATATAGCGCACTGCGCTCATTGACTGGCGCTAGCGCCAAGCGCGCCACGTGTTCCTCACATGTGCGCTGATAGAACATAAACTGTTTTTTAAAATAAAGCCCTAGAGCTATGATGAATGCTCAGCATTCAATAAAAGACAGAAAGGCTGTTAGAACCCAAATCAATGCTCAGCATTGTCAAATGTTTAACATTTTAACTAACTGTGCCGAGCCCAAGTTGGCCATAAACCCCTCAATTCAGATTAACTGAGCCCATATGCTCATAAATCTCAGATCTTAGTCCCAATTGGACTACAGATCTCCCAACCAAAATTGGTTCAAGGGTACATCTCTTCACTCCTCTGATATTTGTCGTTGTAATCTTTCAACGACTTCAGAGAGGTGACGGGTCCCGACAACCAGAAATTCCATGGACTGTGGGGTCCTTAAACTCATGGACTATGATGTCCTTAATCTCGGACTATGGGGTCCTTAAACCCATGGACTATGATGTCCTTAACCTTGGACCGTAATGTCCTTAAACTAATTATGGACCGCAAAGTCCCTAAACTAAAACAATAGAGTCCAAATGTTCTTTTGTTGGATCTAAATGATCCTGTTAAGTTGATCTTAGTCTAAAATTAGACTAACGTATTCTTAACAAATCGTTAAATTGATTTTAGTCTAGAAATTAGACTAACGTATTCTTAACAAACGTTTAAGTTGATCTTAGTCTCAAATGAGGCTAACGTATCCTTAAACCCAAACCAAAAACCAAGTCTAAGAAAAGTACGGATTTGGACTAATCCACGCCCTACGGGCGACAACGTAAATTAGTCTCCGTATACAATCCACGGGCAACCAAAGATAAAACAAACACACACACAATACGAAGTGACCATATGGAGAAGGAGAAAGTGGTTACCGTGATGCGGTAGCGTAATTAACTGCAAGGGCTTGCGCCTGCAGGGAAGAGCGTCCCCACAATCAAAAGAACCCTCAACGAGGAGGAATCTGACGAAGTCTTCTATATCGGCCACATCCGTTTAAACCTTCGATACATGGCGTCATAAATTAACTTGGTGTCTTCGGAGAGGTGGACGGATAGCACCAATTAGCATCTGCCCCCAAATTCAGGCAAGATGGACCTACACGGTCGCGTCTCTGTGTTCGGCGGAGAACAGCTAATAATCAGTAATCACCCATATGACTCCCAAAATCGCTGTATATGGCAGCAGTGGGACTCCCGAGATTCCGTTGATCGAACTCACACTCAAACTACCACACATCCGCGGTCTACATCAAATACTAATCGCTCCATGACAAGTCTACGCGAGAACTGGAGATAGGGTCTCCATCAAGCATGTCTCGACCGGTATCCAAGATAAATGGACAATACTCGATGTCTTACCTATGACACTAATATAAGTGCTTCCATAACCATTTCATACCAGTTATAGTTACACTTATATATGCCCCATAGGCATCGACAATGCAATAATTAACTGGTTCCGTTGATTGTGTACAAGTACGTGTCACTTTCACTATTCAATCACGCTTATACACTAACGTACTTACCACAATCCAATCCCCTAATATTTATCAATGGGTAATGTGCACGATCACTAAGTTATCAATGTTTTATGACCACTATTCAACTGAGAATATAACCGCTACATGATATGAAGAGAATGTAATTGATTATAATACGAATAAAATATAGCAGCCAATATCATACCACTTGAAAAATTTACTATAAGTCACACGTACAGAATTAAGCAAAACAATATAAAAGGGGTAAGCAATATGTCTAATTATCTATCCATCAAAATTTGTTTTGTATCAATCGGGTTTCAGGTTCGCTAGTTATGGCCATTTTATTTTAAGTGTTTACTGCTGGAAATCCAATTTCTGAACCGGAAGTCCGTTTAGTAACACGTTTTACTCCCAGTTGGGAGCACACTTAGGCGATGCTACTGTTCAACTAATTGTAGGATTATGAATTAAATTTACATAACAAGAGATGGATCAACAATATTCATCGTGGTTTAGGAGTTACGATCAGATTACCGACGAAGGGTGCAAACTGAAATGACAGAAAACTGCCGTACAAGTCATCCATTTAAAATATGATTTAAATACCAAAAGATACTGTAATTTAGTAAAACTGATACCATTGGAAAGATGAAACAATTTTCTACGCAGTGGTAATTGGCTCCGCACGCTATCACAATTAAAAATTAATGTTTCATGGGTTCAAATACATGTCAAGGGTAAGTTCCTGCTCTGGACAGCAGTCCAAGGTCAGGTAAGTTCTTTGTTTTCGATATTCAGAGGATATATCTAATAGTAAATATACATGTCGGGTTAATTATTATGCAGTACCATTCGCAACGAACCTGAGAACACTAAGATTGGATTTTTCTAGAATTAATTATGAATTTTACAGTGTCAAGTGTTCGGTAAATTGTAAGTTTCGGTATTAAGATTAGGGCGTCACTTTATGTGTGAAAACGATAACGGTTTGCCACCAAATTTGTACATAGTATTTGTTAACAGTATTAGGGTCTAAATATCATGAGTTTCTCCATTTTAAGATACGTTTTAATCTAGGACTCTACATCGATCGATCTTGATTATGCACATCGGTGTATATAGTCTAATTAAACATTAAATCAGATTTGTATATCATTATCATGTAAGCAAGTGAGAACACTTTCTTCGGTCGCTGATATAGAAGTGACACCGCTTGCGGACTTCATCTCGACACACGAGACGATGCGATGCTGGACACGGCGCGTGGCACGAGTGCGATGCGTGGAGATCCGGTACTGGGCACGGTGACGATGCGAGTATGACACGGTAGTGGGCGTAGTCCTGGCTCGGTGCATGACACGGCGCGACATGGTACCGAGCATGGTCTGGACTCGGGGCGTGGTGCGGAAGCGGCACGGCGCATGCACTGGATCGGGCACGGTGTGGCACGGAGGCTGGCATGACGTGGCACGGGGACTAGGTACGATGTGGTACGAGGAGTGGGCACGTGGCGCGACACGTTTGGGTATACGGTGGCATGGAGGCGGGCAACACGGCTTAGGGTTTGAGGTTGGGTTCAAGTTTTGAAGTTGGCGCAGTGTCGGTGGCGAGGAGCTCGGTTGATGGAAACGGGGCGGCTGCAGATGGAGACAACGAGCTCAGGCGATGACCAATAACACAGAGGGCTCGGGTGACGGCTAGGAGTTGTGGTTGGGTGGTGATGGCGGCGCAGAAGAGCTCGGGTCATGGTGCTCGGCTGGAAGGGCTCGTTGATGGAGGTAGTGTAAGGGATCTCGGCGGCTTCATTGGCGGTGACAAGGTGGTGGTCTCGGTTTTGATGAGTTGTAGAGGGTGTTGGTGGCGATGGATGGCTGGTGAGATGCTCGGAGGAGGTAGGGGAGGCTGGTTGTAACACCTTAGGATATGTTTAGTGAATAATTATATTTAAATATTGGGTTTTTAGCAAAAAGTTTACCAAATTGTGTTTTAAACATTTTTCCTAATTTAATAAATATTTTTCCAAAATTTTCCTAGGCTTGCACACACATGCGCATGTAAACTAGGGTTTTTAAAATGAGTTATTACCATGATTATTAACCATGGTGGGTTAATCATGGGATTAAGTCTTATGGGTTTTTAAGTGGGTTTAATTAGTTAATTAAAAGTTACTTTTATTTGAATTTGTTTTAGGTGTTGACTTGTGAGAGAGAGAGGGAGTGCATCATGGCTTTAAGCCATGCTTGCAATCATGAGGAGAGAGAGAGAGGAGGGTTGACAATTGGGTGATAATTGTTCCTCTCATTTCTTTGTTTCTCTCAAGTCTCACACACCCACACACTCACACAACACACCCACTTACCTTCAGCAGCAAGCACAGCAACAGCAGCAGCCAGAAACAGCAGCAGCAGCAACTGAAGCAGCAGTAGCAGCCAGAGAGAAGTAGCAGCAGCACAGTGAGCAGCAACAGCACCAGCACCAAGTGCAGCCTCTTCCCTGCACCTCCTTCTTCTTCCTCCAGCTCCCTAGGGTTAAGTATGAGGTATATTTCCTAAACTTATTCCCTAGTTTGCTTGGTTAGAGTAGTTTTGCATCGGTTAGTGGTTTTTAGTGTGTTTTAGTGCGATATGAGGTGTTTAGTAGGAATCTTGTGCTAGTGTGGTGTGAATTGATTTCAGTAAGTTGTTAGTAAGTTATTGAGACCATGTTAACTTAGCTTAACCCCGATTGCACTAAAATACCACCAGTTTCCCTAATTGATGCAAATTCGTCATATTTGAGCAAAACTGAGTTTTCTGGAACTGCTTTTGACCCGATGAGTTCTGGGTGAAATTGGGAAGACTGCAGTATAGTGGAGATGTGCTGATACCCCAGATTTAACCCGACCCCCTAACTGCTACAGTAGGCCGCCAATTAATTCGTTCTGGCCGCAAATTGCGGCCAGATGGGTAGGGTTTGGGTTAGGGTTTGGTCCTGTAGGTGTCTGCTAGTGTGTAGGGTGCTGTGATATATATATATTTTTGTAAGTTTAGTTCTGTATAGAAATCTGGGGCCAAATACCTGTTTTGCCGTTTTTCTAAACCTTCGCGACA
The DNA here is from genome assembly GCA_030015575.1 of Agapanthus africanus. Taxonomy (NCBI): domain Eukaryota; kingdom Viridiplantae; phylum Streptophyta; class Magnoliopsida; order Asparagales; family Amaryllidaceae; genus Agapanthus; species Agapanthus africanus. Next base: position 179,244,187 of record CM057338.1, on the reverse strand, counting down.
CGCGTGATACGTGAGTAGGTTTGGGGCTTTTGCGTATCGCGACGCGTCGGGGTAGTTTCGGGCGCGTGATCACACATTTTAGCGTATCGCGCACACGCGCGATTGGTTTGCGACACGGGTATCTAGTTGGACCGTAATGTCGCGTTTCTGTGAAATTGAGCTTATGTGTGATATCTGTTATGTGATTCTAGGTTCGCAGGCCAGTGAGACGGACGCTGCGAAGAAGGGCAAGCAAGTCGTCGGCTACACTTAGCGCGAGACTCGGTGAGTAGATTTCACATCTACGGGGATATCGCCCGCATGGCGTTATGCGTCAGGGCTGATAGGACCTTATTATTATATGTTGCATTTACCCCATAGACTGTCATCGCATATTGCATTCCCTGCTACATATATATATATATGCTTAGAACTGATAGAACACCGTACTATTACTAACAGTTTATGTTGCACGGGCACTATTTGCATGCTACACACACACCGTTAGTAATTGCTATGCCAATCTCACTGTAGAGCTGCCATGATTACATTGCTGTAGTTCATCTTACATATGATTGGTTATGATTTTCTAGAAATTGGGAGCCGCATGACATCTTTAAGAACGGAAACTATTTTAAAAAGCGGTTTTCCTCTTATACACATACCATGGATTGATTTACATTGTACATCGCATTGGATTTACTTATTGGTGTTGGATTTCATGCGATTTCTGGTTTTGAGGACCGTGGAATTATTTAGAACGGCGTCGCATGAAGCTAGCCGGTGAGTACGGGTCGGTCCACAGGGATATTGTGAATCTCCTAATCGCGCTAACGAGTTAATTCCGAAGGGTGTTCGGATTGATTATTAAATCTAAAATCTAAATTAATCTATATCTAAGTCTTGCTAGGATTAGGTCTAGGTTAAGTTTAGAAAGTTTATAAATCTCACCGCTTTCTATACCCATATGAAGATCTAATTAGGTGTTATGGTAATTATTAATAAAAGGGATTAGAATCATCGGGAAGATGTTTTCTTCCTCTAGTTTCTTGTCCTTCCTTTATCAATCCTTACCCTAACCTCCATGGAAAACAATCACAACCGGGCCTTTATACTACGGTATCACCGCTACCTCGAGGGATAGGGTGCCGTAGGGAGCGGTATGTGCATGTATGCATAGAGTCCTATGAAAATATATGATGGGCAAGAAAGGGGATAAGAGATCTTCGTCTCTCAAACCTTCCCCAGATCTAACTCTAACAAGCGAGGAGACTACTCGCTCATTAGGGAATTAAAATACATGTACCTAGGGCAGAGAATAAAAGATTAACTAGGGCAAGGAATTAAATTTATCTAGGGCAAGAATAGAAAATTAACCTAGAGCAGAAAATAAAGAACTTACAAAAAATGATGCTCTCCAAAAGAATGCTGAAATTTATTAATGAAGGGGGCATGAAAAGAATACAATGATTTGGGCTTCTATTTATAGGAGATAGAAACCCTAGGTTACAATTGATTCTCATGTCTACATTTACCAAAATATCCTTAGGAAGACCTAGTCAAAGTAGACTTCCAATCTTTGGTAAAATTTTATGTCTGGAAATTTTGGAACTAATTCTGGGCTTCTTGGGCTTTTTATTTCTTTGGATCTTTATTCAATTTGGCTTCTCTATTTCTTCCAGATCTTCAGTGAACAATTGCGGTGGACTTTTAACCGTTCGCTTTGTAATCTTGGACCTTGCGTTGCCTTGTACTGATCTTTTGTGTAGGCTTGATTAAGATCCTTCTATTTGTTGGTCAAAGTCCACTTTTGCATCGTCTTTTCATCGTTTTCACTGTTTTCGCTCCAAGAACCTGTAACCTGTAATATGTAGCATACATGCGTCAAAAGCACCTGTTTATTTATAAAAAGAATAATAATGGGAAATATAATAATACAATATTATGGTGTGAACACCCTCTCCCCTGAAAACCGATCTCGCCGGCCCTGGGTGCTCCCATGGGGTTCGACTTGCTACAGGGGGTTCTTAGGGTCAATTCAAGTCTACAGGGGTTGTTTGCTCATCTCATATCTGTCCCAGGTCATCCCAGATTTCCCTGCACACCCTAAAAGTTCACAAACCGACATGAAAAGTTCTGTAATTCCGTATTTTGGGGTTCAGTTGGGCTTGGTCTGGGTTTCTATCATTAAAGGGGGGTCTAAGATCACCAATAAGGCTCAAGTTCATCAACACAACTCAAATATAATCCCAACCCTCTCTAGAATTTTCTAAAGTCCACTAAACTTCGCCAAATCGATTTTAAACTTGAATATATGCATAAGCAAATGAAATACTACAGTAATTTTGAAGGGATTACCTCATTTGACACTCATGAATCCTCTACAGTGCCAAAAAGCAAACTTTCTTGGTCCAAAGTGTAGCTTGAGGGCTTGTGCACATTTTTTGTGAAGAGGGGATGGGGTTTTGGGTTTGTTTTGGTGATGAAGTGAGGCTTGAAGAGGGAGAGGGAGGAGGTGTTGCCATGGGAGTTGAGAGAGGAGAGAAAAGATGAGGAAGAGGAATGATGAATGGAAATGAAATGAGAGCCATGCTTGGTTGACCCCCTCACCCTCTCTCTCTCTCATGCCCATCCCTCATGCAATCATTGTGTCCCTTTTGACTTTTCTTTTTCCTTTTCTTTTCTTTGTTTTCTTTTCTATTTATAAAGCCATGCATGATAACCATAAGAAAAAAAGACATGCTCTCAAGACAGATGATGATTCGCTCCTGGTACCATATTCCAGTGTAGCGATGCTGATGTCAATCCAAATCAAATCAAACCAACAACCTCTATGGCAGAATCATGCTCCGTCCCAGAATTTACCCCGTGTCAAAATCATGTTTCGCCTCGGGATATCTACCTTCCCTGCCGGAATTACGCTCCGCCTCGGAATCAAATCAACCCGACACTCCGCGCCGGGGAAAAGTCGATCAGCGACACTCCGTGCCGGGGAAAAGTCAACCAGCGACACTCCGCACCGGGGAAAAGTCCATCAGCGACACTCCGTGCCGGGGAAAAGTCAACCCGACACTCCGCGCCGGAGAAAAGTCGATCAGCGACACTCCGTGTCGGGGAAAAGTCAACCAGCGACACTCCGCGCCGGGGAAAATTCGATCAGCGACACTCCGTGCGGGGGAAAAGTCAACCAGCGACACTCCGCACCGGGGAAAAGTCCATCAGCGACACTCCGTGCCGGGGAAAAGTCAACCCGACACTCCGCGCCGGAGAAAAGTCGATCAGCGACACTCCGTGCCGGGGAAAAGTCAACCAGCGACACTTCGCGCCGAGGAAAATTCGATCAGCGACACTCCATGCCGGGGAAAAGTCGATCAGCGACACTCCGCGCCGGGGAAAAGTCGATCAGCGACACTCCGCGCCGGGGAAAAGTCAACCCGACACTCCGCGCCGGGGAAAAGTCAATCAGCGACACTCCGTGCCGGGGAAAAGTCAACCCGCGACACTCCGCGCCGGGAAAAATTCCATCAGCGACACTCCGTGCCGGAAAAAAGTCAACCCGACACTCCGCGCCGGGGAAAAGTCCATCAGCGACACTCCGCGCCGGGGAAAAGTCGATCAGCGACACTCCGCGCTGGGGAAAAGTCAACCCGACACTCCGCGCCGGGGAAAAGTCAATCAGCGACACTCCGTGCCGGGGAAAAGTCAACCCGCGACACTCCACGCCAGGAAAAAGTCCATCAGCGACACTCCGTGCCGGGGAAAAGTCAACCCGACACTCCGCGCCGGGGAAAAGTCCATCAGCGACACTCCGTGCCGGGGAAAAGTCAACCATCGACACTCCGCGCCGGGGAAAAGTCCATCACCGACACTCCGTGCCGGGGAAAAGTCAACCCGACACTCCACGCGGGGGAAAAGTCCATCTGCGACACTCCGTGCCGGGGAAAAGTCAACCACCGACACTCCGTGACGGGGAAAAGTCGATCAGCGACACTCCGTGCCGGGGAAAAGTCAACCCGACACTCCGCGCCGGGGAAAAGTCGATCAGCGACACTCCGTGCCGGGGAAAGTCAACCACCGACACTCCGCGCCAGGGAAAAGTCGATCAGCGACACTCCGTGCCGGGGACACGTCAACCAGCGACATTCTGCATCGGGAAAACGTCGAACACAGACACTCCGCATCAGGGAAACGTCAACCAGCGACACTCCGCATCGGGGAAACGTCCAACACAGACACTCTGCATCGGGGAAACGTCCAACATAGACACTCCGCCTCGGGGAAACTTCGACCAACGACACTCCGCGCCGGGGGCACGTCAACGAAATCACTCCGGGCTGGGGAAACGTCTACCACGGACACTCCGTCCTGGAGACGCGTCAAGCGTCGACCGTCCACGTCGTAAAAAGGGCAGTGCATCCCAAAAAGTGGGAACCAAAGCAAGTCGCCTCCACGTGAAAGAAGATCCATCAATTCATGCACACGACCCACATGTGCGGTGTGCATTTATTGATGGGGGGCAATTTGTTGGCGTAAAAATTTACGCCCCGGTTGACCGAGTCAAAGTCAAGGTCAACCCCCAAGCTAGGTGGGCCCAAGCCCAGGTCAAGCGGGTCCATGCCCAAGTCGAGCCCGCGGCCAGCCTTCCCATGCCAACAACGAAATCATGTCATAAATAATTTTTATGTATTTTTTTATGCATGAATGTAAACAAAATGGGCATAAAGCCAATATTTTGTAAGCCCATGGCTTATGTGCAAAAATGAAATGGCACATGAGCCATGGGATGGGTAAAATGCCATTTTTGCAAAGCCCAAGAGGCTATATGTAAATGTGTAAGCCTATATAAGGCAACATGATGATGAATAAAGCAAGACTTTTTCATTCCCCCAAAACTAGGGTTCTTTGTGCCTCCTACTCCTTCTCCAAGGTTCTAAACCTTCTCAATTCTTTTGAATTAAATCAAGAGTTTTACTCTTTCTTTTCCAAAACTAAGTAGTTTTCCACCACAAAACCCACAAAGGGGAACACATATCTCCCATCAGATCTCAGAAAGGAGTGATTTTTAAAATCTCCTACTTCTTGATCTTCAAGATCCGGCCAAACAACAGAAGGAAGAAGAAGAACCCCCTTCATCAGCTTCAAAACATCCCAGGAGTTTAACTCCATACATATATACATAACAAATATTTCCTTTCTGAAGCATAGCTTCTGTTTCTTAGGCTAAAAGCCACTTTTTCTCGCCGGCGCTCAAGCGTCGCCGGCGCTCAAGCGCAGAGTGCCCACGTGCCGACACGTGGCACGCTTGCGCTCAGGCGCAAGTCGCCCCGGTGCCGACACGTGGCGCGCTTGCGTTCAAGCGCAAGCGCTCGAACGCAAGTCGCCCACGTGCCGACACGTGGCGCGCTTGCGCTCAAGCGCAAGCGCCCGAGCGCAAGTCGCCCATGTGCCGACACGTGGCGCGCTTGCGTTCAAGCGTAAGTCGCCCCGGTGCCGACACATGGCGTGCTTGCGCCCAAGCGCAAGCGCCCGAGCGCAAGTCTCCCCCGTGCCGACACGTAGCGCGCTTGCGCCCAAGCGCAGGTGCTTATGCGCAAAGCGCCTACGTGCCGACACGTGGCGCGCTTGCACTCAAGCGCAGAGCGCCCACGTGCCGACACGTGGCACTCTAGCGCCTGAGTGCACAGCACCTAGGCGCACAGCGTCCAAGGTGCTGCCCCCACACATCCTTTGGATGCCTTTTCCCCCTCTTTCTTTTATATATATACATATATACATATATATACACATATGTATACATATTTGCACACACACGTGCTCCACGACCCCCGTAAAAACTCTGCGTGGCTCCCGACATATCCAAAACCCCCTTTCAAAACACACCGCACGTACACCGCACATTGAGTTCGCATGACTAGTTTAACCCGTCAATCGGAGGTTCCCCCGCTCCAAAGGCGAGGGGTAATTAACGGCAGCTTAGTCCGCGGCTGCCGGAGATTCGGATCCCCATAATCATTAAACCCCGGCCTGCCCCAGGCAGGGGGAATCTGTAGTATACGTCTAATAAGCGCGCGCATATTCCCATCTCAATGGGGTGACGAAAAACACCCTACAGCTACTTCTTCTCTTCCGAAAGAACTTATTCTTCTATCCTGAGAGCGGTTAAAGAGAGCACCGGATCTTGCATGAATGTGCACATCCGATTTGTTCACATCTTGAATATGACCCTTTACCATAGACCAATTACCAGAGATTGGCTAGCATGAGGATAGATAGGCTAAAGAAAGGTTAACCCAAAGCATTAGCAGTATCCTTTCCTTCATTGTGGATCCCTCTCCAAAAAAGAAATAATGCTTTCTAATTTCTGTATTTCGAATATCTCTTTGGCTACCAATTCAAAGAGTCAACCGGTGGTAAGGTATAGAGTTTGGTACCATCCTTACTCGAAAGAGCTTTAAAGTAATTGAAACTAAAGAGGGAGATTAATTCTTCACCGAAGCAACCCGGCAGGAGTCACTCATCAACTAGATCTCGAACTCCTAACTCTCACTCAGTAAAAAGAGGCTACCTCGCCTTTCCTTCCTATTCTAGAAAGAGTGAGCCTCTGACTGGATAGCATAGCAGTTATCTTTAATTCTATTGGTGAAACCGCGAAAACCCGAATCCATAAAAAATATGAGATTGGACGAAGGAAGTGGAATTTTTGAAACACGTATTTGACGACGAGACAGGAATGGAAGACCGACAAGGGAAGTTCACCCTCCCCTCACATTAGAAAGTGCCCCACCGCTCTTCTCTTGGCCCATACGTTGCCTTCAACTCCCTAAAGTTTTTTTTCACGAACATCGTAACTAAAAATACTACATGTTATCCTACTTTTGCCTTATGCACCTCGCCCTCCTGGATAGAATTGAATCAGCCTCTATCACAGCAATTAGAAACATCAAAAACATCCAGTCTACCTACTCATAAAGAAAGTCCGCTTCCTGCCTCTTCTAGTTCCTCTCATATTGGCTAGGGTAAACATGGAGCGGAGAGAGATGAGAGAGATGGAGGGAAATCATGAGTCGAAACTAATAAAAAAACGCTGAGAGGGGAGGGGGTTAATAAAAATAACGGTGGAGTTTTGGGAAGACGGAAAACGTTAAGGGAGGCTGGAGGAGTAACATAAGGGATTAGAGGGGAGTAGGGTAAATAGTCATATTATGGGGGAATAAGGAAAATAACAAAGATAAAGGGGGGCATGAGGTAAAAAACCCTTTAAGTTAAAACGATCACAGCCGTCCAGATAATCTGAATGGTTGTAATCAATCAACTGGACTCTCCACTGGTCCTTTCAATTGAGAAGATTCAAATCCCTATAGGGACTTAGCATATAATTTTTTGTATCTAGAGGGTTTTTCATTAGATTTTCTTGTTCAGTACGTTTTGCGTATTGGTTTCTGGACCAAGTGAGCTAGACCCATTTTTTCCTAAGTTTTTTTCGTCCTAATATGTGTTTTTTTCTCCTGTTTTTTAGGCCAAGAAAACAAGACATGTTTTTCAAAAAAAAAAAAAAAATAAATAATAATGATTGGTATAAGAATCACTATCTAAGATGCTTCAAAATAAAAATAAAGAAAACTTCAAAAGGTTAGCTGTGCTACTGATTTGACCAATTATTGATGCTCATAAGTAGGAATTCCTCAGACCACGATACGTGGCAGATGGTGTGTCATCCGCCTAAAGCCCACTAGGCTCCTGGAGGCTGCGGAGGTAGAATCAGTGTGGAGCATTGGTGATTTTCCTCGGATGGTCTCCGAGATTACACCACCACTTCTTGCCCTAGAGCAATCCAGCAGCCGAACCTTCACCCCCTTTTTGCTCGCCTTTGAGCTATTGCAGAGCTGAGCTTCTACAGCCTCCCTGCTCATCTCCGAGCTGATGCAAGGACTGAGCTTCCACGGCCTCTCGGCTCGTCTCCGAGCCATCGGACATGCCGAGCTTCCTCGACTTCCCCGATCAACCGAGAGTGCGGAGCCTATCCACCCCCGCAACGGCTCTGCGTATCTCGCCAAAGTGAGATATCCGCCGCCCCACATTCCGCGTCCCACGCGGGTACGCCCCCCATTAATGAGCGGATCCCACCATCAATGCGGGCGTAACGAGGGGACGTAACTGACGGCGAGAATCTCACGACAACTCGCTCCACACGACCACTATATAAACCCCTCTTTTAGATGACTCGGGTAATGGGAACTCTTTCCAATAGGCCGCTACGCTGCTCTAATTCCCCGATTCTAACTTGATCGTCAGAGGGTCTTACGGTGGTTTCCCACCCCGGGACTTCCCTTGCAGGTAGCTCGGCCTCAGCAACTTCCAACAACCCATTGAGATTCACACGCTCAACAACCCCCAAAACAAATCTTAACCGCTCGCTACGAAATCGATGGAGGACAACATCTGAGGGAGATCACAATCTCCATCAGTTGGTGTCGTCTGTGGGAATCCTTTCGACAAGCTTCTCCACCTAAAAAGTTGATCTTCTGTCCTCGACCCGATGGCGAGCGACGACCGCAACGATCCAAATACAAGCTGCCACACACACAACGGAGGCAGGAGCGGCCCGTCCCCCCTCCTAACGTCATCAACGTCTTATCCGCTCAAATTGACAGGCTTACATCGATGGTGGATGCACTCGTTCGCGTTCAAACGGCGGGCCCTGCCCACCAGACCGCAGTTCACCCTCCTCGGGATAACGAAATCCGCATAAGGGCGGATGGCCATGCTCAGGCCCTCGATCTCATTCATGCTCATATCAGCGTCACCGCGCGTTGGCGTTCCGACTCCGGCTACCATGACCCGCATGCGGCAAAAGATTCCATGACCCGCTGGGCGCCGGACAGCTTCATACCCCAATCTCGGGGATGATTAGGTCGTCACCCCAATACCCGCCGTGCACACACACCCATGAGGAGATGTCGGTCAGTTCGCCTTCTTCCAGGCACGACCGACACCCTCAATCCTGCAGAGACCGTGCAAACGGCGAACGTCGGGACCACTCAAGAAAGACCTCGCCAGAGGATTTAAGAAATTTGATAAAGCGGAATCAAAGCCGCACTATCATGCATACCAGAGCGGGGATAGCTACCACTCCGACTGTGCAGAATCCTCGGGGTACCACCACCGGCTTGAAGCCCTCGAAAAAAAAATCGAAGGCATATGACGAGATGGCCACATGTCTAGCGAAGAGGCCAGGTATTCCGCCGATTCTTGTAAGTTTACGTTACCCACCCCGGTACTTAAGGGGAGGCGGAATAGATAAAAAAAACAAATTTTTAACACAAGGTAACATAGACTAAAACTTGAGGATCTTTGCCAAACCATTGCTAACAAACTACATGAGGTTCTATCTACTATGCAAGGAGATTATACCTCATGCTACTAGTCCTTCGGGTCTTCTCCGCTACCCTCCTCGTCTCCGTAAGCTCCATGGGTCAATCCGGATCTTGGTCACCTCCACGGCCTAACCAACGTTCAAAACCCTAATGAGGCACCTACTTCTTTGCTCCTCACAACCGTGCATACACACCGGCATCCGCATCCCGTAGAATGCGAATGCACAGAAGACAAAACTAATCCATCTATACAATACTAGGATCCGGCTTAAACCAAAGCCCACTAGTATCGTCTGCCCGAACATCATACGCGCACAAGTGCACGTAAGTGTTCTTAGCCTTGCCGTAAAACCATACGGCCTCTACGCCATTTGCTCAGTGCAGGGAAAATCTCTGTGTGGGACTCTAAAGACTCGACACTACACTGGCAGTGAGTTTAACCACATATCGCAAGCGGCACTACCTCTACGTAACGGTCCCCAGGTAGATGTCGATAAGTAGGCCGATGAGGTAAACCCATCCGAACTCCTACTGAGCCTGAATGTGACAATCTCCGTACAGTCCGATCTGTTCGTCTATGAGTATCGCATGTCGGGCCTAGGGGCGGTAAACGTCAGACCCCTAATAGCGGTAAAAGTCATGCCGGAGTGTAGCCCAGAATACCCTGAGAAACTACTGAAAACACTACCAGTAATTCTCGCTTGCCCTGTCCAGGGACTTTGTGTAATGGCTCTCCTAGACACAGCGCGATATCAACCCCTAATACCGGGAGAGACGAATCCTATCTAACCGCTACTGCCTCCAAGCGCTTCGGGACTGCACCCAACTACTACCTGTTTGCACGACTCCTTTGAGCCGCGGTTGGGTAGTAATCAAAGTACAGTGGGAAAACAATCGAGGCGAAGTAGCAGTGTCAAGTCGATGGACTAAGCTGTACTCCTGTCACCTGGGAACTGTTATCTGACGATAGGTATAGTACCAACCAATAGTTCCCGACGAGTCATGTCCAGTGTACTCGTAACCTAACGAGCACCCGCATACTATCTCCAGTATGACGTACTAATGGCTGTAGGACAGACCATCTACCCTGCTGGAATGAGAAGCGTATATGCTAGTCTACTCTGGAGTATCGATGCCCCGTCTCGATAATCCTACGACTAGGGACCTGTGTAAGGATGTGCTTGTAGATTACCCAGCCCCCACTAGTGTGACTGCCATCACAACGCTGGTAATCAAGCAAAGATCCTAAGGGCTCCACTAATATGTATAAGCGATATGTTAAAAGAAACACAGCCACATATTGAAGTAGAAACAAACCAAGTAGCATACTACTATTTTGAGCAAGATTGTCTATACAACTGTGAATATCCCAGGCTTCCATTAAGTAATATACAAACTAGTATGATACAGTAATGGCCTCTAGGGCATATACACTAACAATCTCCCACTTACACTAGGGTCATGTACTGGCGTATCGAAGATCTATCATCTCGATCAGCCGCTCGAACTGAGTCTGGGGTATGGCCTTTGTGAGTGGATCTACAGTGTTATTCTCTGAATCTACTCTCCTCACGTCGATCTCCCGGCGATCTACGATCTGCTTGATCAGGTGGTACCGCCTCAAAATGTGTCTGGACTTCTGATGGGACCTGGGTTCCTTCGCTAAAGCTATAGCGCCGTTGTTGTCACAATACAATGGTATTGGATCAACAATGGTAGGAACCACCTGAAGCTCCGTGAGGAACTTCTTCATCCAGACAGCTTCCTTTACGGCATCGCAAGAAGCTATGTACTCCGCTTCCATAGCTGAGTCAACAACGGTTTCCTTCTTGGAGCTCTTCCAGCAAACCGCATCTCCATTGGAGGTAAAGACATAACCCGACATGGACTTGGAGTCATCCTTGTCACTCTGGAAGCTGGAGTCAGCAAAGGCCTCGATCTGGAGGTCTTTTCCACCATACACCAAGAACATCTCCTTAGTCCTTCTCAGATACTTGAGAATGTTCTTTACTGCTATCCAGTGTTTCTCCCCTGGGTCCGACTGATACCGGCTTACAACGCTCAATGCATATGCTACATCTGGTCTGGTACACAACATCGCATACATTATAGAGCCTACCGCAGATGCATAGGGTATAGATGACATACGAGCCCTTTCCAAATCAGTCTTAGGAGACATCTCTTTGGAGAGGGTGATTCTGTGACAAGCCGGTAGATTACCGTGCTTTGAATCTTCCATACTGAATCGTTTCAGTATGGTGTTGATGTACCTGGACTGCGAAAGTCCCAACATCCTCTTAGATCTATCACGATAGATCTGGATCCCCAGAATGTAGTTGGCATCGCCCAGGTCCTTCATGGAGAACCTCTGTGACAAAAATCCTTTGACTGACTGTAGCATAGGAATGTCATTTCCTATTAGGAGAATGTCATCTACGTACAAGATGAGGAATACCATAGTTCTCCCTACAATCTTACTGTAAATGCATGGTTCATCCAGATTTTTGATAAAGTCGAATTCTTTGACAGTATCATCAAATAAGATGTTCCAGCTCCGCGATGCCTGCTTCAGTTCATAAATGGACTTAAGCAACTTGCACACTTTACCGCTGCTCCCACTCTGAATGAAACCCTCCGGCTGATCCATATAGACGCACTCTTCCAAATTTCCATTTAGAAAAGCCGTCTTCACATCCATCTGCCAAATCTCATAATCGTGGAAAGCAGCAATGGCAAGAAGGATCTGAATGGATTTGAGCATAGCCACTGGAGAAAAGTTTTCGTCATAGTCCAAACCAGGTCTTTGACGAAAATCCTTAGCAACAAGTCTAGCTTTATACGTTTCAACCTGCCCATCTACACCAATCTTCTTTCTGAAGATCCATTTGCAGCCTACGGGTTTTACCCCTTCTGGAGCAATGTCCAAAGTCCAAACTTTGTTGGTGTACATGGACTCCATCTCGGTCCGCGTTGCATCCAGCCATTTTACTGAGTCACCGCTCTGAATGGCTTGCTGGAAGCTAGTAGTCTCATCATTTTCAATGACGCAATCCTCTTGATCCCCATCTATGAGAAAACCGTAGTATCTCTCGGGCAAATGTGACTGCCTATTACTCCTGCGGAGTGGCGCTGGAATGTCTGGTTCTCCTGAGACTTCTGGTTCTACCAAGCTTTCAGTAATAGCTTGTGGTTCTAGAATTTCTTCCAGTTCTACTGCGCTCCCACTTGTTTCTTTTTCTAAAAATTGATGTTCCAGAAAGTGGGCATGATGAGAAACAAAAACCTTTTGTTCCTCTGTGTAATAGAAAAGATACCCCCTGGAGTTCTTTGGGTATCCCACAAACTTACACAGTACTGAGCGTGCCTCGAGTTTGTCCGCATGCTGCTTTTTAACAAAAGCTGGACATCCCCATATCTTCAGATATTGAAGATGGGGTTTCTTCCCACACCACATCTGATATGGTGTGGTAGGCACAGTCTTGGAGGGAACCTTTTTCAAAAGATATGCAGCTGATTCTAGTGCATAACCCCAGAAGGATCGCGGTAACTCAGCCTTACTCATCATGGAATGAACCATATCCAATAGGGTTCGATTCCGCCTTTCAGATACATCGTTGTGTTGTGGTGTGTATGGAGGAGTAAGCTGAGAGAGAATTCCATTCTCTTTTAAGTAGTCCAAAAACTCGGCACTCAAGTATTCACCACCTCGATCAGATCTCAGTGTCTTGATACTTTTGCCTGTTTGTTTTTCAACTTCATTCTTTTATTCCCGAAATTTCTCAAAGGCCTCGAATTTATGCTTCATCAGGAAGACATGTCCATACCTAGAGAAATCATCCGCAAAAGTAATGAAGTATGAATAACCACTTCACGCATGTGTAGACATTGGACCACACACGTCACTGTGTATGAGTTCCAAGAGCTCGCTCGCTCTTACTCCGTGTCCGGTGAACGAAGTCTTTGCCATCTTTCCCATGAGACAAGATTCACAAGTATCATAAGAGTGATACTCGAACGGATTCAAGTATCCCTCTTTATGTAACTTTGTTAACCGTGTCTCATTAATGTGACCCAGTCTACAATGCCATAAGAAAGCCTGATTTAATTCCGGAGACTTTCTTTAAGTGTGTTCTGGACATTGAAAACCTGTGCTTGATTCAATACGTATATTCCATTTTCTAATGTACCTGACCCAATCAGAACTTTATTTAGGTGGATGTGGACCACATCGCTTACAAAAGTAAAATCATATCCTTCCTTAGAAAGTATGGATACAGATATGATATTACAAGCCATACTAGGTACATACAAACAGTTACGCAGAATCAATATCTGCCCACTTGTCAATCCAAGGTAATATTCCCCTACGGATTCAGCGTCCACGCTCATTCCGTTGGCAACCCTGAGAGTCATATCACCTATCCTGATAACTCTACGGTTTCTCAGAGCCTGTAATGAATTACAGATGTGAGATCCTGATCCGGTATCCAAAACCCAGGAAGTAGGGTTAATTGACAAACAGTTTTCTATTACAAACACACCCGAAGCCGAAGCCACAACATGCTTCGAATCCTGGCTACTGGCTTCGCTAGCCCTGCAATCCTTCTGCCAATGTCCTTTCCCGTAAAAATAGGAACGTCCCTCCTTTACTATATCCGGTCCCGAAACTTTTGCCCTTCCCTTTCCTCCTTCTTCCCTGGTTTCCTTCAGTGTTTAAGTAGAGGGTAGAAACTGTAGAATCAAGTCAGTATTTGACCCGTTCTTCAACGTGTTCTTCAGGTCCGTGAGCTCATCAAAATAGCTAGTCTCTGTAAGGACGTTGTCCCCTACAGATGACTCGAAAGCCAACCTCACTTGAACCAATTCGTTCGAGGTCTCATATCTTGCGATACGAGATTGCTCTCCATATAAATATTTGTTATGGAGGAAGATAGAAACTAAGTCCATCTTCTCGTACTGCCTCTGGTATGCACCATCAACTGAGGCCAGCACGAGGCACTTGGCATTCGCATAGTCTTTTTCTGATGTCTTACGGATATCAATATCCGTGACAGGGGAAACTGGTCCTGAGACGGCAGGGGTTTGATTAGTTAAGAGGTGTCCTAGCTTGTCATGGGTAATGGACATCTGAACAGACCTTTGCCAGTCATAACAGTCAGATTCAGTCATTTTATTATCTAGATGTAACCTATGTCTGGTCACTGGGTCGCTGCAATTAAGAGAGAGAGAGAAGAAAACACTTAGCATGATACTCTTGCAAGTTTAGATTGTTTTTAGTTTATCTAAATAGGATGGCTCCCACTGTTTCTCGAATCCTTCTTCAAACCATAAAAGAAGAATTAGTCGGGATTGATCTCACCGTACAATACTTGCTTAACCGTTCAGCCAGGCTGGTGTCGGTACTTCGTGAGAGGTTTTACGACGCTTTCGCGAAGTTCCTTAATTAAATAACCTCTTTTCCCTGTGGGCGTAGCCCCGCTAACACCTTTCTAGACACCTACTTGGTTTATAGCATTGATCGTTAAATGAAAAGTTTCCCGAGGAGTAGCGGATACTCACAGTAGGATCGGGATCCAAATATCATTGTGTGATAATGCTGAAGGAATCCTACCAACATTATCAAACTCCAAATGGTATGCAGCACTAGCAAGTTTCAATTTCCTTAGAAACTCCCGATATGGATTTTTGCCCCATGCTCTTATGACCTTGACGAAGGCCAACATATCATAAGTCACATGTCAAGTTCTACCCGTCATTATCCAGGTTAATTTGAACCCACCCGTACATACCCTTAACGAAGGCCAAAATAGTAGTACGGCTGTCCCAAACCAACGCATCTATCTATGCTACAGATAAATATTCAGCAGCTACCAATCACTATGCCTTGGCGAAGGTCAAAATACATAGCTTGAATACTACTGAACATTTAACTGAAATGACGGAGGGCTACGAATGGTTTTGGCGAAACCGTGAACGTAGTGAACTTGATATAATCGAAGGAACTTGATAGCTTTTTAAAACGAGTGGTTTAAGCTCCGCGTTTTTAAAAGTTTTGCTTTTTTGAAAAAAAACAAGTGGTTTTGAAATTGTTCCAACGATTCAGCTTTGGTTTGTTTTCTTTACATTAATTTAATGCGTCCCATCAATTAATCCTACCATTCAGAAAACAATGAAAATATGACGTACGCTTATGCCATCCGCATTCGCCACGGGGCCCCGTCATCACCCGTTAGGTTACTTAACTAACGACAGAGCGGGGGCTGGACTAGCGCGGATGCAAAACATAAGCAATGCCTACTAGATATCATATATAGATATATACATTCGTCAGATGCAATGATAGCCATTCCAGATCACAGATGAACACATTGGATATGCTAGGAATCCGCGTTTCATTCGAGCCTGCAATGAAGGACGGATTACACGGTCGCGATGAATAGCCAAACCCCACCCTAGACCCCTACGGGTGCGGCAAACTACCCGCCAAGTACCCGAAGCGAAGCAACCTCCCTCAACAACGTGAATAGGCCACTTGGCACTTCAAAGTACCTGGTAGTTTGTGCACCCCACCTTGGGTCTATCCTAGGAGCAAAAAACAGTAAAAGAAATAATATACAATGGCGGCTACAAGCTCAACCCGGATGTGCGACCATAAAATAATATTACATCAAATTACAAATTTTACATTGAATGAAAAATGAAAACTCTCATCTCACATCCCCGGCTATTCATCACGACGATCCAACAAGTTCATATACACAAACCAACATTACAGATCACAGATATGCACAACCCTCACTAATCGACGTATAGCGATTAGTGAACGTTCAGTGCATATATTACATCACAGAAGATCCGATTAGCTAAAGTATTTAGAATTTCGATCGAAAACTTGATTTGAATTTACCCCAAGCACAACACAGTACTCAACTAAATCTGGGCAGAAACAAAATATCAGAAAAATCACAAAATACAAATCTGGACAGACTGCAGGAAAAACGAGTGGACTCGGTGTCGACTCGGCCGCGGATCCGTGGCGAAACGCATGGTTTCTCCACGCTTCCGCGGCGATGCGACCGATTCATGACCTCATTTTTCTTGTGTGTCCTTAAAAAAGCCTGCACGTATTTTTAAGGTCCCTGGAAAAAAAATTTGGACCAGTTTTTAAAATCGACAGAAAAGTGCAATTTTTGACATGTTTTGCGATTTTTTCCGGCGATCGAATTTCTAACACTTTGCTAACAAGTTAGTAATGGTTTAGCGAGGCTCTGATACCACTGTAAGTCTACGTTACCCACCCCGGTACTTACGGGGAGGCGGAATAGGTAAAAAACAAATTTTTAACACAAGGTAACATAGACTAAAACTTGAGGATCTTTACCAAACCATTGCTAACAAACTACATGAGGTTCTATCTACTATGCAAGGAGATTATACCTCATGCTACTAGTCCTTCGGGTCTTCTCTGCTACCCTCCTCGTCTCTGTAGGCTTCCTGGTTCGATCCGGATCTTGGTCACCTCCGCGGCCTCCTTGAGTCGAAGACGATCCACCCAAGAGTCTATAGTCCGAGCTCCACCTCAAGCCGAGGTAACTAGGGCAACAATTTTGCTATTCTTGATGTCCTAGGTGGTGTAGAAGATGATGGTGGATTTGTTTGTCTATTTTGTTTCTATCTTTCTCAACACATGAGAGCTATAGAAAAATCAAGAGAGGAAGAAGGAGGAACCATGGGAGCTCTCTTTTTTATGAAAGAGAATGAGCAAGAGATAATGATGTATAAGAAAAAATAATTACTAATCTCTTATCATGATAAAGTGTGATGGCTACTTTTGATTTGACCATTATCATCTTAAAATTAAATCCAAAAAAATAAGAAGGATCTAGTGCTCTCATGAAATATCCAAGTCAACAATGGTCAACTAGGTCAAATGGTCAATATGGTCAAATGGTCAAAGCAATTAGCCATAACACAATTATCATTAAAAAGATTAGTAAATAATTTCCTCACCTCATAATGGTTTTGACCGAACCAACGTTCAAAACCCTAATGAGGCACCTCCTTCTTCGCTCCTCACAACCGTGCATACACACCCGCATCCGCATCCCGTAGAATGCGAATGCACAGAAGACAAAACTAATCCATCTATACAATACTAGGATCTGGCTTAAACCAAAGCCCACTAGTATCGTCTGCCCGAACATCATACGCGCACAAGTGCACGTAAGTGTTCGTAGCCTTGCCGTAAAACCATACAGCCTCTACGCCTTTTGCCCAGTGCAGGGAAACTCTCTGTGTGGGACTCTAAAGACTCGACATTACGCTGGCAGTGGGTTTAACCATAGACCGCAAGCGGCACTAGCTGTACGTAACGGTCCCCAGGTAGATGTCGATAAAAAGGCCGATGAGGTAAACCCATCCGAATTCCTACTGAGCCTGAATGTGACAATCTCCATACAGTCCGGTCTGTTCGTCTATGAGTATCGCATGTCGGGCCTAGGGGGCGGTAAACGTCAGACCCTTAATAGCGGTACAAGTCGTGCCGGAGTGTAGCCCAGAACACCCTGAGAAACTACTGGAAACACTACCAGTAATTCTCGCTAGCCCTGACCAGGGACTTTGTGTAATGGCTCTCCTAGACACAGCGCGATATCAACCCCCAATACCGGGAGAGACGAATCCTATCTAACCGCTACTGCCTCCAAGCGCTTCGGGGCTGCACCCAACTACTACCTGTTTGCACGACTCCTTTGAGCCGCGGTTGGGTAGTAATCAAAGTACAGTGGGAACACACTCGAGGCGAAGTAGCAGTGTCAAGTCGACGGACTAAGCTGTACTCCTGTCACCTGGGAACTGTTATCTGACGATAGGTATAGTACCAACCAATAGTTCTCGACGAGTCCTGTCCAGTGTACTCGTAACCTAACGAGCACCCGCATACTATCTCCAGTACGACGTACTAATGGCTGTAGGACAGACCATCTCCCCTACTGGGATGAGAAGCGTATACGCTAGTTTACCCCGGAGTATCGATGCCCCGTCTCGATAATCCTACGACTAGGGACCTGTGTAAGGATGTGCTTGTAGATTACCCAGTCCCCACTAGTGTGACTGCCATCACAATGCTGGTAATCAAGCAAAGATCCTAAGGGCTCCACTAATATGTATAAGCGATATGCTAAAAGAAACATAGCCACATATTGAAGTAGAAACAAACCAAGTAGCATACTACCATTTTGAGCAAGATTGTCTATACTACTGTGAATATCCCAAGCTTCCATTAAGTAATATACAAACTAATATGATACAGTAATGGCCTCTAGGGCATATACACTAACAATTCTCTCATAAAGCCCGTTACAGAAGAGCTGCTGGCCGAGCACGGCTCGTCTAGAAACAAGCCGCCTAAAGTGGCCCTCCTCGATGGGAAGTCCGACCCGAAGGACCACTTAGACGCATTTACGGTGAGCATGAGCTTCCAAGATAACTCGGACGCGGCTCAATGCTGAACATTCCCCACTACCCTAATCCGGGCTGTCCAGGACTGGTTCTAAGGGCTCACGCCGTGCTCCGTCTTGACCTTCAATGAGCTGGCTACCTAATTCCTTGGTCAATTCGTCGGAAACTGACAACAGAAAAGGGCGGCCGACTACTTGTTCACTGTCAAGAGCGGAGATAAGGAATCCTTCAAAGGGTGTGTCACTCGCTTCTATAATGCCCTCGTGGAAGTTCCCGAGCACCACGATGAAATAGTTATCACCGCGCTGAGGTCGGGTCTTAGAAACAAAGAGTGGCTCCGCTCTTTTGCATTAGCGCAACCTAAGACCATGGCCAAAGTGAAAGCCTGGACCGAGCGAGAGATCCAACTCGAGTCGGGGGTGAACTCAAATCTACCCTGAGCCGACCAAACGGACCGAAAGAAAAGGGACAGGGAGGAGAAAAAGAAATTCGACCATCCGAAACCTTACTCCCCGAGGTTCCAGGAGTACACTCCTCTAAACATTTCCCAAACCGAGCTGCTGGAGGAAGGTAAGGGCAAGAGGTTCTTTAAGCTCCCGCCAATTACCCAAAGAGTGGGCAAGCGTCTTCGCGGCCCGTACTGTGCCTTCCACAGGTCGCAGGGTCACCCAACTGAGAACTGCAAATAACTCCATGACTATATCGAGGAGTTGATCCGCTCCGGCCACCTGGAGATATACTTATGGGACAAGCGGCAGGCGGAGCGGGAGCAGAAGGACCAAACCCCTCCCGCGGAATTAACGATTGGGCAAATCATAGTCGTTACCTCGAATCAAACTCGGGAAAACGGGGAGAACCACCGCCTCCTCCCAGTTGAAGGTGTAAGCGATCCACCCCGTATGAGGTGCAGGAAGGATGAACCTATCATCTTCACCGATGAAAACCTCCACGGCATATCGCTTCCTCATAATGACCCTTTCGTGATAACGGCCTGAGTCCAATGTTATGAGGTCCAGAGAATTTTGGTCGATTCAGGGAGCTCGGCGGATATCCTATTCCACGACTATTTCCAGCATATGGGGCTAAGACCATCCGACCTTCGGCCGACCTCCCATGTCCTCTCTGGGTTCACAAACCACTCCGTCCCGGCTGAGGGGTTGGTCACCCTCCTCCTCAATATTGGGGAAGCGGGCAATACGCGAACCATACTGGTGAACTTCCTCATCGCTAAGGTCCCTTCATCCTATAACATTCTCCTGGAATGCCCTACCTTGAACGCCCTCCGGGCTGAAATTTTGACTTATCATCTTGCGATCAAATTCCCTTTCGATCAAGGGGGATATGCCGGGTCTACGGGAACCAGCAAACCGCCAAGATTTGCCTCGCCTCGACGTCCCCCGTCGAAGAGCAGGGTGACGATTTTGAGGATGCACGTAATTTCCACGAGTCCTTAGATACACGCGATGATCAAAAATAAATTCGAGGCACCCCGATGGAAGCATTGATGAAAGTCCCCCTCATAAAAGGAGTTGATGGCTGGACAGTCCAGGTTGGCTCTCTCTTGACAGGGGACCACCGTGAAGACATGATCCGTTTGCTCCGAGGAAACTCGAACGTATTCGCTTGGACGCCAGCGGACATGCCCGGGATCGACCCCAAAGTGATCTTCCACAAGCTCGAGGTCTACCCGAAAGCCCGACCTGTCCGACAAAAGAAGAGAAGCTTTGCGCCGGTTAAATAAAAGGCGATAGAAGACGAGATGGATCGATTGCTCGCAGCCAGCTTCATCAGGAACCTGGACTATTCAGATTGGATGGCGAACTTGGTCATGGTCAAGAAGGCAAACGAGAAATGGCGCATGTGTGTCAATTTCATAGACTTGAACAAGGCATGCCCCAAACACAACTATCCACTTCCTCGAATAGACCAGCTAGTGGACAGTTCGGCCGGCCACGAATTACTGAGCTTCATGGACGCTTTCTCTGGTTACAATCAGATCCGGATGAACCCGGCCGACGAAGAACTTACCGCCTTCACCACGGATCGGGGGGTATACTGCTACAAAGTGATGCCCTTCGGACTCAAGAACGCTGGGGCCACGTATCAACGCCTAGTCAACAAATTGTTCAAATCACAGATTGGGAGAAACATGGAAGTCTACGTCGACGATATGCTCATAAAATCCGTCTTCTCAGTCAGGCACACTAAAGACCTCGGCGAGACATTCGACATCCTGCGCAAGTACAAAATGAAGCTGAACCCAGCTAAGTGTGCGTTCGGAGTCAACAGTGGGAAGTTCCTTGGGTTCATGGTTACCCTTCGAGGAATAGAAGCAAACCCAGAAAAGATCAGCGTCGTCCTCAACATGGAAACACCCAAGAGCAATGTCGACATCATGCGCCTCACGGGGATGGTGGCTGCCCTGAGTCGCTTTATGTCTAGATCCGGAAAGAAGTGCCTCCTGTTCTTCAAGGACTTAAGGAAAATTCCTAAGTTTGAATGGTCTGAGAAATGCCGGAACGCTTTCGAACAATTCAAAGTGCACCTAGCGACTCCCCCGCTACTCACCCGACCGGTCGAGGGCGACGAGCTATTATTCTATCTAGTCGTCTCCGACCAAGCTGCAGGCTCGGTGCTTGTCAGAGAATGCGAAGGCATGCAGAGGTCGGTCTACTAAGTGAGCCATGTTTTCAAGGATGCAGAAACAAGATACTCGGCCATAGAGAAAATAGTCCTGGCACTTGTCGTCGCCTTCAGAAAACTTCGACCCTATTTCCAAGAGCACACAATCCTTGTCCTCACCGAGTGAACTTTAAGGTATATTCTCGCCTCCCCCGAGTTGTCAGGTCGTCTAGAGAAATGGAGGTGGGAATTGTCCCAATTCGATATCAAATACCGCCCCAGACAAGCCATTAAAGCGCAGGTCTTAGCAGATTTCATTGTTGAATGCACTATTCCCGCTAAAAAAGGAATGGCAGCACAGGGCCCCGAACCACGTCCCTCGGTCGAAGATGTACCCGACCCCATCCCGGATTGGGTGCTCTACGTGGACGGATCCTCTACCGAGGAGGGGAGCGGAGCTAGCCTTATCATCCTCAGCCCGGATGAAGTGGAAATGGAATACTCTTTAAAGCTCGGGTTCAGAGCGTCAAACAACGCTGCGGAATACGAGGCTTTGTTAGCAGGACTACGAGTCGCCTCCGGGGTAAGGATGAAGACCATCAGAATGCGCAGCGACTCCGCACTGGTCGTCGTCCAAGTAACCGGGCATTTCGAAGCCCGGGAGCCACTCATGATAAAATACCTGGCCGAAGTAAAAAGGCTTCAAAAAAATTTCGATGAAGTCCATGTGGAGCAGATTCCCGGGAACTTAAACACCTAAGCCGACGCCTTGAATAAGCTCGCTTCTTCCTATTCGTCCAACCATAAAAGAAATATCCTCTTCGAAATCTTTCCACGGACCAGTGTGGAAGACGGAGAGGTAACACTTCAGATCTACACAACTCAGGAAGAAGGCCGGGATTGGAGAAAGTCCCTTGTAGAGTTCCTAAAGGTTGGGTACTTCCTGAAGATCGAGGAGAAGCTCGCTGGCTTCAGGACAAAGCATGCTATTTCGTCTGGAGCAACGGAAACCTGTACAAGAAATCATACACTAAGCCTCTGCTCCGGTGCATCGACCCCACGAGGCTGACTACGTTCTGCAAGAGATACATGAAGGGGTCGGGGGAGCACATCAAGGGGCCCGAACCCTGGTCCAAAAGGCACTACTGCAAGGGTACTATTAGCCGAGAATACACCAGGATGCCGAGAACCTGGTCAGAAGATGCAAGAGCTGCCAACTCTTCGGCAGCATACCTCGTCTCCCCGCCACCGAACCAACTCTACTTAGTTCCTCTTGGCCGTTTGTACAATGGGGGATGGATATGGTGGGCCAACTCTCCACCGGCACGGGCGGGCACAGATACATCCTTGTCGTTGTGTACTACTTCACAAAATGGATAGAAGCCGTGCCCTTCAGAAAACTGGACGCCGCCTCTACGATAAAGTTCCTGCAGAACAACATAATTTCTTGATTTGGGATCCCGAGGTGCATAGTTACCGATCATGGGACCAACTTCGAAAACGATAAAGTCAAAGAGTTTTGCAGCAACTACCACATATTGATGAATTTTGCCGCGGTCGTACATCCTAAATGCAACGGGAAGGCCGAGGTAACAAACCGAGGCGTCATCCGCGGTCTCAGAGCCCGTTTGGAAGGAAGGCAACTGGGTCGAAGAACTACCGCGGGTGCTATGGGCATAGCGAACATCGAAGAAAACACCTATGGGAGAAACCCCATTTAGCCTCTGCTACGGTACCGAGGCAATGGTCCCCTCGAAAATTGGACTGTCCAGTTATAGGGTCGAACACTTTGACGATGAAGCCAACACCTCGGCGCTCCGATGCAACTTGGACATCTTTTTGGAAAAGAGGGATCGAGCCCAAATCAGAGCAGCCGCCTATCAGTAACAAACCGCTCGCTACTACAGTGCTAGAGTTGAACATTGGGCCTTCAAGACGGGAGATCTGATCATACGAAGAAACGAGTTCGTAGACCAAGGGAGACTACATAAGTTCTCCTCGAAGTGGGACGGACCATTTCTCGTAACAGAAGCGTTGCCTGGTGGAGCATACCGCCTGCAGGATGCCAGGGGGCGTAATTTTCTTCGGCCTTATTACGCCGAAAAACATAAGTTGTATAAATAAACATGTACCCTCTTTTGAAATAATGTAATTCCTATTGACATTTAATTAAGTCTCTTGAGCTAGGTCCTCTCACAGAAGAGACCTTTTACACCGCCATGGGGCTACAGCTCTTTGTTTCTTTTCTCAGTTCCGAGACTCCAAGGTTTTTTAAGAAAAAGTATAAATGTACTGAGGGGATAAAAAGAGACAATGCACCTCAACAAAGGAGAAATTTATTTATTAAGAGGTATTATGGGCTCCCCGGCCTTACAACAATTAAAACAAAGGAGGGCGAGAATTAAGGAAATATTGTCGGTGATATACCGAATAAAGCTCCTCCAGCCGTGCCCAAGCAGCCTTAACCCTCTCCTTCCGACGGTACTCACGGACCCTAGAAGCCACGGACTCCCGGAGATCCCCGTCCGCCGAGCAAGATGCGACGACCAACCTTTGAAGAAAACTCTCAAGCAGAAGGTCCACCGAGCAGTCCCGCCTGCTCTTCGAGATCAGACCAAGCTCGTGGACCGTATGCATTTTGTCAAACGCCTCGTCCATTAACTGTGAAGACAGCGTGCTGTACGGACCCGAGAAAGTCCTTCATATAGCGTAAATTAGCACCTGAAGTAAAGGAGATCGCCGGGGAAGTAAGCGTCCGCAGTGGCCCTCCAAGCGGCTTATCATCGTCTCGTACGTCTCTTCGGAACGATCAAGGTTATAAAAATATACGTCATTGCGAGAAACGATCTCCCTGATGGTGTGCACGTGGCCGGTTATCTTTAGAAACACAAGGCTAGGAAGAAACCGATATACCTTCTGTATTTATAACCTCAACAAAAAATCTTCCAACGGCCGTGATTTTCTCACACAACAACGCAGATCATGGAATTTCACACTTTCCCGATATGGTACTGCTACATGTCATCCGCGACAGTCGCCATTCCTGCCTATATGGGTCATGGAAGATTGAACGATGCCCCAAGGAGATACTAGAGAGAAAATAAAGCCCTCATCATGAGGTCGCTGAGCAGATTCCTGCTCGGCCCCATCCGCAGTGGGTAGCTTCCTGTCCAACAAACGCTGTAGATCCAAAGCCCTCATCACAAGGAGACCGGGTAGCTTCCTGCTCGGCTCATCCACAAGCGGGTAGCTTCCTGCCCAACAAATGCTATGAATCTAAAGCCCTCATCACGAGGCGACCGGGTAGCTTTCTGCTCGGCTCATCCACAAACGGGTAGCTTCTTGCCCAACAAACACTGTGGATCTAAAGCTCTCATCATGAGGCGACTGGGTAACTTCCTGCTTGGCTCATCCATAACCAGGTAGCTTCCTATCCAACAAACGCTGTGGATCTAAAGCCCTCCTCACGAGGCCGCCGAATAGATTCCTGCTCGGCCCCATCCGCGGCGGGTAGCTTCTTGCCCAACAAACGCTGTGGATCCAAAGTCCTCATCACGAGGCGACCGGATAGCTTCCTGCTCGGCTCATCCACAAGTGGGTAGCTTACTGCCCAACAAACGCTGTGGATCTAAAGCCCTCATCATGAGGCGACCGGATAGCTTCCTGCTCGGCTCATCCACAAGCGGGTAGCTTCCTACCCAACAAACACTGTGGATCTAAAGCCTCCTCATGAGGCCGCCGAGCAGATTCCTGCTCAGCCCCATTCGCAGCGGGTAGCTTCCTGCCCAACAAACGCTGTGGATCTAAAGCCCTCATCACGAGGCGACCGGGTAGCTTCCTGCTTAGCTCATCCACAAGCGGGTAGCTTCCTGTCCAACAAACGCTGTGGATCTAAAGCCCTCCTTAAGAGGCCTCCGAGCAGATTCTTGCTCGGCCCCATCCGCAGCAGGTAGCTTCCTGCCCAATAAACGCTGTGGATCCAAAGCCCTCATCACAAGGCGACCGGGTAGAATCGAGTGACGCCGACCTATTCAAACTTGGCTATCGTTCGATTCATACTCGATGTGCGATCGCCCCTCGACTCCGGGGAAAAGGAGGATACCGACCTTCCTACACTTGGCTATCGTTCGACTCATACTAGATGCGCAATCGGCACCTCGACTCCGGGGAAAGGGAGGATACCGACCTTCCTACACTTGGCTATCATTCGACTTATACTCAATGAACGGTCATCACCTAGAAAGGGTGGATACCGGCCAAACACTAGCAAAATAAAGAAACTTACGAGCAAAAAGTACTTGCAAGATGAAAAGATTTACGAGCTAAAGTGCTTGCAGAAAGATCAGACATTTGAGCAAAGGAAAATATATATTTTATTTATGATCAAAATTATGTACAAAGGTATTGTGGGCTCCTCAGTCTTACAAAAATACTCGGAGGCTTACAAAATTCTAAAAACAAAGGAGGAAAAATTGTGGAGGGGGTATAGCTCAGACCGCCCGCTCGGCCGGGATCTCACCCTGCTCGACGCCACCATCGGGGGCCAAAACGATGACCTTAGGGTCGACGCTTCCACCGACAGTCTCGCCTCCTATAGCCAGCTCGGCGCCTCCCCCCTGAGGTGCTTCCTCGATGAGGGGGAACTTAGCGCGGAGCTCGCCGTCGACGAACTCCGGCATAGATTCCTTGACGGCGTCGAGGGCATTGTGCCACTCGACGGCTGAGACTTGGAAAGATCAATGTAAAACAGATCGGACGTCTTATATTCCTCCACGGCCTTTGCCGCCCGGCTCTCAGCAAACTTCGTCGCGTCTAAATCCTCCCGAGCATCCTTCTTGATGGTGTTCCTCGACCTTTTCATAGCGTTGTAGAGGTCGTTCTTCTCCTCCATCTTGGCTTGGATAACCTGGTTAGACTCGTTTAGAAGCCGATGGGACTCCTTCAGCTTTGAGATCGTCAGCCCCTCGGCGACCAATCTCGAGTCAAGGATGGGCGCCTTCTCCTCCGCCTGCTGCAATTGAAGGCGAAACTCTTCCTCCCGCGAAGAGGATTCGCCTGCCTTCTTCATCGCCTGGGCTATTTCCTCGAACTCCATGGCAACGAGGAGAGCGCAGTGCTGAAGGACCTGAGGAAAACAGCAAACGTGTTAAAAAGCTAAAATAGAGAAAATAAAACTTAAGGAATTTTCGAAGAAAGCTAAATACCAAGCTGAACCGCCTCCTGCGCTAGTGCGGCCACATGGACCTTCATGGTGCCCCGGGGAATCTTGGCCCTGGCTGCCTTCTCCATGTCCGCCAGCAAGCTATCAGCCACAGATAACCCTGATGGTACCTCAATGCAGAAGTCACCCTCCTGCACTTGGATCCTGGTAGGGGGTGGCCGAGAAACCACCCGCTTCTGTCTCTTGAGGGAGACTTTCTCGGTGGGGGGAGACTCCTCCTCCCTAGCCCTGGGGCGCCAGGTCCCGCACGTGCTTCTGACCCCCCTCCCCCACGGCGCTCCTCCGGGACTGGGGGTGCTGCGGAAGGCTTGGCCGGAGAAGTTTGCCTCGGGGCCACGCTTGGACCGGGTCGGGACGAGCTTGCGCCACCAGACTTTCTTCCTTGGGCCTTGGCGGCCATGGCGGCCATGATTTTTGATCGGTCCATGGACTCTGCAAAAAAAAGAACACACAGGAGAAAAGAGCAGCGAAGTGGAAACGGCAAAGAAAATTTAGCAAAGTCTAAGCAGATCGTCAAAAACCCTAACTTACCTAAAAAAACGCGCAGGACTGAGCTCAGCCCAGCTTAGTACCTGCTCGAAAAGCAGGACATCAGCCCACTGGATCGATTCCCATTGGGACACCACCTTCACCTCGGGGGGAGGTCGACTGCTTCGCCCTCGGGCAGTCGGCCTTATGCCACTGTGTGGGCACAGGAAAATTCTTGCCCTCCAGTGGCCCGACGAAGACGTACTTCTCATTCCATTCATGGATGGAAGAAGGGAAGACCACTACCCCCGACCCGGCTGTTCTATCCTTACGTTTTTTAAACGAAAAGTACATCTAGCTCGGCTCTTCCTTACTAGTACCGGGGTGATTTTTATAGCAAAGAAAAGACAAAAGGAGGGTCAAACTGAAGGAGATCCGATCAAATTTTACTAGACCAGAAACTCGAGAAAGATCCTCCACGAGTTCGGTGCTAGCTGGCCCGGGGAAAGACGGAAGCAATGAAGCACCGCACAAACCTTGGATGAGAAGGGAAGACACATTCCTGCCTGGAATGCTTCCAGATACAGAGCAATCTCCTTGCCCCGCACCTGGTCTGCCCGCTCACCCTCTCTGGCGAAACGGAGTAAATAGCTAGAGGGGATATGGAATCGAGTCCGGATGTCGGAAAGCTCGTCCAGAAGATTCAAGACGGAAGGCGCATCGCGGCTGTTCCCGATGCGCACCTTGGGAGCCCTTGTCTCCGCCCTACGACGAGTGAAAATGACGGCCCTGGCTCTAGGGGGTGAGCCCGATGCAGAAGACGCGGTAGAAGAAGAACCCTCTCGGCTATCTGAAGCCAAAGAGGAGGAAGACCCACTGGACTCGGCCCCAGCAACGGGAGCATCATCGTCTGACTCTACCCCTACTACATCTACAAACTTCTCGGAGGAAGACATCTAACATGATTCAAAGAAAGGGACTCACCGAGGAAAATTCAACAGAAGATCCGATCTAACCGGAGGTGCGCCGGGCAATCTTCAAACAACGAAAGAGAATTAAGGCAAAGTGTTGGCCCTAGGATGGTCCCCTCCTATTTATACACCCCAAAGAGAGTATCCTGCGGCCCAGATCGATTCCCGCCAAAATGAAGCGTCGCGCCTAGCGGCCGTCGAGGCTCCACGTGGCGGTCGACCATTGGGGACTTCTCTTCGTTGCAGAAGTCAGAGACAGCCTGTCATGCCAGCCAACCGACGTCGGACACATGGCCCATAACCCAACTGACGATTGAGTGAAACAGCGCCCCCTCTTTAATGTGCAATCATTTCACTGATCCGCTGACGTCGTCGGGGATGCGCGCGAAAATTAACGCACAGGGGGTACTCCACGTGGACTCGAAGATCGGAATGACACAACTGCCCTACACCAATATCGTCCCCAGACAATCCACACTATGATTCTCGGCACCAAACTGAGTAGAAGAAAACCAAGCAGGACACTCTCGACCCGACCCATAAATAGGTCGGAACGAGAGTGGGGGGCTAATGATGATGCTCATAAGTGGGAATTTCTCAAACCACGATACGTGGCAGATGGCGTGTCATCCGTGTAAAGCCCACTAAGCTCTTAGGGGTTGCGGAGGTAGAATCAGTGTGGAGCATTGATGATTTTTCTCGGATGGTCTCCGAGCTTACACCCCCACTTCTTACCCTAGAGCAATCCAGCAGCCGAACCTTCACCCCCTTTTTGCTCATCTCCGAGCTATTGCTGAGCTGAGCTTCCACAGCCTCCCTGCTCATCTTCGTGATGATGCAAGGCCTGAGCTTCCTCGGCCTCCCGGCTTATCTCCGAGCCATCGGACAGGCTGAGCTTCCTCGGCTTCCCCGATCAACCGAGTGCGGAGCCCATGTGCCCCCGCAACAGCTCCGCGTATTTCGCCAAAGCAAGATATCCGCCGCCCCACGTTCTGCGTCCCACGCGGGCGCGTCCCCCCATTAATAAGTGAATCCCGCCATCAACGCAGGTGTAACGAGGGGCGTAACTGACGGCGAGAATCTCACGTCGGCTCGCTCCACGTGACCACTATATAAACCCCTCTTTCAGACGACTCAGATAACGGGAACTCTTTCCAATAGGCCGCTACGCTGCTTTAATTCCCCGGTACTAACTTAATCGTCGGAGGGTCCTACGGTGGTTTCCCATCCCGGAATTTCCCTTACAAGTAGCTCGGCCTCAGCAAATTTCAACAACCCATTGAGCTCTACAGGCTCAACAACCCCAAAACAAATCCCAACCGCTCAAAACCGCTCACTACCAGATCGACGGAGGACAACATCTGAGAGAGATCACAACCTCCATCACCAATGAAAACCCCGTGTATAGAAAAGTCCTAATGAAAATAACTAGCAACCTATTTACAAATTATTTTTATTAATTAAACAACAAGATTAATCGTTGGTTGCTTATGAGAATCAAATAAACATTAGCCTTCTTATAATCGTATTGGAAAATACTGCGCAAAGACACATATCTTGTAAAAAAAAAAGTCCTGAAATTAAAATTTACTCACGCTTGTAAATTTCCGTATAAGGGTTATTTATCTTTCTTTACTGTAATGCAAAAAGGGAAGGGGATTTCAAATTGAAATCATTAATTTGTTTCTCAGGATGACATCGAATGAGAAAAATTTCAAGAACTTTCAAGTTTTTTTTTCTTTGGTATTTTTGCAAATCTTTAAAAAAAATTAAAAAATCAAAACCAGTTAAAAATTCATAACCTACTTTTTAAAGCTTTAAAGATATCTATTAAAACCAGGAATGTAAATGAATACGGATAATCCGAGCTAAGTTTGTATTCATATCCTCTATTTATTAAATTTGATTGGTGATTCTCATTTCCATTGACTATTCAAATCTGTATCCGCATCAGTCGATAGCCACAGGCTAAGGATACGATAATTCCTATATCTGTTCTCTAGCCGTATCCGATACCAAAATAGCAGTGTTTGGTTTTATTGGATCCCCCCCCCCCCCCATATTCGTGCAATTTTTGTTTTCGATAAATATTTGTATTCGTATTTGAAATATGTCAAGAATTACCGGATACAGACATGGAAGCACCTATATCCAATCCATTTGCATCCTTACCTAAAACTTTATAAATATTTATACTATTGAACTTTGTTTTTAAAAAAATTCTTAATGATGCACGCCCGTTAATTAACAGGAATATCAAAAACGTATGATCCATATTTAATTACATAACACATAATGAACCCTATATTGCACATGGCTTCGTAAACCTCCTCAATTGGACAAGTGTTGTTATAATATTATGAAAAAAATTAGTTGGGGAGATTATTAGGTGATTGCAGTTTGAATTTCATGGCCAACTTGAACGTGACGGCACTTCAAATAGGCGAAGAAAGAAGAAAGAAGCAACGATGTTCATTGATTCTGATTGTTTATTGTTTTTAATCATTGATTATTAGTGACAAAACAAGATTTTCTTTATATTAATTAATGCTATTAATTATGCATGAGAGAATACAGTTACTAGATCTAGAAACAGTGCAATGGGAATATTTTCTTTCATAAGCCACAGTAGTTCGAAAAGGTTGTTCCTTTAAGATAAGATGTGGATTGTCAAATGTCCATGCCGATTCCGGTGAGAATTGAACCTGAACTGTCTTAATACCATGTTAAATGTTTTTTCATTAGACCAAAACTTTGAAATTATATTGAAGTTTAAGGGAATACATTCATATATTCCGATCGAACATAGATAACTTACGCCGTATTTTGTGAACCGTCATTTACTGCATAAAACAAACTACTAGTGAACTGCAAACGCTCTCATATAAAAGGTATGCATTATTATTGCGATTGAGAGTATAAGAATTATTATACAAATCAATGAGATGGGGCTGCTCACCCATCTTTCTCAATCTTCTTCTAGTATTCTTCTTGGCCAGATTTATAAACGCTTTCGGGGTAAATTTGTGGGTCTCCTAGATGCATGTGTGTTGTGTGTATGTGTGTGATGTGTGAATGGATGTGTTATGTGCATAGATCAGAGCTTACATGCCAGTGCACAAGAAAGGGAGGAAACAAAAGCCAACAAGAGAAAAACACCTAATGCCTGTGTCAACAAGATGGAAACAATTTATGGTGTCCTCTATACTTATACAAAATTGGATAATCCATAGAATATTCCTTTACTGGCACTGTTTTTCTAAACTACCTATATTTTTTATAAGAACTAAACTACCTATATTGTCCTTGAATCCTATAGGTTTTATAGTGAATGAATGATAGAGGTACTCTGAGGAGGCCAGACTTCAGGTATTTATTTTTCTTTAAGCTAAATGAATTTATTAGTTTCAACGATATAGCTTGGACAAAACTATTTATCTATGCAGTGGTAAAATAATATAAATTCCAAGCCTCATTTTAGGGAAACTTGGTTTACATATGTAATATTCCGATCTTTTTTATGCTCTTGGCCAGGATAGATTGTCTCCTCATCTATATAACTTCGAAAAAAATATTAATCTATATGATCCACATAATATTAAAAAAGCTAAGTTTGTTTTTCAGAAAATTTGGTTTGGGTGTGTGAATTCTCGATTTTGTGTCTTTGATGTTGGATTGGATAGGCTGTCCTAATTAAAATATGATTTGTTTCTTATAATTAGTTTAGATTTGTATCATATACATGTCTAATTGAAAGGTTTTTTGTCTTTATTATTTTATTTTGTCATTTTCAAAGGTGCATCAAAACTTTTTCCTTAAGAAAATAATATTTCCTGTTAGAGATGGAATTCAGATTACTCTACTAGCTGTTTTATTAGCAATTGAAGTGAGCTGTCATTAATCTCTCTCTTTGATCAAGTAATTGCTTCTATGGTACACATTTTCAATTTATCCATATTTTGGACCTGCTCCGATTGTAACGCGTGGGGTCCATTTCAGGTATATGTAAACGACATGAAAACAGTAAAGAAAAATAAACGGTTTTCGGTTTTCGGTTTTCTTACGGAACATGTAAGGTTTCAACTAGTGCATAGTATAAACAAAAAGGTTTATGCTCCTAAATATTTGTATCTAATTCTCTAGGTCCTCACAAAAAGCATCAACCATTCTAAATTTTGTTCCATGACCGATAAAATCCTTGGCATGGATCCAAACTTTATTGCACTAGCTATACCCACTAATGTTTTCAACTAAGATAGCGCTTGATACATGATAATCTAAAAGAAAATCATAGACTCACACTAAAAACGGTTGTTGAAACATAAATCAAAGTCTCTTGGTCTTGCTCCACTCCTCCTTTCTTTTTAAGCCCAACCACATCCATGACACACAACACAAAATATTTTCAAGAATCTAGAATTCTCATGGAAATGATTAGAGAGTTTTATATCGTGAGAATCATATTCTCATTCAAACCGGTGTCTATCCTATTCACTCCAAATATCCCTACATAACACGACTAGTATCATGACCATCGTTGCCGCTGACCGACCCTGCATCGGTGTTGCTTAACTCCTTTGTCGGACATCGCCGCCTACACTTGGTGCCTACCGCTGACAGGCCATTGCTCACGGCCACCGAATGCTTTCCCTCGCCGTCCATCGCCCTCCCGTCTCCGACTGCCGCCTCCACTCCCACCTGCCGTGCTCCCTTGTGCGTCGTTGCCAATCGATTCCTCCATCATCACTCTCGTGCCAGTCGTCGTTAATCGCCATCACCGCCGCTAGTTGACGGTCACCGTCCAGCATCCGTCACGGCCACCGCTGTCACTGGCTAACATCTTTTTGGTCGTCTGCCCATTACGACCGCCACCGTCCATGGCTGTCATGCGGACATATATTATTGAAAGTGATCATATTATAGCTAAAGATCATTCGTAATTCGTTATCACATAATTCTATGAAATCTTCCAGGTTAGGAAGCATCCCCTGATTAAATATCAATATTCATGTAAACACGGCCAGTGTCACGTGGACTTCTCCTGTCTCGTCATCTTTGTTTTCCACTGGGGGTTGCCATTGGATTCGAGATACTAAAATTTGGTGTTTTGCTCCTGTGCAGAAGAAAAGAATATCAATGATTTCCATCAGCACAACATGCAACAGCAACTCCCGCTCCGCACCAACTGGAGGAGTGACTTATGGGCCCAATGTTGCCTCCATCTTTTCAATACCGGTAGGGCAGGTAACTCAAGCTATTACCGGATTGTTCTTCGGGACCATACTCCCACCAACGAATTTCAGCGCCCCAGCGCCGCAAGATGAAACGGGCCATCCAAATCCGATACCTCGGTTTTCCACAGGCTGAGCCGAATCTCAGACGTCTCAGTCTTCAACAGACTGAGTAAAAACCAAAACGGGCCTATAAAGAGGCCCGTGATATCTGAAGGGGCTGCCCCAAAACGGATAGCCCACCTAACTCCTCCTGCAGATGAAGCCGTCAAAAGTGCTTCCCCAACCAGAAAATCGGTTTTCGGAAGATTGATTGTTCCTCCGCAAACCCTACCAAGGACGTCGGTCTTCAATAGGCTGACACCAGTAACAGTCCCTCACCAAAGCCAGGGACATTAAGAAGCCGCTTCCAAAACTGAGGCGGTCCCTGCCGCGAGGCATGCTCGACATCGTCGCTAGCGCCGAGCGAGAAAAGCTAAGGCAACTCCCCCTCTGGGCGCACCCCACCAACTCCAATGATAGAAGTTGACGGTGCTGTTCCAACCGGCAACAGTTTTGATCTACTCAGGAAAGTACGCAAGAACTCTCCAACGGCGGTGCTAAAGAAATCGCGCACGCCTGCAGAAATCACAATGCAGGCAAAGACGGAGCAGCCCCATGAGCGTCTCTCCTCAAAAATTCACAGGGTCTGGCGGAAAGTCCAGGACTCTATGATTAACAAAGATTACTCTCGTCGACCGAAAAAATCAAAGGCTCGGCAAGAGAAAGACCACTCCTCCGTCATACAGTAAGGGGCTTCTTATACACAGGCGCCAGCTACAACGGCTCCTTCAATTTCGGCCTCCCACAAAAGGATGAGGCTGGAGAAAATTTCGCCGCCGGCGGCAAATTCCAAAAACGACGAACCCAAACGCCTCAGGTCTGGAGGCATAATCGTGCATACGGTCCGCATAGCTTCCGGGAAAGAGAAAAGCCGTGCTTCCGTGGCTCATCGACCACAAACTCGGTCGCTAACTAAAGCTCAAGAGCAACAACAAAACCTCCAGGAAATGCTGACCAAAATGGAAGCACTTAGCGGACAGAAAGAAAGTCCGGATCCAGCAGCCGAACAGCGCCAAGAGCAGAAGACCGATACAGAGTTCCTGCGAAGGGTGCTTGAAAGGAAAGACAAAGAAGCCGCAGAACAAGCTGTTAACATAAAGCAGATGGCGCTTGTTTACCGCCGAAAGACGCGACCGGGACGTTAGGACGTCTGGCCTGAATTTTGGGGGCAGATGCTATTTGGTTTTATCCGTCCACCTCTCCGAAGATGCCAAGTTGATTTATGGCACCGTGTATCGGAGGACAGGACGGATGCAGCTGTTGTAGCAGACTTCGTCAGATTCCCCCTCGTTGTGAAGGGTTTTTGATTATGGGGACGCTCTTCCCTACAGGCGCAAACCCCTGCAGTTAATTACGTTACCGCGTAGCGATAACTACTTTCTTCTGCTCTAGAAGGTCACTTCGTGTCGTGTGTGTTTTTTTTTTATTTTTGATTGCCCGTGGATTGTATACGAAGACTGATTTTATGTTGCCGCCCGTAGGGCGTGGATTAATCCAAATCCCTATATTCTTAGATCTGGGTTTGGGTTGATTTAAGGATCGTTAACCTCGTTTGAGATTAAGATCAACTTAAATGTTTATTAAGGATACGTTAGTCCAATCTTGGACTAAGATCTACTTAAAGGAGGTTCGGGATCATTTTTGATCCAATGAGAGAGAGTTTGGGCTCTGTCGTTTTAGTTTAAGGACGTTACGGTCCATAGCTAGTTTAAGGACATTGTGATCCATAGCTAGTTTAAGAACGTTGTGGTCCATAGCTGGTTTAAGGACGTTGCGGTCTATGGAATTGTTGGTTGTCGTGACCCGTCACCTCTCTGAAGCCGTTGAAGAATTACAAAGATATATATCAGAGGTGGAGGGATGTACTCTTGAACCAATGTCAGTTGGGAGATCTGTAGTTGGGTTTTGAACTAAGACCAGTTTAGAAAGAATGTGAGCACATGGGCTCGGTTGATCTAAATTAGGGACTTTTAGTCAACTTGGACTCAGTCCACTTAGTATTGAATAAAATGTTAAACACTTGTTTGGGCTCGGTCCCTTTTATGTGCAACAAAGCTAAGCATTGATATGGGCTCTGACTCTCACCTCATTTCTTTGTTTTTTTATGGAGTGTTAAACACTCATTATGGTGCTGGGCTCTATTTACAGAGCGCTTTATGTTAAACAGCGCCCACGTGAGGGGCACGTAGGGCGCTTAGCACCGGACGCCAACCACTGAGTGCAGAGCACTCTTTATTTTATTAGCGCCCACGTGAGGGGCATGTGGGGCGCTGGGCGCCAGCTACTTAGTGCAAAGCACTCTTTATTTTATTAGCAGCGCCCACGTGAGGGGCACGTGAGGCGCTTGGCGCTGGGCGTCAACCACTGAGTGCAGAGCACTCTTTATTTTATTAGCAGCGCCCACGTAAAGGGCACGTGAGGCGCTCAGCGTTGTTTTCTTCTTTGTGCATTTTTCTGAAAAGTTCAATTCTTTATTCTTCCCTGGATCTTCAATCCCCAAGAACAAATTCATCCCTGTGAGAATTAAATTCTCATTTGTGGGTGACTTGTCTCATGGATCTCAGATTCAGGGAAAGAACTATGTTATTTTATAAGGGTTAATCTCTTAGGTATGCAGATGAGATACTATGATCTCTATTCACCTTGAAGAAATTTCTTCTTCTTTCTTCTCTCTGAAAGCTCTTTTCGCTTGCTCTTCTTTTTTTTTTGAACTTAAAGTTTATAGGGGGTTCCTCTCTACAAGACTTGAAGTCTTGGGTCCTTTATATAGTGGAGGCCGATTTGTTGATTTAGTTAAGGAAATCCCTCATTGAGAGATCTCTAATTGATTTGGGAATTTTATCCACCGTTGGATCTTTGATCCTAGGCCTTCTGTTTTACAGAAGATATTTTCTTGTTCTCAATAAGATTGGGAAAATATTTTCCTATACAGGGCTTATTCTGTATCTTGGTGATTTTTAATCACCATTGGATTTTTAATCCAACGGTGCTCTGTTTTACAGAGATTAACCTTTCTTATTTTTGGAAGATTCGAGGAATATTTTCTCAAAGGAATTTAATTATGTAATTTGATGATTTGTCATCTTCGTTGGATATTTGATCTAAGGGTGGAGAACTTTTAGTTCTGGCGCTGGCACTCTCGTGTTTTGCACGTGAGGCGTTGCCTCAGAGTTTTTTAACTCTGGGCGCTGGCGCTCCCGTGCTTTGCACGTGAGGCGCTGCCTCAGAGTTTTTAACTCTGGGCGCTTGCGCTCCCGTGCTTTGCACGTGAGGCGCTGCCTCAGTTCAAATTTTGAACAGAGGTTTTCTCTCTTATTGGGAGAAACAAATGCTCCCTACTGTTGCGCTCACGTGGCTCACACGTGAGTGCAGCGGTGGCAACCTTTCCACCGTTGGATCATCTTGGAAGTTGAATCGTCTTCCACCGTCTATAAGTAGGGCCTTTGGCCCTTGAGATGACTTCTGTTCATCTTCTTCCTTTCTTGTTTCTGAGAATTTAATTCTCCCTTCAGAGCTTAGATCTCTGCCCAAAAAAATCCCTTTTAGAGTTAGAACTCTGCCCAAATTTGGTAAGGATCAAACCCATTAACAGAGCTTTGCTCTTCTCAGATCGTAGATCTTAAAATGGATTTTTAGGGTTACTTAACCCATTAATTAGAACATTGTTCATCTCTATGAAGAACTCTTAGAGTTCGTTTTGTAGATCTTAAAGATCTTGGAGTTTTTACTCTGCAAAAAGCTTTGCTTTTTAGGGTTCTGATGGATTACTCCATCGTTTTCACAGAGCATGGCTCTTAGAAATTTTGGGGAATTTTTATTCCCCTCATAATTAAAGTTGACAGATGTAATTTCTGTTTGCATAGCACTGCTCTCAAGGGAGTTTAACTCTTTGGCCCAATGAGTTTCTCATTAAATGAGAATGTTTTTAGGATTTCTTCCTTAATGATTGACTGTCTCATCAATGATGAGCCTTCACTTTGATTTTGTGGGTCCCCCTCGGTCCCTTTTTCCTGCATTGCAGTGTGGTACAAATTTAAAGTACCAAATGTTAGAATTCGTAATGTAGTATTGACATCTAACCCTTGTTTCTTTTCGTGCAGGTACTATGTCTTTTGACTCTTCTTTCCCATTTGTTCGCCCAGAGAGTGCATACGCCGACGCGCCCGTGGATCGGGAAGTTTTTGCACTGATTAAAGATCATGACCCGGAGCAGAAGTCTCTTCATTTATGGGGGTTGTGGTACAACCAAATTATTCGGGGTCGGTGCAGTTTCTCTTGTGCGGCGCCTTCAGAGCCAATTTCCTCCATTCATTATGCCGACTCTCCCCAGGTGAATTACGTCGTGGAGGAGGTTAACTGGACTACGGAAGGTCGCCTCCAGCCCTCTATGGGCTTGATACCTGTACAGCCGCCGATGGCTTTAGATATTCTGGGGCGGCACATATGTCAAGGCAAGTCACGCCCTTGGGGACAGGTATACATGATAGGCTTGACTCCTCGCCATTCAGCCGGATACTTGCAGTGGGCTCGATACATCTTGTCGGCCAAAATGTCGCTACTGCTGAAGCTCGGTTTGTACCCCGCTATCTACGCGTCTTTTTTTCAGTATCCCGCGCCTCACGTATGTTGGGTCAAGGCTTTCTTGGAACAGTGGAATATCCCGACTCACACCTTTTTTTATCGGCCTGGAAGTTTCGATCTTTTTGGCGGAATTTGCAGAAATTTCGGGCCTACCAGTCAGAGAAAAACATTACGAGGAAATACTTTCCCTTGACGAGTACATCTTCGCCACCAAATCGGTGGTGATAGGTCTCACTCCGGAGAATGCTATTCAACATTGATTCCCGAGCCTAATGAAGGTGTTGAACATTTACGAGAGTCTGTTTCTTGAGTCCGGAGGGCACGGAGTCAGCTTCGCGGACTCCATCGCCCGCTTTCTTTGCCCGGAAGTCTTGTCAAAACAAGCCGCGAAATTCGCCAAGCTTGACGATCCTTTTGGTTTTGGCTTGGACAACCAGCCGACAGCGGAAGCAGATCAAAAGAATTTCTTCATCCCAGACACCCCGGTCGTACCCCTTACAGAGCTCGCAGCCTCAAACATCGACGAAGAGACGTTCTTTTTGGGGTTCCTTGGCCTATGGTTAAGCTGGTTTGTGCTCCCAATGCACTCTCGCTATATAAGGCCATCCGTCTTCTATCCGGCTCACCGAATGGTTGCCGGGACGCGATTGGCCGTCGGGATCGCTAGGCTGGCTCACCTGTATCATGGCCTAAGCTTAGCGGCAGACACTACTCAGCCGGGGGTACAGCCCGTACATCTCCCGCTGCACTATTTCACGTCGTGAATCGAACTGCATGTGCTTGGCGATTTTG
The DNA here is from genome assembly GCA_030015575.1 of Agapanthus africanus. Classification (NCBI taxonomy): domain Eukaryota; kingdom Viridiplantae; phylum Streptophyta; class Magnoliopsida; order Asparagales; family Amaryllidaceae; genus Agapanthus; species Agapanthus africanus. The sequence goes on along the minus strand of CM057338.1, from coordinate 179,205,387 downwards.
GAGTCCACAAATGGCCCCATTTCTATGACAGTTATAATTTCCCCCGGGTTATGTTTCTAGTTGACGCTTCTGCTTTACATCCGTCACAGCGAGAGGCTCGGTGTTTGGTCCTTCGCCCGTGTATGGTCGGGGATAACATGACTTTCGTCGATAGGGTCTTAACTATCGGTAAGGAATCCACTAAGACGATGCAGCCGCTGCGCGATACCTTCAATGACGGAGCTCATACATTGAAGGCTCGGGAGATTCTGCATTTGTATTCAACCAGGCCAGGCTTTCTAGTATTTAGGCAGGACGCCTCGGCATTGTTCATGAGGTATAACCCGCACCGTTTTGCTCAACAGTCGGGTTACGATTAGGGTGTCCCGCTTGAGGCCTTTTTAGCTGAGCCGGTTGCTACGGAAGAGGGTATCCATAGTGCATTGCACCACTTCATGCGGCTAAATACCGGGTCCAACTTTCTTATCAGTGAGCCGAGCTATGTTCCGAAAGCCTCGAACGCACACGTGGCGTGGTACCAGCATGCGGCGGGTGCTGTTATTAGGGAAGAAAGGCGGTTACTGCTCGATCACAAGGGTGCGGTCCCTGCTGGTAATCCAGCTGTCCCCTTAAAGCGACAGACTACTGTTCGTCCTTCCTTATGAGAAACTGTTGTGGTTGTGGTCCCGCATGCCTTTCCTTAGAAGCCTCCACCCCGTGTTCCTGTAGAAACGGTAGCTGTAGCGTCCCCGGAGTCTGGCGTTGGTGTAGAAGTCCGGACCCGCCACCCAAAAATGCCTGTTAAGCGCAAGCTCTTGTCATCGGCTGCCGGCGCTCGCTCACAAAAGAAAAAGAAGTCGTTGTTTTCTGCCGACGTCATATTTGGCCAGGAGCCACATGCTCCATACAGCGAGGGTTTGTGCGAGTATGGGACCAATGGGGGTTTATTCATCGCGCCTGCAGATGATACTGATCTCCAGGCTGCCCTTGTGACTTCCGAGCGACTGGCTCGCGATGAAGTGGCACTGATCACTATCGCGAAGTCAGGTATACTTAAGTTACATTCTTCCACGGCTATCTTCTTTTATTATGCTTCTACTGACGCTTTCTTTTTCAACTGGTATTTCTGCCGAAGTGGCTCTCGCGGCTTCCCTCAAGACATTCGAAGAGGAAGAGAGGCTCCGTGCTTCTTTGAGCCTTGGTAAAATTCTGTTCATTATGCCTTTATTCCTTTCTTTATTCGTGCTCTGACCCTTTCTTTCATCTTGTTGCAGGGACTACCTTGAATCGGGTTATTCCAAGTGTAGTGCCGATCCCGAGCAACGATGCGGCAAAACTTCCAGAGCCAGCTGTTGTGGCCCCAGCTCTCCCAACGTCCCCGTAGGAGGCTTTGCTGAAGCAGCCGATGAAGGATGCCGTAACGGCTCCAGAGGCGGAGCTTGGTTCGGACGACGACGTCCCCTTATCAAAGGTCTTGAGGAGATCGCTTCTTACTGCTCAGACCGAAAGGAAATGTAGGAAGCATGCAGCGAGGGAACGCAATGCCAGTTTGGCCATGGGTGCAGGCTCAAGCATCATTTCGCTTGCTGATACTCCTTTGGCGGATGTTCCCTCTGCGTTGTCTACCGCCCGTAGACAGGTTGCGCACGCGGCTCGGGAAGAAACCGAAAAGTTGTTCCAAGGTAACTTAATGCTAAATCTTTTACTAGAACTTGATTTTCGAATTTTGACATATGCATTCTCTGCAAGGCCAAGTCTTGGCGATGGGATGACGGGTGAAACCCTGGCGGTTACCGTACCCTAAGTTGATACCCTCTCTCTGGAATCTGGGACTGTACAGACCGCTGCCCTTTCTCCCTATGGCTCCTTGGTATCGACGGGCATTGCAAGCGTCATGACAGCCCTTGTCGAGTCAGGGGATGAAGATATGGGCGCGGAATCTACTCCTCTGAGAGAGAGCGAAGGAGCCGTTACACTCGGTGATGCCTCCGCCATAGTTTCGGTCCCTGATTTATCAGGTGATTGCTGAGTCGCTATTTTCAAGCTTTTCAATCTTGTTCAGCCCTTCTAATGATATTTTGTTTGTCTTGAGTACAGGCACGGTGAATCCTGAGGTTGTGTCATCTGAAGAAGCGTCACCAGTCGCTGCTCTGACGGTCGCCGTCCCTTCGCCTTCTCCCGTGTCCTCTCAAATATTGGAAGGTATGGGTTTGCGATTTATTTAGTTTAACTGTGGATACCATTTTCCTTGTATTGACAGTATATTGCCACAATTGTGCAGGAGTCCTTTTCGACCATCTATACCAGGTGTTGAACCCGCATTTCTCCTTCCAGTCGGAAGTCATTCCGCCTCCTGGTACTAGTTAGTATATCCTTCAGCTATTGTCTCCTTCATTCTTTTATGAATAGCCGTATTGTTGCTAAGTCTTCTTTATATTGATAGCAGCGTCACGGATCGGAGAAGGAGACGAGAGAATAGCCACGCCTCCGGTACTCCCAATTTTGCCACCTGCCACAGCCGGTATAGTAGACTCCGTCGCTCGTGTATTTTCTTTACCTCCCGAGTCGACATTTGACTATAATTTATTTTGCAGCAATCACACCGGCTCCAGCTCCCTTTGAGTCTCGCATCCTAATGCCGGCAGGGCCCTTTGCTAAACACACATCTTCCAGGGGCACTACGAATAGCCGGCGAATGTTGAGCGAATTCATCGAAGATCTCGATGCCGAGGCCCTCAGTTCTGCTACGGATTTTGCTGTTGAAGTCAATCCAATGATAGCGACACTCGTGAACTTTCATGATGGAGATCTCGCCGGCTCTTAGGTTGATTACTGTAGAAAGATCGAGGCTTGCCTGCACGAGATTGAGCTCAAGTGTCTCGCTCTTGAAGTATTAGTTTTGAACTCCCAGTGGGCTGCGTGGATCAAGAGTAGCGTTCCTTTCATCCGCCATTTTGAACAGGAGGCGACCCTGAGGCAAAAGGAACACGAAGTAGATTCAAGCGAATCTGCCCGGTTACGCGCCCAAATTGAAACGAATGTTGTGCAGTTAAAAGCTGTCTTCGACAATCTCCAGCGATGTATTTCGGATGGGTTAACGCTGAGGCGGACGCTTGACTCTACCGAGCGGGTCGTGCAGGACTGCGAAGCTGCCATACTAGGAACCGATGAAAAGCTTTTGTCTTGTTTGCGACAACGGGCCCAAGTTGAAGCGGAGTTGGCCACGGCGGCCGATCACGAGAAAGGATTGAGAGGAGCGCGCGAGCAGCTGGCTGATTTGTTGAAGAAGCCTCCTCCTCAATAACCGTCTTTGTACCTTTTTTTACTGTAAACTTGCGGTTTATGAATAACATGTATTCATTTTGATTCTTTTGTGAAATTTATTTTATATTCACTTAAATTCATGAATAAAAGACATCCTTCATTTTATATGGGCGTGTCCTTTTGGCAAATGCATCTTGTAGATAGTCTATCTTGATCTCCTTTGCAGGGCAGCGATGGCTTAGAAGACAAGTTCAGATCTGCCGCCTAAGGCTTTTCAAGTTTATGAGCCGCGAGGGTCTCATAAAGGCTTTTCTCCCTATGAGTCGATAGGATCCCGTAGTGTAATTTCTCCTTAGGGGTCGTGAGGACTTCTAAGTGCATTTTCTCTTGAGAGTCGTAAGGATCTCACAAGAGAGTTTTCTTTTTACGGGTTGAGAGGTTTGAGCAGGAACACTAATTTTTCTGGGGGTCGAGACGAATCGAGAGATTATTGGTTGACTTGATTCCGAGACGGAGCATTGTTCCGGCGGGGAGGTCATTGGTTAACTTGTTTTCGAGACAGAGCATTGTTCCGACGGGGAGGTCATTGGTTGACTTGTTTCCGAGATAGAGCATTGTTCTGGTGGGAAGGTCATTGGTTGACTTATTTCCGAGACGGGGCATTGTTCCGGCGGGGAGGTCATTAGTTGACTTGTTTCCAAGACGGAGCATTGTTCCGGCGGAGAGGTCATTGGTTGACTTATTTCCGAGATGGAGCATTGTTCCGGCGGGGTGGTCATTGGTTGACTTGTTTCCGAGATGGAGCATTGTTCCGGCGAAGAGGTCATTGGTTGAATTATTTCCGAGACGGCGCATTGTTCCAGCGGGGAGGTCATTGGTTGACTTGTTTCCGAGATAGAGCATTGTTCCGGCGGGGAGGTCATTGGTTGACTTGTTTCCGAGACGGAGCATGGTTCTGGTGGGAAGGTCATTGGTTGACTTGTTTCCGAGTCGGAGCATTGCTCCGACGGGAAGGTCATGGGTTGACTTGTTTCCGAGACGGAGTATTGTTCCGGCGGGGAGGTCATTGGTTGACTTATTTCCGAGATGGAGCATTATTCCGGCGGGGAGGTCATTGGTTGACTTGTTTCCGAGACGGAGCATGGTTCCGGCGGGGAGATCATTGATTGACTTGTTTCCGAGTCGAAGCATTGTTTCTGCGGGGAGGTCATTGGTTGACTTGTTTCCGAGACGAAGTATTGTTCCGGCGGGGAGGTCATTGGTTGACTTGTTTCCGAGACGGAGCATTGTTCCGGCTGGGAGGTCATTGGTTGACTTGTTTCCGAGACGGAGCATTGTTCCGGCGGGGAGGTCATTGTTTGACTTGCTCCGCTTTCTGCGGTGTCGAGAAGGAACGCCGTGTTGATCTTCTGGGATGCAGATGTTGCCGTCGAGATCTAACTCTCCCTTTGACAGAGTCTGTTGGGAAATGTGGTTTCCTTTTTGTTTATGCCCATGGATTGTATACAGGGGTCAGTATGGACTTGCCTGTAGGGAAAAAGTTTCATTCTTTCATTTTTTTATTTCTTTCCGCGATGCTCTATCATTTCAGTTTTTTATATCGTGAAAGTCGCGATTGCCCAATCATTTCGGCTATTTTTCGCGGTGCCCAATCATTTTGGCTATTTTTCTTTTTACTTGTTGTTTTTTATTGCGAGTTGCCCAATCATTTCGGCTATTTTTATATGTATTTTTGGCTCGCTGATTTTGATGCGAGTATGGACTTGAGATCTGATACCAATCTTAGCGTCAGCATCGCTGCGACTGGAATATTTCTAAGAGAGAATCATCACTTGCCATGAAAGGACTGAAATTTGTTACCGATTTAGGCATCAGTATCGCTACTACTCGAACGTTTCCAGGAGCGAATCATCATTTGCCTTCGCCGCTATCGAACAAAGGTGGCTTAGTAGACAGGGTTAAGGACCTAACAACTAAGGCTTTTGACTTCTTGAGCCGTAAGGGTCTCATAAAGGTATTTCTCCCTACGATTCGTGAGGATCTCGTAGGTGTAATTTTTCCTTATGGGTCATGAGAACTCCTAAGTGCATTTTCTCTTGAAAGTCGTAAGGATCTCACAAGAGCATTTTCTTCTTGCAAGTCGGGAGGACCTGCAAGTGTTGTTCACCAAATAAAGGAATTTCACACCATTGGTGGAACTAGGCGAGGGAATGCTTATTTATGCCCGCGGATTGTATACAAGGGTCAATATTGACCGCCTGTAGGGCAGTTTGGGGGATATGATGGCTTAAGAACAGGTTCAAGTCCCTGTATCTTAAGACTTTTGAATCTTGTGAGTCGTGAGGGTCTCATAGGGGGAAACTCTACTTAAAAGTCATGAGGATCTCGTAAGTGTAATTTCTCCTTAGGGATCGTGAGGATTCCTAAGTGTTTTGCTCCCTTGTGAGTCGTAAGGATCTCACGCGGGTATTTTCTCCTTATAAGGTCGAGAGGACCCTGCAAGTGCACAGGAAATTTTTTCTGAGTCTGCGCCCTTTCGGGTTTTCACAAACTCGCTGGTAGCCATGCTGTTTTTACTCATGAAGCCTTTTCGGGTTTTCATCCGTGCCCATTTTGCGTACGGACGTACCGTTTTTTTTCTTTTTCTTTCTTTTTTTGCCGTGTTAACCTAAGAATGCTGCGGTTCGTAGTAGTTTAAGGACATTTTGGTCCGTTGTTAGTTTAGGGACGTTTCGGTCCGTTATTAGTTTAGGGACATTTCGGTCCGTTGTTAGTTTAGGGATGTTGCGGTCCGTTGTTAGTTTAGGGACGTTTGGGTCCGTTGTTAGTTTAGGGACGTTTCGGTCTGTTGTTTTTCGTGTTTGGGATGGGGTATCGTTGGATACTACTTTTAGAGTCTTGACTCAAGAAGATAGCGAGCGGACATAGGCGTCGTCATCTATCATTGACTTGAGTCGTGACTCGTCAAGCATACTACTTCTTCAAGAATCGGCCGTTTATTGGCTGAAAGGGTCTTTCGCCATGCATATCTATGAGCAAGTAAGCCCCACCTTGGTAAACTTTGTCTATGATGTACGGGCACTCATAGTTTGGCTCGAATTTCCCCCGTTTGGCACGATTGGGGATCATGGGTCATTTGACAACTAGCACAAGTTCGCCTTGGCATAATGTTCTCGGCCTAGTCAATCTTTCGTATGAGCGTGTCATCTTTGCTTTGTAAGCCTCCAAATTTTGCTGCACCATGAGACGAGTTTTATCGAGAGCGTCTAGGTCTTCAAGCCGAAGATGAGCATTCTCTTCATCTGTTAGCTCGTAATGAACTGCCACTCGTAGAGAGGGTAGCTCTATCTCAAGGGGGAGCACCACTTCTGTGCCGAATACCAATGCGAATGGCGTTGTATTTATGGCCGTTTTGAACGTGGTTCGATAAGCCTAGAGAGCTTCATGTAGTCTTTCGTGCCAGTCCTTTTTGTTTCTGGACATCGTCTTCCTTATGATCTTCGTCAAGGTCTTATTGAAAACCTCAGCTAGACCGTTAGCTCAGGGATTATAGACCAAAGAGAATCTCTAGTCTATATTATGTTGCTGTGCGAAGCGGCTGATTTTGTAACTTCTGTAGGCCGGCCCATTATCAGAGATAATCCGTCGCAGAGTGCCGAACCGATAGATGACGTGTGTCTTTAAAAAATGGAGAATATTCTCCGTCTTCACTTCTCTTAGCGGTACTGCTTCTGCCCATTTAGAGAAATAATCAGTTGTCGCCAATATAAACCGATATCCTTTGGATGACGTTGGTTCGATGGCCCAATTATATCGGTTCCCCACATTTCAAATGGCCAGCTAGCCACTGTTGGGTGTAGCGGATTTGGATGCTGGTGGATGAAGTCCTCATGAATTTGGCACGAGTAGAACTGCTTCGCGTATTCGAGGCAGTCCTGAATCATCGTGGGCTAATAGTAGCCCATTCTTTTGATCTTTAGCTTCATCTTTGGCCCGGCTCGATGAGAACCGCAAAGTCCGTCGTGAGTTTCTTGGACGACTCTCCTTGCTTCTTCCGGTCCCAGGCATCTCAACCATAGAGAGTCGAACGATCTCTTATATAGAGTATCATTGACGAAGGCGAAAGACAGAGCTCGTTTCATGAGCTGATGTCTTGAGGATGCATCTTCAGGTGTTCGACGGGATTTGAAGTAGTCTATAAAGACTTTTCTCCAATCCTTAGCCTTTTCTTAGTCCTCTATTTGTAGGGTTGTTTGCTTAGTCGCTTCCTTTTCTTCAGACGCCTTCGGAGATATTTCTGCCGGAGCGAGAATCCGGCAACTTTAGACAATGATCTTTACATTAGCGAGGTTTTCGTCGGCCAGTTCCTTACCGAGCTTGGCTAATGCGTCCGCTTTGCTATTTTCTATACGCGGTATGCTTTCTAAGGCGTCGGAGGGAATTTGAGTTAGTAACTTTTGCACTCTTTCGCCATATTTTACCAACTCTGGCCTGCACGTCTGATAGTCACCATTTACCTGGCTAACGACTAGCTGGGAGTCTCCATATATGAGAAGGTTTTCGATGCCCATGTCAACAGCAATCTTAAGACCTGCTATCAAAGCTTCGTACTCAGCCTCATTGTTTGTTCTCGGCTCTAATAGAGAAAGGGAGAAACGCGTTATCCCTCCTTGCGGAGTCATGAAGATAAGGCACACCCCAGCTTTAATTATAGGGGTGTTTTTCTTTCGCTTTTTCATGGAAGATGCTCCATCGAAGTAGAGTTCCTATCGGGCATTATTTCATTCCTCTTCCCTGTCGACTGCATCGAACGCGTGTTCGTCCGGCAACTCGCAGTTCAAGGGAGAGTCGGCGGGTATCGGATGCTCCGCGAGAAAGTCGGCGAGGGCCTAGCCTTTCACTTCCTTAAAAGGTCGATAGATTATCAAGAATTCCATCAAGAGGAGGGTCCATTTGGCAAGCCTTCCAGTTAGTATGGCTCTTAACATCAAATATTTGAAAGGATCCATCTTTGATATGAGATGGACGTCATATGCCAAGGCGTAATGTCGGAGCTTCGTTACCACGAAAATTAATGCTAGGCAATGCTTTTCGATTGGGGAGTAGTTGTTTTCTGCCCCCAGGAGAACTCGACTCAAATAGTAGAAAACTCTCTCCTTTTCCTGATCATTCTCATGTGCCCACAGCGCACCTAAGAACCTTCAAGGGCTGTTGTGTACAGGATGAGGGGCTTTCCGTTGACCGGGGCGGTCAGTACTGGTGGATTCTGCAGGTATTGCTTGATTTCATCCCGTGTACTTTGGCATTTATGATCTCAGACGGACGGGGTCCCCTTCTTCATTAGATGGTTGTAGGGACGGCACTTGCCGGAGAGGTTGACTTAGAATTTGATACCTATTTTGGAATCAGTATCGCTACAGCTGGGATATTGCTAGGAGCGACTCATCATTTAACTTAAGGGGACTCGGAATTTGATATCGATTTAGGTATCAGCATCGCTATAACCGGAATAGTGCCAGGGGCGAATCATCATTTGCCCCTGTTGATTTGGACAAAGGTAGCTTAGTAGACAGGGTTAGGATCATGTCGACTAAGATTTTTGACTTTATGAGCCGTAAGGGTCTCATAAAGGTATTTCTCCCTACGAGTCATGAGGATCTCGTAGGCGTATTTTCTCCTTAAGAATCGTGGGGATTCCTAAGTGATGTCTTCTCTTGTAAGTCGTAAGGATATTCCAAGAGTGTTTTCTCCTTATAAGTCGAGAGGACCTACAAGTGTTATTCACCATATGGGGACATTTCTTTCTATTTATAGAACTTGGTAAAGAAATATTTATTCATGCCCATAGATTGTATACAAGGGTCAATATGGACAGCCTGTAGGGCAATTTGAGGGATATGACGGCTTAAGAACAAGTCTAGATTCCTGTAACTTCAGGTTTTTGAATCCTATGAGTCATGAGGGTCTCACAGGGGCTCGTGAGTCGTGAGGATCTCGTAAGTGTATTTATTTTAACGAGGTTGCGCCCTTCTGGGTTTTCATAAGCTCGCCGGCAGTCCTGCTATTTTTACTCACGGCGCCCTTTTGGGTTTTCATACGTGCTCATTTTGCTTGTGGACGTGCCGTTTTTTTTAGCGGGGTATTCCACTAGATTATAGGACCTATTTGTAGGCCCCTTAATATCCTTCCTGTCCTTTGAAAAGAAAGGACCATTCTACATAGAGATTCTTCCGCCAGTGAGAAATATGCCCCATGTGTATACCTCAAGGGGAACGAGTATGTTCTTCGCCGAACACAGAGACGCGACCGCGTAGGTCCGTCTTGCCTGAATTTGGGGGCAGATGATATTTGGTTTTATCCGTCCACCTCTCCGAAGATGCCAAGTTGATTTATGGCACCATATATCGAAGGTTTAGACGGATGCGACCGTTGTAGTAGACTTCGTCAGATTCCCTCTCATTTGAGGGGTTTTTGATTGTGGGGACGCTCTTCCCTGCAGGCGCAAGCCCCTGCAGTTAATTACACTACCGCATCACGGTAACCACTTTCTCCTTCTCCAGATGGTCACTTCGTGTCGTATGTGTTTGTTTTATTTTTGGTTTCCCGTGGATTGTATACGAATACTAATTTATGTTGTTGCCCGTAGGGCGTGGATTAGTCCAAATCCTTATTTTCTTAGATTTAGGTTTTGGTTTGGGTTTAAGGATGCGTTAGTCTCATTTGAGACTAAGATCAACTTAAACGTTTGTTAAGGATACGTTAGTCTAATTTTAGACTAAGATCAACTTAACGATTTGTTAAGGATACCACTCTCTTGTCCGGAAGCGAAAACTCAAAACCCTTAACAGATTTCCAAGACTCCTGTTGACAACCTCAGCCAGTTATAAGACTAAGGCCATCTGTTTGAGGATGAAAGGCGCTTGAAAAGTTCAGTCGAGTTCCCAACTTTGCCCAAAGTGTCAACTCCCAAAATCAAAAGAAACCAATAGGGTACGTTAGTCTAATTTTAGATTAAGATCTACTTAACAGGATCATTTAGATCCAACAAAAGAGCATTTGGGCTCTATTATTTTAGTTTAGGGACTTTGCGGTCCAGTTTAAAGACATCATAGTTTATGGAGTTTAAAGACATCATAGTCTGTAAAGTTTAAGGACGTCATAGTCCATGAGTTTAAGGACCCCACAGTCCGTAAAATTTAAGGACGTCATAGTCCATGAGTTTAAGGACCCCACAGTCCATGGAATGTCTGGTTGTCGGGACCCTTCACCTCTCTGAAGACGTTGAAGGATTACAACGACAAATATCAGAGGAGTGAAGAGATGTACCTTTGAACCAATATTGATTAGGAGATCTGTAGTCCAATTTGGGACTAAGATCAAAAATTTATGAGCACATGGGCTCAATTGATCTGAAGTAGGGATTTGTGGCCAATTTGGGCTCGGCCTATTCAATTAGAATGCTGAGCATTGATTCTGACAATTGTTTTTGTCTTTTACTGAGTGTTGAGCACTCATTATAGCTCTGGGGTCTTTTTATAGAACAGTTTATGTTCATTTAGCGCACACGTGAGGAGCACATGGCGCGCTTTGCGCTGTGCGCCAGACAATGAGCGCATTGCGCTTCTGGTGAAGTAGCGTACACGTGAAGAGCACGTGGCGCGCTTGGCGCTGAGCGCCAGTCAATGAGCGCATTGCGCTTCTGGTGAAATAGCGCACACGTGAGGAGCACGTGGTGCGCTTGGCACTGAGCGCCAGTCAATGAGCGCATTGCGCTTCTGGAGCGCTAAGACTCTGCAACGATATGCGTTAGTTTTGGAGCGCTAAAGCGCTTCTTTTGATTGGAGCGCTAAGGCTCTGCAACGCTGTGCGCTAGATTTGGAGCGCTGAGGTGCTGGATTTGGAGCGCTGTGCGCTAGATTTGGGGCGCTGAGCGCTAGATTTAATTAGAGCGCTAAGGCTCTTTTTAGGTGGCTTTGCACTCTAAGAATTAAGTTCTCTCTTATAAGAGACTTTGTCTCATGGATTTAAGAACAAAGTTCTTATCTTTTATAGGAGATGTTTCGATCTCTTATGTTTTTGATGAAAGGCTTTGCCTTTATGGATCTGTGATCCTAAGAGAATTGAATTATTCTCCCCCCTTTTATAATGAGATATTATAATCTCTGAAAGAAAATTTGTCTTATAGATCTATGATCTGAAGAAGATTAAGTTCTTCCCCTTATTTTTTTGTGATGAGAAACTTTGATCTCTGTTGTGAAAGAGCTTGGTCTTATAGATCTATGATCTTAGAAAAAGAAGTAAATTCTTCTTTTTATATGAGATGATTTCATCTCTCTTTTCTCTTTTTTACCTTGAAGAAAATTTTATTCTTCTGATAGCTTGCTCTTTGTCTTTGAAACTTCTCAAACTTTATGGGGGGTTCCTCTCTATGAAACTTGAAGTCTTGGGGCCTTTATGTAGGGCATGCTGATTTGGTGAATCAGTTAAAGAGATCTCTTCTCCAATTGATTTGGGGATTTTCCCACCGTTGGATCTTTGATCCTATGGCTTCTGATTTACCGAAGGCAATCTTCTTGTTTTTAACAAGATTTAAGAAATCTTTCCCAACACAGAATTTATTCTGTATTTTCGTGATTCTTAATCACCATTGGATCATTGATCCGACGGTGCTTCAATTTACAGAGCAAAATCTTTTTGTTTGGAAAGATTCTGAAAAATGTTTTCTTAACAGAATTTTATTCTGGTAAATTGATGATTTTTAATCATGTTCGTTGGATCTTTGATCCAATGTTTGGGAACATTTAGTTCCAGTGCTAGCGCTCTCGTGCTTTGCACGTGGTGCGCTACTTAGAGTGCAGCGCACTTAGCGCTTACGCACTTTGCACGTGGGCATTACTTCAGAGCGCTGGCGCACTTAGCGTCAGCGCGCCAGTGCATTGCACGTGAGCGCTACTTGCTGGCGCTTCTATGAAACGCTGCTTCATTTCAAATTTTGAAAATTTGAACAGAGTTTTGCTCTGATTGGGAGAAACAAATGCCCCCTCCCCACCGTTGCGCTCACGTGGCTCACACGTGAGTACAGCGGTGGCAGCATCTGTGCCCTTAGATCAACTTAGAAGTTGAAACGGCTCTCGGTGCCTATAAATATGACCCTTGGTCCTTTAGATGATCTCTGTTCATCTTCTCACTTTTTTTCTTTTGAGAATTATTTCTCTTTCAGAGCATAGCTCTTCATTTTAAGAATTTTCTTAGGGACAGAACTCTGTCAAAAATTTAGGTAAAGATTAAATCTTTGAAGGGATTAGTTAATAATCTAGGGTTTCTCCCATTAACAGAGCTTTGCTCTTTTCAAATCATATAGATTTTTAGGGTTTCTTAATAGAGCTTTGCTCTTCATAGATCTAAAGAGATCTTTCTTAGGGTTTCTTAACCCATTGACAGAGTTTTGCTCTTTTCAAATCATATAAATTTGTTAATCTTTCATGAAAACTCTTAGAGTTTGTTCACAGATCTTAAAGATATCGGAATTTTTGATTCATTAAAAAGCTTAGCTTTAAATTTTCTGATGGGTTGTCCCATCATTTTACAGAGCATGCCTCTTCAAGATTTTTGAAGAATTTTATTCCTTTCATCATCAGAGTTGACAGATGTCACTCTGTTGTAGAGTGCTGCTCTCAATGGGAGATTTACTCCTTGGCCCGAGAGATCCTCATTAAATGAGAATACTTTGAGAATTTCCTCGTTTATTGACAGTCTTATTAAATAATGAGACTGTTTTATTAATGATGAGTTATCATCTAGATTGTGTGGGTCCCCTTTGGCCCCCTTTTTACTGCATTGCAGTATGGTACGGATTTAAAGTATCAAGTACCGAACTTGACTTGTAGCATTGACGGCTAACTTTGTTCTTTTCTGCGCAGGTACTATGTCTTTCGATACTTCGTTTCCCTTTGTCCGTTCAGAAGGCGGATTCCCTATAGTGCCAGTGGATAGGGAAGTCTTCGCATTGATAAAAGATCATGACCCAGAGCACAAGAATCTTCATTTATGGGGAATATGGTACAACCAGATTAGCAGGGGCCGACGGAGCTTTTCTTGCGCGACATCTTCGGAGCCTATCTCGGCGATCCCTTATGCAGATGCACCCCTGGTGAACTATGCCGTGGAGGTAGTTAATTGGACTTTGGAGGGTCTCCTTCAGCCTTTTATGGCTGCGATTCCTGTACAGCCTCCGATGGCTTTGGACATTCTAGGGCGGCGTATATGCCAAGGCGAGTCACGCCCTTGGGGGCAGCCATACAACATAGGCTTAACTCCCCGTCACTCAGCTGGATATCTGCAGTGGGCCTGATATATCATATCGGCAAAGAAGTCAGAGCTGCTGAGGCTCGGGTTGTACCCCGCGATCTATACTTCTCTGTTCCAGTATTCCACACCTCCAGCATGGTGGGTTAAAGCCTTTTTGGAACAATAGAACGTTCCAACTCACACCTTCCTTATGCTAGATCGGGAAGTTTCCATCTATTTGGAGGAGTTTGCGGATATCTCCAGCTTGCCTGTCAGAGGAGAGCATTATGAAGAGATCTTGCCCCCTGACGAGTATACTTTCGCTACCCGACTGGTGATGACGGGTTTAACCCTAGAGAATGATGTTCAGCACTGATTCCCCAGCTTGATCAAGGTGCTGAACATTTACGAGGGCCTATTTCTTGAATCTAGAAGCCATGGGGTTAGCTTTGCGGACTTCATCACCCTTTTTCTCCGCCCAGAAGCTTTATCGCAAGAAGGCGAAATGTTTGCCAAACTTGATGATCCTTTTTGTTTTGTCTTGGATAGCTGGCCGATAGTAGAAGCCGATCAAAAGTGTTTCTTCCTTCCCATCGTCGCAATCGTCCCCTTTTCAAAAATCGCTGCTCAGGACATCGATGAAGAAGCGTTCTTTCTAAGGTTCCTCGGTTTGTGGTTAAACTGGTTCGCACTTTCCATGCACCCTCGTTACATGAGGCCTTCTGTCTTCTACCCAGCTCATCGGATGGTTGAAGGGAAATAGGTTGCTGTTGGGATTGCCGGGCTAGCTCATTTGTATTATGGCCTTAGCTTGGCGGCCAACACTACTCAACCGGGGGTGCAGCCTGTGAACTTCCCGATGCATTATTTTACTTCATGGCTCGAGCTACATGTGCTTGATGCTTTTGGAATGCATAAGCGGCCCCATTTCTATGAAACTTGCAATTTTCCACAGATCATGCGGCTGGTCGATGCTTCCACTGTGGAGCCAAGTCAGCGAGATGCTCGGGGTGTGATTCTTCACCCACGTACAGTCGGGGATGGCATGACCTTTGTTGATAAGGTCATGACCATCGGTAAGGAATCCACTAAGACGGTGCAGCCCTGCGGGACACCTTTAAGGACGGAGCTTCTACCTTGAAAGCTCGAGAGATTCTCCATTTGTACTCGATCAGGCCGGGATACTTGGTGTTTAAGCAGAACAACTCGGCTTTGTTCATGAGATATAACCCCCACCGCTTTGCCCAGCAATCAAGTTATAATCAGGGCGTCTCGCTCGAGGCATTCTTGGCAGAACCGGTTAATACTGAAGAGGGCATCTTGAGCGCTTTGCAGCACTTCATGCGCCTAAACACAGGGTCCAATTTCTTCATCAGTGAGCCGAGTTGTGTTCCGAAAGACCTGAACGTATACGTGGCATGGTATCAACACGCGATGGGTGCTGTTATCAAGGAGGAGAAGCGACTTTTGCTTGATCGCAAGGGTGCAGCCCCTACTGGTAATCCAAATGTACCTCTGAAGCGACGGACCATTGTCCGTCCTCCCTTGAGAGAAGCTGCTGCGGCTATGGTTCCACGTGCTATACGTGAGCTGGCCATACCCAGTATGCCTGAAAAAGAGGTAGCTACCGCGTCTCCCGAGTCGGGTGTGGGTACGGAAATTGGGACTCGTCGCCCAAAAGTGACTACCAAGCGTAAACTTGTGCTAGCGGCTACCGGCACTCGCTCGCAGAAGAGAAAGAAGTCAATACTCTCTGCAGACGTTGCATTAGGCCAGGAGCCTCATGCTCCTTACAGCGAGGGCATAAGTGAATACAGGACCAATGAAGGCTTATTCATGGCGCCGGATGATACCGACCTCGAGACTTCTATTGCAGCTTCCGAGCGATTAGCAAGCAACAAAGCAGGACTGGTCACCCTTGCACAGTCAGGTAAACTTCAGTCGTATCTTTTTGCTGTTACGTTTTTATTATCATGCCTTGACTGACACTTCTTCTTCAACAGGCATCTCCACTGAAGAAGCTCTCACGGCTTCTCTCAAGACTTTTGAAGAGGATGAAAGGCTTCGTGCTTCTTTGGGCATTGGTACATTTTGGCTCACTAGGCCTTCATTCCCATTTTTATAGGTAAACTAACTCTTCTTTTCCATTTAATTGTAGGGACTACCTTGACTCAGGTTATCCCAAGTGCAGCGCCAATCGCAAGTGGTGACGCGGCGACGCTCCCAAGGCCGGCTGCCAAAGTCCCAGCTTCCCTAGTATCGCCAAAAAAGGCTTCACTTAAGCAACCGATGACGGACACCATAACGGCTCCAGAGGTAGCTCTTGGCTCGGACGATGGTGTCTCCTTGTCAGAGGTCTTAAGAAGATCAGCTCTCACGGCCCAGGCAGAAAGGAAGCGCAGGAGGCGTGTAGCAAGAGAACGTAACGCCGCATTGGCTGTAGGTGAAGGCTCGAATGCTGCTTCCCCTATCCCTGCTTCTTCAGAGGGTGTTCCAGTCACCCTGTCTACCACTCATAAACAGGCGGCATGCGCGGCTCGGGAAGCAATTGAAAAGCCGACCCAAGGTAACGTAACATTGGGTCCTTTTATTAGAGTTTAATCTTCATATTCTCATATATCATACCCTGCAGGGCCAAGTTCGGGTGAGGAGGTGGCAGGCGAGATGAAGGAAACTACCGAGCCCGAAGCGGCTACTCTTTCTCAGGAGTCCGGGACTGCTCCAATTGCCGCTCTTTCCACCTGTGGTTCCCTACCATCTCCTGGCATTATGAGTGTCACGACGGCTCTCGTGGAATCAGGGGATGAAGCCATGGGCGGCGAAACCATCCCCCTGAATGAGATCGAAGAAGTCATGATGCTTGACGATGCTTCCGTCACCGTTTTGGCTGATGACCTGTCTGGTAGGTCTTGGGTCGCTGCATTCTTTTTGTTTCGCAATCCCTTCTAATGACATTTTGTTCCTTTCAAATGTAAGTGTGGTGAGCGCTGAGGTTGCGACACCTGAAGAAGCACCACCAGCTGCTGTTTTGACTGTCGCTACCCTGTCGTCTCCTCTTATATCCTTTCAAATGCTGGAAGGTATGGGTTTGCGATTAATTTAAATCAGGAAAATCATCTTTCGTGTACTGACTATGTATCATCATAAATTTGCAGGAGTTCTCTTCGATCATCTGTATCAAGTGTTGAACCCGCACTTCTCTTTCCGGTCGGAAGTTAGTCTGCCTGCTGGTGCCGGTGAGTATCTTCTCTAACCGACGTCTTTTCTTTTCTTTAATGGGTGACCCTGCCGTTGTTAACTTTAAATTGATTACAGCGCTACAAATTGAAGGAAGGGATAAGAGTATTGTCGCGCCACCAGTACTCCCGGCTTTGCCACCTGCCATAACCGGTATAGTAGCCTTCATTGCTCTTGCATCTTCTTTGTCTCTTAAGCCAATATCTGACTATGATTTGTTTTACAGTGGTCGCACCGACTCCAGCTCCGTTCGAGTCTCGCATCATAATGCCGGCAGGGCCCTTTTCCAGACGTCCATCTTCTAAGGGCGCTGTGACCAGCCTGCGCATGTTAAGTGGGTACATCGAAGAGCTTAACGCGGAGGTCCCTGCATTTGCTATAGATTTTGCTGCCGAGCATAATCCCATACTGGCAACGCTCGTGAACTTCCATGGCGAAGGCGTCGTTAAGTCTTGGGTTAATCACTACAGGAAGATTGAGGCTTGCCTGCATGAGCTTGAGCTTAGGCGTCCTGTTCCGGAGGTGTTGGCTTTGAACTCCCAGCGAGCTGCATGGGTTGAGCAGAGCGTTCCATTCCTTCGCCATTTCGAATAAGAGGCAACCCTTAAGCGAAAGGAACGTGAGACGACTTCCGCTGAATCTGTTCAACTGCGCGCTGAGGTCACAGCAAATGTTGCCCAGCTGAACTCCATCTTTGAAAACCTTCAACGATGTATCTCTGACGGGCTGGTGTTGAGAAAGAAACTTGATCTTAGTGAGCAGGTTGCGCAGAGTCAGGAGGCTGCTCAGCAGGAAATTGATCAGAAACTTTCATCCTGTCTGCAGCAACGGGCCCAAATTGAAGCAGAGCTGGCCGTGGCGGCTGATCGTGAGAAGGAGTTGAGAGGAATGCGCGAGCAGCTAGCTGATTTATTGAAGACGCCTCCCTCTCAATAGCTATTTTTGTATAGATTGAACACTTATAATCTTTGAATAACATGTATCCATTTTTATTCTTTTATATTATTTGTCTTGTACTCAATTGAATTCATGAATAAAAGATACACATTTTTTTGTTCTACTGTTGCTTTCTTCTCTTTGCTGTGTTGTTGCCATGCGATTTTAGCAAGTGTGGCCTATAGATAGTATGTAGCTATCCATCTTGGGCTCTTTGCAGGGTGGTGATGGCTTAGGAAACAGGGTTAGGATCTATCACCAAAGACTTTTCAATTTTATGAGCCATGAGGGTCTCATAAATATTTTTGTCCCTACGAGCCGTGAGGATCTCGTAGGTGTATTTTCTCCTTAGAAATCATGAGGATTCCTAAGTGTGTTTTCTCCTGAGAATCGTAAGGATCTCGCAAGAGAATTTTCTCCCTTACAAGTCGAGAGGACTCATAAGTGATTGTTTCCGTCCTTGCCGATGTTCGACTTTGGATAATATGGCCCGTAGATAGTCTATCTTGACCTCCCTACAGGCCAACGATGGCTTAGGATACAGGTTTGGATCTGCCGCCTAAGACTTTTTAACTTTATGAGCCGTGAGGGACTCATAAAGACTTTTCTCCCTACGAGTCGTGAGGATCTCGTAGGTGTATTTTCTCCCTAGGAGTCGTGAGGACTCCTAAGTGTGTTTTTTCTCTTGAGAGTCGTAAGGATCTCATAAGAGAATTTTTTCCACTTACAAGTCGAGAGGACTCGTAAGTGGTTGTTTTCCCTTTGTCGAGATTCGACTTTGGAGAGTATGGCCCGTGAATAGTATGCAATAGTCCATCTTGGACCGACTTGCAGGGCTCCAGTGCTTAGGAAACATGTCCTTATCCCCGTTGCCTAAGGCTTTGCCCTACGAGTCGAGACAAATCGAGAAGTTCTCGCAAAAACACTAATTTCCTCACGAGTCGAGACGAATCGAGAAGTTCTCGCAAGGGTTTCGTAACGTCACAGTTAACTCCTACTAATAGATGTCCGTTAGGGTCTGTGGTACTAGGGTTTTTTTTACCCATCGCACCGTCTGTTGGAGGTAGTGCCCTCAGAGTCAATTATTGGATCACAGGCACGTGATTGCAATGATTGAGGGAAGACCTATCCCGGTACGACAGTCTTACTCGAGATGATAGTATGCTATCTGGTTTACCTTTATCATCGTGTACTGCTTTAGGTGACCTGACAGGTCGCTATTGCACGTTGATAGAGCCCCTAGGATTCTTGCTTGACTGCCAGCAGTATGAGGGCGATCATATAAGTGAGAGCTGGAGTCTATAAGCACATCCTTAAAAGGTCCCTAGTCGTGGGAGTTTCGAGACAGGGCATCGATTCTGCAGAGTAGACTAGTGTATACAGTCGAGACCCCGACGAGGGGCGGTGGCCGGTCTCACAAGCCACTGGTGTCAGTTGGTTCACCTAAGATATATACAGGTGCTCATTGGGTTATGAGTACACCGGACAGGACTCGCCGGGAACATGCTAGTTGGTCTTATACCTGACGTCAGATAGCAGTTCCCAGGTGACATGTGTACAGGTTAGTTCATCGACCTGAGGATCGTCATTTGTCTCGTGTGAGTTCCCACTGTGCTTTGATTACTACCCTACCACGGCTCAAAGGAGTCGTGCAAACAGGTTTTAGTTGGGTACAGTCCCGAGCCACATGGAGGCAGTGAGCGGATCTTCAGGGGTTCGTCTCTCCCGGTATTGGGGGTGAGGTCGCGCTGTGTCTAGGAGAGCCATTACACGAAGTCCTTGGCCAAGGCAGGAGATTTACTGGTAGGTATTCCAGTAGTATCTCAGGGTGTTCTGGGCTACACTCCGACACGACTTGTACCGCTTTTGGGGGTCTGACTTTTACCAACCCCCTAGGCCCGCCATGCGATGCTCTTAGACGAACGGACCGGACTGTACGGATATTGTCACTGACAGGCTCAGTAGGGTGTCAGGATGAGCTTGCTCATCGATGTCCCTTTTGGTCAATAGCTGGTGGCCCGTTACGTATTGGCTTATACCTCTGACGTGCTAGTGGTTAAATCCACAGCCATAGTATTGACGAGTCTTTAGAGTCCACCACACTTTCAGTTACTCAAGCTTTCGGGCGAAACGCTGTAGAGGCCGTATGGAGATATGGCAGGGTTCGATCAGATACGTGCGGTATTGCACAGATCGTGATCGGACAGTTTTTACTAGCCGGCTTTGGCTTAAGCCGGATCTTGGTATTTGATAGTGTAGTTTTGTCTCTTTGCATTTTTATCCGGACGGAATACAGATGCGGGTGTGTATGCACAGTATCGGGGTTTTCCTGTAATTTATTACGGGACCAGTTTTCTGGAGTTGCCATTTTGCATTTCGTTCCGGCCGGTTTTCCTTTGTTCTTTCCCGGCCGGACTTTTCCGATGGAGGGTGTTATGTGCAAGTTTGCAGATAACACATTGTGGAGGGGTTTTCTTGCAAAAGGATTGATTATGAAATCTTCTTTGCTATTCATGCATTAATTGTGATGGAAATTGGAAATGGGCCGGCCACTGTTTGGTTTTGGGTATGATGGGTGATTAATTTCTTTAAGGGAACATGTGCCCCCCTTTCTTATGAGTGTGCTGGAGGTTGATGAATTAATTAATATATATATGATTGCATTGTGTTTAAATGAGAGTGCTGGGGCTGATGTTTTTTTTTTTGGGAGAGCTTGCTTCATTCATTTCCAGTGAGCACACAAAGCATCTGGCCGAGCTCCTTTTTGATGGCATGCTCATTTTCTCTTAGCATCCACCAATGAAAATCATTGTGCACAAATTCCTCCATCATGGCAACTATCCTAAACCCCAAAGAGACAACTATACTACACATTCTACAGCAAATCTTGGGCACGTCGACTAGCCAGCTTCATGCCCGAGTTGCCTCGGCATTGAGGTGGGAGCCCGTAAAAGACGTAGGCGATGTGGTGCCCTTCCGGCGACGGGGAGGAGACCGGACATTCCGAGGGAGATCGGGACGACGACGAAAAGACCGGAGGACTCGGATCACTCGGTATATCTCTTCCCCACTTTGTTGTTAGCTAGATCTAGTTTAATGGCCCGATCCGGGGTTTAGTGCGCGGTGGTGCCGGTTTGCTAAGTTCGCAAAATTAAAGTTTATCACCGCTTCTGCATTTGGCCGTCGGATTGACGGCCGGGGCGCCGTCGTGCACTTACAGTGGTATCAGAGCTTCGCCATTAACTTCGTCTAGCTTCGTTTGATGTGTTTTTCATTTCCGATCGACCAAAATTCCAAAACTTGCATTTTTGTTCACATCAGTTTTCTGTTGAAATTTTTTGGGCTCTAAAAATTTTTCAGGTTGTCTCAGAATGATGTGCAGGGAGTTCTAAGAACAATGTAAAAATTCGACGCAGTGACTCGATCACTGAAGCGCGGAACCGCGGTCAAACCCCCACTTGGGCCGCGGTTCCGCCGCACATTGGTGTCGTCACTGCATCAATTTTTTCCAGTGGGCTTCTGGGCTTAAAATAGGGGTTTTGGAATATTAATATTGGGCCCAGATTTTCTGTGAGTGCTACAATATTGCTTTGGGGCCCACTTGTTAATTTTTGATCGATCGGATATTTTAAACACATTATTTCACAGTATTTACATTATATCTGCGACCGTGAATGTCACTCGATCGGTAAATCCGGTCTAGCTGCTATAGCCCGGTTAGACGGATTTGCGAACGTGACTTTCACGTTGATGTTCTGTGTTTTGCTGTGATGTTGCGGATCGGTCGTGGGGGATAGCCTGGATGCAATGCTAGTGCAGTTTTGTTGTATTATGTACATTTGATATTGCGGGGCGAGCGTCCGACATGTGGACTGCCGTCTCTGTCTGTTTGTATTATTCTTTTGGGGCACGACCTGGTTGCGGTCGATGTACCCATTGTATGTATATTTTACCTTCTGTACTAGGGTTACCCCGCTGAGGGGTGCACGGATAGCCGGGTTCTAGAGGGCAACGGGCCCGCATCTCAGGGCATTGAGACGGAGGGGGATTCAGTCTGGAATTGGCGGGCTATTCGCCGCAATCGTAGGGGGTACAGGTTGACCCAGGAGGGGTGCCCAAGTTGCCGGATTCCGTGAAGTGCTGGGTGGTCCATTCACGGTGCTGAAGGGGGCTGCCTCGCTTCAGGTTTTGGCGGGTGACTTGCCGCGCCCGTAGGGGTCTAGGTTTTCATTGCACAGGCTATCCACACGACCAGGGGAACGTCGGGTTTTCAGTAGTGGCTCTGTGAAACCCGGGGATCCCAGATATCTGTATTGTTCTGTGATGCTGTACATTTCTGTGATGTTGCATTTTATTCACGCCTTGAGCGAATATAATATATTGGTATATATATTAGTAGATGTTGTATATGTTTTTCATCCGCGCTAGTCCAGTCCCCGCTCTGCCGTTAGTTAGCTAACCTAACGGATGATGACGGGACCCAGTGGCGAATGCGGATGGCATATACGTACGTCAGTATATTTTCGTTCTTTGTGGTGTGATCAATTGATGGGACTGCATTGATTCGGATCAATGCAAGATAAACAAACCTATTCTGATGTTGTTGGAACACTTTTCAAAAAGCTGTTATTGCAAGGACGTTCACTTTTGTTTTGCATCGTGGTATTCATTTGGAATATCCTGCTCCTCAGTCGACGAGGTAAGGGCCGAGATCCCTTCACCGGGAGTGACCCCTTGGACAGAAGTTTGCGTCAGGGCACTAACTTCACTATAGCCGATTACTTTTGCTTTGCATCGCGGTATTCATTTGGAATATCCTGCACCCCATTCTACGGGGAAAGAGCCGAGATCCCTTCACCGGGAGTGACCTCTTTAGTAAAGGTTTTCGTCACTATATTTTCTAAAAAGCTATCCGTTCCTTCAACGATATCAAGTTCATTACGTTAAAGGTTTTCGCCAGAAACCATTCGTAGCCCTCCATCATTTCTGTTAAATATTCGGTAGTATTCAAGCTATGTATTTTGACCTCACGCCAAGGCATAGTGTTTGGTAGTTGCCGGGTATTTATCTGTTGTATAGATAGATGCGTTGGTTTGGGACAGTCGTACTACTATTTTGGCCTACGTCAAGGGTATCTACGGGTGGGTTCAAATTAACCTGGACAATGATGGGTAGAACTTGACATGTGACTTATGATATTTTGACCTCACGCCAAGGTCATAAGAGCATGGGGTAAAAATCACATCGGGAGTTTCAAAAGAACTGAAACTTGCCAGATATGCGCATACCTTCTGGAGTGTGATAACGTGAGTGGATTCCGTCACGTTATCATGCGATGATAGTTGGATCCCGATTCCCATTGATGAGTTGGTTTACTCCTCGGGTGACCCCGACTAATTCTTCTTTCAGGTTTGGAGGAGAATTTGAGGTACAGTGGGAAGTTTTCCAGATTAGATAAATTGGTAACCATTCTGATCTAGGTTAGAGTGCACGCTGAGTGTTTCTTTTCTCTCTCTCTCTGGCAGCGACCATTGACCCGACCCTAGACTATGACTCAGTGACCAAGTTGACCGAACCTTCTTAACACTGGCTTTTGGATTGTCGGAGTTGCAGACCTCATTGCCACTCCTACTTTTACCCTTTTCTCCAGGACACCCCGTATTACTGCGAACGTCCACTTCCATTGGACAAAGCCATCGTATGGTTAGATACGAACTCGAAGGAATTCGAGGATGGTTTCCGGTTCTGGAGAAAACGGATAGGATTATTCAGTTGTCTTTTCCCTTTTACCTTCTCTCAAGTTACGAGTACTCCTTAGTTTAGGAGATAGTACACCTATTACGCAAATTGGATAGTCTTCTTCCAAACCTTAGGCTGGTGCCGACCGGTAGGGAATGAAGAAAACCAATTAGCATAACGATGGTGTGCAGAAGGTATTAGGATTAAGACAAAGCAAGGGATTAGTAAGAGGGCAAAGTAAATTGCGACTGATATTCACGACCAAACCAAGTTTTTCTTCGCCAATCCTAAATCACCTTTGTATTTCTCCAGGACACTCCGTATCACTACGAAGATCCACAGTTTATTGGATACTCCATCGTATGGTTATATACGAACTCGAAAGGAACTTGTTCCAGTTCGGGGATGGATTCTGGTCCAGGAGAAATAGGAATAAGGTTTATTCGGTTGTATTTTATCTTCACCTTCTCTCGCATTGCGAGTGCTCCTAGGATTAGGACAGTACACCCATTATGCTTATTGGATAGTCTTCTTCCAAACCATAGGCTGGTGCCGAACGGTAGGGAAGGAAGAAAACCAATTGGCCTAAAGGGGTGTGCAGAAGGTAATGACTAAAGACAAATAAAGGGATTTGGAGAGGTGGCAAAGAATTATACGGTTATAGTTGTGAATCTGGATAATGGTAGAGGCATTACTAGGAATACCAGAAAACCCCATCGAAACATTTCAATGTTTCAGTTCAACTGTGTACTGTTAAAAGAAAGCTGATTTCCCGATTAGACACTTGCTCCAGGGTATGTATTTACCAGGTTTGATTCTCACATCTGTATGGTTTTACAGATGATGAGTGGGAGTAAGTTATTGGGAATTGGGTGATCATCCTCATTATATCGGGATTCGTTGTAATCGGTGATATCTGAGGAAATCACCTGGGCTGTTTGCCGGTCGGCAAATATTTGGTTTTGAATATCCGCTTTTATGCACCAATTTCAAATTGATATATCTGTACGTCTATTTTCATAGAGTGAGATATACCTTTTGATATTATGTCGATGACATTTACCTATATCAGTGGATGGTTAGGTAAGGAGTATTAAACAGCGGTGTCATTCTTCTTAACCATAAGTACAGTTTTCAACCTACGACACACAGTGAAAGAGTTGTTAGACTCAGCGGACTTATACAGAGTATTGTATGTTGTCCAGTGTCCATCAGGACAAAGGGGGTTGGTCCTCATACTGTATTCTGTTTACTTTTAACTTCTCTAGTTCTTAGACATGTGTTTCGTAGAAACACAGGGTCTAAGTTTTGAGGAGTTATAGGTATTTGAATAGAGTAGAGAACCAGGTGTAGCAAGTATCGGGATTCTTCAAAGTGATCGAAGATATAGATACTTGTGTATGATATTCAGTTGATAGTAATGATAAAGAGAAATTGCTTCTCTTTCAGGTTACTCATAATTGGAAGCATTCCTAAGTTGAGTAACGCTGATCGGCCTCTCTCCATTTAGTTGACATGCACTGGAGACAGCTGCATGTTTTGAATCTGGTTCAATTAAATCAGTGCCTCTGGTTCTATATTGGATATAGTACAGTTCATATCTTAACATTGTTAAGGTACGGGGAGTTGTCCGGCTTATGATTAAAACCAGACTCTGGATAACTCAAGGCACGTTTCTGTAATGGCTGTTTGTGGGTTGACCCAGGCTATGACGAGGGTTGATTTTCTACCATCTGGAAGATCAATAGTGATATTGTTCTTAACTCGCCACATTTTAAAAGAAATGGTTATTTTTCAAAAAACAGTAGTGGGAGTATGGTAGAACTGGAAGTGATTCCAGAACCGCAAACGATTACTGAAAATTTGATAAAGAACCTAAACATTCAATTTGATTTGACTTTCCATTGGCCACTCCGCAGATACGGTGGGTAACTTCAGGCACCCGAGAGGTACTCCGGTAGCCTCAAGGACGGTGACAGGGAAGTTCTTGTTTACCCACACTTGCCATTGCTGTTGTTCCAGGCTGCGAGACCCGGTGGGAGGATGAGTATAGCGTCGTTCTAAACTAGCTTTAGAAGTGCACGTCTATATGACTCTGCCAGAGGGTTGTCGTAGTCAGTGGGAGCAGCGGAAGCATTGGTGGACATCAGGCTTATGTCTATTTATAGACTAAAGCAGATATTGCGGAGATAGATCATCTATTTCTGACATGACAGTCATAGGTTGGACTTCATCAGAATAGGGGATGGATCTGTTGAGATGGTAGTAGGGTGTGATGTCATGGTATTTGGATGACATACACAAAGTAGGAAAGGAAACTCCTATACTACGGTCGGTTATTCTTTGGTTGTCACACAGTGATTTCTCCACATAGGACTTGGATATAATATCCGACATTCTGGTTACTAGATCTATGGTTTTAGATCTAGATTTGGGTGGTTTCCCAATCAGGGTACTTAGACAGCATTCTATGAGTATTTAGAATGGTTGACTCCTGGCACGGTAGTATACCTGCAGGTGATGGAGTCACCCTCTCTAAAGGTGTCTTATAGACTAAAGTAGAGAGGGATGTACATGATTGACAGATCACTTGCTTAGGCAATTGAGTCAATTATGAGATGTCAAGTACCACACCAGATGTTGTTCTTGCAGTAGGTGCAATAAGTTGATATTGATCCAATCCTGGAGAAACAGTCGAAAGCAGTTTTAGAACATAAGTGGATGTTCTAGGGATATGATAACGACAGCCTCATTCGGGAGACAGTTATCATTCCAGGCTTCTAAGGTGACATGGACGACAAGGAGGTTGTCAGAGTTTTAGTTTTCCTTCTGACGAAGGGCAGTATTTTGGACATATGATCCAAGGCAATACTGAGGGAGGCATGGCGCAGGATACTGATTAAGTTCAGTTGACGATACGGTCTAAGAAGTTTGGATTTGGAGTTCATTTATGAGCTAAGTCCCATCAAACATCCAGACACATTCTAAGACAGGTTTTGCTCATTTCGGGAGATGGCTTTCTCCGCGAACTTGAGATATAGAGAGACATAGAAAGAAACATCTAAGCGGATCCACTCGCTGAGGCTATTCCTTGAACGCAATAGTTTCACAAACGAGCTTTGTGAGACTGATCAGTAGAGGAGTTGGGTGTTCGGTATCACACGGGCTGTGAGTATGCGACATCGCAATAATTAGCCTTGAGTGCAAGTGGGAGATTGTTGGAGGTAGTGCCCTCAGAGTCAATTATTGGATCACAGGCACGTGATTGCAATGATTGAGGGAGGACCTATCCCGGTACGACAGTCTTACTCGAGATGATAGTATGCTATCTGGTTTACCTTTATCATCGTGTACTGCTTTAGGTGACCTGACAGGTCGCTATTGCACGTTGATAGAGCCCCTAGGATTCTTGCTTGACTGCCAGCAGTATGAGGGCGATCATATAAGTGAGAGCTGGAGTCTATAAGCACATCCTTAAAAGGTCCCTAGTCGTGGGAGTTTCGAAACAGGGCATCGATTCTCCAGAGTAGACTAGTGTATACAGTCGAGACCCCGACGAGGGGCGGTGGCCGGTCTCACAAGCCACTGGTGTCAGTTGGTTCACCTAAGATGTATACAGGTGCTCATTAGGTTATGAGTACACCGGACAGGACTCGCCGGGAACATGCTAGTTGGTCTTATACCTGACGTCAGATAGCAGTTCCCAGGTGACATGTGTACAGGTTAGTTCATCGACCTGGGGATCGTCATTTGTCTCGTGTGAGTTCCCACTGTGCTTTGATTACTACCCTACCACGGCTCAAAGGAGTCGTGCAAACAGGTTTTAGTTGGGTACAGTCCCGAGCCACATGGAGGCAATGAGCGGATCTTCAGGGGTTCGTCTCTCCCGGTATTGGGGGTGAGGTCGCGCTGTGTCTAGGAGAGCCATTACACGAAGTCCTTGGCCAAGGCAGGAGATTTACTGGTAGGTATTCCAGTAGTATCTCAGGGTGTTCTGGGCTACACTCCGACACGACTTGTACCGCTTTTGGGGGTCTGACTTTTACCAACCCCCTAGGCCCGCCATGCGATGCTCTTAGACGAACGGACCGGACTGTACGGATATTGTCACTGACAGGCTCAGTAGGGTGTCAGGATGAGCTTGCTCATCGACGTCCCTTTTGGTCAATAGCTGGTGGCCCGTTACGTATTAGCTTATACCTCTGACGTGCTAGTGGTTAAATCCACAGCCATAGTATTGACGAGTCTTTAGAGTCCACCACACTTTCAGTTACTCAAGCTTTCGGGCGAAACGCTGTAGAGGCCGTATGGAGATATGGCAGGGTTCGATCAGATACATGCGGTATTGCACAGATCGTGATCGGACAGTTTTTACTAACCGGCTTTGGCTTAAGCCGGATCTTGGTATTTGATAGTGTAGTTTTGTCTCTTTGCATTTGTATCCGGACGGAATACAGATGCGGGTGTGTATGCACAGTATCGGGGTTTTCCTGTAATTTATTACGGGACCAGTTTTCTGGAGTTGCCATTTTGCATTTCGTTCCGGCCGGTTTTCCTTTGTTCTTTCCCGGCCGGACTTTTCCGATGGAGGGTGTTATTTGCAAGTTTGCAGATAACACATTGTGGAGGGGTTTTCTTGCAAAAGGATTGATTATGAAATCTTCTTTGCTATTCATGCATTAATTGTGATGGAAATTGAAAATGGGCCGGCCACTGTTTGGTTTTGGGTGTGATGGGTGATTAATTTCTTTAAGGGAACATGTGCCCCCCCCTTTCTTATGAGTGTGCTGGAGGTTGATGAATTAATTAATATATATATGATTGCATTGTGTTTAAATGAGAGTGCTGGGGCTGATGTTTTTTTTTTTGGGAGAGCTTGCTTCATTCATTTCCAGTGAGCACACAAAGCATCTGGCCGAGCTCCTTTTTGATGGCATGCTCATTTTCTCTTAGCATCCACCAATGAAAATCATTGTGCACAAATTCCTCCATCATGGCAACTATCCTAAACCCCAAAGAGACAACTATACTACACATTCTACAGCAAATCTTGGGCACGTCGACTAGCCAGCTTCGTGCCCGAGTTGCCTCGGCATTGAGGTGGGAGCCCGTAAAAGACGTAGGCGATGTGGTGCCCTTCCGGCGACGGGGAGGAGACCGGACATTCCGAGGGAGATCGGAACGACGACGAAAAGACCGGAGGACTCGGATCACTCGGTATATCTCTTCCCCACTTTGTTGTTAGCTAGATCTAGTTTAATGGCCCGATCCGGGGTTTAGTGCGCGGTGGTGCCGGTTTGCTAAGTTCGCAAAATTAAAGTTTATCACCGCTTCCGCATTTGGCCGTCGGATTGACGGCCGGGGCGCCGCCGTGCACTTACACCGTCGCGTTGACCGATATATTCCCCGATATGCAATCTTGTTGTTCGGGTAGCCCCGCGACTGTCGTGTCTCCGATCCCTTCGGGGGCTGGACAAGACAACTTCAAGTAATCTTCTAGGTAATATTACCGTCGAAAGAGAAAGCGTTAGGGTATTCCATGTCGCTTTTTACTTGAGGTTAGGCTCATATTGGGAGCCCCGATGAGTCATGACCACTCCGCGCTGGTATGGGATGATCTCCGATAGTCTTTTCAGGTCTTATTTGAGTTGTCGTCAAGACCCTGAAGCGGGGGATTTTCCATAGCTTCGTTGGTTGACATTGTACCTGCAATATTGCGTCGAATGTCGAGGTTGTCTCTGGATTGTCTGTGAACCGTCGAGATTTGGGACTAAGGGACTTTGCCGCGGCTCCGCTTTGTTAACGTTGTGTCTGCATCCGATTGGAGTATGGAGAAATGCCGATGTTAATCTCTAGGTTGTTGATGTTGACGTCGAGATCCTGAAACTAGGGATCTTCTTTTGCTTCGTTTGTTGACATTGTGTCTACAATATTGCGACGAATGTCGAGATTGTCTCTGTTGGGGTAAAAATTTACACCCCGGTTGACCAAGTCAAAATCAAAGTCAACCCCAAGCCAAGTGGGCCCAAGCCTAGATCCAGTGGGCCCATGCCCGGGTCGAGCCCGAACATGAAGCGGCCGGCCTCCCCATGCCAAGATAAAAATTTTGTAATAAATAATTTTGTTGCATTTCTTTTATTTTATTTTATGGATAAATGTAAGAAAAATAGACATAAAGCCAAATTTTTGTAAAGCCCATGGCTTATATGCAAAAAAAAATGGCACATGAGCCATGTGATAGGCAAAATGCCATTTTGTGAAGCCCAAGGGGCTATGTGTAAAGTGTATAGCCTATAAAGGCAAAGATAATGAAATATCTCAACAACTTTTTCTCTCTCTAAAATATTTTCCAGATCTGAGATCTTTTCTTCTTCTTCAAGGTTCCAAAACCCTCTTCTTTCTCTTGAATTAAATCAAGAGTTTTACTCTTCTTTTAATAAAACAAATTAGTTTTTCACCACAAAACCATAAATGGGAACTTGGATCTATCATTAGATCTCAAAAAGAAGAGATTTTTAGATCTCTCATCTCTTGAGCCAGCCAACAGAGGAGGAAGAAGAAGAACCCATTTTCTCAACCAAAAAATATATATATTTTTTTTCCAGGAGTTTAACTCCACTAATTTCTCTTCCGGGAGTTTCTGGGGCTAAAAGCCCTCTTTTCCTCGCCGGCGCGCTAGCGCTCGAGCGCAAAGCACCTACGTGCCGACACGTGGAGCGTTTGCGCTCCAGCGCACTGCGCGCGAGCGCAAAGCGCCCACGTGCCGACACGCAAGCGCGCTTGCGCTCCAGCGCACTGCGCGCGAGCGCAAAGCACCCACGTGCCGACACGTGGCGCGCGCGCTTGCGCTCCAGCGCACTGCGCCCATGTGCCGACACGTGGCGCGCGCGCTTGAGCTCCAGCGCACTGCGCCCGAGCGCAAAGCGCCCACGTGCCGACACGTGGCGCGCTTGCGCTCAAGCACACTGCGCCCGAGCGCAAAGCGCCCACGTGCCGACACGTGGCGCGCGCGCTTGCGCTCCGGCGCACTGCGCCCGAGCGCAAAGCGCCCACGTGCCGACACGTGGCGCGCTTGCGCTCAAGCGCACTGCGCCCGAGCGCAAAGCTCCCACGTGCCGACACGTTGCGCGCGCGCTTGTGCTCCAGCGCCTTGCGCTCATGCGCAAAGCGCCCACGTGCCGACACGCGGCGCGCTTGTGCTTAAGCGCACTGCGCCAGAGCGCAAAGCGCCCACGTGCCGATACGTGGCGCGCGCGCTTGTGGTCCAGCGCCTTGCGCTCATGCGCAAAGCGCCCACGTGCTGACACGTGGCGCGCTTGCGCCTGAGCGCACAGCACCTAAGCGCACAGCGCTCAAGGCGCTGGCCCCACGCATCCTTTGGATGTTTTTTCCCCCCTTTTGTTTATGTATACATGTATATATATACATATGTATACATATGTACACATACACATACTCCGCAACATTCTTCCCCTCCAAAAAATTTTTGGGCCGGGGCGCTGCCCCGAACCCCGCAAGGGGGCTGCTAGCCCTTTTGACCCCCAGCCTGCTATCCGGGTAGCGGGACCCCGGTAAAAACTCTGCGTGGCTCCCAATATATCCAAAACCCCCTTTCAAAACAAAACACACATACACTGCACATTGAGTTCGCATGACCAGTTTAACCCGTTAATCGGAGGTTCCCTCGCTCCAAGGGCGAGGGGTAATTAACGGCAGCTTAGTCCGCGGCTGCCGGAGATTCGGATCCCCACAATCATTAAACCCCGGCCTACCCTAGGCAGGGGGAATCTGTAGTACGCCTGAGAAGCGTGCGCGTATTCCCATCTCAATGGGGTGACGAAAAACACCCTACAGATTCTGGCACGCCCGGCGGGACTGATCTCTCCTCCCATATTCTGGGTTAAACGTTCATGCGAACTCAATCAATATACATATCGATTGCCTATACTGAAATAATGTTTTCTTTTCGTGCAGCAATCAACTTTCGACGACGATGTCTCCCAAGATGAACTCAGCTTCCAAAGCGACCCCGATTCCGTACGTGGTCAAGGTCAACGCTCGTGTGGTTCTTCCCGCAAGCCTCAGTTGACAGTGGGAGGAACCGCCCCGCCAGTTTGGCTCCGTCATCATCTACCCTGCCGGAAGCGCTCATCTGGCAGAAATCCCAGCAAAGCCGGCGGCCAAGCCGATCTCAAGGGGCAAGAGGCCGAATGTTGTGATCGCCAAGGCACCACAAACGAAACTTAAAACGGTGTCTGAACGGCTCTCTGGCGCTCCAGCTGGGGGCAAGTCTTCCAGTACGAAGGGCAACATCAAATGTTGCGGACGAGCTCAGGCGATGACTCTAACAAATGCACAATCAAGCGTATCTCCAAGGCCCTCCATCGCCTGGTCTACGGCGTCTTCCCAAAGAGCCGAAGTCTGCCAGGTGTTTAGAACAGAAAAGTTAAGGTAGAAGCGGCTCAGGTATCGAGCCAACAAGAGGGCCAAGGCTTCGGCCAAATGGAATCGTGTGAAGTTCCAAGTGCAGGGTTGCCCGACGACGACGGCTGAGTCGGACGTAAGAATCAGCAATTCTTTCGAGCCTCTGAAGTGGGTTCAGAAAAATGCCATGACCGCCAGAATCAAGAAGACAGCAGTCCGAACAGTGCCACAAAGAGACGTGTCCTGGCCCCAACAGAAAAAGTATGACACTGTCTCTTCAAGGATCTATCAGGCGCTTTGTGCCGCACGAAAGCAGCGGGGCAAATCCAGAAAAGAAGCACCAGCACTATTCAAGAACCTGGTTAGGCCAGCCGCCTTCAATCGACTACCAGCTACCGAAGCAAGGGGGTCAAGACAGCGATCTGTGAAATCAACCGCTGACAATAAAAAGACGGCTGGATATATTATCCATACGGTCTATATGGCGGGCGGGCACCCCAGCGACAACCTTCGCAGCAAAAGCAAGGATGGGGCCACCACATCCCAAGCCCAATCTAGCCTGAATGTGTTTGCCGCTGCCCAAGAACAGCCACCCCCACTGGATGAAGAAAACCCTCTCGATGAGGATGATAGGCAGAAAGACCCCTCGGTCCATGCAGAGTCAAGCTCGGACAGCGAGGAAGAGCCAACTTTCCGCCCCAGGACTGCGGAGCAAGAGCTGCTTCAAGGGCTTCGAAAACAGCTCAGGAGCAAAGATAAAGAGATGGCCAAGCTCTATTCGAAGATTGACGACTTAACGAACGTGGTGATGCAGCTTACAGCTCAAATTGCTCGAGCGCCTCTCAATCAGGCACAAGCCGCTACTAATCAGCCGGGTGATGACAATCCAAGGCAGCCAATGCCTGTTCCTTTGGGACCAAGACTGGTCGAGCCGCATGAAAGCCGGCCACATTCCGCTTCTGGGGATGCCTTGGCCCCAGATAGCACTATCCCGCTAACACAGGATCGGATAATGGATTTGGTCACCAGCAAGGTTAAAATATTCGTGGCCGAAGCTGAAGCTCAGAAAGAAATCGGCAGTAGTGGGCGGCCATACCCTGCGCAGTATGATCTGATTGAGTTCCCAAGCGGCTACGTCATTCTTAAGTTCGGAAGATTTGATGGAACGGGGAATGCAAATCAGCACGTCGCCCACTTCAAAGCATCGTGCGGAAATACAGGGGGCAATGACGCGCTCCTTCTTCGTCAGTTTGTCAACAGCCTGACCGGCGTCGCCTTCGACTGGTATGCGAGTATACCGGACGGGTCCGTCATTACCTTTGCCCAAATGGAATCCCTGTTTCGGCAAAGGTTCATGAGTGTCAGTGATAAAATCTCCATTGCCGACCTTGTGAAGACCAAGCCGGGGAAGAATGAAAGCAACACCGACTTTATCGCTCGATGGCGTAATCTCACAGTCAAGTGCGAACCGCTGCTGGAGTAGGACCAGTCCGTCAGCCTTCTCATTGGGAACCTCAGCAACTGGACGGTCCCATTCTTGTGTACGGCAGGCCTCAAGACATTTCAGCAGCTAACCAAGAAAGTCCAAATGCTGGAACGCTCAAAGCAAGAGTCCCCGCCGGATTCTCAGAGAGACAAAACTTGGAAAAGCAAGTGGGACGACAACCGTAGAAGCGGGAGTTCCAGCAGTACCAATGTCTTCAATGCGTCCGACAATGAAGAAAAGCGAAGGGCGGGCGAATCCAAAACCAATCGGTCTCGAAAGCCATTGCTGGGAGGAGATGGGCCTTCCCTAGAGGAGAAAAAGAACAAGGTTTACTCTTTCAGAAGGGACAAGGTCCGTAAGATATTTAAAGATGCCTTGAACAACGGCCTACAATTGCCAGAGTCGAAAAGACCCCAAGAAGCAAAAATGACCGACAATCCCCTGTATTGCCCGTACCACCGAGTGGTGAGCCATGCGATCGAGGATTGCTATATCTTCAAAGACTGGGTCGAGAAGCAGTACAAGGCTGGAGAGATCGAGCTGTCCAAAAGCGTGTTGGTGAACAATCAAGTTGCAACCACCAACTTTATACAGACAGAAACTGAAGCCTTCTGGGAGCAGACAGCCGAACCCGCTGCCCTGAGAAACGAAACGGACTCATCGCGGCCTCCGTAGAGTACGCACATATCTAATAAGACGAAGAAGATGATAAAGCTACTTCGGAAAGAACCCAGGACGGAACGAGAAGGGCAGAAGAAGCCTACCAGTCCAGCTGCCAATGCGGCTCCATCAGGCTCAAAATCCAAGAAGCTCAAAAAGAAGAAAAGTGCAGCTCGACGCGAAAAAGAGTCTGCAGGGAAATCGACCATTCAAAAATATATCAATTCCCTCGAAAAATATGAACAAAAGGAAAGAACATTGATTCAATTGAAGGAGTTCTTCCCTGTACAAGCGGCTGAAATTCTGGAGGAATTAGAAGAAGACTCCAATGAAGAGATCCCAGTAGTGACCTGCTACGCCATCCATCTTGGCAGCGACTCGGAAGAGGAGCTCTGTTTTCCCGAAGAGGACGAAGAGCTCGCCACAACGGCCAATCAAATCCAGCTCAGAAGCGGCAGGGCTCTACCGCCAAATCAGGGCAACGCCCCAAAAGGGAAGGAAAAACAAGTCGCTAATGAAGAAGATGGCAGAGAACCAGCTGATGAAAACACAAGTCCTTCCTCGGTGGACTATAATGTCTTGGCACATCTCCGGAAGCTTCCGTCTCTCCTGAGCATCTATGACGCCTTGGTCCTATCTAAGGAGCTTAGAGATGTTCTCATTCACGCTCTACAAAACCCCGAGCGGTATCAGGCTCACTTTGCGGAAATTAATATGAAAGAAGCCCAGCACGCTTTGCATGCCGCCGCAGTCACATTTAAGGATGAAGACTTGCTACTGGGAACGGCTGAGCATAATCGGCCGCTTTACGTGACCGGGTACAGCGACGGAGATCGAATTAATCGCATATTGATTGATCCGGGGTCCTCAGTGAACATCATGAACTTGCAAACTCTGAAGAGTTTGTCAATGGACGTCTGACACCTGTCAAGGGAAAGGATTGTCATTCAAGGCTTCAACCAAAATTGCCAGCAAGTTCTGAGGTCTATAGCTTTGCCAATCAAATTCGGGGATCTGCAAACTGAAGCTAAAATATACGTGATCGACGCCGACACGTCTTATAAGATTCTCTTGGGGCGGCCATGGCTCCACGATTATGGCATCATTCCGTCAACTCTCCATCAATGCATGAAGTATACTAAAAATGGCGAAGAAAGATGCATTGACGGAGACATCCAGCCGTTCGGTGTGCATGAAGTCCGCTATGAAGATTCTCGGTACTTTATGAACCACCAAAATGCTAAGCTACAACTGACTGAGGATAGACCGGCCCCAAGACCCAAAAGCAAATCTGCACCGGTTGTCACTTTCAAAAGTAAAAACGCCCAAGTGCGCCCACATTTCGGTAGCGACACTGACGAGTCCGACGCTGGAAGCCCGTCCTTCCGTAAAACTCGCCCTCGTTTCGGCAGCGATACAGACGAATCTGTCACTGAAGCCCCATCTAGCAGTAATGTCCGCCCTCATCTCGGCAGCGACACTGAAGAGTCAGAGGAAGAGGACCTGTCGTGCAACAGCAGTGCAGATCGGACCCCCATGCAAAAAGCGAAACTACGAGAGACCCTCGAAATTGCAGAAGGGTACCTAGCCGTCACAAGGGTGCTGGAGCAGATGTGCAAAGAGCTCGACGCATTGTCAGTCTCTACCGTAGACCAGCTGAAAACTTTCTACGTGCCCGGGAGGAAAAATGGACAGAAGGACATCCTGTTTTACGGGTCAACCCCCGTTGTGCACCCGGACGATCTTTCTGTCGCGTGCCTTCCCTATGAGAGAGGCATAAGAGCCGTCCTCAATCCCAGATACTATGCGCCCGAGATGCGGGAATACTTTAAAAAGTGCGGATGCCGGTTATATCAGACGGAGTCCGAAGCAAAGTTTTACGAAGGGCTATGCCATCCACCCCAGGTCCGAGCACTCATCGATAGACGAATTCCAGATAGACGGGGCATAGTCTATATTCAACCTGATTCCAAAGCATGCTACATGATCCATGTTGGTGAGGCCAGAGAAAGATCAAATGATGATGACGAGATAGCCGAGCCAGAAGAAGCTCCTCAAGAGCTCAAAGATGGCGGACAAGCAACCTTTGATGAGCTAACCGAGATTGACTTAGGAACGCCCGATAATCCAAGGCCGACCTATATCAGCTCACTCTTGTCGGAGGAAATGAAAGAGCAAATAATTGCCCTGCTGCATGAGTTCGTCGACTGCTTCGCGTGGACGTACAAAGAAATGCCTGGCCTTTCCCCTGAAGTGGCCGTACATAAGTTGGCTATATCTCCTGATGCTAAGCCAGTCAAACAAGCTCCTCGAAGAATGAGAAGGGAACTAGAAGAAAAGGTCATCGAGGAAACTAAGAAGCTCATCGATGCCGGCTTCATCAGGGAAGAGAAATATGCAGACTGGATCACATGCATAGTCCCAGTGAAGAAGAAAAATGGGCAGATCCGAGTTTGTGTCGATTTCAGGGACCTCAACAAGGCATGTCCTAAAGACGACTTCCCGCTACCGGTCATGGAAATGATGGTCGATGACACCTCAAATTACGAACTGTTCACCTTTATGGATGGCTCGTCTGGATATAATCAGATCAAGATGTCGCCTGAGGATGAGAAACACACAGCATTTCGAACCCCGATCGGAATATATTGCTACAAGGTGATGCCGTTCGGACTGAAGAACGCAGGTGCTACATATCAAAGGGCAATGACCAATATCTTCGATAACCTAATTCATAAAGTCGTCGAATGTTATGTTGATGATCTGGTCGTTAAGACTGAAACCAAGGCCGATCATATCCAGGATCTTAGGACCGTTCTCACCAGACTGAGGGAATTTTACCTGACGATGAATCCTCTGAAATGCGCTTTTGGCGTGTCATCGGGAAAATTCCTGGGCTTCATAGTTCGACATCGAGGGATCGAAGTTGACCCATCAAAGATAAAGGCCATCATGGAGATGCCCCCTCCGAAGAGTCTGACGCAGCTAAGATCTTTTCAAGGCAAGCTTGCTTATATACGGAGGTTTATCTCAAATTTATCGGGGAAATGTAGGCCCTTCTCGAAGCTCATGAAGAAAGGAGCTCCTTTTATCTGGGATGCTAAATGTCAAGCAGCGTTCGAAAGCATCAAACGGTACTTGTTGCACCCTCCAGTGCTGGCCGCTCCCATTCCAAATAAACCGCTGATTCTCTACACTGCCGCGCTGGATGAGTCACTCGGTGCGCTCCTTGCCCAGAATAACGAGGAGGGAAAAGAAAATACCCTCTACTACCATAGTCGAACTCTAGTCGGGGCGGAACACAACTATTCCCCAATCGAGAAGCAATGCCTGGCTCTGATATTTGCTGTAAAGAAGCTGAGGCACTATCTGCTTGCTCATCGGGTTATGCTGATCTCCAAGGTCGACCCGCTCAAACACTTGATTACCAGAGCGAGCCTAGCCGGCAGAATGGCAAGATGGGCTGTTATGCTACTCGAGTTTGACATAGTTTATACTCCCCAGAAAGCAGTAAAAGGGCAAGCTCTTGCAGACTTTCTCGCTGCTCATCCCATACCAGAGGGATCGCCGCTAAATTGTGAGTTACCCGACGAACAAGTGCTGCACCTCGAGGAAGACGAGCCATATTGGGAGCTCTACTTTGATGGGGCTTCATCAATAAGGAGCTCCGGCAGATCAAGCGTACCGGAGGTAAAAGCGGGGATAGGATTGGTGTTCACCACGCCATCAATGGGAACCCTGCGGCGTTCTTTCGCTCTCACCGAGCCTCGGACAAACAATGAAGCTGAGTATGAAGCTCTGATAGCTGGTCTGGAGCTCGCCATAGAAATGGAAATCCGTCGGCTACGAGTTTACGGTGACTCCCAGCTCGTCGCCAACCAAGTAAGCGGCGATTATAAAATATACAAACCCGAGTTAGCTCGGTACAGAGGCCGAGTGGTGGAACTCATGAAACGGTTCACTCACATTGAACTAATGAGAGTCCCTAGAGCGTTGAATGGGAAGGCTGACGTACTCGCTCGCTTAGCCAAGGAGCTGGCCGATCCTGACATGGACGAAATTCTGATCACAGTCAGGAGCCGACAAATTCTACCCCCGGTCTCTCTACGAGAAGAGGAAAGCGCGGAACAGAAGAGCAGTCCTGCCGAAGAAGCTTCGATCATCCAAGACGAGCCCGATTGGAGAGAACCCTTCATAGAGTACCTCCGATACGACAAGCTGCCCGAAGAAAAATCCGCGAGGATTCAGCTGAAGAAAAGAGCTCTCCGATACGTGTTTGTAAATGACACATTATACCGCAGGTCGTATGACCAACTTTGGCTCAGGTGTCTGTCATTGGCCGAAGCCCAAAAGGTCATGAAAGATGTTCACTCGGGCGTTTGCGGTGCTCACCAATCTGGCCCCAAGATGCGACTTCAAATCAAACGGCTTGGGTATTACTGGCCCACCATGATACGGGATTGCGGAGAGCATGCAAAGAAATGTTATATCTGCCAAATTCACGGTGATTTTATTCACAAGCATCCCAATCCATTGCATCCTACGGTGGCGTCGTGGCCCTTCGAAGTCTGGGGCACCGACATTGTTGGCCCGATTGATCCTCCGTCATCCAAAGGCCATCGGTTCATACTGGCCGCGACAGATTACTTCTCCAGATGGGCTGAAGCTGTCCCGCTAAAAGAAGTCAAGACAAAAGATATTCTGACATTCTTCCAGCATAATATTCTATACCGCTTCGGTACACCAAGAAGAATCATTTCTGACAACGGGCCTTCTTTCAAGAGCTTCAATGTCTCAAGGTTCGCTACTCAGCACAAGATAGACTGGAGATATTCCTCCATCTATAATCCAAGAGCCAATGGGCTAGCCGAAGCCTTCAATAAGACTCTATGCAAGCTCCTGAGGAAAATTGCTTCAGCCAACAAGAGAGACTGGAATCTCAAACTTCACGAGGCGTTGTGGGCATATCGTACCACGCACCATACTCCAACTCAGTCCACTCCATACTCATTGCTCTTCGGAGTGGAGGCAGTCCTCCCCCTCGAAGTCGAAGTTCCAAGCTTAAGAATGGCCGTTCAGCACGAGTTGACGGAGGAGGAAAACGTGCTCCTTCGGCTTGAAGAGCTCGATGCCCTCGAAGAAAAGAGGCTCGCGGTGCAGCAAAATCTGGAGCTATACCGAGCCCAAATGTTACGGGCCTATGACAAGATAACCCGTCTCCGCGTTTTCAAGAAAGGTGAATTGGTGTTGGTCCTCAAAATACCGATCATCCCCAATCGACATGCCAAGGGAAAATTCGAGCCAAACTGGGAAGGACCATATGTCATCGAGAAAGTGTTTGACGGAGGATACTACCAACTAATAAGTGCCGAGGGAGAAAGGCCCATGCCACCCATCAATGGCCGATATCTCAAGAAATACTACACGTAAATGCTCCAAGTCGCAGGCGAATTGAGCACATCAGCCCTACGGTCTGGATCATACATCCTGCAAAACCATATACAATCCACGGGCATGAATGACCCCTATCTCTCCCAAATCCTGCCGGTGAGACTACTTTTAAAGTCCCACCAGCGGTAGAAAAAAAAAAGAAAAAAAAGAAAAGAAATAAAAAAATAAACGGTATGTCCACAAGCAAAACGGGCACGGATGAAAACCCGAAAGGGCTCCGTGAGTAAAAACAGCAGGACTACCGGCGAGTCTGCGAAAACCCGAAAGGGCGCAAACTCGTGAAAAGAGATGAAATACACTCGCAAAGTCCTCTCGACCTTGTGAGGAGAAAACCCCTGCGTGAGATCCTTACGACTCACAAAGGAGCAACACACTTAGGAATCCTCACGATTCCTAAGGAGAAAATGCACCTGCAGGATCCTTACGACTCGTAGGGAGAAAATGCTTTTATGGGACCCTCACGGCCCATAAAATTGAAAAGCCTTAAGTGATAGGGACCCAAACCTGTCTCCTAAGCCATCGTCCCCCAACGGGCAACGACAAGTGATGAGTCGCTCCTGGCATTTCGCTTCAGTTTTAGCGGTGCTGATGCCGACCAAAAACCCAAATCCCAAGTCCTCCCAAGACAAATGATGAGTTGCTCCTGGCATTATTCCAGTGCAGCAATGCTGATGCCAAACAAGATCCAAATTCCAAGTCCCCAAATGGCGAATGATGAGTCGCTCCTGGTACCACATTCCAGTGCAGCGATGCAGACGCCAACCAAAATCCGATTTCTCAAAATTCTCCTGGCCCTACGGTGGGCCCCCAAATTGACCATCGTATACAATCCACGGGCTCAAATAATTCTCATCATACCCATGCCCCACCGTAATCACCAGTTACGCGGCCGGTCTTCGCTTTGGGAATGATGCTCCATTGATAAGACCCACTCATGTGTCCTCATGATATATGAGGAGAACAAACCTTTGTGGGATCCTTACGACTCATAAAGGAAAAACACACTTAGGAGTCCTCACGACTCCTAAGGAGAAAATACACCTGCGGGATCCTTACGACTCGTAGGGAGAAAATGCTTTTATGGGACCCTCACGGCCCATAAAATTGAAAAGTCTTAGGCGATAGGGATCTAAACCTGTCTCCTAAGCCATCGCTCCCCAATCCCCAAATGGCGAATGATGAGTCGCTCCTGGTACCATATTCCAGTGCAGCGATGCAGACGCTAACCAAATTCCAAATCGCATACCCCAACGGCAAATGATGAGTCGTTCCCGGTACCATATTCCAGTGCAGCGATGCAGACGCCAACCAAAATCTGATTTCTCAAAATTCTCCTGGCCCTACGGTGGGCCCCCAAATTGACCATCGTATACAATCCACGGGCTCAAATAATTCTCATCATACCCATGCCCCACCGTAATCACCAGTTACGCGGCCGGTCTCCGCTTTGGGAATGATGCTCCATTGATAAGACCCACTCATGTGTCCTCACGATATATGAGGAGAACAAACCTTTGTGGGATCCTTACGACTCATAAAGGAAAAACACACTTAGGAGTCCTCACGACTCCTAAGGAGAAAATACACCTGCGGGATCCTTACGACTCGTAGGGAGAAAATGCTTTTTTGGGACCCTCACGACCCATAAAATTGAAAAGTCTTAGGCGATAGGGATCTAAACCTGTCTCCTAAGCCATCGCTCCCCAATCCCCAAATGGCGAATGATGAGTCGCTCCTGGTACCATATTCCAGCGCAGCGATGCAGACGCTAACTAAATTCCAAATCCCATACCCCAACGGCGAATGATGAGTCGCTCCTGGTACCATATTCTAGTGCAGCGATGCAGACGCCGACAAAATCCCGAAATTTTTCCGGCCCTACGGTCTGGATCATACATCCTGCAAAACCGTATACAATCCACAGGCGTAAAATAATCCCAAAATCCCCTAAATGACAGATGATGATTCGCTCCTGATACCATATTCCAGTATAGCGATGCTGATGTCAACCTAAATCAAAATCAACAAGTCAACTTTCACTCACCGTAAAAAGCGGAGCAAGTCAGAATCCAAGCTCGACACTGCAAGAAGCGGAGCAAGTCAAGTCTACCCCTGACACTGCAAGAAGCAGAGCAAGTCAAATCAAGCATCAACCGTCCAAGTCGCAAAAAGGGCAGCATCGACCGTCCACGTCGCTAAAAGGGCAGCATTGACCGTCCAAGTCGCAAAAAAGGGCAGAACCGACCGTCCAAGTCGCAAAAAAGGCAGCACCGACCGTCCAAGTCGCAAAAAGGGCAGCATCGACCGTCCAAGTCATTAAAATGGCAGCACCGACCGTCCACGTCGCTAAAATGGCAGCACCGACCGTCCATGTCGCAAAAAGGGCAGAACCGACCGTCCAAGTCGCAAAAAGGGCAGCACCGACTGTCCAAGTCGCAAAAAAGGCAGCATCGACCGTCCAAGTCGTTAAAATGGCAGCACCGACCGTCCACGTCGCTAAAATGGCAGCACCGACCGTCCATGTCGCAAAAAGGGCAGAACCAACCGTCCAAGTCGCTAAAATGGCAGCATCGACCGTCCAAGTCGCAAAAAGGGCAGCATCGACCGTCCACGTCGCTAAAAGGGCAGTACCGACCGTCCAAGTCACTAAAATGGCAGCACAGACCGTCCAAGTCGCAAAAAGGGCAGTACCGACCGTCCAAGTCGCAAAAAGGGCAGCATCGACCGTCCAAGTCGCAAAAAGGGCAGAACCAACCGTCCACGTCGCTAAAAGGGCAGAACCGACCGTCCACGTCGCTAAAAGGGCAGCACCGACCGTCCAAGTCGCTAAAAGGTCAGCCACGACCGTCCAAGTCGCTAAAATGGCAGCATCGACCGTCCACGTCGCTAAAAGGGAAGCAACGACTGTCCAAGTCGCAAAAGGGCAGAATCGACCGTCCACGTCGCTAAAATGGCAACATCGACCGTCCAAGTCGCTAAAAGGGCAGTATCGACCGTCCAAGTCGCAAAAAGGGCAGCATTGACCGTCCATGCTGTAAAAAGGGCAGCGCAGGATTCCTACAAAGCGGGAACCAGATCACTCCGGGCCAGGAAAACGTCTATCACGGACACTCCGTCTCGGGGACATGTCAAGCAACG
This sequence comes from Agapanthus africanus, assembly GCA_030015575.1. NCBI lineage: Eukaryota > Viridiplantae > Streptophyta > Magnoliopsida > Asparagales > Amaryllidaceae > Agapanthus > Agapanthus africanus. Next base: position 179,162,786 of record CM057338.1, on the reverse strand, counting down.
ACCATCCATGTCGTAAAAAGGGCAGTGCTAGCTTCCCAAAAAGCGGGAACCAAATCAGGTCGCCTCCAAGTAAAAGAGGATCCATCAATTTCATGCACACGACCCACATATGTGGTGTGCATTTATTGATGGGGGGCAATTTGTTGGGGTAAAAATTTACACCCCGGTTGACCAAGTCAAAATCAAAGTCAACCCCAAGCCAAGTGGGCCCAAGCCCAGATCCAGTGGGCCCATGCCCGGGTCGAGCCCGAACATGAAGCGGCCGGCCTCCCCCATGCCAAGTTAAAAATTTTGTAATAAATAATTTTGTTGCATTTCTTTTATTTTATTTTATGGATAAATGTAAGAAAAATAGGCATAAAGCCAAATTTTTGTAAAGCCAAAAATGGCACATGAGCCATGGGATAGGAAAAATGCCATTTTGTGAAGCCTAAGGGGCTATGTTTAAAGTGTATAGCCTATAAAGGCAAAGATAATGAAATATCTCAACAACTTTTTCTTTCTCTAAAATATTTTCCAGATCTGAGATCTTTTCTTCTTCTTCAAGGTTCCAAAACCCTCTTCTTTCTCTTGAATTAAATCAAGAGTTTTACTCTTCTTTTTATAAAACAAATTAGTTTTTCACCACAAAACCCACAAATGGGAACTTGGATCTATCATTAGATCTCAAAAAGAAGAGATTTTTAGATCTCTCATCTCTTGAGCCAGCCAACAGAGGAGGAAGAAGAAGAACCCATTTCCTCAACCAAAATATGTATATATTTTTTTCCAGGAGTTTAACTCCACTGATTTCTCTTCCGGGAGTTTCTGGGGCTAAAAGCCCTCTTTTCCTCGCCGGCGCGCTAGCGCTCGAGCGCAAAGCACCTACGTGCCGACATGTGGAGCGTTTGCGCTCCAGCGCACTGCGCGCGAGCGCAGAGCGCCCACGTGCCGACACGCAAGCGCGCTTGCGCTCCAGCGCACTGCGCGCGAGCGCAAAGCGCCCACGTGCCGACACGTGGCGCGCGCGCTTGCACTCCAGCGCACTGCGCCCATGTGCCGACACGTGGCGCGCGCGCTTGCGCTTCGGCGCACTGCGCCCGAGCGCAAAGCGCCCACGTGCCGACACGTGGCACGCTTGCGCTCAAGCGCACTGTGCCCGAGCGCAAAGCGCCCATGTGCCGACACGTGGCGCGCGCACTTGCGCTCCAGCGCCTTGCGCTCATGCGCAAAGCGCCCACGTGCCGACACGTGGCGCGCTTGCGCTCAAGCGCACTGCGCCCGAGCGCAAAGCGCCCACGTGCCGACACGTGGCGCGCGCGCTTTTGCTCCAGCGCCTTGCGCTCATGCGCAAAGCGCCCACATGCCGACACGTGGCGCGCTTGCGCCTGAGCGCACAGCACCTAAGCGTACAGCGCTCAAGGCGCTGGCCCCACGCATCCTTTGGATGTCTTTTCCCCCCTTTTGTTTATATATACATGTATATATATACATATGTATACATATGTACACATACACATACTCCGCAACATTCTCCCCCTCCAAAAAATTTTTGGGCCGGGGCGCTGCCCCGAACCCTGCAAGGGGGCTACTAGCCCCCTTGACCCCCAGCCCGCTATCCGGGTAGCGGGACCCCCGTAAAAACTCTGCGTGGCTCCCAATATATCCAAAACCCCCTTTCAAAACAAAACACACATACACTGCACATTGAGTTCGCATGACCAGTTTAACCCGTTAATCGGAGGTTCCCTCGCCCCAAGGGCGAGGGGTAATTAACGGCAGCTTAATCCGCGGCTGCCGGAGATTCGGATCCCCACAATCATTAAACCCCGGCCTACCCTAGGCAGGGGGAATCTGTAGTACGCCTGAGAAGCGTGCGCGTATTCCCATCTCAATGGGGTGACGAAAAACACCCTACAGTCTCTAGGTTGTCTATGAACCATCGAGATTTGGAACTAGGGGACTTTGCTGTAGCTCCGTTTTGCTGACGTCGTATATTCCTGCAGAGACACTGATTTCTCTGTGGGTCGGCACGAATCAAGATGTTCTCGTCAAGGACGCTGATTTTCCTGAATCGAGGTATTTTGCCAAGGACACTGATTTTCTCGGAGTTGAGACGAATCAAGGTATTCCTGCAAAGACACTGATTTCCTTGCGGGTCGACACGAATCAAGATGCTTTCGTCAAGTATGCTGATTTCCCTGAATCGAGGTATTTTGCCAAGGACACTGATTTCCTCGGAGTTGAGACGAACGAGGTATTCCTGCAAAGACACTGATTTCCTTGCGGGTCGACGCGAATCGAGATGCTCTTGTCAAGGATGCTGATTTTCCTGAATCAAGGTATTTGCCAAGGACACTGATTTCCTCGGAGTTGAGACGAATCGAGGTATTCCTGCAAAGAAACTGATTTCCTTGCGGGTCGACGCGAATCGAGATGCTCTCGTCAAGGACGCTGATTTCCCTGAATCGAGGTTTTTTCCAAGGACACTGATTTCCTCGGGGCTGAGACGAATCGAGAGATTCCTGCAAAGACACTGATTTCTCTGCGGGGCGACGCGAATCGAGATACTCTCGTCAATGACGCTGATTTCCCTAAATCGAGATTTTTTGCCAAGGACACTGAAACCCTGGGGGTCGGTTGACTTGTTTCCAAAATGGAGCATTGATCTGGCGGGGAGGTCGTTGGTTGACTCTTTGTTGTCTGTGGACCGTAGAGTCTTGGAACTAGGGATTTTGCCGTGGCTCCGTTTGGTGATGTTGCGTCCGAATCCTGTTGGAATGAGGAGGATCACCATTGCTAATTTTTAGGCTGTAGATGTTGCTGTTAAGATTTGGAACTAGGGACTTTGCCGTGGCTCCGATTGGTTTTGACCCTGGAGTCGCTTGTTGACGTCGCGTCTGTATCCTGCTGGAGTAAGAAGAAACACCGTTGTTGACACTATATCTGCTGTAACGAGATGAGTGTCAAGATGGTCTCTAGGTTGTTTTGTGAACCGTCGAGACTTGGTTCTCTTTTTGACAGAGCCTGGTGGGAAAATATGGTTCCCAATTTTGTTTGTGCCCCTGGATTGTATACAGGGATCGATGTGATCTCATCTGTAGGGCAAAAAGTTTCATTTCATTTCATTTTTTATTTCCTTCCGCGATACTCTATCATTTCAGCTTTTTATATCGCGAAAGTCGCGATTGCCCAATCATTTCGGCTATTTTTCGCGGTGCCCAATTATTTCGGCTATATTTTCTTTTTACTCGCTGCTTTTTATTACGAGTTGCCCAATCATTTCGGCTATTTTGTATGCATATATTTTTACTTACTGATTTTGTTGCAAGTTGCCCCATCATTTCGGTTATTTCATATGCATTTTTGGCTCACTGAATTTTTATCGCGAGTGTGGAACTTGGAATCTGGTGCCAATCTCAGCATCAGCATCGCTGCGACTGGAATATTGCCAGGAGCGAATCATCATTTGCCGTGAAAAGACTTGGGATTTGATACCGATTTAGGCATCAGCATTGCTACAACTGGGATATTTCCATGAGCGAATCATCATTTAGCTTTGTCGATGTCGAACAAAGGTGGCTTAGCAAACAGGGTTAGGATTCTGTTGACCAAGGCTTTTTGACTTCATGAGCCTTAAAAGTCTCATAAAGGTGTTTCTCCCTGCAAGTCGTGAGGATCTCGTAAGTGCGTTTTCTCCTTAAAAATCGTGAGGACTTAAGTGTATGTTCTCTTATAAGTCGTAAGGATCTTACAAGAGTGTTTTCTCTTTATAAGTCGAGGGGACTTACAAGGGTCGTTCGCCATATGAAGATATCCCTCGTCAGTGGTGGGACACTGTTGGGGAAACGTTTATTTGTGCCCGTGGATTGTATACAAGGGTCAATATTGAACCGCTTGTAGGGCATAATCGGGATGTATAATGGCTTAAGAACAGGTTCAGATCCCTGTAGCTTAAGGCTTTTGAATCCTATGAGCCGTGAGGGTCTCAAAGGGGAATTCTCCTTACGAGTCATGAGGATCTCGTAAGTGTGTTTTCTCCTTAGGAATCGTGGGGATTCCTAAGTGTGTTGCTCCCTTATGAGTCGTAAGGATCTCACACAGGTATTTTCTCCTTACAAGGTCGAGAGGATCTTGCAAGTGTCTTTTAACGAGATTGCGCCCTTTCGGGTTTTCACAAACTCGCCGGTAGTCCTGCTGTTTATACTCACGGAGCCCTTCGGGGATTTCATCCGTGCCCATCTCGCTTATGGACGTACCGGTTTTTTTTATCTTTTTTTGTGTCAGCTTTGAGATGCTGCGGTCCGTAGTAGTTTATAGACGTCTCGGTCAGTTGCAAGTTTTAGGACATTGCGGTCCATCGTTGCCATATTTGAGGCAAATTTGTAGTTTACGGACTTTTCGGTCCATAGTAGCTTTGAGGCGAAGTTTCGCAGGATGCTTTATGAACAAGTAGGTTTCTCCTTGATAGACCTTGTCATATAATCCAAGGATTTTGGCACTGATCCTGCCCCCAGCTCTTCTACGTTATCTTCTAACACCGAGTGAGCTTCTTTGTTACATAGCGACAAATGAGAGATCATGTGGCAACCTGCCACATAATCTTCGGGTTCCTCTGACAAGTTGTCTCCCTCATCATTGTCTTTATTTTCTCTTTCAAGGATGTGATTGAGAAACTCTTGAAGCGTGACTGGGGTTCGCGTCTTCTGGTTGAATTCCTCCAGCGCATCAATATGCTTCTGCAGATCCGTGTGCTTGTCGTCAGACTGCGCGGACCTTTTGGTCTTCTCCTTTTTCTTTGAAGACTTTGACGGCTGGGCCTGGGTGTTTTGCCCATCTCTACTAACTCCCGATGTTGGGCGTGATTTCAGCATCCCATCGATGATCTCCGGCTCTTGCGGGCTTTTCCACCTGATCGCCGGACATGTTTGAAGATCTTTCAGCATTCTTTTCATTTTTGCCGAAAGAACAACTTCCCATGGAGCTTCCTCTATGAATGAGCACGATGCCCCCGGCCTGTCCATCCTTTTAGGGGTGTACTGTTGTAGAGGATTTACCTTCCAGTTTTCGGACAGCGCGAACTTGCCCTATTGATACTGGTCTTCAACCCAATTTTTGAAGACGTAGCAGTCTTCGATTGGATGGCCCAATACTCGGTGGTAGGGGCAGTAATTGAGATCGTTGACACCGTTTAGTTGTAGTGGGTGTCTCAGCTCCGGTAGAGTGATAAGCCCGTTGCGCACTGCTAGTTCGAACAGTCTCCTTGTTTTGTCCCGGGGAAACGAGTAAGGACATCTCAACTTCTCATCAAGGGATTGTCGCTTGTTGCTTTGGCGAACAACCGGTCTCGGGCCACTCGGTTATTGTTGAGCGTTGGCGAGGAAGATAGCTTTCCCTTTACTCCTTTCGTTTCGAAGCTCCGTTTTCGATGGGGACGGCTTATGGCCCATCTGGTCCATTTGGGCCAGCTTGTCAATTAAGGCCTGGAAGGTGGTCGGCTTGAAGAACATCATGAATTGGGATATGGTCACCTACGGATAGAGGGTTCCCACAAACATGCCTACTGCAGGAGCCTCTTCCATATGTTGTTCGCACTTCGACCATAGGTTGCGCTACCGAATCGCATACTGAACCCATGTCTCCCCTGACTTCACTCGGGCATTGATCAACGCTGTGATTGGGGTGCGTTCGCTGGCGCTTGCGAAATGCTGAGTGAATAGCAACTCCATCTCTGTAAACATTTTAACGGAGTCGTTGGGAATCTCCGAGTACCATTCGAATGCCATTTCCGCCAAGCTGCCGACGAATTGGCGAAGCGGTAGCTTATCATCCCCTCCAGTATCGCCGCAGAGAGCCCTGAACTGAGCGACATGTTGATGGGGATTGCCTATCCCCTTGTACACATGGAATTTAGGAATCATGTATCCTGGCGGGTACTTTATTTGATCGTACCAACCCGGATAGGGCCGTCCAGTTCTGACGCTTGGCCAGCCGCTTCGTTCGCTTGATGAGCTCGTATTTGTTGAGCTATATAATCATCGAGCGTGGCTGTGGAGATGGTCTCCTCCTTGGCTGTTGACAGAACCGGCAGAGGATTTGATGTCTCTCCTCTATCATCTTCAATTATTACTGGAGGATCTTCGGCTGGAGGGTCCGTCTGTATCATCAGGCCCACCATATCTTAGAATAGAAGGGCCATTTGTTTTATGTTGGCCGCTTGTTCCGCAGCCTCTTTGTCCTTCCTCTTGAGCATTCTTCAGATGAATTCAGCATCATTTTCTGAAGCTTCTGTTGTTGCTCCTGGGCCTTTGTTATGGATCTGGTGAGTGGTCGATGGCCCGTAGAGATACAGCTATCCTCTTTCCGGAATGCCATATAAACAGTGTGCACCACCATGCCCCCAGATTTGGGGCTTTTCGATTCAGTGCCTTTGAGCTTCGTCGCGGACACATGAACTTTCTCCGACCTCCTTCTTTTGTGAGTGATCTAAGTTGAGGGGGCCGTTGCAGCGAGCACCCAAGTAGACGACACCTTCTGTGGTATAGTAGGGTGGTCCTTCTCTTGCCGAACTTTCATCTTTTTCGATCGGCGGGAGTAGTCTTAGTTGATCACCGAGTTTTAGACCTGTCGCCATACTTTGTAAATTTTGGAGGACAGCCGCTGAGGGGGCTACTCCGGCTTCGCCTTTATGATATTTTCAACATGCGGAGGAGACTTTTTTAGCACGGCAGTTGGCGAATTCCTGTGCACCCTGTTAAGTAGTTCAAAGCTGTTCCCAGTTGGAACGGCAGCATCAACTTCCACCATTGGAGCTAGTGGAGTCAGTCCAGAAGGGGAATTGCCCCCAGCTTTCCTTACTCGGCGCCAGTGGTGACGTCGAGCATGTCGTGCGGATGGGAATGGCTCAGTTATAGGGGTAGCTTCATCTTACCCCCTACTTTGAAGAGAGGCTGTTGTTGTTGCCAGCATATCGAAGACAGACGTCCGCTGAGAAGAAACGTTCAGCCTATCGAAGATTGACTTTCGGGTAAGGCGAGCATTTTTAAATACCCCACCTGGAGCAGGAGTTGGAACGGCCAGTCTTGCGAAGACCGATCCCTTAGCAAGAGAATCCCCCTTGGCGGCTTCCTCCGTCGAGGTTGGAATGGCTATCCGCTTCGGGATAACTCCTTCAGGTATTGCAGGCTTCTTTACGGGCCCACTGGAACTCAGGCTCGGCCTGTCGAAGACTGATGCAGTAGACTAGGAATTGGATGACCCGTTGAGAGGGGCCATGGTAGTGGTAAGTCGATCGAAGACCGACTTCTTTGGAGCTTCCTGAGACGGCACTGGAGTGTTGAAGCTCATAGGTGGGAGCATGGTCCAAAAGAACAGCCCAGTGGTAGCTTGCGTCACCTGTTCCACTGGCATCTTGAAAATGGAGGCCACCTGAGGCCCGCAAGTCACTCCTCCGGCGAGGACGGAGTGGGAGTTGTTGCAGTTTGTGCAGTTGGAAGCCATTGATCTTCTGTTTTCTGCACGGAGCAAGACACCAAATCTTAGTATCTCGAATCCAGGGGCAACCATGGCAAACCGCGATTCGTTCACGAAACACGACACACGAAGTGTGGAGTGGAAAGAGAAAAAGGTCCCACCGGGCGTGCCAGAATCTGTTCTCCACCGAACATAGAGACGCGACCGCGTAGGTTCGTCTTTCCTGAATTTGGGGCAGATGCTATTTGGTTTTATCCGTCCACCTCTCCGAAGATGCCGAGTTGATTTATGGCACCATATATCGAAGGTTTAGACGGATGCGACCGTTGTAGCAGACTTCGTCAGATTCCCCCTCATTTGAGGGTTTTTTTGATTGTGGGGACGTTCTTCCCTGCAGGCGCAAGCCCCTGCAGTTAATTACGCTACCGCATCGCGGTAACCACTTTCTCCTTCTCCAGATGGTCACTTCGTGTCATGTGTGTTTATTTTGTTTTTGGTTACCCGTGGATTGTATACGGAGACTAATTTATGTTGTCACCCGTAGGGCGTGGATTAGTCCAAATCTGTATTTTCTTATATTTGGGTTTTGGTTTGGATTTAAGGATACGTTAGTCTCATTTGAGACTAAGATCAACTTAAACGTTTGTTAAGGATACGTTAGACTAATTTTAGATTAAGATCAACTTAACGATTTGTTAAGGATACGTTAGTCTAATTTTAGACTAAGATCTACTTAACAGGATCATTTAGATCCAACAAAAGAGCATTTGGGCTCTATTGTTTTAGTTTAGAGACTTTGCGGTCCAGTTTAAAGACATCATAGTCTATGGAGTTTAAAGACATCATAGTCTGTAAAGTTTAAGGACGTCATAGTCCATGAGTTTAAGGACCCCACAGTCCGTAAAGTTTAAGGACATCATAGTCCTTGAGTTTAAGGACCCCACAGTCCATGGAATATCTGGTTGTCGGGACCCATCACCTCTCTGAAGACGTTGAAGGATTACAACGACAAATATCAGAGGAGTGAAAAGATGTACCCTTGAACCAATATTGGTTGGGAGATCTGTAGTCTAATTTGAGACTAAGATCAAAGATTTGTGAGCACATGGGCTCAATTGATCTGAAGTAGGGATTTGTGGCCAACTTGGGCTCAGCCTATTCAGTTAGAATGCTGAGCATTGATTCTGATAATTGTTTTTGTCTTTTACTGAGTGCTGAGCACTCATTATAGCTCTGGGGTCTTTTTATAGAACAGTTTATATTCATTTAGCGCACACGTGAGGAGCACGTAGCGCGCTTGGTGCTGTGCGCCAGACAATGAGCGCATTACGCTTCTGGTGAAGTAGCGCACACATGAAGAGCACGTGGTGCGCTTGGCGCTGAGCGCCAGTCAATGAGCGCATTGCACTTCTGGTGAAATAGCGCATACGTGAGGAGCACGTGGTGCGCTTGGCACTGAGCGCCAGTCAATGAGCGCATTGCACTTCTGGAACGCTAAGACTCTGCAACGATATGCGTTAGTTTTGGAGCGCTGAAGCGCTTCTTTTGATTGGAGCGTTAGGGCTCTGCAACACTATGTGCTAGATTTGGAGCGCTGAGGCGTTGGATTTGGAGCACTGAGCGATAGATTTAATTAGAGCGCTAAAGCTCTTTTTAGGCGACTTTGCGCTCTGAGAATTAAGTTCTCTTTTATAAGAGACTTTGTCTCATGGATTTAAGAACAAAGTTCTTAATTTTTATAGGAGATATTTCAATCTCTTATGTTTTTTATGAAAGGCTTTTTCTTTATGGATCTGTGATCCTAAGAGAATTGAATTACCCCCCCCCCCTTTTATAATGAGATATTATAATCTCTGAAAGACAATTTGTCTTATAAATCTATGATCTGAAGAAGATTAAGTTATTCTCCTTATTTTTTTATGATGAGAAACTTTGATCTCTGTTGTGAAATACCTTGGTCTTATAGATCTATGATCTCAGAAAAAGAAGTAAATTCTTCTTTTTATATGAGATGATTTCATCTCTCTTTTCTCTTTTTTACCTTGAAGAAAATTTTCTTCTTCTGAGAGCTTGCTCTTTATCTTTGAAACTTCTCAAAGTTTATGGGGGGCTCCTCTCTATAAGACTTGAAGTCTTGGGGCCTTTATATAGGGCAAGATGATTTGTTGAATCAGTTAAAGAGAGCTTTTCTCCAATTGATTTGGGGATTTTCCCACCGTTGAATCTTTGATCCTAGGGTTTCTGATTTACAGAAGGCAATATTCTTGTTTTTAATAAGATTGGGAAATCTTTCCCCACACATAATTTATTCTGTATTTTAGTGATTCTTAATCACCATTGGATCATTGATCCGACGGTGCGCCAATTTACAGAGCAAAATGTTTTTGTTTGGAAAGATTCTGAAAAATGTTTTCTCAACAGAATCTAATTCTGGTAAATTTATGATTTTTAATCATGTTCGTTGGATCTTTTATCCAACGTTTGGAAACATTTAGTTCCAGTGCTAGCGCTCTCGTTCTTTGCACGTGGTGCGCTACTTAGAGTGCAGCGCACTTAGCGCTAGCTTACGCGCTTTGCACGTAGGCATTGCTTCAGAGCGCTGGTGCTGTTAGCGCTAGCACGCCCGTGCTTTGCACGTGAGCACTGCTTGCTGGCACTTCTATGAAGCGCTGCTTTATTTCAAATTTTGAAAATTTGAACAGAGTTTTGCTCTGATTGGGGGAAACAGAGTACCCACGCTGTCGCTATTTTGGCGAAAGGTTGCTTCAGAGCCACTTATTTTTGCTGAGCGTAGGCGACAAATACCATCTTGCCTCCGCTTTTCACTCGTCATCATCGGATGAGAAAGAGTCTTGACCCATTTGATCCAATCGAGCCATTTTATCCATGAGTTCTTGGAAGGTCGGGAATGTCTTTGAATTTGGGTCAGGTGTGGCTATGAGCATTCTCATGGCTGCAACTTCATCGATGCGTTGCTCGCATTTGACCAGAGATTTCGCCATCGGGTAACATATTGAACCCAAGTTTCATTCGGTCTAACCCTTTCGTTGACCAGCACCGTCACGGTAGTATTAGCGAATCCCTGATAGAAGAGCATATCCTTTTCTTCGAAGCTCTTCACGAAATCATTTGGGAGTTCCGCATACCATTTGAAGGTGATGCCCGCCAGACCGCTGTCGAACTGTCAGAGGATTAGTATGTCATTTCCTCCAGAATTTCCGCACATGGATTTAAATCGCGCAATGTTCTAGCGAGGATTCCTAGTTCCTTTGTACATGTGGAACGTTGGAAGTGTGTACTCTGGCGGGTACTGTATTTGGTCGTACCACGTCGGATACACTCAACCAGTCTTGATTGATCTATTTGCGGCTTCACTGGTGTAGTGAGCTTTAATTCGTTGAGCGATATATGGGTCCAGTTTTTATTTTAGGAATCATTTACTCCTCATCCGTTGATGAGATTTGCAGAGGATTTGAAATATCATCCTTTTCTTTAAGACCAACTACCAGCGGTTCATTTGTCAATAGTTCCGATTGAACCATCATTCCAGCCATATTCTGAATCAGAAGGGTCATCTGGTTCATTTTAGTGGACATTTCTTCCGCTTCTGTATCTCCCTTTTTCAGAGCGCGCTTTAGGAAATCAATATCCAGCTCCTTCTCTATTCTTTCTTCGGGCACATTCTCGGGATTTTCCTTAAACGATGGATTAGCGTTTGCTGCCGCCTGGGTGAGCATCTCCTGCAGCTTTTCACGTTGTAGTTGAACTTTTGCCAGGGACCAAGTTTGAGGTCGGTGACTAGTAGAAGCTCGAACTTCTTCTTTGGAATTCACCACATAAATTATATGAACTACCATACCTCCAGGTTTGGGGTGTTTGGAGTTTTGGCCTTTGGAGTTTGCTTCGGATACTTGAGCTTTATTAGGCCTCTCTTTTTGGTGAAAAGATGCTTTGGTTTTGGGAGGAATCGCCGCATCAGGATCCGTCTTGGGGTGAGTCCCCTTGTATTTGAAAGGGGATTTGTCAGAATTTGGCTGACGTCTAGGGGAAGAGCTGTGGTTAACAATAGAGACCTTCACCCGCTTCCACACCTTTTATCTAGATGAGGAAAGTTGTCCTAGGGGGCGAACTGGTTTATGCTCTCGTGGGATCTCCATAGGCTGCGGAGACTTCGTCAATATTGCGGTGGGAGAATTTTGTCTGACCCTTCACAACAGTTTGAAGCTGTTCCCGGTTGGAACAACAATCACCACTAGGGTTAAAACAGGACTATACAGAGAACTACCCCCAGCTCATTTTGTATGATGCTGATATCGACGTCGACCGTTTCTTACGTCCGGGATTTGATTAGCCTCGGGATTTTGCCGAGCCTGCCCATTGTTTCCTTTGAGAGCTTGAATATTCTGCCCCCTGCGTCGACCTTGGTCCTTAGCAAGGTGTCAGTTGTTTGAGGACTGATCCTATCGGCAAAGTTGCAGCTTGGGAAACCAACCTGTGGAAGACAGACTTCCTCTGGGCTTCCTCCATCGGCGTTGAGGCACCGAGGGTGAGAGGTGGGAGCATCGACCCACGGAGAAGCCCGTTGATTTCTTGAAGAGCCGGATTGCAGAGATTTGAGACTGCAAGTGGCCCATACTTGACTTCACCAGATATGACAGAGCCTGAGTTGATAGAGTGGAAGCAAACGCCATTATTCATAGAGACGAAACACCAGCTTCAGTATCCCATCACCCAAGGGCAACCACAAACATATATACCGCGATATTTGATCACAGAAAAAGGAAAAACATGACACACGAAGTGTGGAGTGGAAAGAGGAAGAGGTCCCACCGGGCGTGCCAGAATCCGTTTACCGCTGAAAGACGCGACCGGGACGTTAGGACGTCTGGCCTGAATTTTGGGGGCAGATACTATTTGGTTTTATCCGTCCACCTCTCCGAATATGCCAAGTTGATTAATGGCACCGTGTATCGGAGGACTGGACGGATGCGACCGTTGTAGCAGACTTCGTCAAATTCCCCCTCATTGTGAGGGTTTTTTTATTGTGGGGACGCTCTTCCCTGCAGGCTCAAGCCCCTGCAGCTAATTATGTTACCGTGTAACGATAACCACTTTCATCTGCTCCAGAAGGTCACTTCGTGTCGTGTGTTTTTTTTTTGGTTGCCCGTAGATTGTATGCGGAGACTAATTTATGTTGCCGCCCGTAGGGTGTGGATTAGTCCAAATCCATATATTCTTAGATTTGGGTTTGGGTTGATTTAAGGATCATTAACCTCGTTTGAGATTAAGATCAACTTAAATGTTTGTTAAGGATATGTTAGTCCGATCTTGGACTAGGATTTACGTAACGAGGGTTCGGGATCATTTTTGTTCTAATGAAAGAGAGTTTGGGCTCTGTCATTTTAGTTTAAGGACGTTACGGTCCATAGCTAGTTTAAGGACATTGCGGTCCATTGTTAGTTTAAGGACGTTGCGGTCCATGGAATTGTTGGTTGTCAGGACCCACCACCTCTCTGAAGACGTTGAAGAATTACAACGACATATATCAGAGGTGTGGGGAGATGTACCCTTGAACCAATGTCGGTTGGGAGATCTGTAGTTGGGTTTGGGAATAAGACCAATTTAGAAAGAATGTGAGCACATGGGCTCGGTTGATCTGAATTAGGGACTTTTGGCCAACTTGGACTCAGTCCACTTAGTATTGAATAAAGTGTTAAACAAGTGTTTGGGCTCGGTCCCTTTTATGTGCAGTAATGCTAAGCATTGATATGGGCTCTGACTCTCACCCCATTTCTTTGTTTTTTTAATAGAGTGTTAAACACTCTTTATGGTGCTGGACTCTATTTACAGAGCGCTTTATGTTAAACAGCGCCCACGTAAGGGGCACGTGGGGCGCTTGGCGCCGGGCGCCAACCACTAAGTGCATAGCACTCTTTATTTTATTAGCGCCCATGTGAGGGGCATGTGGGGCGCTTGGCGCTGGGCGCCAGCCACTGAGTGCAAAGCACTCTTTATTTTATTAGCAGCGCCCACGTGAGGCGCTTAGCGCTGGGCGCCAAACACTGAGCACAGAGCACTCTTTATTTTATTAGCAGCGTCCACGTGAGGGGCACGTGAAGCGCTCAGCGTTGTTTCCTTCTTTGTGCATTTTTCTGAAGAGTTCAATTCTTTGTTCTTCCCTGGATCTTCAATCCCCAAGAACAAATTCATCCCTATGAGAATTAAATTCTCATTTGTGGGAGACTTTTCTCATGGATCTCAGATCCAGGGAAAGAACTATGTTCTTTTATAAGGGTTAAACCCTTGGGTATGCAGATGAGATACTATGATCTCTATTCACCTTGAAGAAAGTTCTTCTTCTTTCTTCTCTCCGAAAGCTCTTTTCGCTTGCTCTTCTTTTCTTTTCTTTTGAACTTGAAGTTTATAGGGGGGTTCCTCTCTACAAGACTTGAAGTCTTGGGTCCTTTATAGTGGAGGCTGATTTGTTGATTTAGTTAAGGAAATCTCTAATTGAGAGATCTCTAATTGATTTGGGGATTTTATCCACCGTTAGATCTTTGATCATAGGCCTTCTGTTTTACAGAAGATATTTTTCTTGTTCTCAACAAGATTGGGAAAATATTTTCCCATACAGAGCTTATTCTGTATCTTGGTGATTTTTAATCACCATGGATCTTTAATCCAACGGTGCTCTGTTTTACAGAGATTAACCTTTCTTGTTTTAGGAAGATTCGAGAAATATTTCCTCAACAGAATTTAATTCTGTAATTTGATGATTTATCATCTTCGTTGGATTTTTTATCTAAGGGTGGAGAACTTTTAGTTCTGGCACTGGCGTTCTCGTGTTTTGCACGTGAGGCGCTGCCTCAGAGTTTTTAACTCTTGGCGCTGCCTTAGAGTTTTTTAACTCTGGGCGCTGGCGCTCTCATGCTTTGCACGTGAGGCGCTGACTCAGAGTTTTTAACTCTTGACGCTGGCGCTCTCGTGCTTTGCACGTAAGGCACTGCCTCAGAGTTTTTAACTCTGGGCGCTGGCGCTCCCGTGCTTTGCACGTGAGGCGCTGCCTCAGTTCAAATTTTGAACAGAGCTTTGCTTTCTTATTGAGGGAAACATCGCTCTTATTCTAATACATGGTTGGAATGATGATCCAGCCAGAACCCCCAGCCGAGGATCCGCCGATAATCATCGAGGATGACAGAGGGGAAACATCAAACCCTCTTCCGGTTTTATCAACAGCCAAGGGGGAAACGATCTCCAAGGCTGCTCTTGATGATTATATAGCTCAACAAATAAGAGCATATCAAGAAATGAAGCGGCTGGCCAAATTGTCAGAGCTGGGTGACCGTATCCAGGCTGGTATGATCAAATTAAGTACCCGCCGGGATATACGATCCCCAAGTTCTATGTGTACAGAGGAATTTGGAATTCTCACCAGCACATTGCGCGATTTAAATCCATGTGCGGCAATACTGGAAGAAATGATATACTTCTCCTTCGACGGATCGTCAGCAGTCTGGCAGGCACTGCGTTTGAATGGTATGCGGAACTCCCAAATGACTCCGTGAATACCTTGGACGAGATAGAGATGCTCTTCTGTCAGATATTCGCTAGTGTGAATAAACGCACTACCGTAACGACATTGGTCAATGAAAAGATTAGACCGAATGAGACCTGGATTAAATATACCATCCGATGGCGAAATCTCTGGTCAAAATGCGACCAACGCATCGACGAAGCTGCAGCCGTGGGAATGTTCATAGCCACTCTTGACCCAAATTCAAAGGTGTTCCCATATATGGCCCTCTTCAAGCCGACGACCTTTCAAGAACTCATGAATAAAATGACTCGATTGGATCAGATAGGTCAAGACCCTTCATCATCCGATGAAGATGAATGAAAAGTAGAGGCAACGTGACGTTTGTCGCCAACGCTCAATAAAAAATGAGTGGCTCTGAAGTAACCCGTCACCAAAATAGCTACGAAGTGGGTACTCGCTCCCTCCCGAGATATACACAGGGGGCATATTTCTCACTGGCGGAAGAATCTCTATGCGGGATGGTCCTTTCTTCTTAAAGAATAGAAAGGATATCAAGGGTCCTACAAGCGGGTCCTGCAATCAAGTGGAATATCCTACTTGAACCAAAAAACCATGGGAGGGATGTGAAATTCATGTCCCGCTCCAAATCAGACGATGAGGAGAAAATCCCCCCAAGTCAAATTCATTCTTCCAAGGAAGAGAGACTCGGCAAAAAGAATGACGTGATATCTCGTTCCTTTGTATATGAAGAAGATGCTCCATCAATATCGGAAAGCGACATTGATGGGAAGGGGGAAGGTGCCGTGTATAATGCCCAGTACATCCCGCAAAACAACCCGATTGGCACGTTGATAGATGAAGCAGTCCAAGAAGGTGAAGACAACTTAAGGCGTAAAGTGTCCATGCATAGAAAAGACATGCAGCAGTGCCTCGGCAAGCAAGCATTGAAAGAAATGAGTTATGTAACTCCCCGACCAAATGATAGATAATAGACCGAAATGTCCCTAAACTATAGCGTCACCTCAAACATGGCAATAATGGACCGAAACGTTTCTAAACTAGTGCGTCGCCTCAAACACAAAGCATCGCCTTAAAAACGGCGATAATGGACCAAAATGTCCATAAACTAACATTCGCCCCCAAATACTATGATAATGGACCGAAATGTCCCTAAACTAATATTCGCCCCCAAATACGGCGATAATGGACCGAAATGTCCCTAAACTAATTATGTTTCCATGTTGATATCCAAATTGATATCCAAACTGATCTTAGTCTCAAACATGACTAATGATCTCTCGTTGATGATATCCAAAATGATATTCATCCCATATCTTCTAAGGTAATGTTAGTCTCAAATATAACTAACGATTCTTAGGTTCACTATCCTTTCCCTCAAATACGGGATTTGGTTTAAGGGTACATCTCTCCACACCTCTGATATATGTCTTTATGATTCCTCAACGTCTTCAGAGAGGTGGTGGGTCCAAACAACCAAAAACAACTCCTCGTCCTAACTTGACGTAAAACTTCATCAAGACTGGGAATGATGCATCTCACATTGATGCACTTCCAAATTGACGTGCACACCTCAAATCGGATCATGCCCCAAATTGGGCACATTCCATATCTCCATTGTTCACTTCGTCACGTAACAAATACACGTGCGCGCAAGATTAATAATAGACCGAAATGTCCTTAAACTAAATATTCGCCTCAAACATGGCAACCCAATTCTAGCCCAAATTGGCTAAGCTTATGTTTGTGATATCCAAACCGATCTTCATTCATATCTCCTATGTTAATCGTAGTCTCAAATTTGACTGACGATTCATAGGTCCATCACAGTTTTTTCCTTCAAATACGGGATTTGGTTCAAGGGTACATCTCTTCACACGTCGTTGTAATTCCTCGACGTCTTCAGAGAGGTGGCGAGTCCTGATGACCAACAACTTCTTTCGTTAATACACTTCAAAACTGACGTGCACGCCTCAAATCGGATCGTGCCCCAAATTGGGCACATTCCATATATTCATTGTTCACTCTGCCACATAACAAATACACGTGCGCATAAGATGAATAATGGACCGA
Source organism: Agapanthus africanus (assembly GCA_030015575.1). Taxonomy (NCBI): domain Eukaryota; kingdom Viridiplantae; phylum Streptophyta; class Magnoliopsida; order Asparagales; family Amaryllidaceae; genus Agapanthus; species Agapanthus africanus. The sequence continues at coordinate 179,145,706 of CM057338.1, read as the reverse complement.
AATGTCCCTAAACCAACATTCGCCCCCAAACGGCGATAATGGACCGAAAAGTCCTTAAACTAACATTACGCCTCAAATATGGCGATAATGGACTGCGATGTCCTTAAACTAAAATACTTAAGCTCGAACGCTCATACATTTTAAGTCGATCTTAATCTCAAACCAGATTAACGATCCTTAAATCAACCCAAACCCAAATCTAAAAATATACAGATTAGGACTAGTCCACGCCCTACGGGCGATGACATAAATTAGTCTCCGTATACAATCCACGGGCAACCAAAATAAAACAAATATACACACAACATGAAGTGATCCTCCAGAGAAGGAGAAAGTGGTTATCGTGATATGGTAACGTAATTAACTGCAGAGGATTGCACCTGTAGGGAAAAGCATCCCCACAATCAAAAACCCCTCGCAAACGAGGGGGAATCTGATAAAGTATGCTACAACAGTCGCATCCGTCCAAACCTCCGATATATAGTGCCATAAATCAACTTGGTATCTTCGGAGAGGTGGACGGATAAATCCAAATAGCATCTGCCTACAGAAATCAGGCCAGATGTCCCAATGTCCCGGTCCTTCTTCCGGCGGTGAACAAATTCTGGCACGCCCGGTGGGATCTTTTCCTCTTTCTACTCCACACTTCGTGTATGGTGTTTCGCGAACAAAATCGCGGTTCACTATGGTTGCCCTTGGATGCGAGGTAATAAGATTTGGTGTCTTGCTCCTATGCAGAAGAAGAGAATATCAATGACTTCCAGCTGCACAACTTGCAACAGCAACTCCCGCTCCGCCCCAACTGGAGGAGTGACTTATGAGCCCAATGCGGCCTCCATCTTTTCAATGCTAGTGGGGCAAGTAACTCAAGCTACTACCGGATTGTTCTTTGAGACCATACTCCCACCAACGAGTTTCAGCGCCCCAGCACCGCAAGACAAAGCTCTCAAGAAATCAGTCTTCAATCGACTTGCAAGCACAACGGCCCTTCTCAACGGGCCATCCAAATCTGATGCCTCGGTCTTCAACGGGCTGAGCCGAAGCTTAGACGTGTCAGTTTTCAACAAACTGAGCAAGAACCAAAATGAGCCCGTAAAGAGGCTCGTGATATCTGAAGGGGCTGCCCCATAATGGATAGCCCTCCCAACTCCTCCTGCAGGTGAAGCCGTCAAAAGTGCTTCCCCTAACAGAAGATCGGTTTTCGGAAGATTGGTCGTTCCTCCGCAAACCCTACCAAGGACGTCAGTTTTCATTAGGCTGACACCAGCAAAAGTCACCAAAGCCAGGGACATGAAGAAGCCGCTTCCAAAACTAAGGCAGTACCTGCTGCGAAGCATGCTCGACGTCGCCACTGGCGCCGAGCGAGAAAAGCTGGGGGCAACTCCCCCTCTGGACGCACCCCACCAGCTCCAATGGTGGAAGTTGATGATGCTGTTCCAACCGGGAACAGGTTTGATCTACTCAGGAGGGTACGCAAGAACTTTCCAACGGCGGTGCTAAAGAAATTGCCTACGCCTGCAGAAATCACAATGCAGGCAAAGACGGAGCAGCCCCATCAGCGGCTCTCTTCACAAATTCACAGGGTCTGGCGGAAAGTACAGAACTCTGTGATTAACAAAGATTACTCTCGTCGACCGAAAAAATCGAAAGCTCAGCAAGAAGAAGACCACTCCTCCGTCATACAGTAAGGGACTTCTTATACACAGGTGTCTGCTACAACGGCTCCTTCAACTTCGACCTCCCACAAAAGGACAAGGCCGGAGAAAATTCCACCGCCGGCGGCAAATTCCAAAGACGACGGACCCAAACGCCCCAGGTCTGGGGGAATGATTGTGCATACGGTCCATATGGCTTCTGGGAAAGAGGAAAGCCGTGCTTCTGTGGCTCATCGACCGCAAACTCGGTCGCTAACAAAAGCTCATGAGCAACAACAAAAGATCCAGGAAATTCTGACCAAAATGTCAGTTTGGAGGCAATGTGCTAGTTTATGAGGAATCTCGGTCCGTTATCGCCATGTTTGAGACGAATTTTTTTGTTTAAGGACTTCTCGGTCCGTTGCCGCCATATTTGAGGCGAACGATTAGTTTAAGAACTTCTCACTCTGGTATCGCCATTTTGGAGGCGAATTTTTAGTTTAAGGACATCTCGGTCCGATGTAGCCATCATTCAAGATCCAAGGTCCCAAGGGAGCATATCACCGTTTTGGAGACGATGTGCTAGTTTAGGAACATCTCGGTCCGTTATTGCCATGTTTGAGGCGAATTTTTAGTTTAAGGACATCTCGGTCCGTTGCCACCGTATTTGAGGTGAAGATTAGTTTAAAGACTTCTCGGTCCGGTATCGCCGTTTTTTAGATGAATTTTTAGTTTAAGGACATCTCGGTCCCGTCCCACCGGACGTGCCAGAATCTTTTCACCGCCGGAAGACGAACCGGGACGTTAAGACTGTAGGGTTGCTTAGCACGACAGCAAGGGTTCGGGAAGTATCATCCATGCCATTTTAAAAATTTTGCCATGCTAAACAATTCTAACCCTATAATCTTAACTAAAGATTTAGACAATACAACATATAAACAACTTTACAATTAAGTGAATATAGAATACAACTTTTGTAGACCGGTCCTTCACTTCAATAGCTCCATGTAATAGTCCCTTCGCTCCAAGTAGTGATCTTCCAGACTCAAGAATGGCTCCACAAAATGAAAGGAACGAGCTTGCACGAAGTCTTCGAGACCGAAGATGATCTACGTCGAGAAGACACTAACCCAAGCCACCTCTTCACTAACCCTAAACTAAATGGCTAATCTAGTAGAGAATGATGAAATAGGAATTTTGCATACTTTAGAATTAATTTTCTCACTCTTCTTCTTCTCCTCTCAAAAACCTAGAAAGCTAAGCTCCTGATGAAGAAGAAGAAGCAAATAATGGATGAGAGAGTAAAAGGCAACCATGGGTAAGAAATATCTCATATAACTCATGTAGAGACTTAATCATGGGTTTAGATAATGGTTGGGTTAATAAATATCCAGTGCAAGACAAAACTAGTGGACTAAGTCAATGGTTCTACAAGCTTCCACTAAGCTAACCAATGTGACTAATTTCCAACTAACATTTGATTTACTCTAAATAAATAAACCCTACATTATCATTAGCATGGTGTAAGTCTCATACACCCTTGTAGCATGTGGCATCAAGCATGACACAAAAATAAATACAATTAATATATATCACATATATATTAAATGCATAAGTAAGAAAAGAAATGCTTAAGTGGGCTAATATTAGTTAATGTAAATTAATATATCAAATATATATAATTATACATTAAATCATTAAATCAACACTCGATTTAATAATCCGGTTATATCTCATATGACCGACTAATATTATTTGTATCAATTTATCGAATCAACACTTGATTCGATAACCCGGCTATATCTCATATAACCGACCGATATAAAAAATAATAAGAATAGAATACGGTATCATATACTCGTATTAATCTCGGTCCCGCACATATTACATATGTGCTCCTACTTCGTTTTGCCTAAGTCCGATAAACCTCTATGTAGGACTCTAAAAACTCGTCAATACGCCGGCAGTAGGTGATGATCATATCAAGCACCCACAAGCCGTCAGCAGTACTAGCTGGATGTAACGGCTACCCGGGTATTGAGCGATCAGAAGATCAACAAGCAAGCCTTCTCTTACTCCTGAAAAGCCTGTTAGTAACACTACCGTACAGTCCGGTCTCTTCATCTAATATATCGCATATCTAGTCTAGGGTGTTAAACGTCAGACCCCAGTAACCGATAAGTCGTGCCGATGTGAGGCTCATAACGGGTCGAGAAACTACTGATAACACTTACCAGTAGATCTCCATATCAGCCCTAACCAGGGACTTCCTGTTATGGCCAATCGAGCACAGCGTAACATCAACCCCTAATACCGGGAGAGACGAATCCCCTCCTATCGCTCATTGCATCCATGTGATTCGGGACTGTACCCAAAAGCCACCGTTTTGCACGTTCTCTTGAACGTGGTAAGGTGGAAATCAAAGCACGATGGGAATCACACAAGACTCTATGACGATCTCGGGTCTACAGACTAACTTGTACCAGTGTCACCAGAGAACTGCTATCTGACGGTAGGTATAATACCAACTAGGAGTTCTCGGCGAGTCCGTTCAGTTTACCCAGTCTCCACTGAGCACCCGTATACCATCTTTGATGTCAAACACCAATAGATGTGGGATCATCCATCGCCCATCCTATGGGTCAAGAAGCATATACGCTTAGTCTACTCAGGAGTATCGATGCCCTGTCTCGATACACCCTCGACTAGAAAAAATTTATAGGATGTACTTATGGATTACCCTGGCCCCACTAGTATGATCTCTATCATAGTCCTAGTAATCAAGTACACATCCTAAGGGCTTTATCAACATGTGAGAGTAAGACAGTATCATAATACAAGTCTACATGTTAAGACAAAGAGCAACCAAATAGCATACTATCATGTCGAGCAAGAAAGTCCTCTCTATATATATTCAAGCATCCACTATAATATACATCACATGTACAATAATGGCCTCTAGGGCATACATATAACTAACAATCTCCCACTTACACTAAGGCCAGTTGTTGTAGTATCTCATACCCAACATCCCGAAGAGTCTCTTAAATTGTATCTGGGGTATGGCCTTTGTGAGTGGATCCGCTGTGTTGTCCTTCGTGTCAACTCTCCTGACCTCGATCTCCCGGCGATCAACTATCTCCCGGATCAGGTGATACCGTCTCAGAATATACCTGGATCGCTGATGGGACCTGGGTTCCTTGGCCAAGGCCACTACTCCATTGTTATCACAATACAAAGGTATTGGATGCTCAATGGACGGAACCACACTAAGTTCGTTTATGAACTTCTTCATCCAGACATCCTCTTTGGCAGCATCAATGGCAGCGATGTATTCAACCTCCATCGTCGAGTCTGCCATGGTTTCCTGCTTGGAACTCTTCTAACAAACCGCCCCTCTATTGAGGGTAAAGACAAATCCCGAGACCGACTTAGAGTCGTCCTTATCACTCTGGAAGCTTGAATAGGTAAAGGACTCCACTTGGAGTTCACCGTTACCATACACCAAGAACATCTCTTTAGTCCTTCTCAAGTACTTGAGAATGTTCTTCACAGCTGTCCAGTGACTCTCTCCTAGATCTGCTTGATATCTACTCACTACACTTAGTGAGTATGCTACATTGGGTCTGGTACATAACATCGCATACATGATAGAGCCTACTGCCGAAGCATAGGGTATCTCTTGCATGCGAGCTCTCTCCAAATCAGTCTTGGGAGACATCTCTTTGGAGAGAGTGGGTCCTGTGATCGTGGGTAAATTCCCACACTTGGATTCTTCCATACTAAACCTCTTTAGTATGGTGTTAATATACTTGAATTGGGACAATCCCAGTATCCGTTTAGATCTATCTCTATAGATCTTAATCCCCAAGATGTAGGAGGTATCACCTAGATCTTTCATTGAGAATCTTTGTGATAAGAAGAGCTTGACCGAGTGCAGCATAGGAATATCATTTCCTATCAAGAGTATGTCATTCACGTACAATACGAGGAAAACCACCTTACTCTCTGCCACCTTCTTGTATATACAAGGTTCATCTACGTTTTTGATGAAGTCAAACTTTTTGACTACCACATCAAAACAGATGTTCCAACTCCGTAATACCTGCTTTAACCCGTAGATGGATTTATGCAGTTTGCACACCTTTCCGCTGCTCCCACTGTCCACGAAGCCCTCTGGCTGAGTCATGTACACGCTTTCTTCTAAATCACATTTAGAAAGGCGGTCTTAATATCCATTTGCCAGTTTTCATAGTCATGGTATGCAGCGATGGCAAGTAGGATCCGGATGGACTTAAGCATAGCCACTGTAGAAAAGGTTTCATCATAATCCACACCTGGTCGTTGACGAAAACCTTTTGCAACAAGTCTAACATTGAAAGTCTCAACTTTTCCATCTACACCAAGTTTCTTCTTAAAAATCCATGTGCTCCCAATAGGTTTTACCCCTTCAAGAGCAACTTCCAAAGTCCATACTTTGTTGGTGTACATGGATTCCATCTCAGATCGCATTGCATCCAGCCATTTCACAGAGTCCCCACTCATGATGTCCTACTCGAAGCTAGTTGGGTCATCATCTTCCATGATGCAATCCTCGCTCCCACCATCAATGAGAAAATCGTAGTATCTCTCAGGTGGATGAGGAACCCTACTAGATCGGCGGAGAGGCTGGGCTTCACCATCATCTTTAGTCATGAAAGTGCCTTGACACATGGATTCAAGGGTCTGTTTTGTGGTAGGATTAATGCCCTCATATATGATTCTGCACATATCCCATCTAAGAATTCCGTGATGTGGACATTGAACTAACAGATCCTTGAAGCATTCAAAACACTTCGAGAATGGTTCATTTGGAAGCTGGGTGAATTGATTTATTTCGCTACGGACTCGAGTTGTTTTATGATTAGGGTAGAATTTCTTTAGGAATGTTGTTACGAATTCTCCCCAGTTTGAAATAGAATGTACGGCTGTGTTATAAAGCCACTTCTTGGCTATATCGCACAAAGTGAATGGGAGAAGACGTAGACGCATAGCATCCACAGAAAGCTGTGAAGTACCCATCATAGCGCATACATTTTCAAATTTGGTAATAAAGACGTATGCGTCTTCAGACTCGAGACCGTGATATTTAGGTAGAAGATTGATGTATTGGGGTTTGATTTCAAAATTGTCCCCATTGGCTGGTGGAATGGTGAGACAGGTCGAAAGAGGACCTCGCATAGGGTAACATCTCTCTTGGAGAGAGATGCGGGGTGGATTCTGCGCACCTGCGGACGGTGGCAGAGTAGTGTTAAAGAAGTTCGATGGAGAATTTTCCATCGAAGTGGGTGTGGTGGTGGGTAAAGAAAAATTAGACGTAGAATTACCGACTTCGGAGTCGATAGAAGGAACACGGACAAGTCGGGCATTAGAATCCCGTGTCCAGCCGAGCATGCACTAAATAGTTTAGCGCAAGTGGCAGCGTTGTGTGATAATTAAGGAAAAGATGAGTTTGGTGTTTGGTTTGAAAAAGGACGGATTTTTGAAAAATTCACACACAATGCACAAGCAACCCTAAATCTAGTGGTCACCTAGGTCAAGTCTCTAGACCGCTCCTAGATTTCCAGAAGACAAGTCGCAAGATAGATCCTCTACTGCCTCTTTGTCTCTCATGTGTCCAGGTAAGTGCCAGGTAAGTGGGAGGTTCTCCACTACTTAAGTAGTGGGCCTAATTAAGTAACCACTTGCTTTATACACACTTGCCTTAGACACCACAAAAGAAACGCGGATAAGCAATAGATTACCCATGACCTCCTTCTGTCCTAAATGAGTGCGACGGTCCTTAGAGTCATGTTTAGATATTTTTTAGTTAAAGAGGGTGATGCAGATGCAATTTTGTGATTTTTGGGGCTTAGGAAGGGTAATGAACTCCCCACCTAATCTGAATTTGGTCTTTGCCTCTTAATTTCCGTATTAAAAATGCAAACAACCAAGATCAAACACGCAACAATTTTTCTTTTTGCAGCGCTGCGAATTTTTGCAAAGAATCCTGCAGAAATTGGTTAATGGAGCAGAGGAGGGAGGAGATAAGAAAGATAGAAATATACCTGAAAGGTATGGAACAGTGAACCCCTAGTCTCGCCGCGGATCCGCCGCACGAAGTTACCTATAGCCGCGGTTCCGCGGTCTAGTGATTAGATCCTTGCACAGAAATTAGTGCAGATACTCCTGTACACTCACTGAACTTTCTGAGATGCTCTGAAATTTTTTTCCTTAGCTCTGATGATTCCAGATTCCTTCGCAAAAATCACAACAAATCGTTAAATGCTTGATGCGAATTTTGATCTAAAAATTCTGATGGAATAATAAATTTTTCAACTCAATTTACAAAAACGAACAAATTAGCACACTATCCCCGGCAACGGCGCTATTTGATTGATCGTTTCCGTGTCGTGTTTAAAAATGTTTCACAACCAAAGAAATTTATACCGCAATCAATTGACGGTGTCTATTGTAGTTTCGTCAATGAGAACGGATCGTCCACTGAGAAAGTGTGATTTGCTCGCTATTTTTTTTGGATGAGTTGAAAATTAAAGGATAAAAGAAAATTGATTCAAGATTTATAAAATTTAGTTTCAAGAATCATCGGAAACTAGATCTAAAATCAAGAATTAATAAAGTTCAAGAAGATATCCAAATCGAATGAGTTATCAAGATTTGTAAAGAGACTCGTAGGAATCGATCCAATCGATAGTGATGATGAAGAATTATGATTACAAATTCTTATCTATTGAAGATTTTTTGCTAGATCGATGACGATCAACGAGATTTAAGGATCTCTTGAAAAAATTAGGGTTTCTCCATCATCATCCCTTGTCCTTTCGTTGATCAGCATTCAAATTCTAGCCTTTAGGAAATTCAATCATCGATCGTTGATCTCTAATTTAGAGCGAGAACATTCAAGAAAGCATCTCGCTCAAAACTAGGTCGTCGATGATTCAATTTCCTAAAGTTTACAAAACTCATAAGACTTAAGAATCGTTCAAGAATTTAATCATCATCATCTATCTATTTTCTCGATTCCTCCACGAGCGGAGTTTTCACTCAAACATCATGAAAAAGATAACAATCAAGAATCGATAACTCTTCATAATGCTCAAATGTAAGAAAGCAAGATCAAGAATTTTCACCTTTTATTATTCAACATTTCGTTACAATTCACTCAAAGACTACAAGAATTGAGGAGAGAACTCGATCGTCGAACTAGCTTCACATCGTCTTCTTAAGTCGCGAATCGTCTTAGATCTCTTGCTCGGATGAAGATCGGCGTTGCTTCAAAAAGGTTTGTTGAATGTTTGCTTGAATCGGTACTCGATGGTCTTGATTTGGATCAAATTGTGTCACTCAATTTGCTTAGAATTGATTTGGATCTCACTAGATTTTTACCCTCCAAATTCAACAACTTTGAAACCCTAGATCTAGATCTCATTTTATAACCTCCTCATTTGAATCTTCCCTCCAAAGCTAGGTTGTTAGGGAGAGTCTTCTAGAAGAAGTTTGTTGGAGGGAATATTTTAGAATAAGGTATATTCTAGAATAAGGTTGTTAGGCCGAGCCTTCTGGATAAAGCCATGTGCTCTTTGGGAGTCTTCTGGAAGCTGAGGCCGTTACAAGAAGCCACGTGGAGAAAATTGAAGTGCTGACGTGTCCATCAAGCCGCGGATCCGCGGCGGATCGGCTGACTCGGCCGCGGATCCGCGGCTGTTTGGTGTATTTGCTGCATGTAATTCTCAGGATACTCTGGTGTTGGCTTAGTGGCACTTTTCTGGTGTCTGGAATATTTTTATACTTTTTTGTTTACTGCCAGATCACAAGTCTTAGACTTGATGTATTTTATCAGTACTTTTAGCAGTTCCGGCTCTTTTACCTGGAGAATTTCCTGCATACAATCTCGAGACAAGTGTTGATTCACAAAAGATCATGCGTGCAATAATAAACACTCAATTTCCCTCAAAATGCTGGTTATAATGTATAACACATGTTATTTGGTATTTTGGCAGAAAAATTGCTAATATGTGCTATATTTATACCAAACACGTTTAGATGATTGCAAATAGTAGGGAAATTGATGCGTTAAAAATGCAATATTTTCGACTGATCAATAATCATTGACAAAGTCCACTATTTTGTCCAGCTTAAGATATTTATTAACCCAAGCCTTAACCCTATGCTATGGTTTATTCTCTATATGAATTAGCCATGATATTATTTTACCATGGTTGCATTTCTAACATCAAGAGTTCATTCTTTAGTTCATCACAACTTCATTTTCTTCTTCCTCTCATTTTGAAGCTTTCTAGCTTCATGATAAAGTGATGAACTATGTGAGAAAATGAAATCTAAAGTGAGCAAAATTCCTACTTCATCATCCACTACTACTTGCTATTTAGTATAGGGTGTTTGCTTCACTAATTCCACAATTAGTGAAGAGATAGCTTGGGTTAGTGTCTCCTCGACGTAGATCATCTTTGGCCTCGAAGACTTCGAAGAAAGCATGTTCATTTCTTCATAGGAGCCTCTCTAGAGTCCGGGACTTCATGATCGCAGCGAAGGAACTACTACACGGAGCTAATGAAGTGAAGGACCGGTCTAAAAAGGTTGTATTCCTTGTTCACTTTCTTATGCAAAGTTGTTTGCATTATATTCCGTCCGATTTCTAGTATACGATTCATAGTTAGGGTTAGCTAGTATGGCTAAAATTTTAATTTGGCATGGATGATACCTCCCGAAACCTTGCTACCGTGCTAGGTAACCCTGCATCCCCAATGGCCAATCGCCACGTGGAGCCCCGCCGGCCGCTGGGCGCGATATTTCGTTTTGGCGGAAATCAATCTGTGCCGTAGGATGTTCTCTTTTGGGGTGTATAAATAGGAGGGGACCATCCTAGGGTTGACACGTTGCTCAAATTCTCTTTCATTGCTGATGATTGCCCGTCGCTCCTTCTTTTAGATCGGATCTTCTGTTGATTTTTCCTCGGTGAGCCCCTTCCTTGAATCAGGTTTGATGTCTTCATCCGAGGAGTTCGTAGAGGTAGTAAAGGTAGAGTCGGACGATGAGGCTCCCGTTGTTGGGGCCGAGTCCAGTGGTTCTTCCTCCTCTTCGGCTTCAGATAGCCAAGAAGGTTCTTCTTCTTCCTCGTCCTTTGTGCTAGGTTCGCCCTTTTGAGTCAGGGTTGTCCCTGTCACTCGCCGTCGGGCGGCGACAAGGGCCCCAAGGTGCACATCGGGAACACCCGCGATGCGTCCTCCATTTTGAAGAGTCTGGACGAGCTTTCTGAAATTCGGGCTCGATTCCACATCCCCTCTAACTATTCACTTCACTTAGCTTGAGAGGGTGAGCGGGCGGATCAGGTGCGGGGCAGGGAGATTGCCCTGTATCTGGAAGCGTTTCGGGTAGGAATGCGTCTGCCCTTCCCCACCGAGGTTTGTGGGGTGCTTTGTTGTTTCCACCTTGGCCCGGGCTAGCTAGCGCCGAACTCGTGAGGAATTCTCCTCGGATTTCTGGTCTGGTTAAAACTTGAAAATATCCCCTTCAGTTTGACTCTCCTTGTCTCTTTCCTTTGTTATAAGAATCACCCTGACACCAGTAAGGATGAGCCAAGCTAGGTGTATTTTTCGTATAAGAAGCGTAAGGGTGGGGCAGTCAGGTCAGGGGTAGTAGTCGTCCCTTCTTCAATCCACGGGTGGAAGGAGAAGTCTGTATTCGTCAGGCCGTCCGAGTGCGACGATTGGCATGTGCTTACACGGTGGTACAGGACCGCCTGCCCAAGGGCAAAGCAGTCGACTTCGCCCGAAGAGAGGGTGGTGTCCCGAAGGGAGACGATCCAACGGGCGGATGTCCTGCTATCCGAGCAGGCACTGAGCTGGACTGGGGTCAGTCCTGTGCGTTTCTTGGGGTAAGTTAGGGTTTTTGATGATCTGTATAGAATTTACCAAATTTCCTTTGATGTTTTAGCGTCGCTAACCCCCCCCCTTTGTTTGTGTGTCCTTTTTTTTGCAGAGCCCATGGACCGAGCAAAAATCCTAGCTGCCCTGGCCGCCAAGACTCAGGAAAAGAAAGCCGAGGGCGCAAGCTCGTCCCGACCCGGTCCGAGCTTAGCCCTGTAGGGTGTTTTTCGTTACCCCATTAAGATGGGAATACGCGTCGCTTTTCAGGCATATACAGATTCCCCCTGTCTAAATTAGACCGGGGTTTATTAATTGTGGGGATCTAAATCTCCGGCAGCCGTGGACTAAGCTGCCATTAATTACCCCTCGCCTTTGGAGCGAAGGAACCTCCGATTGACGAGTCAACTAGTCATGTGAACTCAGTGTACGGTGTACGTGTGTTGTGTTTTGCAAGGGTGTTTTGGATATATCGGGGGCCTCGCAGAGTTTAAGGGGGTCCTGCTACCCGGATAGCGGGCTGGGGGTCAAGGAGGCTAGCAGCCCTCTTGCGGGGTGTGGGGCAGCGTCCCGTTAGAAAAAATTTCCTAATGGGGGACGTGTTTCTGGTGTAGAGTGCACGAAAAATGAGGGGTGTAGAGCGTCTTAAAGATGCATGCATGACACGTGGGCGTTGGGCGCCCGCAGGTCACGTACCTGGCGCGTAGGCGCTTGGCGCCCGCGGGTCACTTGCACGGCTCGTGGGCGCTTCGCGCCCGCGGGTCACGTGAGCTGCACGCGACCACCGGGCGCTGAGCGTTCACGGGTCACGAGAGGCGCACGTGGGCTCTGAACGCCCGTGGGTCACGTGCCCTGCACGCGACCGCTGGAAACACCAGCGTGAAAAGGGGCTTAGCCCCTGGGTTAGGAGTTGAACTCCTAATGGGGATTTGGAGTTGAACTCCTAACAGAGATTATATATAGATTTGGAGTTAAACTCCTAAAAAGGGGGTTGATTTATGGAGTTAAACTCCAACAGATCTTGAATGGAGTTAAACTCCTAGAAATCCTTGGAAATGATCAATGGGAACCCTTTTCTTCTCCCTTTCGGCCCTGGATCTTCTTTTAGGCCTTGGATTTTCCCAAGGTGGTATTTTTGGAGATGGGTCTCCTTCTTCTTTCTTTCGGTCGACCGGATCTTGGATAAAGAGGGGGTGAGATTTAAAAATCTCCCATTTTTAAGATCTGATGGAAGATCTGAGTTCCCCTTCAAAGGTTTGATGGTGAAAAAACTGTTTATTTTTGAAAAAGGAAGAGTTAAACTCTTGATTTAATTCAAAAGGGGGGAGAAGGTTTTAGAACCTTGAGGAATGGGAAGGAGGCACAAACCCTAGAATTTGAGAGAATGAATTATTCTTTTATTTCATCATCATGTTGCCTTTTATAGGCTTACAAATTTACATATAGCCCCTTGGGCTTTACAAAATGGCATGTTTCCCATCCCATGCCTCATGTGCTCATTTCTTTTGCACATGAGCCATGGACTTTACAAAAATTTGGCTTTATGCTCATTTTTCTTACATTCATGTATGAAAATTACATCAAAATTATTTATTACATAATTTTCATTTTGGTATGGGGGAGGCTGGCCGCGGGGCTCGACTTGGGCATGAGCCCACTCGGCCTGGGCTTGGGCCCACCTGGCTTGGGGTTGACTTTGACTTTGACTTGGTCAACCGGGGTGTAATTTTTAACCCCAACAAAGTGCCCCCATCAATAAATGCACACTGCATATATGGGTCGTGTGTATGAAATTGATGGATCTTCTTTCACGTGGATGCGACTTGATTTGGTTCCCGCCTTTTGGGAAGCTGGAACTGCCCTTTTACGACATGGACGGTCGATGCTTGACGTGTCTCCGAGATGGAGTGTCGATAGTTGACGTGTCCCCGAGGCGGAGTGTCTGGTCGACGTTTCCCCGGCACGGGGTGTCGCTAGTCGACGTTTCCTCGGCATGGAGTGTCTAGTTGACTTGATTCTAAGGCGGAGCATAATTCCGACGAGGAGATCATTGCTGCCCTTTTAGCGACTTGGACGGTCGGTGCTGCTCGTTTAGCGACGTGGAAGGTCGGTGATGCCTTTTGAGCGACTTGGACTGTCGAAGCTGCCTTTTTAGCAACGTGGACGGTCGATGCTGCCCTTTTAGCGACGTGGACGGTCGATGCTGCCCTTTTAGCGACGTGGACGGTCGATTCTTGATTTGACTTGCTCCGCTTCTTGCGGTGTCAGGGGTTGGATTTGACTTGATCCGCTTTCTGCGATATCAGGGTTTGGATTTGACTTGCTCCGCTTTCTGCGGTGTCGGGATTGATGTTGACTTGCTCCGCTTTCTGCGGTGTCAGGATTGGAGTTGACTTGCCGATTGATGTGATTTGGGTTAATATCAGCATCGCTACACTGGAATAGGTACCAGGAGCGAATCGTCATTTTCCATGAGTGGATCTGGGGATTTTGATTTTGGTTTGGTATCAGCATCGCTACACTGGAATATAGTACCGGAAGCGAATCATCATCTGCCATGAGACGATTTGCCTCGTTCTCAGTTTAACAACTTAGGGGTCATCTGTTTCCAGCTTAACAACTTAAAGATCATTTATTCCCAGTTTAAATACCTAGGGGTCCATTGGATCGGATGTTTGGAATTTTGGGGTTGGGGTCAGTATCAGCGTGCTAACACTGGAGCACTGGTGCCAGGAGCAATTTATCATTTGCCTGTTGGGGAGCGATGGCTTAGGAGACAGGTTTAGGTCCCTATCACCTAAGGCTTTTCAATTTCATGAGCCGTAAAGGTCCCATAAAAGCATTTTCTCCCTACGAGTCGAAAGGATCTCGCAAGCGTATGTTCTCCTTAGGAGTCGTGAGGACTCCCAAGTGTGTTTTTCTTTTATGAGTCGTAAGGATCACACGAAGGTGTTTTCTTACGAGTCGAGAGGATCTCGTAAGTTTTGTTCTCCTCATGCATCGTGAGGACACATGAGCGAGTCTTCCCAAATGGAGCGTAATTCCAAGGGCGGAGAACGGCCGCGTGACTGGTGATTGCGGTGGGGTATGGGTGTGATGAGAATTATTTGAGCCCGTGGATTGTGTACGGTAGTCAACTTGGGAACCAACCGTAGGGCTGGGAGAATTTTGGGAAATTGGATTTTGGTTGGCGTCTGCATCGCTACACTGGAATATGGTACCAGGAGCGACTCATCATTCGCCATTTGGAGTTTTTTTATTTTTTTTATTTTTTTACCGCGATTACTCCATCATTTCAGCTTTTCTTATCGCGAAGGTCGCGATTGCCCTATCATTTTGGCTATTTATACGCGGTTGCCCCATCATTTCAGCTTTTCTTTTTTCTTTTATTTACACTTTTTTTACACACATTTTTTTTTACATTCCCAGTTTAACGACTCAGGGGTCGTATGCTCCCAGTTGAATGACGTGGTGGTCAGCTCTTTTTAGAGAAATGCAGATGTCTGAGAGAATTAGGTTCCTGAAGGACTTCGGTCTCCATTTGTATGAAATTGGCGGTCGCAGCTTGACTGTTTGTTAACACGCTTTTAGACAGTTCTATCTCTCATGCCTTGTATTGTTTTTCGACCCAATCTTTAAAGACGAAACAGTCCTCAATGGCATGACTTATCACTCTGTGATAGGGGCAATATTTGGGGTCGTCGGTCATATTCGTTTCTTGCGGTCTTGTTGATTTTGGCAATTGTAGACCGTTCCTTAGGGCGTCTTTGAATATTTTACGGACTTTGTTCCTTCTGAAGGCATAGACTTTATCCAGCCTCTCTTTCAGTAGAGATTCTCCTCCCTCTCTGAACACTGGCTTTCGAGGCTGGTTGGCATTTAGCCCGCTCATCTCTCGCTTATTTCGGTTAGCCGAAGTGTTGAAAGATTCAGTATCGTCGGAACTTCCGTCTTTGCGATTATCATCCTTTCGGTTTCTCCAGGACCTATTTTTATTTTGGGAATCAGAGGAGGACTCCTGTTTTGAGCGCTCCAACATCTGAACTTTCCTGGTCAGCTCTTGGAATGTTTTGAGACCCGCGGTGCATAGAAACGGGGCCATCCAATTGTTGAGATTTCCGACGAGGAGGCTAACAGATTGATCCTGCTCTATTGGCGGTTCACATTTGACAGAGAGATTGCGCCATCGGGTTATAAAATCCATGCTGCTTTCGTTGTTCTTTAGCTTGGTCCTTACGAGGTTGGCAATGGTGATCTTATTGCTGACACTCATGAACCTTTGTCGGAACAGAGATTCCATTTGGACGAAAATAGTAATGGAGCCATCCGGTATGCTCGCGTACCAGTCGAAAGAGACAACGGTTAAGCTATTAATGAACTGGCAGAGGAGAAGTGCATCATTGCCCCCAGTATTCCCGTATGAGGCTTTAAAATGGGCGATGTGCCGATTCACATTTCCCATCCCATCAAACCTTCCGAATTTGGGGATGACATAGTCGCTAGAAAATTCTACCAGATCATACTGAGCAGGATATCATCTCCCACTACTGCTGATATTTTTTTGCGCTTCAGCTTCGGCTACCAATGTTTTGACTTTGTTGCCAACCAAATCTATGATTTGATCTTGAGTTAGCGGGCTACTGTCATCGGTAGCCAAGACATTCCCCAAGATAGGATGCGACTGACTTTCATGCGGTCCGCCCTGTTAGTTATGTATATGCCCTAGAGGTCATTGTTGTACATATGATGTATATTATAATGGATACTTAGATATATATAAAGATGACTTCCTTGCTCGACATGATAGTATGCTATTTGGTTTCACTTCATCTTAACATGTTGACTTATATTAGTTTACTGTCTTACTCTCACATGTTGATAAAGCCCTTAGAATCTATACTCGACTACTGGAACTATGATGAGATCATACTAGTGGGGCCACGGTAGTCGATGAGTACATCCTATAACTGTTCCTAGTCGAGGGTATGTCGAGACAGGGCATCGATACACCAGAGTAGACTAGCGTATACGCATCTTGACCCATATGATGGGCGATGGATGATCCCATATCCATCGGTGTTTGACATCAAGGATGGTGTACGGGTGCTCAGTGGAGACTGGGTACACTGGACGGATTCGCCGAGAACTCCCAGATGGTATTATACCTCACTTCAGATGGCAGTTCTCCGGTGATACTGGTACAGGGTAGTCTGTAGACCCGAGATCGTCATAGAGTCTTGTGTGATTCCCACTGTGCTTTGATTTCCACCTTACCACGTCCAAGAGGGCGTGCAAAACGGTGGCTTTTGGGTGCAGTCCTGAATCACATGGAGGCAATGAGCGATAGGAGGGGATTCGTCTCTCCCGGTATAGGGAGTTGATGTTGTGCTGTGTTCGATTGGCTATAACTGGAAGTCCCTGGCCAGGGCTGATATAGAGATTTACTGGTAAGTGTTACCAGTAGTTTCTCGACCCGTTATGAGCCTCATATCGACATGACTTATCGGTTACTGGGGTCTGACGTATACCACCCCTATACTAGATATGCAACATATCAGACGAAGAGACCGGACTGTACGGGAGTGTTACTGATTGGATTCACAGGAGAATGTACATGCTTGATTGTTGATCTTCTGATCGCTCAATACCTGGGTGGCTGTTACGTTTAGCTGACCGTTTGCAGCTTGTGGGTGTTTGATATGATCATCATCTGCTACTGGCGTATTGACGATTCTTTAGAGTCCTACACAGAGATTTCTTGACTCAGGCAAAACGGAGTAGGGACACATATGTGATATGTGTAGGACCGAGGATAATACGATATGAGATACCGTATTATATTCTCGCGATATTTTGATATGAGCCGGATAATCGGATCAAGTGTTGATTCGATGAATCGGTACATGATATATTAGTCGGTTATATTCGATATAGCCGGATTGTCGGATCAAGTGTTGATTCGATAATTTAATGTATAATTATATATATGATATATTGCATTACATTATCTAATATTGGCTCGCTTTATTGATTCATTTTCTCACCGGATAATACATTGATATATATGCGATATATGTTAATTGTATTATTTTCTTTTGTTACAAAATATATTATATATATGATATATAATATTGTAACATAATATGATTACTAATGCAACATGTTTAGTGGAGATTAAATAAGGTTAGGGTTTGAATTGGGTTAGTTCTTTCATGAACCTTCTAGAAGGTTTTCTTTTGTTTTGTGCTAAGATATTATGGCTGATATTTTAATGACTCATTGTTAACCCAACCCAAACCCTTCACCCTAGGTTAAGTTTCTACATGGGTTAGCCTACTCATTATCAACTATGGTTGCATTTGTAATTATGACTTGAATTTCATTATTCATCACAAAAGGAATTTCCTTCTTCTTCTTCTTGCTTGAGCTTTGAAAAAACTTTCTAGGTTTTCTTTAGGTGATGAATTAAAGTGAGAATTTGATATAAAAAGAGAGCACAAATACTACTTCATCATCATCATCTAATCTAGCCAATTAGATTAGGGTGTTCACCTCATTAGAGAGAGAGAGAGAGCTTGAGTTATAGAAACTTCGAGGTAGATCATCGGAGAAAAGGAAGACTACAAGCTTGCATGGATCATTCGGGTTGTGGAGCTTCTCTTGAGTCCGGGAGTTCGTGGATCGCTGCGAAGGGACTTCTAGTCGGAGCTTATGAAGCGAAGGAGCGAACTGCAAAGGTTGTAATCTCTCACTCTTAGTTGTAAAGATGTTTACTTGCATGTGAAACCCTAATTATCTAGCAAAGATCCTGGCTTTGGGTTGTTCGGCACGTCTAAACTTTGAATCGGGTATGGTTGATGCCTTATAGACCCTTGTAAGAGTGCCTAGGAATCCTACAGTGGTATCAGAGCCTAGCTAGAGCATTAGGCGACGTGTATACGAAGTTAAAACTCCGATCGAACCCCAAAACATCGAACATGACCCCCTCTCTGGAAATTTTGTAAAAATGTGATTTTTTCTGCATTAAAAATACTTTAAAAAATCAGCAGGGAATTCTAAGGATAACCCTAAAACACGAGCCCCCAAGGCTCTCAAAGAGCCGCGGAACCGCGGCAAGAACATGCTTGCCGCGGCAGTTCCGCGGCCAAAAGAGAGAATTGGGGACACGTGTTGGTACAGTAATATCCGTAGCTGTTCCTACATATTTCTGGGTATTTTTAATCTGACTCAAGTGTTGAGTGTTCTGGGGATTTTTTTGAATTCGTTGATTCGATCGGAAAGTATAATTTCGTTCTGTTTTCCGGATATTTTAGAAACTGTTAAAATGTTCGAACGGATATCATTAACTCACTTTTTCCCGGCACGAAAAACTTTCAAGTGTTGAATTTTTCTTGAGTTTAAATCTTTCGGAAAAACGTGCAAGTAACGCGGTGGACCCTCTAGAAGAACACAAACCTTAACTCGATTATGTGACCGTCTGAACCACCTCTAAACATTAGGGTTTGGGGCAGTACGGCATTGCCACATGTGAGGCGTTGGCTTGACCCTTCTACGGCTGGACCATTGGTGCTGTGACATATTCTGGGACTTTTTGAACTCCGCTCAAGTGTTGAGCTATTTAGGAAATCTTGGTTATTTGATTATTCGATCGGAAAGTTTAATATTGTCCATTTATCTGGAATATGATACAATATGTGGAATTCATATAGTTAGGCATGAAATGCGAAGTATGTGATATTTCGGATTTACGATGTCTAAAGTGATTGTGGATTCCAAATGTTGTAGTTTTACACTTTCTTCTCTGTGACCGTAAGTGTAGTATGTAGTTGTATTGCCGGTTTTCGTTGCTATACATCAACGACGATCGGTGTATACATACTTACTTACGTTGATGATATGAGATATTATGTATTGCTGTGATATATTATATTGGATCGTCGTGTTCTGAATAGCCGGGGGTTTTATGTGAGATGAGGGTTTTTATTTTCATTCATGTAAAATTCATTTGTATGTAATATTCTTTTATTGGGGCACTTCCGGGATGAGGTTGATGTCACCAGTGTATATTATTTACTTTTCCGCATTAGGTAGACCCAAGGAAGGGAGCACAAGTAACCGGGTTCTGGGGTCCAGTGGGAGGCCATCTCGAGGAGTTGAAACCGGGTTTCCTAACCCTAGAATTGGCAGTGTTACTTGCCGCTCTCGTAGGGGTCTAGGGATGTGGGTTTGGCTATTCATCGCGACCGTGGAATCCGTGTTTTATACAGGCTCGTATTAAAACACGGACATCTTAGTATATCCAATATTTCATATATGTTCTTCTGCTGCAATGTTCTGTGATGAGATCATATTACTGCTTTAGACGAATGCTTATACTATATATATATGCTGATATATAAATATTACTGCTTTCGTTTCTACTGTGATGCTTAGGAAGCATAAGCTGATGGGATATATTAATGAGATTAATAAAAGAAAAGAAATCTAAAAGATATTGTAAAATCAAAACTTTATAAAAAAGGGTAGCTACAGTTTTGCCTTGCATAGCGGTATATATGATAAACCCTGCACCTTATTCGATGAGGAAAGAGCCGAGATTCCTTCACCGGGAGTGACCTCTTTAGCGAAATTGGCAGATGCTACAAACTCACGGTTTAGTTTTTGACAGCTTATATAGTTCTTGCTTTGCACAGCGGTATATATGATATACCCTGCACCTTATTCGATGGGGAAAGAGCCGAGATCCCTTCACCAGGAGTGACCTCTTTAGCGAAACTAGAAAAGCCTAAAAAATACTCCTTTTTCAAAATCACTTGTTTCTACAACGACATCAAGTTCATTACGCTCATGGTTTTCTGAAAAACCTGCGTAGCCCTCCGTCGTTTCAGATAAATACTACTTAGTATTCGTGCTACGTTTGTTGACCATGTTAAGGCGTAGTGTGCGATAGCTAATTAGTGCTTATCTGCTAAAACATGTGATGTGATTGGATTAGAGTAGTCGTACGACTTTGTTGACCATGTTAAGGGTCGTACGAGTGGGTTTAATTCAATCGGAAAATGACGGGTTAAACTTGGCTAGCACTTATGATTTGTTGACCATGTTAAGGTCATGAGTTGTTAGGGGCAAAAGCATTATTGGGAATTTCAAGTGTTGAAATTTGCAATGAGATTGCATACCTCCTATGAGATAGTTGGATCCTGATACCCACTGCGAGTAAGAGTTACTCCTGGAAGAGTTTTACACAGGACAATTAGCCGATCAAGTAGGTGTCTGGAAAGGTGTTAACGGGGTTATGCCTCTGGGTAAACGAGGTTTATTTTAATTAGGTCCGTGCGAAAACACGGGGAACCTCCCTCAAGCACCGACACTGATCTGGCTGAAAGATTGACAAAACTGTAGGGTGTAATTAATCCCGGATAATCTTACCTTTTAGGGTTTGAAGGAAGATTTGATAAAAACAGTGGAAGATATCCTGGTTAGATAAGATAATAACCAATCTAATCTTGCAAGAGCATACGCTAAATTGTTTTCTTCTCTCTCTCTCTCCAGGTAGCGACCATGTCAGGTCATAATCAAGATAATAATATGGATGTATTGACTGAACCCGCTTATTATACTGAGCAGGGGATCGTTGGTCCCGTTCTTTCTTATAAGAGTTATAAGACTGAGCAGGAAACAGGAGAATATCTGGATTCTCATGCCGCCCAAACAAAGAACATGCATGCTGATGCATTTTCTTCGGGTGTGTTAGTTATTGAGAACCGTTTCTCAGTTCACCCTACGTCCTGGGTATTAGATACCGGATCAGGATCCCACATATGTAAATTATTACGTGGGCTATGTAAAGGTAGAGAACTGGGAAAATGTGATCATTCCGTACAAGTAGGGAATGGTGCAAGTATTGCAGCCAAAGCAGTTGGCGAATATCACCTTGTATTACCAAGTAGTAATACACTGATTCTGAATGAGTGCTATTAGATACCGAACATGATGTGCAATATTATATCAGTTTCTTTATTAAGTAAAGAAGGATATAATTTTGTAGTACAGGATAATGTTATGAACATATTTCTAGATCAAAAGTTGATTGGATTAGGTTCGTTACATAATGGCATATTCATTCTCAATCAAAATACAGTCCTGAATATACAAAACACACACAAAAGGAAAAGTTCAGAAATGAACGAATCCTTCTTGTGGCATTGTAGACTTGGTCATATCAATGCGACACGGCTAGTTAAGTTACATAAGAATGGATATTTGAATCCGTTCGAATTATCATCTTATGATACTTGCCATTCATGTCTCAAAGGTAAAATGACCAAAACTCCGTTTAGTGGACACGGAGTAAGAGTTACGGAACTTTTAGGACTGGTACATCGTGATGTATGCGGACCCATGTCTACACACGCCAGGAATGGTTCTTCCTACTTCATTACATTCATTGACGATCTCTCAAGATACGGACACGTGTTTCTGATGAAACACAAGTCTGAAGCTTTTGAGAAATTCAGAGAATATAAGCACGAATTAGAGAACCAAACGGGCAAAAGTATTAAAATCCTTCGATTTGATCGAGGAGGTGAATAATTAAGCAATGAGTTCCTAGATTATCTAAAAGAGAATGGGATTCTCTCTCAGCTTACTCCTCCTTATACACCACAGCACAACGGTGTATCGGAACGGAGGAATCGCACCCTATTAGATATGGTGCGCTCTATAATGAGCACCGCTGAGTTACCTATTTCCTTTTTGGGTTATGCGCTTGAAACAGCGGCATACCTATTAAATCAAGTTCCATCTAAATCAGTGCCTTCAACCCCATATGAGATATGGAGGGGAATGAGACCATATTTTATAAGATTTAAGATGTGGGGTTATCCGGCCTATGTAAAAAGGCAAAATCCGGACAAACTCGAGGCACGATCAATTCTTTGCAAGTTTGTGGGATATCCAAAGAATTCTCAAGGATATATTTTCTACCACGCTGAGGAACAAAAAGTGTTTGTTTCTCAATATGCCACCTTTTTAGAAAAGGAATTTCTTGCAAAAGAAATTAGTGGCAAAGAGGTAGAGCTGGAAAAGCTTCCAGCACCGCAAACTACAACTGATGATTTATTGGAACCAGAGGATTCAGTAGTACCCGACGAACCCCAGCCTCTCCGCCGATCTAGTAGGGTTTCTCATCCACCTGAGAGATACTACGGTTTTCTCATTGATGGTGGGAGCGAGGATTGCATCATAGAAGATGATGACCCGACTAGTTTCGAGCAGGCCATCACGAGTGGTGACTCTGTGAAATGGCTGGATGCAATGCAATCTGAGATGGAATCCATGTACACCAACAAAGTATGGACTTTGGAAAATGCTCCTGAAGGGGTAAAACCCATTGGGAGCAAGTGGATTTTTAAGAAGAAAATTGGTGTAGATGGAAAAGTTGAGACTTTCAAATCTAGACTTGTTGCAAAGGGTTTTCGTCAACGACCAGGTGTGGATTATGATGAAACCTTTTCTCCAGTGGCTATGCTTAAGTCCATCCGGATCTTATTTGCCATTGCTGCATACCATGACTACGAAATCTGGCAAATGGATGTTAAGACCGCCTTTCTAAACGGTGATTTAGAAGAGTGCGTGTACATGACTTAGCCAGAGGGCTTCGTAGATAGTGGGAGCAGCGGAAAGGTGTGCAAACTGCTTAAATCCATTTATGGGTTAAAGCAAGCATCGCGGAGTTGGAACATCTGTTTTGATGTTATAGTCAAAGAGTTTGACTTCATCAAAAATATAGATGAACCTTGTATTTATAAGAAGGTTGCAGAGAGTAAGGTTGTATTCCTAGTATTGTAGGTGGATGACATACTCTTGATAGGAAATGATGTTCCTATGCTGTAATCAGTCAAGCTCTTCTTATCACAAAGATTCTCAATAAAAGATCTAGGTGATGCCTCCTGCATATTGGGAATCATGATCTATAGAGATAGATCTAAACAGATACTGGGATTGTCCTAATCCAGGTACATTGACACCATACTAAAGAAGTTTAGTATGGAAGAATCCAAGCGTGGGAACCAACCCACGATCTCTGGACTCACTCTCTCCAAAGAGATGTCTCCCAAGACTGATTTGGAGAGAGCTCGCATGCAAGGGATACCCTATGCTTCGGCAGTAGGCTCTATCATGTATGCGATGCTATGTACGAGACCCGATGTAGCATACTCACTAAGTGTAGTGAGTCGGTATCAAGCAGATCCTGGAGAGAGTCACTGGACAGCTGTGAAGAACATTCTCAAGTACTTGCGAAGGACTAAGGAGATGTTCTTGGTGTATTGTAACGGAGAACTCCAGGTGGAGTCCTTTACCGATTCCAGCTTCCAAAGTGATCAGGACGACTCTAAGTCGCACTCGGGATTTGTCTTTACCCACAATAGAGGGGCGGTATGTTGGAAGAGTTCCAAACAGGATACCGTTACAGACTCGACGGTGGAGGCTGAATACATCGCTGCCAACGATGCTGCCAAAGAGGCTGTCTGGATAAAGAAGTTCATTAGTGAACTTGGTGTGGTTCCATCCATTGAGCATCCAATACCTTTGTATTGCGATAACAATGGAGCTGTGGCTTTGGCCAAGGAACCCAGGTCCCATCAGAAGTCCAGACATATTCTGAGGCGGTATCACCTGATCAGGGAGATAGTTGATCGCCGGGAGATCGAGGTCAGGAGAGTAGATACGAAGGACAATATCGCGGATCCACTCACGAAAGCCATTCCCCAGATACAGTTTGAGAGATTATTCGGGATGCTAGGTATGAGATACTACAGCAGCTGGTCTTAGTGCAAGTGGGAGATTGTTAGCTATGTATATACCCTAGAGGCCATTGTTGTACATATGATGTATATTATAATGGATGCTTGGATATATATAGAGAGGACTTTCTTGCTCGACATGATAGTATGCTATTTGGTTTCACTTTATCTTAATATGTTGACTTATATTAGTTTACTGTCTTACTCTCACATGTTGATAAAACCCTTAGGATCTATACTCGACTACTGGGACTATGATGAGATCATACTAGTGGGGCCACGGTAGTCGATGAGTACATCCTATAACTGTTCCTAGTCGAGGGTATATCGAAATAGGGTATCGATACACCAGAGTAGACTAGCGTATACGCATCTTGACCCATATGATGGGCGATGGATGATCCCATATCCATCAGTGTTTGACATCAAGGATGGTGTACGGGTGCTCAGTGGAGACTGGGTACACTGGACGGACTCGCCGAGAACTCCCAGATGGTATCATACCTCACGTCAGATGGCGGTTCTCCGGTGACACTGGTACATGGTAGTCTGTAGACCCGAGATCGTCATAAAGTCTTGTGTGATTCCCACTGTGCTTTGATTGCCACCTTACTACGTCCAAGAGGGCGTGCAAAACGGTGGCTTTTGGGTGCAGTCCCGAATCACATGGAGGCAATGAGCGATAGGAGGCGATTCGTCTCTCCCGGTATAGGGAGTTGATGTTGTGCTGTGTTCGATTGGTTATAACTGGAAGTCCCTGGCCAGGGCTGATATAGAGATTTAATGGTAAGTGTTACCAGTAATTTCTCGACCGGTTATGAGCCTCACATCGACACGACTTATCGGTTACTGGGGTCTGACGTATACCACCCCTAGACTAGATATGCAACATATCAGATGAAGAGACCGGATTGTACGGGAGTGTTACTGATTGGATTCACAGGAGAATGTACAGGCTTGATTGTTGATATTCTACTCGCTCAATACCTGGGTGGCTGTTACGTTTAGCTGACCGCTTGCAGCTTATGGGTGTTTGATATGATCATCACCTGCTACCGGCGTATTGACGATTCTTTAGAGTCCTACACAGAGGTTTCTTGACTCAGGCAAAATGGAGTAGGGGCACATATGTGATATGTGCAGGACCGAGGATAATACGATATGAGATACCGTATTATATTCTCGCGATATTTTGATATGAGCCGGATAATCGGATCAAGTGTTGATTCGATGAATCGGTACATGATATATTAGTCGGTTATATTCGATATAGCCGGATTGTCGGACCAAGTGTTGATTCGATAATTTAATGTATAATTATATATATGATATATTGCATTACATTATCTAATATTGGCTCGCTTTATTGATTCATTTTCTCACCGGATAATACATTGATATATATACGATATATGTTAATTGTATTATTTTCTTTTGTTACAAAATATATTATATATATGATGTATAATATTGTAACATAATATGATTACTAATGCAACATGTTTAGTGGAGATTAAACAAGGTTAGGGTTTGAATTGGGTTGGTTCTTTCATGAACCTTCTAGAAGGTTTTCTTTTGTTTTGTGCTAAGATATTATGGTTGATATTTTAGTGACTCATTGTTAACCCAACCCAAACCTTTCACCTAAGGTTAAGTATCTACATGGGTTAGCCTACTCATTATCAACTATGGTTGCATTTGTAATTATGACTTGAATTTCATTATTCATCACAAAAGGAATTTCTTTCTTCTTCTTCTTGCTTGAGCTTTGAAAAAGCTTTCTAGGTTTTCTTTAGGTGGTGAATTAAAGTGAGCATTTGATATAAAAAGAGAACACAAATTCTACTTCATCATCCTCATCTAATCTAGCCAATTAGATTAGGGTGTTCACCTCATTAGAGAGAGAGAGCTTGAGTTATAGAAACTTCGAGGTAGATCATCGGAGAAAAGGAAGACTACAAGCTTGCATAGATCATTCGGGTTGTGGAGCTTCTCTTGAGTCCGGGAGATCGTGGATCGCTGCGAAGGGACTTCTACTCGGAGCTTATGAAGCGAAGGAGCGGACTACAAAGGTTGTAATCCCTCACTCTTAGTTGTAAAGATGTTTACTTGCATGTGAAACCCTAATTATCTAGCAAAGATCCCGGTTTTGAGTTGTTCGGCACGTCTAAACTTTGAATCGGGCATGGTTAATGCCTTATAGACCCTTGTAAGAGTGCCTAGGAACCCTACACGCCCACTTTTGGATTTGAGGGAATAGGCATCGGCTATCTCGGGACACCGTTTCCCGGTTCATGAGCAAAGTCCTGCGCTTGATTGGATGGCTGAGAGGCAACTTGGGTCATGAGCTGCATCATGACATTCGTTAAGTCGTCAATTTTGGAGTAAAGTTTGGCCATCTCCTTGTCTTTACTTCTGAGCTGCTTTCGGAGATCTTGGAATAGTTGCTGCTCTGCGTTCTTAGGACGGAAGATTGGCCCCTCTTCGCTTTCCGAGCCCGACTCTTCATGAACCGAAGGATCTCTCTGCTTATCAGCTTCACTGGGAGGATTTTCATTACCTTCCGGAGGATGCTGGTCTTGGGAAGTGACGGCCACATTCACGCCAGATTGGATTTGAGATGTAGTGGCCCCATCCTTGCTCTTGCTGTGTGTGTCCACCATGTAGACAGTGTGGACCACATATCCAGCCATCTCTTTATCTTTGGTGGGGTAACCCTGTTCTTGGATCCTCATGAAGTTCAGCCTTGCATGAGCCCTAGCCCTTTTGTTGGCTCTGTATCTGAGCCTTTTCTGTCGTAGCTTCTCAATTTTGAGGGCTTGGCGAGCATCCGTTTTCTGGGAAGCCACCGTGAGTCGATTGATGGGGAGATTAAAGAAGATACCCGATTGACTAGTTGTCGAAGGCACCACTGGAGCTTGCCCGAGATGCCTCGTTGCTATATTGGTGTTGATGACCTTGCCCCCAGCTGGAGCAATGGTGAGTCGTTTGGAAACGGATTTGTGCTTGGGCTGAGGTGCCCTCGCGACCATGACATTCGGCCTTTTCCCTTTTGAAGCTGGTTTATCCATCACCAGGGCTTGAAGAGCAGGGACAACGTTAGCTGACACGAACAGAATAGAGCCAAATGGTAGCGGCGGCTCCTCCCACTGTCGCCCGAGACTGGCCGGAAGGATCGTCCTGGTATCCATCTTCATCGTGTAAGAGATGGGCGCCGTGTTGACAGCTGAGCTTGTCCTTGAAGACATTTTGTTGCGTCCGAAGATTGCAGTCGAAAGTCGTTAACCTACAAATAGAAGCATGATTTCAGTACAGGCAATCAATGCATATGTTGATTGAGTTCACATGGATATTTAACCCGAAATATGGGAGGAGAGATTGATCCCACCGAGCGTGCCAGAATCTGTAGGGTGTTTTTTGTCACCCTCTTGAGATGGGAATACGCATCGCTTAACAGGCGTATACAGATTCCCCCTGCCTAAGGTAGACCAGGGTTTATTGATTGTGGGGATCTGAATCTTCGGCAGCCGCGGATTAAGCTGCCGTTAATTACCCCTCGCCTTTGAAGCGAAGGAACCTCCGATTGACGGGTCAACTAGTCATGCGAACTCAGTGTGCAGTGTGCATGTGTTTTGTTTTGAAAGGGGGTTTTGGATATATCGGGGGCCTCGCAGAGTTTACGGGGGTCCCGCTACCCGGATAGCGGGCTGAGGTCAAGGGGGCTAGCAGCCTCCTTGCAGGGTGCGGGGCAGCGCCCCGTTAGAAAATTTTTCCTAACGGGGGACGTGTTTCTGGTGTGGAGTGAACGGAAAATGAGGGGTAAGGAGCGTCTTAAAGACGCATGCCTGGCGCATGTGCGCTTGGCGCATGTGCGCTTGGCGCCCGCGGGTCACGTGCTTGGCGTGTGGGCGCTGGGCGCCCGCGGGTCACGTGCTCAGCACGCGACCGCTGGGCGCCAGCGGGTCACATGCGCAGCACACGACCGTTGGGCGCCAGCGGTTCACGTGAGCTGCACGCGACCTCCAGGCGCTGAGCATCCACGGGTCACGTGAGGCGCACGTGGACGCTTAGCGCCCGTGGGTCACGTGCCCTGCACGCGACAGCTGGGCGCCCGTGGGTCACGTGCGTGGCACGTAACCGCTGGAAACACCAGCGGGAAAAGGGGCTTAGCCCCTGGGTTAGGAGTTGAACTCCCAAGGGGCTTTGGAGTTGAACTCCTAAAAGGGATTATGTATAGATTTGAAGTTAAACTCCTAAAAAGGGGGTTGATCTATGGAGTTAAACTCTAACAGATCTTGAATGGAGTTAAACTCCTAGAAATCCTTGGAAATGATCGAAGGGGACCCTTTTCTTCTCCCCTGGATCTTCTTTTAGGCCTTGGATCTTCCCAAGGTGGTATTTTTTGAGATGAATCTCTTTCTTCTTCCTCTCGGTCGGCCGGATCTTGGAGAAAGAGGGGGTGAGATTTAAAAATCTCCCATTTTTGAGATCTGATGGAAGATCTGAGTTCCCCTTCAAAGGTTTGATGGTGAAAAAACTGTTTATTTTTGGAAAATGAAGAGTTAAACTCTTAATTTAATTCAAAAAGGGGGAGAAGGTTTTAGAACCATGAAGAAGGGGAAGAAGACACAAACCCTAGAATTTGAGAGAATGAATTATTCTTTTATTTCATCATCATGTTGCCTTTTATAGGCTTACAAATTTACATATAGCCCCTTGGGCTTTACAAAATGGCATGTTTCCCATCTCATGCCTCATGTGCTCATTTTTTTTGCACATGAGTCATGGGCTTTACAAAAATTTGGTTTTATGTCCATTTTTCTTACATTCATGTATGAAAATTACATCAAAATTATTTATTACATAATTTTCATTTTGGCATGGGGGAGGTTGGCCGCGGGGCTCGACTTGGGCATGGGCCCACTTGGCCTGGGCTTGGGCCCACCTGGCTTGGGGTTGACTTTGACTTGGTCAACCGGGGTTTAATTTTTGACCCCAACAAGCCCCAAGGCCAACTCCACTGCTCAAGCCTTCCGCCACTCCCCGAGTTCCAAAAGAACGCCGCGGGGGGAGCCATAAGCACTCGCGGGACCCGGCGCCCCGGGCGCGAGTGGAGGAGGAGGCTGGGCCTGTCGAACTCCCCCTCAAAAGGCAGAAGTGGACGGTCTCCCGGCCACCTTCTTCCAAGACCCTAGTGCAGTAGGGCAACTTCTGTATTGAGGTGCCCTCGGGGATCTCCGTCGCCGATAGCCTGCTTTCCGACATGGAGCAGACGGCCGGTGTTAAAATACCCCGGGGGACCATGAAGGTCCAGGTGGCCGCCATAGCACAAGAGGCAGTTCAGTTCGGTTCCTGACTTTTCTCAAAAGATTTTTCAAGTCTTATTTTATCGGTTAGAGCTTTCTAACTCATTTGCTGCTTTCCACAGGTCCTCCACCAATGCGCACTCCTCGTCGCCATGGAGTCTGAGGAGGTAGCCCCAACCATGAAAAAGGAAGGTGGGTCCTCCAAGTTGGAGGAGGAGCTCCGCCTCCAACCACGGCAAGAGGAGAAGGCGGCTCTCCTTGACACTCATCTGGTCGCCGAGGGGCTGACAAACTCCAAGCTGAAGGAGTCTCATCGGCTTTTGGATGAGTCCAACTGGGCTATTCAGGCCAAGTTGGAGGAGGTGAACGGCTTCTACCACGTGGTGAAGAAGTCGAGAGACGCCCTCAAGAAGGATATCCGGGTGGCTTTGGACGCTGTGAAGCTCACCGAGTGCTAGGCTGCGAAGGCCGTGGAAGCGTATAAGGTGTCAGATCAATTCTACGCTGATCTCACCGAATCCGCGGCCGTCGTGTGGCACATCTCCCTCGACGCCATCAAGGACTTTGCGCCGGGGTTCGATATCAACGAGCTCCGCGCTAAGTATCCCCTGGCCAAGGAGGTGCCGCGGGGGGAAGTCGCCGAGGCGGCCGTTGGGGGCGAGGCTTCCGGTGGAAGCGCCGACCCCGAGGTCGCCGTTTTGGTCCCCGAGGCTGGTATTGAGCAGGACAAGATCCTCCCCGAGCGGGCGGACTGAGCTTTCCTTCCTTGGGGATATTTTTATTTTTCAAAATTTTTGTAAGCCTCCGGGCAATTTTCCTTTTCCACAATTTTTTAACCCTCCGGGTATTTTTATAAGGCTGAGTAGCCCAGAATACCTTGTATTTATTTTTGATTATAAATAAAGTGTTCCCTTTTCCCTTGCCCGAATGTCTACTCACTACGCAAGTACTTTTAGCTCGTATACTTTTGTTCGAATTTTCATTCTGCAAGTAGTTTTAGCTTGCAGGTCTTTTCATCTTGCAAGTGTTAGGCCGGTGTACACTTCTCCTGCACTTGCTGATCGTTTATCAAGTAGCGATAGATGATAGCTAAGTGTAGGAAGGTCGGAGTCCTCCTCGGCCCCGGGGTCGAGGTGATGGTCGCGCGTTGAGCCGAACGGTAGTCAAGTGTAGGAAAGTCGGTACCCTCCTTTTTCCTCGGAGTCGAGGTAGCGATCGCACGTCGAGTATGGGTCGATTGATGGTTAAGTGTAGGAAGGTCGGTACCTTCCTTTTTACTCAGCTGTCTCGTGGTGAGGGCTTTGATCCATAGCATTGTTGGGCAGGAAGCTACCCGCTGCGGATGGACCGAGCAGGAAACTACTCGGTGGCCTTGTGAGGAAGGCTTTGATCCACAGCGTTGATGGGCAGGAAGCTACCCGCTGCGGATTTATCGAGCAGGAAACTACTCGGTGGCCTCGTGAGGAGGGCTTTGATCCACAGTGTTGATGGACAGGAATCTACCCACTGCGGATGGACCGAGCAGGAAGCTACTCGGTGGTCTCGTGAGCAGGGCTTTTGATCCACAACGTTGATGGGAAAGAAGCTACCCATTGCGGATGGATCGAGAAAGAAGCTACTCGGTGGTCTCGTGAGGAGGGCTTTGGATCCATAGCGTTGATGGGCAAGAAGCTACCCGCTGTGGATGGACCGAGCAGGAAGCTACTCGGTGGCCTCGTGAGGAGGGCTTTTAATTCACAGCGTTGATGGGCAGGAAGCCACTCGCTGCGGATGGACCAAGCAGGAAGCTACTCGGTGGCCTCGCGAGGAGGGATTTTGATCCACAGCGTTGATGGACAGGAAGCCACCTGCTGCGGATTGACCGAGCAGAAAACTACTCGGTGGCCTCATGAGGAGGGCTTTGATCCACAGTATTATTGGATAGGAAGATACCCGCTGCAGACGGACCAAGCAGGAAACTACTCGGTGGCCTCGTGAAGAGGGCTTTATTATCTTCCTAGTATCTCCTTGGGAGGTCGTTCAATTTTCCTTGACCTGTAAAGGACGGGAATGGTGACCGTCGCGGATGACACGTGGCAGTGCCACATCGGGAAAGTGTGATATTCCGTGATTTGCGTCGTTGCGCGAGTAAATCTCGGCCGTTGGAAGATTTTTGTTGATGCTATAAATAGCGAGGGCATGTTGATTTCTTTCTATTCTCGCGTTCCCTGAAGAGGCCGGCCGCGTGTATACTATCAGGGAGATCGTTTCCCGTGATGACATATACTTTTACAACCTTGATCGTTATGAAGAAACGTACGAGGCGGTGATAAGCCGCTTGGAGGGCCATTGTGGGCGCTTACTCCCCCGGAGATTTCATCTTCTTCAGGTGTTGATTTATGTGACATGGAGAATTTCGCCGGGTCTGCACAATACACTATCCCCGCAGTTGATGGACGAGGCGTTCGATAAAATGCACACAGTCCACGGTCTCGGTCTGATCTCAAAGAGTAAGCGGGATCGCTCAGTGGACCTACTTCTTGAGAGTTTCCAACAAAGGTTGGTCATAGCTTCATGCTCGGCGGAAGGGGATCCTGGAGAATCCGTGGCTTTGAGGGTCTGCGAGTACCGTCGAAAGGAGTGGGTCGAAGCTGCTCGGGATCGGCTGGAGGAGCTTTCTTCGGTGTACTACTGATAGTATTTTCATAACCCCCGCCCCCTTTGTTGTAATGGTTGTAAGGTTAGGGAGCTCACAATACCTCTTAACAAATAAAGTTATCCTTCGCCGAAGTGTGTTGTCTTATTTTATCTCTTCAGTACATTTTATATTTTTTCTTAAAACGAAGAGACAAAGGGTTGGAGTCCTATGGTGGACCGAGCTCGGAAGACTTAGTTAAATGCAAAAATGGAATTACATTATTTCAAAAAGAGGATACATATTTACTTATACAATTTAAGATTTTCTGCGTTATAAGGTCGGAGGTTGGATGGTCCTATCCCCATACGCTGGAAACAGTCGTAGAACAGGATATCCGTTGAGCTCCCTGAGTCGACCAATATCCTCTGGACCTCGTAACAGTAGACTTTGGCCGTTATCACGAGAGGGTCATTGTGGGGGAGCGATATGCCGTGGAGGTCTTCATCTGTGAAAGCGATCGGCTCTTCCTTCCTGCACCTCTTGTGTGATATACCGCTTGTACTCTCGATTGGGAGGATGTAGTGGTTCCCCTCGCTTCCTCAAGCTGGATCCGAGGTAACGACCATGATCTGCCCAATCGTTAATTCCTTGGAAGGGGTTTGGTCATTTTGCTCCCGCTCCGCCTGCCGCTTGTCCCACAGGTACTTCGCCAGCTGGCCAGAGCGGATCAACTCTTCGATATAGCCACTGAGTTGTTTGCAGTTCTCAGTCGGGTGACCCTGCGACCTGTGGAAGGCGCGATATGGGCCGTGGAGTCGCTTGCCTGCTCTTTGGGTGACTGGCGGGAGCTTGAAGAACCTCTCACCCTTAGCTTCCTCCAACAGCTCAGTCTGAGAGATGTTTAGGGGAGTGTGCTCTAAAACCTCGGGGAATAAGGCTTCGGACGATCGGCCTTCTTTTTCTTTTCCCCGTCCCTTTTATTTCTGTCCGCCTGGTCAGATTGGGGCAGGTTCGAGTTTACCTCGGACTCGAGTTGGATTTATCGCTCGGTTCAGGCTTTTACTTCGGCCATAGTCTTAGGTTGAGCTAATGCAAAAGAGCGGAGCCACTCTTTGTGCCTAAGACCCGACCTCAGCGTGGTGATGACTGTTTCATCGCGGTGCTCGGGGATCTCGAGGAGGGCGTTGTAGAAGTGGGTGATATATCCTTTGAAGGATTTTTTGTCTCCGCTCTTGATGGTGAACATGTAGTCGACCGTCCTTTTCTGTCGTCGATTCCCGATGAAATGACCGAGGAATTGGATGGCCAGCTCGTCGAAGGTCGAGATAGAGCATGGCGTAAGTCCTCAAAACCAGTCTCGGCCAGCCCAGATGAAGGTGGTGGGGAAAGCTCGGCATTGAGCCGCGTAGGAGTTATCGTGGAAGCTCATACCCGCCGTAAATGCGTCTAGTTGGTCCTTAGGGTCAAATTTCCCGTCGAAGAAGGCCACTTTCGGCGGCTTGTTCCTAGATGAGACGTGCGCGGCTAGCAGCTCTTCTGTGAAGGGCTTCGTTAGTGAGTCGGCGAAATATCTGGCCCCTTCGGCGGACGTGTGGCCATCCCTTCATATGCCTTCGATCTTCTTCTCGAGGGCTTCAAGCCGGTGGTGGTACCCCGAGGATTCTGCACAGTCGGAGCGGTGGCTACCCCCGCTCCGGGTCTATGCGATGGTGCAACTTCGATTTCACTCTATCAAGTGTCTCAAATCCTTAGACGGGGCCCTTCTCGAGTAGTCCTTGCGCTCGTCGTTCATATGATCCCGGGGAGAGTGGGGACGTCGGTCATACCTGAAAGCAGGCGAGCTGACCGATACCTCCTCAGGAGGAGAGCACGCGCGGCGGGCATTGGAGCGACGGCCCAATCTTCCCTGGGATCGTGGCATGGAGCTGTTCGGCTCCCAGCGGGTCATGGAATCAATCGCCGCATGCGGGTCAGGGTGGCCGGAGTCGGCCTGCTGGCGCTCGGTGGTGCTGAGATGAGGGTGTGTGAGCTCGAGGGTTTGAGCGTGCTCATCTGTCCTCCTACGGACGTCGTTATCCTGGGGAGGGAGTGCCTCGGTATGGTGGGTAGGGCCCACCGCTTGAACACAAACGAAGGCATCCACCAGCAATGTGAGCCTGTCTATCCGGACGGATAAGACGTTGATGGCGTTGGGAGGGAGACGAGCCGCTCCCGCCTCCATTATGGCGGCTCGTATTTGGACCGTCGCAGTTGTTGCTCACCACCGGGTCGAGGGCGAAAGATCAACTTTAGGGGTGGAGTGGTTTCTGAAACGTTCCCACAGACGGCGCCAACTGATGGAGCTTAGGATCTCCTTCAGTTGTTGTCCTTCGTCGATCCTATGACGACGGTCTTTGACGGCTGAGATTTGTTTTGGAAGTTGTTAAGTGTGGATCTCAATGGGTTGGTGTTGGACGCCAAGATACCTGCAAAGAAGTACCGGGATGGGTGACCACCGTAGGACCCTCCGACGATCAAGTTAGTGCCGAGGTATAAGTGCAGAGTAGCGGCGTATTGGAATCAGTTCGAGTTACCTGAGTCGTCTGAGAGAGGGGTTTGTAGGGTGTTTTTCGTCACCCCATTGAGATGGGAATACGCGCGCGCTTGTCAGGCGTACTACAGATTCCCCCTGCCTAGGGTAGGCCGGGGTTTATTGATTGTGGGGATCCGAATCTCCAGCAGCCGCGGACTAAGCTGCCGTTAATTGCTTCTCGCCTTTGGGGCGAGGGAACCTCCGATTAACGGGTTAAACTGATCATGCGAACTCAATATGCAGTGTTGTGTTTTGTTTTGGAGGGGGGCTTGAATATATCGGGAGCCACGCAGAGTTTTTACGGGGGTCCCGCTACCTGGATAGCGTGCTGGGGGTAAGAGGGCTAGCAGCCCCCTTGCGAGGTGCGGGGCAGCGTCCCGGCCCAAATTTTTTTTTGGGAAGGACAGTGTTGTAGAGTATGTGTGTGTGTGTGTGTATATACATATATGTAAAAAATAAAAGGAAAGGGCATCCATAGGATGCGTGGGGAAAAGCGCCAGCACTTTGGGCGCTAGCGCTCCACGTGTCAGCACGTGGGCGTTCGGGCGCTAGCACTTTAGACGCTAGCGCTCTGAGCGCAAGAACGCTAGCGCTCCACGTGTCAGCACGTGTGCGCTAGAGCGCTAGCGCTCTGAGAGCAAGAGCGCTAGCGCTCCACGTGTCAGCACGTGGACGCTCGCGCTTTGAGCGCTAGCGCTCCACGTGTCAGCACATAGGCGCTCGGACGCTAGCGCTTTGGGCGCCAGCGCCCTGAGCGCAAGAGCGCTAGCGCTCCACGTGTCAGCACGTGGGCGCTCGGACGCTAGCGCTTTGGGCGCCAGCGCCCTGAGCGCAAGAGCGCTAACGCTCCACGTGTCAGCACGTGGGTGCTCGGGCGTAAAAATGGACTTGGTCCCTGCAATAGGAGTTGTACTCTCAGAAAGGAGCACTTATTATTTTGTGTGTGTGTGTGTGTGTGTGTGAGGAGTTAAACTCCAAGGATGTTTTGAAGCTGATAAAGGGGCTTCTCCCCTTGAGCCCTAGTTCTTCCCCAAAGTGGGTTTCTGGAGATGGGTCTCTTTTTTCTTCCTGTCGTTTGGCCGGATCTTGAAGATCAAGAGATGTGAGATTTTAAAAATCTCTTCTTTTTGAGATCTAATGACAGATCCAAGTTCCCCTTTGTGGATTTTGTGGTGAAAAACTATTTAGTTTTGGAAAAAGAAGAGTAAAACTCTTGATTTAATTCAAAAGAAAGAAAAAGGTTTGGAACCTTCAGAAAGGGGAAAGAGGCACAAACCCTAGGTTTTTGAGAGAATGAAAAGTGTGTTGCTTTATTCATCATCATGTTGCCTTATATAGGCTTACATATTTGCATATAGTCCCTTGGGCTTTATAAAATGGCATTTCGCCCATCCCATGTCTCATGTGCTATTTCTTTTTGCACATAAGCCATGGGCTTACAAAAATTTGGCTTTATACCCATTTTATTTACATTCATGCATAAAAAATTACATAAAAATTATTTATTACATGATTTCATTTTGGCATGGGGAAGGGCCGGCCGCTTCATATTCGGACTCGACCTAGGCATGGGCCCACTTGGTTTGGGGTTGACTTTGACTTTGACTTGGTCAACCGGGGTGCAATTTTCGACTTCAACATGGTTTATATAGGGGGCGCGTAGAGCGAGCAGGCGCGAGATTATCGCCGTCCGTTACGCCCAGCGTTATCCTCGCCTTGAATGGGGGGTGCGCTAGCGTGGGACGCAGATCGTGGGAGGCGGATATCTCGTCCTGACGATATACGCGGAACTGTTGCGGGACGCATGAGATCCGCGATCTTGATTGATCGGGGAAAGCCGAGGAAGCTCGGCATGTCAGGAGCTCGGAGACGAGCCGGAAGGCCGAGGAAGCTCGGCATGTTGGGAGCTCGGAGATGAGCCGGGTGGCCGAGAAAGCTCGGCATGTCAGACAGCTCGGAGACGAGTAAGGAGACTAAGAAAGCTCGGAGATAAGTTGCTGGTAGTTTCCTACGTGAAGGTGGAATGTATTCAGGGAGATCTCCTGAAAGGTCGGATACGTTTCTCGAGAAGAGGATTCCGAGGAATCTCCTAATGCAACTCATTTATTCCACCTCCATCGCCTTCGAGACACGTCATCCGCTACGTGTCGTAATCTGAGCAGATACCACTTGTGAGCATCATTAGGGGAGAATTTTTTTTTTTGCTTGATAAATTTGTAAGAATAAGGACAATAAATTTATTGTTTTGCAGTTTATTGCATAAAAATTTGTAGGAAATAAGAAAAATCTTCTATGTCCAAGTCATATGTTCGGAAAAATAAAATCAGTTGGCACACAAAGAATGCTAAAAGTTACTCATGTGTTTCTAATTTATTATTAAAAATAGAAATACACGCTAGGTTTTAGATTTACTAACTCATAAATGAAGGGAGTTTTTTTTTACAATTTTTAATCAGAGGCCAATTAAAAGTTTATTTAATCGTTTTGCTTTGTGCTCATCGAAAATAATCGAGTAGCAATTTTTTTTATGGCCGTATTTGGAAGTCCAGCTTTGCATAAACAACAGCAAATACAACAACATGTGATACGTCTTTTTGCATGCAGATGGATGTATAATCACGATGATGTCTAGTTGTGACCTACCTCTTATAGTCGTAACACATTGAAAGATTGAAAATTTTGAATGTAAGCCATCTCTGGGGTCGGATCACTCCACTGTAATCATAGAGCTGTGTCATTTTTCCCTTTGATATGAAAGAACAAACATGAATTGCAGCATATATACTAAAAGACTATATCAAAATTGATTATAAAAAAATAAAATTGGAGTACTTTAGAGATTTAAAGCTGAAAAATTGAAATTCTAAAACATTTGAGATGATTTTAAAAGTAAATTATAGATCTAAGTATGGGATATTAATTACATTTTAAATGGAAAATAAGTGTGGGATGCTGGAACAGATGCTGTGATCACGTGAGCAGGGGACACGTGTGAGCATGGGCTGCCCATCAAAATCGGTTCGATGTTTAGAAATTGAGGGGACCGCAATTTGAGTACGGATCCATTTTTATGTTTTCATCTTCTTGACAGGGTTATTCGATGAGCTGGATGGTGTAGGCGTGCGTACAAGATGAATAATAGACCGAAATGTTCTTAAACTAAATATTCGTCTCAAACACGGCAACCCAATCCTAGCCCAAATCGGCTAAACTTAGATTTGTGATATCTAAACTGATATCCAAACCGATTTTCATTCATATCTCCCAAGTTGATCGTAGTTTCAAATATGACTGACGATTCTTAGGTCCATCACAGTTTTTTCCCTCAAATACAGGATTTGGTTTAAGGGTATATCTCTCCACAGCTCTGATATATATTATAATTACTCAACGTCTTCAGAGAGGTGGTGGGTCCCGACAACCAAAAACAACTGCTCGTCCCAACTTGACGTAAAACTTCATCAAGACTGGGAATGATATATCCCACATTGATACACTTCCAAATTGACGTGCACACCTCAAATCGGATCGTGCCCCAAATTGGACGCATTCCATATCTCCATTGTTCACTCTGCCACATAACAAATACACGTGCACACATGATGAATGTTGGACCGAAATTGTCCTAAACTAATATTCGTCCCCAAATATGGCGATAATGGACCGAAACGTTCTTAAACTAATATTATGCCTCAAATATGGCGTTAATGGACTGCGATGTCCTTAAACTAAAATACTTGAGCCCGAACGCTCATACGTTTTAAATCGATCTTAATTTCAAATCAGATTAACGATCCTTAAATCAACCCAAACCTAAATCTAAAAATATACGGATTTGGACTAAGCCACGCTCTACGGACGACGACATAAATTAGTCTCCGTCTACAATTCACGGGCAACCAAAACCAAAACAAAACACACGAAACGAAGTGAACTTTCGGAGCAGGAGAAAGTGCTTACCGCGATGCGGTAACATAATTAACTGCAGGGGCTTGCGCCTGCAGGGAAGAGCGTTCCCACAATTAAAAAAACCCTCGTAAATGAGGGGGAATCTGATGAAATCTGCTACAATGGCCACATCAGTCCAAACCTCCGATATACGGTGTCATAAATCAACTTGGAATTTTCGGAGAGGTGGACGGATAAATCCAAATAGTATCTGCCCCCAGAACTCAGAACAGACGTCCCAACGTCCCGGTCCGTCTTCCGGCGGTGAACAATGCTCTTGATTTCCAAGGTCTCAAATACGACCAAAAATTCTCAAGTCCACAATAACCCCTTTTCTCTCAAATACGGGATTTGGTTTAAGGGTATATCTCTTCACACCTCTGATACATGTCGCTGTAATTTCTCAACGTCTTAAGAAAGGTGGCGGGTTCTGACGACCAACAACTTCTTTCGTTGATACATTTCCAAATTGACGTGTACGTCTCAAATCGGATCGTGCCCCAAATTAGGCACATTCCATATTATCATTGTTCACTTTGTCACGTAACAAATACACGTGCGCG
Organism: Agapanthus africanus; assembly: GCA_030015575.1. NCBI lineage: Eukaryota > Viridiplantae > Streptophyta > Magnoliopsida > Asparagales > Amaryllidaceae > Agapanthus > Agapanthus africanus. The sequence continues at coordinate 179,106,337 of CM057338.1, read as the reverse complement.
CAAGATGGACGATATTGGACCGAAATGTCCTTAAACTAATATCCGCTCCCAAAGACGGCGATAAAGGACCGAAGCGTTCTTAAACTAATATATCGTCTCAAATATGGCGATAATGGACCGCGATGTCCTTAAACTAAAATAATTGAGCGCGAATGCTCATACGTTTTGAGTCGATCTTAATCTCAAACCAGATTAACGATCCTTAAATCAACCCAAATCCAAATCTAAAAATATACGGATTTGGACTAATCCACACCCTACGGACGACAACATAAAATAGTATCCGTATATAATCCATGGGCAATCAAAATAAAACAAATATACACACGACATGAAGTGAACCTCCGGAGCAGGAGAAAGTGGTTATCGCGATGCGGTAACGTAATTAACTGCAGGGGCTTGCGCCTGCAGAGAAGAGCGTCCCCACAATCAAAAACCCCTCGCAAACGAGAGGGATCTGATAAAATCTACTACAACGGTCGCATTCGTTCAAACTTCCGATATACCGATATACGGTGTCATAAATCAACTTGGCATTTTCGGAATGGTGGACGGATAAACCCAAATAGCATCTGCCCCCAGAATTCAGGCCAGACGTCCCAACATCCCGGTCCGTCTTCTGGCGGTGAACAGATTCTGTTCTCTTCATGCGGTACAATCCACATCGCTACACCCAGTAGTTAGGTTACAACCAGGGCGTCCCCCTCGAAACCTTTCTAGTCGAGCCCACTCTCTCACTGGAGGTCACTCGCGACGTTATCCACCACTTCATGCGGTTGGATACTGGTTCCGTCTTCATGATTCCCGAGCCTGATAATCTTCCAAGGCCCGTAGGGCCCTTCAAGCGCTGGTATCACCACCGGGTTGGTCCCATCATTGCAGAGAAGAGAAGGGTGCTATTTGAATGTAAAGCCCCGCTTCCGCTCAAGCCGTCAGTGCCCCGTTGCGGCCACAGTCGGTCATTTGCCCTCCTCTGAGAGAGAGCGAATCGGTGCTTATTCCGAAGGCTGCTCGGGCGGAATCAGTCACCCGCGTTGCTGGTATGCCAATCCGCGCTAAGGCTGAGGCAGAGCGATGTGGATTGTACCACATGAAGAGAACAGATTCTGAATTGCCAGAATCTGTTCACCGCCGGAAGACGGACCGGGACGTTGGGATATATGGCCTGAATCCTGGGGGCAGATGCTATTTGGATTTATCCGTCCAACTCTCCGAAGATACCAAGTTGATTTATAGCACCGTATATCGGAGGTTTGGACGGACGCGGCCGTTGCAACTGGTTTTATCAGATCCCCCTTATTTGTGAGGGGTTTTTGATTGTGGGGACGCTCTTCCCTGCAGGCGCAAGCCCCTACACTTAATTACGTTACTGCCTCGCGATAACCAATTTCTCCTACTCTGGAAGTTCACTTCATGTCGTGTGTGTTTTTGTTTGTTTAGGTTCTTTTGTATCTTGTATTCATTTTGATTTATGAATAAAAGACATATTTCATTTCATACTTGCGCCTCTCTGTTTTAACTTGACATAAAGTAGTTTATGTACTCATCTCGGAGTTTGTAGTTTATTCACTCGTTTCGGACTTTCTAGTTTATGTACTCATTTCGAAGTTTATAGTTTATTCACTCGTTTCGGAGTTTCTACTTTATGTACTCATTTCGGAGTTTATTCAGTTTACCTCCCTTGGATTTACAGGCAAACTTGTCCTAACCTTATATATATAGATAACCCCTGTTCTTTGCGACAGAGGTCCGTTAGGTTTTTTGGTACTAGGGTTTTTCCGTGGTACCGTCGCGTTGGTTGATATATTCCTCGATATACCGTCTTTAAGCTGTTGTTCGAGTAACCCCGCGACTTTCGTATCTCTGATCTCTTCGGGGGCTGGACAAGACGTCTTCAAGTAATCTCCTCAGGCTATATTACCGTCGGAAGAACAAGCGTTAGGAATTTGCCATATCGCTTTTTACTTGAGGTTAGACTCAATTTGGAGCCCCGATGAGTCATAACCACTCCGCGCTGGTGTGGGATGATCTCCGATAGTCTCTTAGGCTTTATATGAGTTGCCGTTGAGACCCTGAAGCTTGGAATATGCCATTGCTTCAATTTTATTTGGCTCGTTGGAGCTTTGTTGACGTCATGTCTGCACCCTGATGGAATGAGAAGGAACATCGGGGTAGTTTTTAGGTTGTATATGAACCGTCAAGACTTGGAGCTAGGAGTTTACCATTGCTCCATTTTGATTTGGCTCATTGGAGCTCAGTTGACGTCACGTCTGCACCCTAATGGAATGAGAATGAACGCCGGGGTAGTTTTTAGGTTGTATATGAATCGTCAAGACTTGGAGCTAGGAGTTTGCCATTGCTCCATTTTGATTTGGCTCATTAGAGCTTTTGTCGATGTCGCGTCTGCACCGTGATGGAATGAGAAAGAACGCCGGGGTAGTCTTTAGGTTGTATATGAACCGTCAAGATTTGGAGCTAGGAATTTGCCATGGCTCTATTTTGATTTGGCTATTTGGAGTCTTTGTTGACATTGCGTCTGCTGTAACGAGAAGAATGTCGAGCTGGAGCTGGGATTTTGCCCTCACTCCTTTTTGATTTGGCTATTTGGAGCCTTTGTAGACATTGCGTTTGTTGTAACGAAAAGAATGTCGAGATGACCTCTAGGCTGTATATGTTTCCATTAAAATCTGGTTCTCCCTTTGACGGAGCGTGGTGGAAAAATATAGTTCCCTTTCTTTCATTTGTGCCTATGGATTGTATACAGGGGTCGGTGCGGACCTACCTGCAGGGTAGAGAAAATTTCATTTAGATATTTTTTTATTTCTGCGATGCTCTAGATTGGGCACATTCCATATCTCCATTGTTCACTCTGCCACGTAACAAATACACGTGCGCATAGGATGAATAATGGACCGAAATGTGCATAAACTAATATTCGCCCCCAAATACGGCGATAATGGACCGAAACGTCCTTAAACTAACATTACGCCTAAAATATGGCGATAATGGACCGCGATGTCCTTAAACTAAAATACTTTTTAAGTCGATCTTAATCTCAAACTATATTAACGATCCTTAAATCAACCCAAATCCAAATCTAAAAATATACGGATTTGAACTAATCCACGCCCTACGGGCGACGACAGAAACTAGTCTCCGTATACAATCCATGGGCAACCTAAACAAACAAAAAAACACACGACACGAAGTGAACTTCCGGAGCAGGAGAAAATGGTTATCGCGACGCAGTAACGTAATTAACTGTAGAGGCTTGCGCCTGCAGGGAAGAGCATCCCCATAATCAAAAACCCCTCACAAACGAGAGGGAATATAATAAAGTCTCCTACAACGGCCGCGTCCATCCAAATCTCCGATATACGGCGTCATAAATCAACTTGGTATCTTCGGAGAGGTGGACGGATAAATCCAAATAGCATTTAACCCAGGATTCAGGCCAGACGTCCCAACGTCCCGTTCCGTCTTCCGGCGGTGAACAGATTCATATCTCCAAGGCTGCTCTTGATGATTATATAGATCAACACATAAGAGCTCATCAAGCAAATGAAGCGGCTGGCCAAATCGTCAGAACTGGGCGACCGTATCCAGGCTGGTATGATCAAATCAAGTACCCGCCGGGATATACGATCCCCAAGTTCTATGTGTACAAAGGAACTGGGAATCCTCGCCAGCATATTGTGCAATTTAAATCAATGTGCGACAATACTAGAAGAAATGATATACTTCTCCTTCGACAGTCCGTCAGCAGTCTGGCAGGCACCGCGTTCGAAGGGTATGCGGAACTCCTAAATGACTCCGTGAATACCTTCGACGAGATGGAGATGCTCTTCTGTCAGAGATTCGCTAGTGTGAATAAATGCACCACCATAACGACATTGGTCAATGAAAGGGTTATACCGAATAAGACCTGGGTTCAATATGCTACCCGTTAGCGAAATCTCTGGTTAAAATGCGAGCAACGCATCAACGAAACTGCAGCCGTGGGAATGTTCATAGCCATCCTTGACCCAAATTCAAAGGTGTTCCTATATATAGCCCTCTTCAAGCCGACGACCTTCCAAGAACTCATGGATAAAATGACTCGATTGGATCAGATGGGTCAAGACCCTTCATCATCCGATGAAGATGAATGAAAATTAGAGGCAAGGTGGTGTTTGTCGCCAACACTAACAAAAAATGAGCGGCTCTGAAGCAACCTGTCGCCAAAATAGCGACAACGTGGGTACTCGCTCCCTCCCGAGATATACACAGGGGGCATATTTCTCACCGGCAGAAGAATCTCTATGTGGGATGGTCCTTTCTTCTCAAAGAACAGAAAGGATATCAAGGGTCCTACAAGCGGGTCTTGCAATCAAGTGGAATATCCCACTTGAACCAAAAAACCATGGGAGGGATGTGAAATCCATGTCCTACTCCGAATCAGACGATGAGGAGAAAATCCCCCAAGTCAAATTCATTCTTCTAAGGAAGAGAAAGACTCGGCAGAAGGAATGACGTGATGTCTCGTTCCTTTGTATATGAAGAAGATACTCCATCAGTATCGGAAAGCGATATTGATGGGCAGGGGGTAGGTGCTGTGTAAAATGTCCGGTACTTCCTGCAAAACAACCCGATTGGCACGTTGATAGATGAAGCAGTCTAAGAAGGTGAAGATAGCCTAAGGCGTGAAATGTCTATGCATAGAAAAGACATGCAGCAGCGCCTCGGTAAGCAAGCGTTGGAAGGAATGAGTTATGTAACTCCCTGACTAAATGATAGATAATGGACTGAAATGTCCCTAAACTAGAGCGCCGCCTCAAACATGGCAATAATGGACCGAAATGTCCCTAAACTAGTGCGTCGCCTCAAATACAAAGCATCGCCTTAAAAACGGCAATAATGGACCGAATGTCCCTAAACTAAAACTTTGCCTCAAACATGGTGATTACGGACCGAGATGTCCTTAAACTAGAAATTCGCCTCAAACACGATGATGACAATGGACCGAGATGTTCTTAAACTAAAAATTTGCCTCAAATATGGTGATATTGGACCGAGATGTCCTTAAACTAAACCTCATCTCACAAACGGCGATACCGGACCGAAATGTCCTTAAACTAAAAATTCGCCTCATATATGGCGACATCGGACCGAGATGTCCTTAAACTAATATTTGCCCACAAATACGGCGATAATGTACCGAAATATCCCTAAACTAATTCTGTTTCCATGTTGATATCCAAATTGATATCCAAACTGATCTTAGTCTCAAACATGACTAATGATCTCTCATTGATGATATCCAAAATGATATTCATCGCATATCTCCTAAGATAATCTTAGTTTCAAATATGACTAACGATTCTTAGGTTCACCATTCTTTTCCTCAAATACGGGATTCGGTTTAAGGGTACTTCTCTCTACACCTCTGATATATGTCGTTGTAATTCCTCAACATCTTCAGAGATGTGGTGGGTCCCGACAACCAAAAACAACTCATCGTCCCAACTTGACGTAAAACTTCATCAAGACTGGGAATGATATATCCCACATTGATGCACTTCCAAATTAAAGTGCACACCTCAAATCGGATCATGCCCCAAATTGGGCACATTCCATAACTCCATTGTTCACTTCATCACATAACAAATACACGTGCGCGTAAGATGAATAATGGACCGAAATATCCTTAAACTAAATATTCGCCTCAAACATGGCAATCCAATCCTAGCCCATATTGGCTAAGCTTATGTTTGTGATATCCAAACTGATATCCAAACCGATCTTCATTCATATCTCCTAAGTTAATCGTAGTCTCAAATATGACTGAAGATTCTTAGGTCCATCATAGTTTTTCCCTCAAATACGGGATTCGGTTCAAGAGTACATCTCTTCACACCTCTGATATACGTCGTTGTAATTCCTCAACGTCTTCAGAGAGGTAGTGAGTCTCGACGACCAATAACTTCTTTCGTTGATGCACTTCCAAACTGACGTGCACGCCTCAAATCGGATCGTGCCCCAAATTGGTCACATTCCATATCTCCATTGTTCACTCTGCTACGTAACAAATACACGTGCGCATAGGATAAATAATGGACCGAAATATCCCTAAACTAATATTCACCCCTAAATACGGCGATAATGGACCAAAACGTTCTTAAACTAACACCACGCCTCAAATATGGCGATAATGGACCGCGATGTCCTTAAACTAAAATACTTGAACCCGAACGCTCATATGTTTTAAGTCGATCTTAATCTCAAACCAGATTAACAATCCTTAAATCAACCCAAACCCAAATCTAAAAATATACGGATTTAGACTAGTCCACGCCCTACGGGCGACGACAGAAACCAGTCTCCGTATACAAACCACGGGCAACCTAAACAAACAAAAACACACACGACACGAAGTGAAGTTCCGGATCAGAAGAAAGTGGTTATCGCGACGCTGTAACGTAATTAACTGCAGGGGCTTGCATCTGCAGGGAAGAGCGTCCCCACAATCAAAAACCCCTCGCAAACGAGGGAGGATCTGATAAAGTCTGCTACAACGGCCGCGTCCGTCCAAACCCCCGATATACGGTGCCATAAATTAACTTGGTATTTTCGGAGAGGTGGACGGATAAATCCAAATAGCATTTGCCCCCAGGATTCAGGCCAAACGTGTTAGTTATATGTATGCCCTAGAGGCCATTATTATATTATAGTGGATGCTTGGATATATATAAAGAGGACTTTCTTACTCGATATGATAGTATGCTATCTGGTTGCTCTTTGTCTTAACATGTAGACTTGTATTGTGATACTGTCTTGCTCTCACATGTTGATAAAGCCCTTAGAATGTGTACTTGACTACTAGGACTATGATGGATATCATACTAGTGGGGACAGGGTAGTCCACAAGTACATCCTATAAATTGTTTCTAGTCGAGGGTGTATCGAGACAGGGCATCGATACTCCAGAGTAGACTAGCGTATACGCTTCTAGACCCATATGATAAGAGATGGATGATCCCACATCCATTGGTTTTTGACCTCAAAGATGGTATACGGGTGCTCAGTGGAGAATGGGTACAATGAACGGACTCTCTGAGAACTCCTAGTTGGTATTATACCTATCGTCAGATAGCAGTTCTCTGGTGACACTGGTATAGGTTAGTCTGTAGACCCAAGATCGTCATAGAGTCTTGTGTGATTCCCACCGTGCTTTGATTTCCACTTTACCACGTTCAAAAGAACGTGCAAAACGGTGGCTTTTGGGTACAGTCCCGAATCACATGGAGGCAATGAGCGATAGGAGGGGATTCGTCTCTCCCGATATTGGGGGTTGATGTTATGCTGTGCTCGATTGGCCATAACAGGAAGTCCCTGGCCAAGGGTGATATGGAGATCTACTGGTAAGTGTTATCAGTAGTTTCTCGACCCGTTATGAGCCTCACATCGGCACGACTTATCGGTTACCGGGGTCTGACGTTTACCACCCCTAGACTAAATATGCGACATATCAGACGAAGAGACCGGACTGTACGGTAGTGTTACTGACAGGCTTTTTAGGAGTAAGAATAGGCTTGCTTGTTGATCTTCCGATCGCTCAATACCCGGGTAGCCGTTACGTCCAGCTAGTACCGCTGACGGCTTGTGGGTGCTTTATATGATCATCACCTACTGCCGGCGTATTGACGAGTCTTTAGAGTCCTACACAGAGATTTACTGGCTCAGGCAAAACGAAGTAGGAGCACATATGTGATATGTGCGGGACCGAGATTAATACGATTATATGATACCGTATTCTATTCTCGCGATTTTTGATATTGGTCGGTTATATGAGATATAGCCGGGTTATCGAATCAAGTGTTGATTCGATAAATTGATACAAATAATATTAGTCGGTCATATGAGATATAACCGGATTATTAAATCAAGTGTTGATTTAATGATTTAATGTATAATTATATATATTTGATATATTAATTTACATTAACTAATATTAGCTCACTTAAGCATTTCTTTTCTCACTTATGCATTTAATATATATGTGATATATATTAATTGTATTTCTTTTTGTGTCATGCTTGATGCCACATGCTACATGGGTGTATGAGACTTACACCATGCTAATGATAATGTAGGGTTTATTTATTTAGAGTAAATCAAATGTTAGCTGGAAATTAATCACATGGGTTAGCTTAGTGGAAGCTTGTTGAATCATTGACTTAGTCCACTAGTTTTGTCTTTCACTGGATATTTATTAACCCAACCATTATCTAAACCCATGGTTAAGTCTTCACATGAGTTATATAAGATATTTCTCACCCATGATCGCCTTTGACTCTTTCATCCATTATTTGCTTCTTCTTCTTCATCAAGAGCTTAGCTCTCTAGGTTTTTGAGAGGAGAAGAAAAAGAGTGAGAAAATTAATTCTAAAATGAGCAAAATTCTTACTTCATCATTCTCTACTAAATTAGCCATTTAGTTTAGAGTGTTAGCTTCATTAATCCCTAATTAGTGAAGAGATAGCTTGGGTTAGTGTCTTTTCGACGTAGACCATCTTCGGCCTCGAAGACTTCGTGCAAGCTCGTTCCTTTCATCTTGTGGAGCCATTCTTGAGTCTGGAAGATCGCTATTTAGAGTGAAGGGACTACTACACTGAGCTATTTAAGTGAATGACCGGTCTACATAGGTTGTATTCCTTATTCACTTAGCTGTAAAGTTATTTACATGTTGTATTGTCTAAATCTCTAGTTAAGATTCTAGGGTTAGGATTGTTTAGCATGGCAAAATTTTGAAAATAGCATGGACGATGCCTCCCGAACCTTTGCTGTCATGCTAAGAAATCATAAAAGTGGTATCAGAGCCAAGCTAGAGATTTAGATGATGTTTGTAGAATTACAAAACCGAAACAACTCTGAAACACTCGAAACTAAAACCTAGATTCTGTCAAATTTTTTAAGTCGTCGAAATTTTTTTAAGCAACTGCAGAATGTTATATGAGATGTAACATGAACACTGAATAAATACGAACCCAATCCATCGGTTTTGACCCGGTCACATGCCCCAAAAATCCGGCTCGGCCGGCCCCTCATTGTTTGTTTGGGTTCGTCTTCGTCTGGTGTTCTGGTTTCTGGGTTTTAGTGTTTCAAGTGTTGCTTGTTTTTTCTAAAATTGCATGAGATGTTAATTTTCTATAAAGGTAATTTAGAGTGTTTTGTAGTCGTAATTCTAACATTATTTCGGGTTATTTAGACGGTGTTAAAAAGTTCGAACGGATATCAAATACCCACTTTAACCCTCGCTGGAAATTTTTCAAGAGTTGGATTTTTCCAAGTTAAAGAACATTCAAAAATTATGCAAGTAATGCGATGGACCCTCTAGAAGAACGAAACCTTAACTCGATTCTATGACCGTAAGAACCGCCGCTAAACCCTAGGGTTTGCGGTAGTTCCCCAGCGTCATAGATGAGGCAAGGGTTGACCCTTCTACGGTTGGTCCATAGGTACTGTGGCATGTACTGAGTATTTTTTAAACTACGCTAAAGTGTTGAGCTCTTTAGGAAATTTTGGGTGTTTGTTGATTCGATCGGAATGTTTAATATCGTCTAGATATTTGTGGAACGCGATACAATATTTGGAATTCATATTGTTAGGCATGAAATCCGAAGTATGTGATATTTCAGTTTTATGATGTCTAAGGTGATTGCGGATTCCAAATGTTGTACTTTGATATTTTCTTTTCTGCGACCGTAAGTGTAATATATGGTGTATCGCCGTTTTTGCTACTATATGTCAACGACAATAGTGATACGCATATTTACTTACGTTGATGACATGTGATGTTATGTATTGCTGTGATATACTATATTGGATCGTCGTGTTTTGAATAACCGGGTTTTTTTTATGTGAGATGAGAGTTTTTCATTTTTATTCATGTAAAAGCTTGTATGTAATATTCTTTTATTGGGCACTTCCGGGTTGAGGATGATGTATCGATATATATTATTTACTTTTGCGCATTAGGATAGACCCAAGGTGGGGAGCACAAGAAACCGGGTTCTAGAGTCCAGTGGGAGACCATCTCGAGGAGTCGAGTCCGGGTCTCCTAACTCTAGAATTGGTAGGGTTTCCTGCCACTTTTGTAGGGGTCTAGGGATGTGGGTTTGGCTATTCACCGCGACCGTGGAATCCGTGTTTTATACTGGCTTAATTTAAAACACGGAATTCCTAGTACATCCAATATTTCATATGTTATCTTCTGCTGCTGATATTCTGTGATGTGATCACTTTATATGTCTGAGACGAATGCTTTATTATTGTATACATGATATATAATAAATGTTGCTTATATTTTGCACCCGCGCTAGTCCCGCCCCGCTATGCCGTTAGTTAAGTAACCTAACGGTGCATAACGAGACACTGTGGCGAATGCGGATAGTATAAGCGTACGTTGTATTTTCGTTTCTTCTGTGATGCTTAGGAAGAATAATTGATGGGACTTCATTAATGAGATTAATGAAAGAAAAGAAACCTAAAAGTTGTAGAATCAAATTTTCAAAAAGGGTATCTCTAGTTTTTGCTTTGCATAGCGGTATTCCTTGTAGAATATCCAGCACCTTATTCGATAAGGAAAGAGCCGAGATCTTTTCACCGGGAGTGACCTCTTTAGCAAAACTAGCAGATGCTACAACTCACTTGGTTTTGTTTTTGATTGCTTCTATAGTTCTTGCTTTGCATAGTGGTATTTGTGAAATATCCTCCACCTTATTCGATAAGGAAAGAGCCGAGATTCCTTCACCGGGAGTGACCTCTTTAGCGAAACTAGTAAAAGCCACAAAAATACTCCTTTTCAAAATCACTCGATTCTGCAACGATATCAAGTTCATTACGCAAAAGGTTTTCATAAAAACCTGTCGTAACCCTCCGTCATTTTAGAAAGTAAAGTACTTAGTATTCGTGCTGCGTTTGTTGACCATAGTTAAGGCGCAATGTACGGTAGCTGAGTGATATCTTATTACATAGCATATGATGCGATTAATTAGGACAGTCATATGACTTTGTTGACCATAGTTAAGGGTCATGTGAGTGGGTCTAATTAATCAAGAAATAACGGGTAGAACTTGACTAGTGCTTATGATTTGTTGACCATAGTTAAGGTCATATGACACCAGGGGTAAAAGTATTATCGGTTATTTCAAGTGTTGATATTTGCAATGAGATTGCATACCTTCCATGAGATAATTGGATCCCGATACCCACTACGAGTAAGAGTTACTCCTGGGAGAGTTTTATACATCACAATTAGCCGATCAAGTAGGTGTCTAGAAAGGTGTTAATGTGGTTATGCCTCTGGGAAAATGAGATTTATTTTAATTAGGTTCGTGCGAAAGCACAAGAAACCTCCCTCAAAGTACCAATATTGGCCTGGCTGAAAGATTGGCGAACTTGTAAGGTGTAATTAATCCTGGCTAGTCTTACCTTTTAGGGTTTGAAGGAAGATTTGATAAAAACGGTAGGAGCCATCCTGATTAGATAAGATAATAACCAATCTAATTTTGCAAGAGCATACGCTAAAGTGTTTTCTTCTCTCTCTCTCCAAGTAGCGAACATGTCAGGCGTTAATCAAGATAATAATATAGATGTATTGACTGAACCCGCTTGTTATACCGAGCTGGGGAACTTTGGTTCCGGTCCAACTTATAATTGTTATAAGTCCGAGCAGGAAATAGGAAAATATCTGGATTTCCACGCCACCCAAACGAAGAATAAGAATGTTGATACATCATCTTCGGGTGTGTTAGTTACCGAGAACTGTTTCTCAGTACACTCTACGTCCTGGGTATTGGATATCGGATCGGGATCCCACATATGTAATATATTACTTAGGCTAAGGAAAGGTAGAGAACTGAGAATATGTGATTATTCTCTAAAAGTAGCGAATGGTGGAAGTGTTGCAGCCAAAGCAGTTGGTGAATATCACCTTGTATTACCAATTGGGAATACTTTGATCTTAAACGAATGTTATTACATGCCCTCTATGATATGTAATTTAATATCAATTTCTTTATTAGATAAAAAAGGATATAACTTTGTAGTAGAGAATAATGTTATGAACATTTACCTAAATCAAGTGTTGATTGGGTTTGGTGCGTTATGTAACGGGTTGTACGTTCTGAATCAAAACACAGTTCTTAACGTACAAAAACACATACAAGAGAAAGAGTTCAGAAATGAACAAATCCTTCTTGTGGCATTGTAGATTAGGTCATATCAATGTGACATGACTAGCTAAGTTACATAAGAATGGATATTTGAATCCAATCGAATTATCATCTTATGAAACTTGCCAGTCATGTCTCAAAGGAAAGATGACCAAAACTCCGTTTACTGGACACGGAGAAAGAGTTACAAAACTCTTGAGACTGATACATAGTGATGTATGTGGTCCCATGTCTACACATGCCAGGAATGGTTCCTCGTACTTCATTACATTCACTGACGATCTCTCAAGATACAGACATGTGTTCCTGATGAAACAAAAGTCTGAAGCTTTTGAGAAATTCAAAGAATATAAGCATGAAGTCGAGAACCAGATGGGTAAAAGTATTAAAATCCTACGATCTGATCGGGGAGGAGAATACTTGAGCATGGAATTCCGTGACTATCTAAAAGAGAATGGGATTCTCTCTCAGCTTACTCCTCTGCATACACCACAGCACAACGGCGTATCGGAGTGGAGGAATCGCACCCTATTGGATAAGGTGTGCTCTATGATGAGCACCGCTGAGTTACCTATTTCCTTTTGGGGTTATGCGCTGGAGACGACCGCATACCTATTGAATAGAGTTCCAACCAAATCGGTTCCTACCACTCCATATGAGATATGGAATGGGAAGAGAACGTCTCTTAAACGAGTTAAGATATGGGGTTGTCCGGCCTATGTTAAAAAGCAAAATCCGGACAAGCTCGAGGCAAGATCAGCTCTGTGTAAGTTTGTGGGATATCCAAAGGATTCGTATGGATATATCTTCTACCATGGTGAGGAACAAAAGGTGTTTGTTTCTTAATAAGCCACCTTTTTAGAAAAGGAATTTCTTGTAAAAGAAATTAGTGGCGAAAAGGTAGAGCTGGAAGAAGTTCCAGCAGCACAAACTGTAACTGATGATTTATTGGAACCAGAGGATTCAATAGCTCCCCAGATGGCCAACCGATCAATCACCAAACCTAGGGGTGAGCTGGAGGATGTGTTAATAAAAATCGGGGAATTTGTATTCCCTGTGGACTTTATTGTTCTCGATACACAGCCTGTAGTGAACCCACGGAATCAAATTCCGGTGATCCTTGGTCGCCCCTTTTTGGCCACTTCCAATGCTGTAATCAACTGTCGTAACGGCTCTATGACCCTATCCTTCGGGAAGATGTCAAGTGAACTGAACATTTACAAGTTGGGAAGTGTACCCTCCGAACCTTCTGCTCAGGTTTGTTCTGTCGAATTAATGGATGTCGACAGCAGTGAATTTGACGATCCTCATGATACTGATCTAGACTCTTTTCATATGTTGTTGTTTGACCCAACTATGTATCATACACATACGGACTCTTCCACCGAGTTGTCCGGGTCAACATCTAACACTGATTATGGACCGTTTTTGGAGTCTGAAGATCACCCCATGCTTTGTGATGACATTATTCTTCGGGGTATCGATGAGAGTTTTGAGGAAATTTTCGCTGATAAACTCGCATTTTTGAAAGACACGGATGTTGAGATGAATCCACCTGAATACAAAGAAATTGAACCTCCACCCCTTCTTCTGGGATATAAAGAGAATGCGAGTAATCCATCACAGCCACTGTATCGTCTCTCCAAAACGAGACGCAAACACATTCTTTCACACAACTTATCTTTTCCTCACTTCTTCTTGGCTCTTTTCAACTTGTTCTTCCACCAACCGGTGCACTATACTGATAAAATATTCGAATGGTTGGTGTTGAATTTCGGTCTTTGCAAAGCTCGGCATTGACCAGTAATTTTGACCCCCTCCTGTGATTTTCAAAACTTAACATTGTTTAACTCAAGTTTGGGGGGGGGGTATAATCTGGCTCTTGAAAATAAAATTTTTACTCAAAATGGTGAGCCAAAGAATAAGTTTGGGGGAGCATTTTCACGATCATATTTATTGCCCCCGCTAATAATTTCCTCCCAGACTTACAGGTTTTTGTGATCTAATAGAAGACAACAGTGAGGACACTGTTGAAAACAAGTTTGGGGGAGGTTTGTGCTTATTTATGCATCACTTTGCATCATACTTTGCATAAGCACAAAACATATTTTTAAAAAAAATTTAAAAAATTTATGAAAAAAATTTGTACATAAATAAGATAATAAAAGATTAGATAGTGAAAAATTACATCCAAAAGATTGGAAAAATTTAAGAAAACCAAGAAAATTAGAAGTTTTCTTAAACGAACTAGTAATAAGTAGTTATGAGCCGTTGTCCCAAGGGTTAGTAAGATAAAGCAAGTCACTAATCTGAGGATAAAAATAAGTCTGAAAAATAGTTCCTATTCTGGAAGCCAAACATTTGAATATTGATACCCTACTATACGCACTTACACACGTCTTGAAACTCGGGATAGTAGATGATACCTTGAAATGCTCTTGTCTAAAAGCCAAAGTATGAAGGAAATAAAAAATGAAAAAGATAAAATGGTGTTAAAAGAAAAAAATGAACTGGTTTTGTTATCACCAAGACAGCAATAAAAAAAATATAGCGAGGGTGCTTCATCACCTAGTGCCTTAGACCAACTGGTTTGGGAGTCACTGCTAAGCCTTAGGTGGTGCAAGACGAGGAAAATACTAATACACCTAATAAGTAAGCACATGAGTAATCGGTCGGTTAGTACTTCAAGAAGTATTAACGGTCGCATGAAAAATGTGTGAGCAAATCCATCTAAATATTCATCAAATTAAAAAGTACTGAGGCAGATGGACAAGAGTATGATAGCTTGAATTGAATTCTCCGAGTGTAGAGATGTCTTTTACATACACGTAGGGTTATATGATCGATATTTGGAAGAAAGAGAGGAATGAAGAATAAAGACGATGTTTTATTGAGAGATGATGTGATTTCTAATATCTTTTCATGACTATTAAGATAGAGCTCATTACAACCGAAAAGCTAATATTAATTGGAAACTCTGATTTTCAAAGTCTTTCTTTTACAATTCTTATCTTTATATGTAACTTTCACAGTCTTCCTTTTATTATGGGATTTTGTGGGTGCAATCCGCTGAAAACCCTCAGGAGACAACACTCCTCCTACTAGGGACACCTAGAGGTTTAAAGGTTTGTTGCACGTGCTCAGTGCAATCGTGTTGCCTACGAAAGTGTGCTAGTTAGTTTTACTTTTTCTTTATTTTCTCCTTCTCTTTCTAATAAAAAAATTTTGCTCGAGACGACTAAAAATAAGTTTGGGGGAATTTGATCAGTCGAAAATATTGCATTTTTAACACATCAATTTCCCTACTATTTGCAATCATCTAAAGGTGTTTGGTATAAATATAGCACATATTAGCAATTTGTCTGCCAAAATACCAAATAACATGTGTTATACATTATAACCAGTATTTTGAGGGAAATTGAGTGTTTATTATTGCACGCATGATCTTTTGTGAATCAACACTTGTCTCGAGATTGTATGCAGGAAATTCTCCAGGTAAAAGAGCCGGAACTGCTAAAAGTACTGATAAAATACATCAAGTCCAAGACTTGTGATCTGGCAGTAAACAAGAAAGTATAAAAATATTCCAGACACCAGAAAAGTGCTACAAAGCCAACACCAGAGTATCCTGAGAATTACATGCAGCAAATACACCAAACAGCCGCGGATCCGCGGCCGAGTCAGCCGATCCGCCGCGGATCCACGGCTTGATGGACACGTCAGCACTTCAATTTTCTCCACGTGGCTTCTTGTAACGGCCTCAGCTTCCAGAAGACTCCCAAAGAGCACGTGGCTTTATCAGAAGGCTCGGCCTAACAACCTTATCCTAGAATATACCTTATTCTAGAATATTCCCTCCAACAAACTTCTTCTAGAAGACTCTCCCTAACAACTTAGCTTTGGAGGGAAGATTCAAATGAGGAGGTTATAAAATGAGATCTAGATCTAGGGTTTCAAAGTTGTTGAATTTGGAGGGTAAAAATCTAGTGAGATCCAAATCAATTCTAAGCAAATTGAGTGACACAATTTGATCCAAATCAAGATCATCGAGTACCGATTCAAGCAAGCATTCAACAAGCTTTTTTGAAGCAACGCCGATCTTCATCCGAGCAAGAGATCCAAGACGATCCGCGACTCAAGAAGACGATGTGAAGCTAGTTCGACGATCGAGTTCTCTCCTCAATTCTTGTAGTCTTTGAGTGAATTGTAACAAAACGTTGAATAATAAAAGGTGAAAATTCTTGATCTTGTTTTTCTTTACATTTGAGCATTATGAAGAGTTATCGATTCTTGATTGTTATCTTTTTCATGATGTTTGAGTGAAAACTCCGCTCATGGAGGAATCGAGAAAATAGATAGATGATGATGATTAAATTCTTGAACGATTCTTAAGTCTTATGAGTTTTGTAAACTTTAGAAAATTGAATTATCGACGACCTAGTTTTGAGCGAGATGCTTTCTTGAATGTTCTCGCTCTAAATTAGAGATCGATGATCGATGATTGAATTTCCTAAAGGCTAGAATTTGAATGCTGATCAACGAAAGGACAAGGGATGATGATGGAGAAACCCTAATTTCTTCAAGAGATCCCTAAATCTCGTTGATCGTCATCGATCTAGCAACAAATCTTCAATAGATAAGAATTTGTAATCATAATTCTTCATCATCACTATCGATTGGATCGATTCCTACGAGTCTCTTTACAAATCTTGATAATTCATTCGATTTGGATATCTTCTTGAACTTTATTAATTCTTGATTTTAGATCTAGTTTCCGATGATTCTTGAAACTAAATTTCATAAATCTTGAATCAATTTTCTTTTATCCTTTAATTTTCAACTCAACTAAAACAATAGCGAGCAAATCACACTTTCTCAGTGGATGATCCGTTCTCATTGACGAAACTACAATAGACACCGTCAATTGATTGCGGTATAAATTTCTTTGGTTGTGAAATATTTCTAAATACGACACGGAAACGATCAATCAATTATCCAAAAGCTTCATCCAAGCTTAAACCACGACAAATTCACACTAATTTGTTTAACTTAATAATAAATATGAAACCCTAACATTAACCTAGCATGGTGTGAGTCTCATACATCCATGTTGCATGTGTAACCTAGCATGACACAACAATATATATCACATATATATTTTGTATACAAAACAATACAATTAACATATATCACATATATTGTAATGACCCCAAAATCTTTATACATTTGTATTATCCCTCTTCAAAAATATACCGTATTTATTTGTACTTGGTATTTTCCTCTTTCTATTAAATTTATTATTATTTTATTCCTCAATCTATTATGTATTTTTTTTCTAGGTACAATTTCTTTTTCTTATATTTAAGTTTTTAACTTCTCATTCTTATTTTTTCCTTTCATAAATATTTAACCCAAATCCATTATTTTTATTCTCCATAGCCCATCTAAAAAGCCCATTTTCTTTTTAAGCAACATCATATATTTAATTCTAATTAAATATATGCATGAACAACTTTATAGCTCATTGGTTAAGTCCTTGCATTATTATTCCATAAGTCGCATGTTCAAATCCCCATTCTTGCAATTATTTTTATCATTTTTTATTCTTCTCATAACCTACAAATGAGACCTTTCATTTCCAAATTGAATGGTGACCTTTCATTTCTCTTTTAATTCTCATGTTGAATGCATATATTATTATACATAATTCACCATTACACCATCTTTATTGTCCTCCTATATCTTTTCCTTCCTCACATTTTCCTATCTCTCACTTCTTCCTCTTCACCTAGAGTCCAAGAAGAAGAACATGAAGAAGTATTCAAGAAGGTCTCGCTACTAACGCGAGGCTATCGGCGGATAGACAAGCCCGGTGACAATACCGGCTTGTGCATGTAAGTCCCTTCTCTCTCCTTTCCCCCCATCTCTTTTTTTTCCTCTTGTCATGCATCGTGAACCCCTTATTCTTTTCATATCATAATCCATAAGAGAAGATACACATAAACATATACATATGCATATACATAAGTTTAGATATATATGATTCTATATGGTTTAATAATATCTTATTATCTCTTGTTCAAATTAAAGTATTTTTAATTCTTTCTTCATGATTATGAATGTTTATTACAAGTTGTGAGAACATAGATTTCAATCCATAATATATCTACGATATCTCATGGAATCGGTTTGGTTATTAAAAGAAAGGATAAAGCTTGCATAAAAATACTAGTTAATCTTTTTTCCGATTTTAGTATACACATCAATACCTTTAGGTTTAAAATAATTTTTAGACATTAATTTTTACTTCTGAAAATTTCATGGAATTTACATATGATAGATTATATTATTTTATACATGCTGTAAAAATTTTAGATCGATCCGCATAACGGTTTGTGAATTACATCGTATTTATTCACTGATCGTAAAACAGAAAACTGCAGCTATCGGTCAATTTCTAGAACACATAACTTGGTATACCGGTATCCAAATTGAGCAAACTCAGATGTTTTTGATATCTACATCGAATGATATAGATTTTATTAGTTTTATAGTTTTACTGAAAACCTACCTAAGATAAAGAAAACTGCATTACAATATTAAGTGACGGATCTGGACAGAATCTGTCCTGATTCGCACATTGTTTTTAAATTGGACATAACTCGAACACCCGATATCCGTTTGTGACAAAATTTAGATGTGTAGATGCACCATTGATAGAAATATAATTTTCTGTATATTATATTACTTAGGAATGCTCGCGTCTCCTTCGCCGTACACTGGAAGCGGGGCGTGACAGGTTTTGTTGGTGGCCCATGCAGGTCAGAGCTGTATGAATCCCTGTCATGCAGTTCTGGTCTGTGTGAACAACCTAAGCAATATAACACAAGAAACAGCAACTAAAACATTCTTTACAATCATGTTCCTTGAATCTTACCATTTCATATTCCTTGAATCTTATCATCCGTTGAATCTATCCTAACCCTATTCTTTCACTCGCAATCACCAAATTGTTTTGAAACTGTTACACTTTCTTTTTACAAATTTCGAGGACGAAATTATTTTTAAGGAGGGTAGAATGTAATGACCCCAAAATCTTTATACATTTGTATTATCCCTCTTCAAAAATATACCGTATTTATTTGTACTTGGTATTTTCCTCTTTCTATTAAATTTATTATTATTTTATTCCTCAATCTATTATGTATTTTTTTTCTAGGTACAATTTCTTTTTCTTATATTTAAGTTTTTAACTTCTCATTCTTATTTTTTCCTTTCATAAATATTTAACCCAAATCCATTATTTTTATTCTCCATAGCCCATCTAAAAAACCCATTTTCTTTTTAAGCAACATCATATATTTAATTCTAATTAAATATATGCATGAACAACTTTATAGCTCATTGGTTAAGTCCTTGCATTATTATTCCATAAGTTGCATGTTCAAATCCCCATTCTTGCAATTATTTTTATCATTTTTTATTCTTCTCATAACCTACAAATGAGACCTTTCATTTCCAAATTGAATGGTGACCTTTCATTTCTCTTTTAATTCTCATGTTGAATGCATATATTATTATACATAATTCACCATTACACCATCTTTATTGTCCTCCTATATCTTTTCCTTCCTCACATTTTCCTATCTCTCACTTCTTCCTCTTCACCTAGAGTCCAAGAAGAAGAACATGAAGAAGTATTCAAGAAGGTCTCGCTACTAACGCGAGGCTATCGGCGGATAGACAAGCCCGGTGACAATACCGGCTTGTGCATGTAAGTCCCTTCTCTCTCCTTTCCCCCCATCTCTTTTTTTTCCTCTTGTCATGCATCGTGAACCCCTTATTCTTTTCATATCATAATCCATAAGAGAAAATACACATAAACATATACATATGCATATACATAAGTTTAGATATATATGATTCTATATGGTTTAATAATATCTTATTAGCTCTTGTTCAAATTAAAGTATTTTTAATTCTTTCTTCATGATTATGAATGTTTATTACAAGTTGTGAGAACATAGATTTCAATCCATAATATATCTACGATATCTCATGGAATCGGTTTGGTTATTAAAAGAAAGGATAAAGCTTGCATAAAAATACTAGTTAATCTTTTTTCCGATTTTAGTATACACATCAATACCTTTAGGTTTAAAATAATTTCTAGACATTAATTTTTACTTCTGAAAATTTCATGGAATTTACATATGATAGATTATATTATTTTATACATGCTGTAAAAATTTTAGATCGATCCGCATAACGGTTTGTGAATTACATCGTATTTATTCACTGATCGTAAAACAGAAAACTGCAGCTATCGGTCAATTTCTAGAACACATAACTTGGTATACCGGTATCCAAATTGAGCAAACTCAGATGTTTTTGATATCTACATCGAATGATATAGATTTTATTAGTTTTATAGTTTTACTGAAAACCTACCTAAGATAAAGAAAACTGCATTACAATATTAAGTGACGGATCTGGACAGAATCTGTCCTGATTCGCACATTGTTTTTAAATTGGACATAACTCGAACACCCGATATCCGTTTGTGACAAAATTTAGATGTGTAGATGCACCATTGATAGAAATATAATTTTCTGTATATTATATTACTTAGGAATGCATGAAACAACCTGATATAGGCTTTACAATACAATATATAGTTGCTGTCCAGAAATCTGAATTTCTGTTTTAAATGCTGATATTAAAATGATCATAACTAGAGCTTCATAAATCCAAATCGTATGAATCTTGGTGTTTTCGATAAGTACATCGAAATACCTACAATTTTCTAATAATTTTCGTAAGCTGAAACCTGATACAAATTAACTCAAACTGCGTTTTAAAAATATGTGACGGTGCCGAATAGATTCTGATCTGTTTTGCGCGACGATACGAAAACATATATATCTCTCAAACCGGTAGTCATATTTAGGTAAAACTGGAACTCACGCATGCAAAACATTTAGAGCCATATTTCTGTTTATATTTCGCATTCGTTCAACTTGATTAATTAGTCGTACATAATATTTCTTTACAGCATTGTTTATGCTAGTTACTCGAATAATATACTTGACTCATTTCATGTTATTCGAACCTGTATACATATTTAGCTTGATCATTAAATTGTTGTATGTACATAAAGACGATAATTAAATACTTGAGTTGTATTTTGAAAAATATACAATAGTATTTTTACAATAAACCCCCTCAAGTTTTATAAATTACAATAAGGCCCCTAACAATTATTGAACTTCAAATTATATTTCTTTTAGTCGGACTCGGGTTAGAGTCTGACTAATTCTGACTTGAATATATTTCAAGTCAATCTATATTTCAATTATATTCCAACACAACTTGAATACATGAATCCCAGAATCAGTTAACAATCTGTCTGACTGAACCGAACCATGGATATTCTTTTTACAAGTTTCCAGTATTCCATTTACATGACTCTACGGTTATAACTGTTTCCTGATATCATGGTTTCGGTAAGTCAATCAGTCAATCAAGTCAATCATGCAATCATTACAAGTTTTATAAGATAACAATACAAACAAGACATCGCGGGGTTTAAGGGGTAGACTGGTACGGAATATGTTAAAGGTGGCACGAGGTGGTCACTTAAGACGTAATTACATCCATGCCGTTGTTCCGTGGTATTATCGACGGAGCCTTGTACTACAGGTTACCAAAGTCCCCGGTGTAAGTGGGACTCCCCTCGTATACACTGGCATCTTCTGTACCAGGCTACAAACAACAGCGTTAATACAACATTACAATATTATAATACAACATTAAAAGCTATACTCTCCCTCTCTTACTCTCTGTCTATTCCTCTCTTATCTTTGGGACTTACCGAGCGACCTGTTCGCTGACGACATTCTGTTTCTCTCTTCTTTGAATGTCGTCAGGTGATTTGGACCCGGCCGAGATTGAGCCATCGCAAGAAGACTTGGAGTAGTTTACTGAAGACCCTGCACTGTAGTTTCATTGTACACTTTTTCTTTCTGTACTTTTCATTTCCTGTTATGCCACTGTTTAGGCATCTTTTATTTTCAGTTATATTTCCTTTCATGTATTGTACAAAGAATGTTATTAATAAAAGTTGTTGTTCTTTTATACTCTTGTCTCTTGTGTATTTATATTGCTTAGTTACGCTTAGCGTATGTACTTCTGAGTATATACGTAGCGGGCCTCATCGCGTCTCCTTCGCCGTACACTGGAAGCGGGGCGTGACATATATATCAATGTATCATCAAGTGAGAAAAAGTAATCTTAAGTGAGCTAATATTAGTTAATGTAATATAATATATCAAATATATAATTATACATTAAATTATTAAATCAACACTTGATTTAATAATCCGGATATATCACATATAACCGACTAATATCAAATGTAACATCATATCGAATCAACACTTGATCCAATAACCCGGTTATATCTCATAAAACCAATCATGTCACACATTGCGAGAATAGAATGTGGTATCTCATACACGCATTAATTTCGGTCCTGCACATATCCCATATGTGCTTCTACTCCGTTTCGCTTGAGCCAGGAAACCTCTGTGTAGGACTCTAAAGACTCGTCAATACGCCGGCAGTAGGTGATGATCACATCAAACACCCACAAGCCGCAAGCGGTCTGCTAAACGTAACGGCCATCCGGTTATTAAGCGATAAGAAGATCAACAAGCAAGCCTGCTCACACTCCTGCGAGTCCAATCAGTAACACTACCGTACAGTCCAGTCTCTTCGTCTGATATGTCGCATATCTCGTCTAGGGGTGGTAAACGTCATACCCCAGTAACTCGATAAGTCGTGCCGATGTAAGGCTCATAACGGGTCGAGAAACTACTGATAACACTTACCAGTATATCTCTGAAGCAGCCCTGGCCAGGGACTTCCTGTTATGGCCAATCGAGCATAGCGCAACATCAACTCCCTATACCGGGAGAGACGAATCCCCTCCTATCGCTCATTGCCTCCATATGATTCGGGACTGCACCCAAAAGCCACCGTTTTGCACGTTCTCTTGAACGTGGTAAGGTGGAAATCAACTCACAGTAGGAATCACACAAGACTCTATGACGATCTCAGGTCGACACACTACCCTGTACCAGTGTCACCAGAGAACTGCCATCTGACGTAAGGTATAATACCATCTGGGAGTTCTCGGCAAGTCCGTCCAGTGTACCCAGTCTCCACTGAGCATCCGTATACCATCTCTGATGTCAAACACCAATGGATATGGGATCATCCATCACCCATCTACATGGGTCGAGAAGCTATACGCTAGTCTACTCTGGTATATCGATGCCCCGTCTCGATACACCCACGACTAGGGACTTTAAAGGATGTACTTACCGACTACCTTTGTCCTACTAGTATGATCCGCATCATAATCCTGGTAGTCAAGTACATATCCTAAGGGCTTTACCAACATGTAACAGAGAGACAATCAGTATACATGTTAAGATAAAGAGTAACCATATAGTATACTATCATGTCGAGCAAGAAAGTCCTCCCTATATATGTCCAAGCATCCACTACAATATACATCTCATGTACAGTAATGGCCTCTAGAGCATACATATAACTGACGATCTCCTACTTGCACTAGGGCCATCATATAGCAGTGGTTGTGGTATCTCATACTCAACCATCCCATAAAAGTCTCTCTCTGGGAAAAGGCCTTTGTGAGTGGATCCGCCGTGTTGTCATCTGAGTCTACTCTCCTAACCTCGATCCCCTGGAGATCAACCATCTCCATGATCAGGTAATAATGCTTTAGAATATGTCTGGATCACTGATGGGATGGTGGTTCCTAGGCAAAAGTCACAACTCCATTATCACATAATGGTAGGAACGAAGTTCATCTCATGAACTAATATACACCCAGACTGCCTCTTTGGTTGCATCCTTGGTTGCGATGTATCCTGCCTTTATCGTCTAGTTTGCCACGGTATCTAGCTTGGAACTCTTCCAACATACCGTCCCTCCACTGAGGGTAAAGACAATACCTGTGACTGACATTCAGTCGACCTTACCACCCTGGAAGCTATTCAGTGATTCTCCATAAGATCTATTGATACCATCTCACTACACCTAGTGAGAATCCTAACATCCATTTAGATCTATCTCATAGATCCAAAACACAGGATTTAGGAGGTATCACCTTGATCCTATATGGAGAATCCTTGTGATAAGAGGAGATTGACCGAGTGTAACATAGGAAACTCCTTTTCTATCAAGAGTATGTCATCCATGTACAATACAAGGAAGACCACCTTACTCTCTACTACCCTTTTGTATATACAAGGTTCATCTACCATTTTGATGAAGTCAAACGCTTTGACTACCACATTAAAACAGATGTTCCAACTCCGTGATACCTGCTTTAACCCATAAAGCAACATGCACATGTTTCCGCTACTCCCACTGTCTACGAAGCCCTCTGGCTGTGTACTTATAGACGCTCTTTTCTAAATCACTATTTAGAAAAGCAGTCATGACACCCCACCGCCAAATATCGTAGTCATGGTATGTAGCAATGGCAAGTAGGATCCGGATGGACTTAAGCATAGGCACTAGAAAAGGTTTCATCATTATCCACACATGATGGATGACGAGAACCTTTTACAACAAGTCTTAGCTTTGAAAGTCTCAAATTTTCCATCTATACCAAGTAATCTTCTCAAGATATACTTGCTCCTGATGGGGATTTAACCCTTCAGATAAAGCAACCAAAGTCCATACTTTGTTGGTGTATATGGATTCCATCTCAGATCGCTTAGCATCCAGCCATTCTTACAGAGTCCCTACTCCTGATGGCCTGCTCGAAACTAGTTGGGTCATCATCTCATGATGCAATCCTCGCTCCACTGTCATAGAGAAAACCGAAGTATCTCTCAGGTGGATGAGGAACCCTACCAGATCGGCGGAGAGGCTGAGATTCGTTGGGAGCTACTATCCTCCGGTTCTACCAAATCATCAGCTGTGGTTTGTATAGATGGAACTCCTTCCAGTTCTACCTCATGACCACAAATTTGTTTTCAAAATAAATTCCTTTTCTAAAAAGGTGGCATGCTGAGAAACAAAACACCTTTTGTTCCTCGATGCGGTAGAAAATATTCCCTTGCGAATGTTTGGGATATCCAATAAACTTCTACAGAACTAACCTTGTCTCGAGCTTGGCCGAATTTTGCTTTTAGATATAGGCCAGACAACCCCAAATCTTAACTTACTTAAGAGATGGGCTCTTCCCATACCATATCACATATGGAGTGGTAGGCACTGATTTGATTGGAACCTAATTCAGTAGGTATGCAGCTTTACAAGTGCATAACCCCCAAAAGGAAATAGGCAACTCAGCATGACTCATCATAGAGCGCACCATATCTAATAGGGTGCGATTGTTCCGCCCCGATACACCGTTGTACTGTGGTGTATACGGAGGAGTAATGCTGAGAGAGAATCTCATTCTCCTTTAGAATAGTCCAGGAATTTCGTGCTCAAGTATTCTCCTCCCTGATCACATCAAAGGACATAATACTTATACATTTGTTGGTTCTCTACTTCTGATTTATATTCTTTGAATTTCTCAAAAGTTTCAGACTAGTGTTTCAACAGGAACACATGTGCGAATCTTGAGAGATCATCAGTAAATGTAATGAAGTACAAAGAACCGGTCCTGGCATGTATAGACAGGGGACCTACACACATCATCATGTATCAATCACAAGAGTTCACTAACTCTTTCTCTGTTTCCAATAAACGGAGCTATGGTCATCTTATCTTTGTGACATGACTGACAAGTTTCATAAGATGTAAATTCAAACTGATTTAAATATGCATCTAAATGTAACTTAGCTAGTTGTGTTGCATTGATATGACCTAGTCTACAATGCCTTAAGAAGAAATCATTCATTTCTGAACTCTTCCTCTTGTGTGTGTTCTGTACGTAAAGAACTGTGGTTTGATTTAGAACGTATATACTTTTAGATAACGTGCCTGAACCGATCAACTCTTGATATAGGAAATGTTTAAAATATTATCCAACAATACAAAATTATATCCTTCTTTACTAAATAAAGAGACTGATATGATATTGTATATCAGGTTCGGTATGTAATAATATTCGTTCAGAATCAATGTACTTGATAATACAGGGTGATAACTGCCAACAACTTGGCTGCAACACTTGCACCATTTCTATCTCTTGAAACTTATCATCAATTCCCAGTTCTCTACTTATCTGCAGCCCATGTAATAGATTACATATATGGGATCCTGATCTGGTATCATATACCTAGGACATAGAGGATACTGAAAACAGTTCTCGGTAATGAACACACCGGAAGAAGATGCATCAATATGCACTTTCTTCATTTTGGCAGCACGGGAATTCTGGTAATCCCCTATTTCCAGCCCGGTCTTATAATAATTATAAGTTAGAGCGGGACCAACGTTCCCCAACGCAGTATAACAAGCGGGTTCGGTCAATACATTCATATTATTATCTTGATTAAGACGTGACATGGTCGCTACCTGGAGTGAGAGAGAAGAAAACACTCAGCGTATGCTCTTGCAAGATTAGATTGGTTATTATTTTATCTAATCAGGACGGCTCCCATTGTTTTAGTCAAATCTTCCTTCAAACCCTAAAAGGAAAGCCTAGCCGGGATTAATTACACCTTATAAGTTCGCCAATCTTTTGGCCAGGCCGGTGTCGGTACTTTGAGAGAGGTTCCTCGTGCTTTCGCACGGACCTAATTAAGATAAATCTCGTTTCCCCAGGGGCGTAACTCCATTAACACCTTTCTAGAGACCTACTTGATCGGCTAATTGTAGTGTGTAAAACTCTCCCAGGAGTAACTCTTACTCGCAGTGGGTATCGGGATCCAACTATCTCATAGAAGGTATGCGATCTCATTGCAAATTTCAACACTTGAAATTCCCGATAATGTTTTGCCCCTAACCTCCTATGACCTTGACAAAGGCCAACAAACCATAGGATGCTAGTCAAGTTCAACCCGTCGTTTCCTGATTGAATTAAACCTACCCGCACGACCCTTGACAAAGGCCAACAAGGTCGCACGACTACCCTAATCCAATCGCATCATATGCTTAAGCAGATAAGTAATATTCAGCTACCGCACACTACGCCTTGACAAAGGCCAACAAACGCAGCATGAATACTAAATACTACTTATCTGAAATGACGGAGGGCTACGACAGGTTTTTAAGAAAATCTTTTGCGTAATGAACTTGATATCGTTGTAGAATCGAGTGAATTTTGAAAAGGAGTGTTTTTGAGGCTTTTACTAGTTTTGCTAAAGAGCTCACTCCCGGTGAAGGGATCTCGGCTCTTTCCTTATCGAATAAGGTGCAGGATATTTCACAAATACCACTATGCAAAGCAAAAACTATAGAAGTAATCAAAAGACAAACCGAGAGTTGTAGTATCTGCTAGTTTCGCTAAAGAGGTCACTTCCGGTGAAGGGATCTCGGCTCTTTCCTTATCGAATAAGGTGCTGGATATTCTACAAGGAATACCGCTATGCAAAGCAAGAACTAGAGCTACCAGTTTTAAAACAAGTTTCTACAATATCTTTAGGTTTCTTTTCTTTTCATTAATCTCATTAATGAAGTCCCATCATTTTAAGTTACCTAAACATCACAGATAAATACAACGTACGCTTATGCCATCCACATTCGCCTCAATGTCCCGTCATGCACCGTTAGGTTAGGTAACTAACGGCAGAGCGTGGCAGGGCTAGCGCGGGTATAAAACATAAGCAACGTCTATATAATATATCATATATACTATATACAGTATCTATCTCAACATATCAAATGATCACATCACAGATATCGCAGCAGAAAACTACATATGAAATATTAGATATACTAGGATTTCCGGGTTTTATATTAAGCCTGTATAAAACAAGAATTCCACGGTCGCGATGAATAGCTAAACCCACATCTCTAGACCCCTACGAGATCGGCAAGCAACCCTACCAATTCTAGAGTTAGGAGACCCGGTCTCAACGCCTCGAGATGGTTTCCCACTGGACCCTAAAACCTAGTTACTTGTGCTCCCCTCCTTGGGTCTATCCTAATGCGGAAAAGTAAATAATATACAATGGTGATATCATCCTTAACCCGGAAGTGTCCTAATAAACGAATATTACATACAATGAATTTTACATGAATGGAAATGAAAAACTCTCATCTCACATAAAACCCCCGGCTATTCAAACACGACGATCCAATATAATATATTACAGCAACACATAACATCACATGTCATCAACGTAAGTAAATATGCGTATCCCAATTGTCGTTGGCGTATAGCAACGAAACCGGCGATACACCATATATTACAGTTACAGTCACAGAAAAGAAAGTGACAAACTACAACAGTTGAAATCCGCAACCACCTTAGACATCATAAACCCAACGTATCTCATACTTTGGATTTCATGCCTAACCAAATGAATTCCTTAGACATCATATGCCTAACAATTATAAACCCTGCATTTTAGTCTCGATATTGAAAACACTTTCCAATAACCTGTCGGGTAATTCAATAAGATTCCTGACATTCTAATCGAATGCTCGTCGAAAACTTTAGTAGACAGCCGCACCCCCGATGCCGTCGACGAAGTGCACCAAGGCGGAACACCGCAGCCGCGAGCACCCGAACGGATACTTTTGGCGATGGGGTTCTCCTACAGTCACTTAGTCGGGGCTATTGGGCATGGCTATCTAGTAAGGTTACCCGACGAGTATCCGCGTACGCTACGTGATTGCGACGGACTTTTGATCACATCAAAATCCCGTTGCAACCGATCAAATGAGACTAAATTGCTAGATTTATAACATTCAAATTAGTTATCTCATAACTACTTTTGTGGATTCCAAATATTGTATTCCATCACATGATACCTGGACGACGTTAAACTTTTCGATCGATTCATCAAAGTCCCACAATTTCCCGGCAGCTCAACACTTGAGCACAGTTCAATAATACCCAGAATATGCCACAGTACCTATGCACCAGCCGTAGAAGGGCAGACCCAAACCTCACTCATGTTGCCACAGAACTGCGGCAAACCCTAGGGTATGACCGCGGTTCCGCGATCCAAAAAGTCGACTTAGGGTTTCATTCTTCTAGAGGGTTCATAGAATTATTTGCATGTTTTTCCGAATACGTTAAACTTGGAAAAATGGGTTTTTGACATTCGATCGAACTTTTTAACTTCGTCTAGACAACATGCGAATAACTCAAAACAATGTTTAAACTAGGAATACGAAACACTCCGAATTGCTTATAGTGTAAGATTACATCACATGCAAAATTAGCAAAAACAAACAACACCTGAAATATCAAAACCCAGTCACTGGAACACAGTGAAAATTTCATGCAAATCCAAGAAAAAGTGGCCGACTCCATACCTCATGATCTCGGCAAAAAACTTAGCAATCACCTTGAAATTTTGACTGTGTTCATGATATATCCCATACATCATTCTATACTTGTTTAAAAAAAATTTTGACCACCTTTTAAATTCGACAGAAACTATATTTTGGCGTTTCAAGTTTCGGAGTATTTCAGTTTCGTAATCTTAACAAAATTCGTCTAATTTTCTAGCATGACTCTGATACCACTGCAGGGTTGCCTAGCATGGCAGCAAGGTTTCGGGAGGTATCGTCCATGCCAAATTAAAATTTTAGCCGTACTAGCTAACCCTAACCATGAATCGTATACTAGAAATCGGACGGAATATAATGCAAACAACTTTACAGAAGAAAGTGAACAAGGAAAACAACCTTTGTAGACCGGTCTTTCACTTCATTAGCTCCATGTGGTAGTCCTTTCACTGCAATCATGAAGTCCCGGACTCTAGAGAGGCTCCTATGAAGAAATGAACATGCTTTCTTCGAAGTCTTCGAGGCCGAAGATGATCTATGTCGAGGAGACACTAACCCAAGTTATCTCTTCACTAATTGTGGAATTAGTGAAGCAAACACCATATACTAAATGGTAAGTAGTAAAGGATGATGAAGTAGGAATTTTGTTCACTTTAGATTTCATTTTCTCACATAGTTCATCACTTTATCATGAAGCTAGAAAGCTTCAAAATGAGAGGAGGAAGAAGATGAAGTTGTGATGAACTAAAGAACGAACTCTTGAGGTTAGTAATGCAACCATGGTGAAATAATATCATGGTTAACTCATGTAGAGAATAAACCATAGCATAGGGTTAAGGCTTGGGCTAATAAATATCTTAAGCTAGACAAAAGAGTGGACTTTGTCAATGATTATCCATAAGCTTCATACAAACTTAAACCACGACAAATTCACACTAATTTGGTTAACTTAATAATAAATATGAAACCCTAACATTAACCTAGCATGGTGTGGGTCTCATACACCCATGTTGCATGCGTAACCTAGCATGACACAACAATATATATCACATATATATTTTGTGCACAAAACAATACAATTAACATATATCACATATATATTAATGTATCATCAAGTGAGAAAAAGTAATCTAAGTGAGCTAATATTAGTTAATCTAATGTAATATATCAAATATATAATTATACATTAAATTATTAAATCAACACTTGATTTAATAATCCGGCTATATCACATATAACCGACTAATATCAAATATAATATCTTATTGAATCAACACTTGATCCGATAACCCGGTTATATCTCATATAACCAATCATGTCACACATCGCGAGAATAGAATGTGGTATCTCATACACGCATTAATCTCGGTCCTGCACATATCCCATATGTGCTCCTACTCTGTTTCGCTTGAGCCAGGAAACCTCTGTGTAGGACTCTAAAGACTCGTCAATACGCCGGCAGTAGGTGATGATCACATCAAACACCCACAAGCCGCAAGCGGTCTGCTAAACGTAACGGCCACCCGGGTATTGAGCGATCAGAAGATCAACAAGCAAGCCTGCTCACACTCCTGCGAATCCAATTAATAACACTACCGTACAGTCCGGTCTCTTCGTTTGATATGTCGCATATCTCGTCTAGGGGTGGTAAACGTTAGACCCCAGTAACTCGATAAGTCGTGCCGATGTGAGGCTCATAACGGGTCGAGAAACTACTGATAACACTTATCAGTGTATCTCTAAAGTAGCCCTGGCCAGGGACTTCCTGTTATGGCCAATCGAGCACAGCGCAACACCAACTCCTTATACCGGGAGAGACGAATCCCCTCCTATCGCTCATTGCCTCTATGTGACTCGGGACTGTACCCAAAAGCCACCGTTCTGCACGTTCTCTTGAACGTGGTAAGGTGGAAATCAAAACACAGTGGGAATCACACAAGACTCTATGACGATCTCGGGTCGACAGACTACCCTGTACCAGTGTCACCAGAGAACTGCCATCTGACGTGAGGTATAATACCATCTGGGAGTTCTCGGCAAGTCCGTCCAGTGTACCCAGTCTCCATTGAGCACCCGTATACCATCTCTGATGTCAAACACCAATGGATATGGGATCATCCATTACCCATCTACATGGGTCGAGAAGCTATACGCTAGTCTACTCTGGTATATCGATGCCCCGTCTCGATACACCCACGACTAGGGACTTTAAAGGATGTACATACCGACTACCTTTGTCCTACTAGTATGATCCGCATCATAATCCTGGTAGTCAAGTACACATCCTAAGGGCTTTACCAACATGTAACAGAGAGACAATCAGTGTACATGTTAAGATAAAGAGTAACCAGATAGCATACTATCATGTCGAGCAAGAAAGTCCTCCTTATATATGTCCAAGCATCCACTACAGTATACATCTCATGTACATTAATGGTCTCTAGGGCATACATATAACTAACAGGGGACGTCTTTTCGACTGCAGGAGTCAGAGACAGCATGTCGCCTCCGCCAACCAACGGCGAACACGTGGCCCGTACCTCAACTGGCGAATCGACTGAAACAACGCCTCCTCTTTAAAGCGCAATCATTTCACTGATCTGCTGACGCCATCAGGGATACGCGGGAAAATTCATGCGCACGACGAGACAACACGTGGGCCCAAAGATCGAAACGACGCAACCACCAAACGCCATGCCGTTTCTGGGCGATCCGCATTATGATTCTTGGCGCTAAACTGAGCAGAAGAAAAACCGAGCAGGCCATTCTCGACCCGACCCATGAATAGATCGGAACGAGAGTGGGAGGCT
This sequence comes from Agapanthus africanus, assembly GCA_030015575.1. Taxonomy (NCBI): domain Eukaryota; kingdom Viridiplantae; phylum Streptophyta; class Magnoliopsida; order Asparagales; family Amaryllidaceae; genus Agapanthus; species Agapanthus africanus. The sequence continues at coordinate 179,073,852 of CM057338.1, read as the reverse complement.
AATGATGATGCTCACAAGTGGTATCTCCTCAGATTACGACACGTGGCGGATGACGCGTCCCGAAGGCTACGGAGGTGGAATAAACGAGCTGCATTAGGGGGATTCCTCGGGATCCTCTTCTCGAGAAATGTATCCGACTTTTCAGGAGACCTCCCTGAATACATTCCACCTTCACCTAGGAAACTACTAACAGCTCGTCTCCGAGTTTCCTTAGTCTCCTTGCTCGTCTCCGAGCTGTCTGACATGCCGAGCTTCCTCAGCCGCCCGGCTCGTCTCCGAGCTCCCGACATGCCGAGCTTTCTCGGCCTCCCGGCTCGTCTCCGAGCTCCTGACATGCCGAGCTTCCTCGGCTTCCCCCGATCAATCAAGAGCGCGGATCCTATACGCTCCGCAACGGCTCCGTGTATATCGCCAGGACGAGATATCCGCCTCCCACAATTCGCATCCTACGCTAGCGCACCCCCCCATTAATGGGCGCATCCCGCCATTCAATGCGAGGATTATACTGGGGAGTAACGGACGGGGATGATTTCGCGCCTACTCGCTCCACGCGACCCCTATATAAACCGCTCTCTCAGACGACTCAGGTAACTCGAACTGATTCCAATACGCCGCTACTCTGCACTTATATCTCGGCACTAACTTGATCGTCGGAGGGTCCTACGGTGGTTACCCATTCCGGGACTTCTTTGCAGGTAGCTTGGCGTCCAACACCAACCCATTGAGATCCACACTTAACAACTTTCAAAACAAATCTCAACCGTCAAAGACCACCATCACAGGATCGACGGAGGACAACAAACCAAGGAGATCCTAAGCTCCATCATCCCCATTTGTCAACACCTTCCAGTTCGCTCTCCTCTTCACTTATTAGTCTCTCTCTCTCATTGATGCCGGCTTCTCTCTGTTCACCCAAAAAATCATGGACCAAAACCCGATAAATCGCTTCAAACCGGCACCGCCACTAAACCCACGCGTATCGGGCCACCGCCGCCACCACTCGGAAACCCTATTTCGCCTCCCCGATGACCTCCTCTTCGACTCCGACCCCGACTTCAACATCTCCGACATCGAGTTCCCCTCCCTCTCCGATGACGTGTCCTCCGGGGGACCCACCGGATCTGATCACAGGCGGGGTCCCTCGGCGGCGGCACCGCCCTCCCCCGCCGACGGCGGGGGCCATCATGGGAGGAGCTTGTCGGTGGACGCGGCGTTCTTCGAGGGGCTAGGGTTAGGGTTTCAGGCTCAGGGGGTTGGTGGAGGTCACAAGAGGAGTGGATCGATGGATTCGACCTCGGCGTTTGAAGGGGATTTGTCGACGGCGACGTCGTCCGATTATGCGAAGAAGGCGATGGCGGCGGATAAGCTGGCGGAGCTGGCGCTGCTCGATCCGAAAAGAGCTAAAAGGTGCGATCTTTTTGGGGTTTTTGTTGGTTATTTTTGGTGTTTGGGTTCGATTAGGGTTCTCGTGGAGATTCAGCTAAGATTTTAAACTGATTTTATCGAGTGAATTTCAATTCTTTAGTTCAGAGAGATCTGAAGGGTAAAGAGATTTTATTGAGTCTTTTTTGATTATTTCTTCGCTGAGATTCTAAAATTTGGTCTAGTGTGTAGAAGTTCTAACAAGTTTTGGATCATATCTTGCTATAAATGAATCAAATTTTACTGCTTTTTAAAATTTTCTTTTCATTAGTTCAGCGTCTTTTGAAGAAAATGTTGAAACCACCATTTTAAGTATGCTACGTTCTCTGTAAATTTGAGAAACTATAAGTTAACCAATGCAAAAGGGGGATGTTCACTTAGCTGAATGTCGGATGTGTTCAATTTGTTAATTTGCTGAATTTTATTACTTCTGTAGCTAGTGAAATTATTTCCACTGTGTTTGACCCTTCTGTTTTCTACTGCAGAATTCTCGCCAATAGGCAGTCGGCAGCTCGGTCAAAGGAGAGGAAGGTTCGGTATACTAGCGAACTTGAACGAAAGGTGCAGACTTTGCAAACAGAGGCCACCACTCTTTCAGCGCAGCTTACTTTGTTGCAGGTAAGGACTCTAAATTGGCTTCATCAAAATGTGTTGATTTTTTCTTGTGTTTTTAGATTTTACTTCTTGCTGTTTAGTGTTTGATACGGTGTGCTTTGAAGAAGGTTAAATTGACATTTTGACACAACTAGTGTGACTTATTGAACATGTTGCTACAGTGTTCTATCTCCTTTAAATGGTGACTTATTGAACATGTTCCCCAAAATGTGTTGAATTTTTCTTGTGTTTTTAGATTTTTCTTCTTGCTGTTTAGTGTTTGATACGGTGTGCTTTGAAGAAGGTTAAATTGACATTTTGACACAAGTAGTGTGACTTATTGAACATGTTGCTACAGTGTTCTATCTCCTTTAAATGGTGACTTGTTGGGGTTAACAACTTTCATCAGAACTGCTATTTTATTTAAATACTCTTCCTTTTTTTTGTTTGAGGGGAGGGGGAAAACTCGGTTCATCTTCTCCGTACTTTAACAAACATATTTATTCTTTCAGGAAGAAATTAGGGATGAACACTACAGTTTGATATACCCAAGACATGGAATTGCTTAAATTGATATGGTTGGTAATTATCAATTTAGAATTTCAAGTCTGGTGAAGGTTAAATAATTGAAATTCAAAGTGGAACTAAATGAAACTTTTTGAAACATCAAATGCTCTTAGGCACCTAGATGCTATATATAGTTTTCCCTTGTTTCCTATCATCACCAAGACTGGGACCTAAAACTTTGCATACAAATAGACTAAGAGGACCATGGATCTGGATATTGCATATACAACTGTTATGTATGTGTTGGCTAATACTAAGTAGAATTTGAAATTATGGAAGTCATATTGAGCGTTGACTAGTTGGAGCTGTAGTATTTGAAATGGTTGTGGCATAATTTGGGAAATCACCAAACAGGGAAACTTAAAAAAATCAAAGTCTAGTTATGTCACTTATGTGCTTATGTTAGAAGTGCGCACAAGGTGTGATTCCCAACTTGGTTTACTGAATCAAGAGATTCTATCCAGTTCTAGCTTCATTGTATTTATCTGCTCATCATCTAAGCATGGTCCCATGAAAATGGGGTCGGCTATTGTAACAGAGTGTGAAAGCTGTTTCATTGGGCTCTTTGGCTTATATGTGAACTAGATGATGAGTCAACTCACAGATCAAAACTAATCATATTGGTCTGTTATTCTTGACCTTTAGTCTAGTAGAACTTTGGAGAACTCTTAACCAATGATGCAACTCCCTGTTCCTTTCTGCTTGGTTTTATTTTAAGGCGATTGTCATTTGCTAGTAGAACTTTGGAGAACTCTTAACCAATGATGCAATTCCCTGTTCCTTTCTGCTTGGTTTTATTTTAAGGCAATTGTCATTTGCTGTTTTCTCTATTACGGAAAACTTTTTGGTACTCTTCCCACTTCTTGTTCTTGCAGCTGCTTCTTTCTCTTACATCGTCTTGATGAATGACTTATGATGATTCATTTGATCTAATGTTTGCTACTCGGTCTGATTAAGGACAACTCTTTACAGTAGTGCTGAATTTGTATGGTAGACCTCTAGGATCAAGATCGATATGAATACCTATCCACAAATTGACCCACTTGGATTCATGTCCTGATTAATGGGAATTTCACATGTAGGAACCTAACTGAGCCATCTTAGTAGATGTTAACCTCGGCTTCCCACCTTGATCCAACAGGGGATTCAATGTGAGTAAACCTGTCACCCGATCACACCAATTGTAGTCTTTTCTTTTGTCTGAACATTTCATTTGATTTACACTATCATTAGTTTGAGCATGCATTGTGGAGGTAGAATTTAAACAAATTACAAGAATGAACTTGAGCAATATTCTGTTTTATCAACACTACTACTTTTATAGAAAAAAGCTGTGCCATTTTTGCAGAGTAAGGAAAACCCTTTCCCTTGTAAATATTTGACATGCCTTTTGTAGACCCGAGGAAAAGCCTCTCCCTTGTATATAATCGTTCTTTATTAAATTTGTTCATTGATATGGAAATGATAGCTTGTCATCAAATTTAGACATATGATTGGAAAATTGTAATCATTTTTAGTACCTGTTTGAATTATTATCAGTTGATACACAGCATATGCGCTGGTTTAATGTGATGGTGGATATGCTGTTTTTATTGTATGTTAAAAGATAGACGGTTCTCAAGAAAAATTATGCTGATAAAGACGAGGAAGACATGAAACTTATAAATTTTAGAGCTTGAGAAATCAATTGATTTCTTCAGTACTCTATGAATAACGAGTCTGTTGGCAGTTGAGTACTCCTAAGCCTACAGTAACTTTAATAATGAAATTTGCTTGGTTATGGTTATGAGGTGAGGGCTTCTCGAGGAATTTTGGTTAATGAACCTGAATCTCAGAGACATCCTGTAAATATGGAGCCATGGACATCCTTAACGCATTTATGTTGTACAACTGTACACCTGTAGGTGTGAGGTTCCTATGCTCCTTTAAGTTCTCTTGTAGCAGTAATAACAATAACTACATTTTGGGGTGTAAAGTAACTTACCCAATGCAGAGAGCTTCACTCATGGATTTATTACTCTAATGGCGCCCTCAATCACCCCATGTTTCCTATTAGTATGCCCCCCCCCCCAATTAAGCATACCGACTTACTAAAATTTCAACGCATAGTATATGATACGACTTGAGCTAGATAAATTAATTGATCATTCAGATACTTTAGTATCTTCCTTCAATCTTTTGTACACTTCACAGTATGTAATTAATAATGTTTTAGCAACATATCTGTTTCCCGCCATTTAGCAGGCTATTGATACCGATTTCTTTTAGTACATTGTACATCTTGTTAATATCTATGTATTCATGAAATTGATTTTCTACTCCATTTTGAAACAATCCCCTGATGATCTAATTTTTTCTTCTATCACAGAGGGACACCACGGGTTTGACTGCTGAGAACAGGGAGCTTAAATTGCGTTTGCAAGCTATGGAACAACAAGCTCATCTTCGGGATGGTATGCCACTGATATATTCATTTAATCTTTTATTTCATCAGAAATATTTTAGCTCCATCTTACTCAAAGGCCTTAGATTAGGTGCTGCCCATAAACTGCAGTGGTTGGCTCCTACAACTGACCAATTATATATTTATGTACAAGGCATGGCAGTTGATAACTTTATTTTGAGACAATCGTCAGCTTATAGGCTACATAGCATTGTCATTAGTTTCATGTCTAAATTTCAGGAAACCCCCTTCACTTTTGCCCGATCTAGAGGACGGCACCCTCAGTTCAAAATACCTGCAATTTTCCCTCTTGTTTCAAGCGCCGTTGGTTTTCTTCTCTTAATAATTTTGTATTCCCAAAATACCTCTCAGTTGGAATATTAATTAGGATCTATTAATGGAACAATGACACAAAAATGATTGGAAGTATAGGGGCTTTTTCAAACAATTGACAAAAATATTAATAATAACACCATTAGGATTTGGAGGTGGTAAAGTGAAGGTTTTGAAAACTATGGGGGGTCCTTGCTATTCAGGCAAATGCAAAGGGGGGTTTCTTTGTTTTCTTAAAAAAGTATTTGACTACTTTCTGAATTAGCTTATATTAGATATACTCACTGTTGGCAAGTCATAGCTGCCACAAGACTCACAACCGTATAACTTGGGTTTAATATCTTTAAAAACAAATTATAACTAGCATTGTGAAGGAGCTAACCTAGAAAAGACTGTAGTTGCTCATGCTTGATTGGAAATATCGGTATATTTTTTGGAATGCGACCTTGATAGAATTCGACCTAGTGATCTCGCTATTACGGTGCTATGCTCCTTTGTCGAGTGGAAATTATAGTAGGATGGTTTTCTATTGAGAAGGTCGTATTAGAGCTAATTAACAACTGTATGGAGTGTGTGGAGTTAAAAGTGTTACAGACATCAAAATGCCACACCACAGGGGTGGGGCCATGAATATGTGGAGACCATCTTGGCAATCCCATGTCACATGGTAGAAGGAATTATCATTTGGAATATTTCTGCTTTATTTTAGCTTTTTGTTGGCGTATTAAAAATGAAACATGTATGCTATCGATTATGTCAGTGAACGTTTTTATTTTTGTGCAGCTCTCAACGAAACTCTTCGAGAAGAAGTTCGTAGGCTTAAGATAGAAACAGGACAGATACCTAACATTAACGGGAACAACGCCTTCAACTGCCCATTTTTCTCTCGCCAACACCCGAATGCTCATCAGACACAACCGCAAACTCCACCAAACGGCCAATCTTTCAGCAATCAATCATCAAATGATTCCATGGACTATATGTGAAAGCTTTCATGTATAAACCGGATCTAGATTCTGTTCATTTTGCACGCATATTTATCTCAAAAATTGAAGTCTATATATAGGTGATTCATGGCATAGTCAAAATGTAATGTTAGAAAAGATCAAGTTATTTGTATAATTATTGTTTAATTAAATTTTATGTTGTATCATCTCAGAAATGGAATTTGCGTGGAAGTAATAATATTATGTAGTTGGATTCTTTGGTAAAACTTCATCAATAGTTGTTTGTAAATTTTCTTCAGTTTGCTAGAATGATGGTGACTTGGTGACGCGTAAATGCTTTGGTCTATGTTCATCTCTTGATTATGTTCATTTTGCAAATGAAGTATGTGCATGTACAGAGGAGTGATTTATTGCAAACCGATCCATGATTTTTAAAAACGGGAATTTTCGATCTACGACATATTTTAACAATCCGATCCGTTCAAGTTGATCATCCTATCCTTAACTATATGTATATGAAAAATCAAAGTATTTGAAGACCTCTAACCAATGTATCAGACGGATGTGGTTTATGTTGCATTATAGAAAGATGTATCCATCGATGCATAGGTTAGAGGTCTTCAAATCGTTTGATTTTTCATATACATACATTTGAGAGTAGGGTGATCAACTTGAACGGATCAGATCGTTAAAATGTCATAGATCGACTTAAATGGACCAGACCGGTTTGCAATAGAGAGAGAGCGCGTGCATGCACGCGCGCGCGCACACAAATATAGAATAATAGAGGAAAGAAGCTCTAGGAGACTTTTTGCGTTAGGTAGCGACACAAATCACGTACTCCCGGCCATCTTGATCTTCATCGTCTAACATGTCGATACACCAAATTTCATATAATTCCAACACCTTTTCACCATTGATTTAGGGGTGCAAAATTAACGGTTTACCAACAATAGAACTTTTTACATTGCTAAATTAACGGTGAAATGTTGTTGTAATCATATGAAATTTGGTGTATCGACAAATTCGAGAATGGAGATCAAGTTGGAAGGTGTCGATCATCGAATAAAATTGTGGAGGACGTATTTTTTACCGCCACCTAACGCAAAAAGCCTCTTAGGGCCTCTTTCCTCTATTATACACCTCAAGCACATGCGATCAAGTGAATGAAAAATGAACGTCTCTCGGTAGTCGGAAAAATGATATCATCGATCGCGCGTGCTAGAGGTGTAGGAATCTCATGAAAATTGATATGTAGGGTATGAGTGACATGTAGATCACGGTGAACTGTTTGATCGGTGAAATACACAGGGGTGTAAGGTGTTATAGAGTGCGTCTTATTTACACGTAAGAACGCCATCCGTCTCACATAAGAAAGCGTCTCACTCAATCATTAATATATATATATATATATATATAGAGAGAGAGAGAGAGAGAGAGAGAGAGAGGTAGGTGTGGGATGGGGGGATGTGTGTTTATTTATGGCATGGTTTCATTTCATTTTACAATTATTTTATTGCATTTTGTGTTGTAACCTCAGAATTGGAGTATATTTAAAGTAATAAAATTATGTGGCAGGATTACCGATATAGTTGATCTATTTTAAAGGGTAAATTGTTAAATCCTTCTCATGCAGATTTTTCAGTTGACAAAACCCCCCGGACTAGAAGCAGTTGTCAAAACCATCCGGAAAATTTTCATTTAGTATCCGTATAGTTGCTTACTGTGTCTAAATAGATCATAGATATTGCAGACAACTGTATGTCGTAGGCAACTGCATATTTATCACAGGAAACTATATAAATATCGCATAATAACTAGATATAACAGGTAGCTATACAAATACCGTAAGCAGGGGTTTTTTTCGACAACCGAAAAAAATTTCAAACGGTTTTTGATAACGTTTGGAGGCCCAGGGCGTTTCCTTCAAACAGGAAAAACTTTTTGTGTGTGTGTGGGGGGGGGGGGGGGTTGGGGTTGGGGAGTGGGGGGGGGGGGGGGTGGGGGTGGGGGTGGGGAGAGGGGAGCGTGCGTGGGTTTGAGAATTTACCCTATTTTAAATCTGCCTCTACATGAACATAAAGTGGACAATTGCACAATAAAAAAGGTAAAGAGAGGAAAAAAGAAGGAATTAAAAACAAAGATGACTTGCAATAATCACAACCGAAAATGAAATAGATGTTTTTTTTCTCATAGCTTCCAATTGTTCCCCATTTTATCATAACTTCCAACACATCACTTATGAATATCACAGAAGCAATTATCCTCCCCGATATCTGCTGCAATACAAGGAACTGAACACTCACCATCATACCAACCCAATCTTTTCTCACCCAACTCACTCAAAAACTCATTCAGTTTCTCAACAGTGACATTAGGCATCACCACAACATGAGCAATGTTCTCCTCACAAGCAAGCTGCCACCTCCTCACAAACTCTTCGTCCTTTGGCCTCTCGAACACCACAGTGCTACTGAGCTCGTTAAGCATTGCACCCCGATTCCTAACCCTCGGAGCTGATCTTTTAAGTAGTGTGCATTCCTTTGGCATTTTTGTACTTCTTTTTGAAACCCTGACCAGACCAAAAAAATATAATTGTTAGCAAACTTTGTTTCTATATTCGTTTTTTACTTAAGCGTTCAACTTTTATTTATTTCTTTTGAATTCAAATCCAAAATTTCCTCTTATTTTTACAGAGGCTGTCTATTCGGCAATTGGATAATAAAGGGCACGGTCCCTTTTACTTATTCTGGCGAATGGTTTAAATCATTTTATCGACACGAAGGTTCTGAATCGGAAAAATTACCATACTTTCTGTTACCAGATATTCTTTTAGAAACAATTTCAGCACTAACGTAGTCGTAGAGAGAGTTCGTCGATAGCCTTTTCGCTTCAAGACCTTTATTTATTCCAGTGAACCATTTTGCAACATGAGGATTATGTATGGAATAAATTACCAAAACATTCTTTTTGCCTCCAGATATTCTTTTTGAAACCATTTTGGAACTATAACTTAGTCGGCAAAAGAGTACCTCGACAGCCTTTTCGATTTAAAGTGTACCACAGGAAAATCAGGGCGTGCCCGTTTCAGCTCCCCATGATTGTGGCATCACGAGAGGCCTGGTTATACTCGACATTGCTTGAAAGGGTGTTGATCGGATTTGGTCGAGTTATTTGGACACCACATGGCATGGGGCATCCTACGAACTTGTGACCGTAGACACTGACGCTTCCGATTGGCATTTTGGAAGTGACCTTTGGAGCCTGCCAATAATGCCAGGAATATATTAATCTTGCATTGCATGCATTGGAAGAAAAATAAAATGAATTTATGCTGATGAATTATTTGGACAGGTAAAAATTAAGTGGTTGTTGGGAAGGGTAAGAAATGGAGTTGCATGCAATATTTGCTGCAGAATTTAATTTTCATATTGGGTTTTTTCCTATTTTTCCCTCAAATTCTTCTTAATTTTTTTAATAAAAAAATTCCTTTAATCTCAATAGTTTTTTCAGTTCACTCAAAATCTCTCCTGGCTTTATTGGTTTTGGATTGTTTGATTGTATTTAGACTTTTATTTGGATTGTATTTTGTAGTGTTATTGGTTTTGGATTCGGATTTTAAAATCTAGCGCTATTGGTTTTGGACTCGAATTTGGATTTTAAAATCTAGCGTTACTGATGGTGGTCTCGGATTTGGATTTTAAAGTCTAGCGTTACTAGTTTATTGGACTCGGATTTAGATTGGAACTCAAAAAGTCTAAATTTCAAGTCCAATTATATAAAGTACGGCAACAAAAGTTTAAAAAAAAAAAGGTTCAAGAAGGAAATGTGGAGACCTTATTTTTATTCTTGGATTTTGAGAAATCTCCATGTTCATGAACTCTTTTAAATCCTAGAAACTTAATTTCCTTTTTATTCTTGATATAAATCTCATTTTTATTTATATTTTGATTGATTATATTATATTTTAAAAACTTTTCCATGGAACCCTAAAAAGATTTTTTTTTCTTGATCTCATCTCATTCTTATTTACATTTTGATTGATTAGATTATATATTGCAATTTTTTCATAAAATCTTAAATTAGTTTTTTTTCAAGATGGTTGACACAAAAAAATGTGTTAACAAAAATAAAAAAATCACAGAATTATCATTTGCGGATATATTTTGAGTCAGATATCCCCTATGCGGATATCTTCTAGGGCGGATCCACGAGCGGATATCTCCTATTTACCAACGCCAATGCGGATATATGGTTTGACGAAGCGGTTGTGGGTATCTCTGAAAAGATACCAGCATGGACTGCTATTGCCTATTTTTAAATGTTAAGTGGGTGGTTATTCTCTTCCCTCACTTCTCTTAAAATGAGGATATGGATGTATTACTTCTCCTCGTGTATATATATACTCCACAAAAGAAGAAAGAGAATGGATGCCCCTCATTATTCAAGAAGAGAGGAGAAGAACTCTTAGAATTTTCAAGACTTGAAGACTTGGGGATGAAAGAAGAGAAAGAAGAAAAGAGAAAGAAAAGGTGAAGATTTGATGAAAGCCTTTTCATTTCGAAAAATGATTCTTCTTAATTTGATAAGGAATACCTGGGATTGAAGGTTTAAGAACTCCCCTAATGAACTTAGGGACATGATTAATTTCATATTCATTGACAAACATCAATTATGAAAAATGCTCGTTTTAGAATATAGAAAAAATTAGATATTTTCTTTAGAATACAAAGGAAGCCCATGTTCTTCGTATAAAAGAAAGTGGACCACAAATCTATGTTCTTAATTAAACCTTAAAAATATAAGAGGATCCTCTATCCAAATTTTTATAAATTCAAAGCAGATTTTCGGGTTGAATATGTCTGCTCCGACACATGTTAGCAAAACAGTCATAACTCTCACTCGAGAGTATCAAATCATGATCCGTTTGAAACGTATGAAAAATAACTCAATGAACTTCGAAACAAGACCATATATGAAGATAATTGATCATGAAATAATGGAGTTTTAGATATCTCAAAAGATATCCGTAGATTTACGGGTTGAATCTGCCAGCCCAGACACATGTTAGCAAAACAATCATAATTTTCACCCGAGAGCACCAAATCGCGATCAACATAGAGTAAAATTCTATGTTTCATTTCAAAACCGATTTGAACATAACATGTATAATTATGTTCATACAAGACAAAGCTAAATCATACCAACATGAGCAAATCGGGTATCTTAAAAGATATCCTCAAATGGGAACGGGTATCTTTCAAGATACCCGCAAACCAGGTATCTTAAAGATATCCGGAAGAGGGTTCAGGTATCTTGAAAGATACCCGCAAATCGGATATCTTGATAGATACCTGCAAATTGAGCCAGGTATCTCAAAAGATACCTGCAAGTCATGTATTTTAGAAGATGCCCGCAAACATGAAACTTAGAAGGTATTTTCTCTAAAGATACCTGCAATTTAGACATATTCAAACATGTCTGCAAATGGGGTCGGGCATTTTAAAAGATGCCTGCTTGTCGGGTATCTTAAAAAGATATCCGCAAATATAGAATTTGTGTGGATATCTTAGTTAAAGATATCCGGAACTCTTTTAAGTATGTTGTGGGTCCCATATAAAAGATCCCACACTTGTTTAAAGAGGCTAAGTGTTGGTTTTGGTCAAGCAAAGATATTTACTAATGTCCTAACCTTTGACATCAACTTTAATACTAGACCCTCTCTCTTTTCAAAATACATTTGTATCTCTTATAATTCTTTTATATAAGTTTTGAAACCTAAAGAAATGTACATATATTAAAGTTGTATAATAAAATCTTTTGATGACTTGTTTCATATTATCTTTTATTGCAAATACATATACACGTAATATGATCTTTCTTTAAATGATGTGATTTAGAACAACCTAATAAGCTATCCCGTCTAAGTATTCCTGGGACAATAGGGCGTAATTAATGGTAAATGCTTGCGTTCTTTGGAAGTCTCGAACCTCAGGATCTTCTGATTAAACTTTAAATCCATAAGCTTTTGTTTTGTTTAATCTCTACATTTATTATAACGTTTGATCGTTAGAGATCCTAAAGAGGGTAAAAAAAATGGCGACTCCGCTAGGGAACGACTTCTCCCCAGGTTGTTTTAAATCACATCGATATTTTCTTCTGTTCTAGAATCTCTGGTTAACAGAATTTTTTTAAGATCACATGTACTTTCTATAATAAAGTCCACTGAATCTATGACGACTTAGATGGGCTATACACTAACAAGGTTCGCTAAATTTAACAAGTGATTTAACAGGGCTATGTTTCCTCTTATACCACTATTGTGACATTATGAAACTTTTCGAGTCAAAATCATTATTAAAACCAGGAATGCTTAACATATTTTGTCCGAATCCGGCTTTATGACTCAAAGCTTCCAATGTTATGATAGTTTCCTTTTCAGGATTAACTCGAACCATCAACAATGACTTTCAACAACGAAGACAAAAACACTTCTCCCACTAATATTGCCGCAACTGCTAAGATCACAAGGGCCATGCTTCTCATCACTAGCGCCAACCCCCAGTTCATTCCGCCAGCCAATGATTTAACTGGTTATGATCCTGAAGAATACCCTTTCAGCACTATCAATGAATTCTCGGTGCTGCAAGCTACTCAACCAAAGACATTCGTGCTCGACAGGATCAATTTCAATGCGGGGCAGGCACCCGCGCTGCGCCCAAACAATCGTCAGGCCATATCAGTCTCTGCCAAGTCCGCGATAAACACCCCTTCTATCCTAATGAAGATCACCTGTCATATCCAAGACGGAAAGGTAGTCATCACCAACACCACCACTATATACTGGGGGCAACCTGTAGCGGTGCAAGCTCCTGATGCAAAACCGAAAATAAATTCTGTGTTTGAAAAGCTTTCTTACTCAAAACATGACCCACAAAGTGATGAAGGCGTCACTTTTGCCGAGGACTGTCTCATGGAATCATCCTCAGCTCAGAAGACAATAACGTCTCAAAATGCGAGATTTCATGCTACCAAAAGAGAAGCGAGGTAAAGATGGAGTCCCTTATCAAGTTTATCGTCAGGTGTCCTTCGTCCCCTTGAAGAACTCATTCACTCAACTTGAGGGGCTACAAAAGCCTAATGCGAGGCTAGCTAGCGGACACTCTTCCAAAAAGAGAATAAACGCTAATCAGAAAGTATGAGAGCCTACAAAGAAGCTAAATTGTGCAAATGTCTTTTCTACCGAATTCATTCTGTTGGCGAAAGAGACTGATTTTAAACCGGTTCTCAAGCAAAATTTATGTACCAACCGAAACCCCTCAAGATCATCCAACTTATTGAAAATGTTCAAGAAGAAGTCTAAATATGTCTTCTCCATAGTCATTAGGCCATACATGTCGAATGGTCGTGCATGAAAATGCAAATGAACCTTAAATGAACCATGACGAGGATCAGAGAAGATTAAATTGGAACCGTCCTCCCTTTCCAAATGAAAATGTGTCGACGGACAATAATCGAGCACATCATCAGGAAGAAATTGTTCATAATAATGAAACAGATATCGCATTGTCGAATATCAATGAAAATCCCGCTTTTTAGGTAAGAAATGATAAGGACACGAAAAATACTCTTACAGCATACATAAGGCAGCATGTCACGAATTTAAAAGATGGAAGATTAGATAGCCGATTTAACAACCATCCAATTGATGACTTGTTCATACCAAAACACTGCATCTTGTTACCATCAATTCTTGATCACATTGCACATAGGTAGGTGTTTTTGATCTGTATTTGCTATATAATTACAGATTACAAGTTCTCAGTCCAGAATAATGTAAATCACGCATGGTTATAACAAATTCAGGACAACTGCCGACAAACGGATAAAAATACGGGTTCCGTTCATCCATATCCGTCATGTGCTGCTTACCAGTACAAGAGACAAGATCAAATGATGGTCATTCGTATTTAGGACAAACACAAAGCACGAGGAAGGCAGCACAAGGATCAAGAATGGCAGCGCGGAGCTCGAGGGAGATCCAAGAGACAAAATTCAAATAGTTTAATGAAGAAAAGTCAAAAAGAGTTATCATTTTAGACTGTTGAAAATCTGAGAAAATTTTGGAAGGATTTTGCAAACGTGAATTTACCAAACAGAAGAATAAAGCAACACAAGAAATCATAAGAAAAATGGAGAATCAATTCCAATAAACGACCGCGTATGCACAACAATTTTCTCTTTAAGGCGGCGGATCCGCGGCCTTTACATGGGATCATTTGACGAATTTTTATGGACGTTTTGGTCATTTCATTTGGTTTTAGAATATTGCCCTAGATTTCATTTTACTGCTTATAAATACTCCAGTTCAGAAGCAAACAAGGATGTATTATTTTTCCTAGGTTTAGTGATAAAATAGATTAGTCTTCTTCTTCTTCTTCATCTTTCCTCCATTAAAATTGTAACGAGAGTATTTGAGTGGATGATAAATGAAGATTGAGAGATTTTTTTATCTTGTCTTTCCTACATTGTTAACTTAGTTTTTATTATTAGCCTTTTATTTTCTTAGTAGTATAATTGTGTTTTATTCTTCTCTTCTCTTTTATTTTATCATTGCAACCATGAAAACTCAAGTGTGATTTTTGCTTAGGAGAGATCCTAAGTGGTTAGTTGTCTTCTTCTACCTCATTCTTTTCTATATTTTTTACTTGTTTTATTTTCTTTGTTTTTTTTACAATGAGTGAGTAGTTTTCTCACTTGTTAGGGTAAGAAAAGAGAAGTTGGAGGGAAGAAAATCTCCCTCACTATTTCATTAACCCAACAACTTGAGTTGAACTCCCGGTAAAATATCGACAATCCACTCCTTTCGATATCCTATCCTTTATGATAATGGTGACACCCTAGTGAGACCGGTTTTGGTTGGGTTGGCCGAAGGTTATGGCTAAGAGTCAAGAATGAACAGACAAGTACCAAAGGGAAGGGACTAAGCGTTGGAAAGCCTAATTTATACTCGCAAATATCCTTCCTAGTCGTGCTAATTCTCGTTGTTGCCGATTACCGTAATATCAAAATCAAGAGAGGAAAATGAAAGAAGTGGGCGAATTCCTAACTCAAACTAAGCTATCCCTAACAAGCTTTCTTTAACATAACATATCCGAACACATAGTTAGTATCGAACAAACTCCGACGAACTTGACTTAACGCGTTAAAACATAAAGAAAAAGATACCCATCTCTTCGTGGATCGACCCGTACTCAACCGGCTAGCTACCAAGCGAACCCGTCTTGATCGTGGAATATGACTTTAAAAACGTGGTGAAAACCTTTCAATCAAATGGCGTCGTTGCCGGAGAGACGGTAGTTTATTTCTTTTTGTAGTTTTGGGTTATTTTGTGTATAAAAAAACCATAAACATCCATCTTATTATTATTTGATTCTTTTTGTGCGAGTGTACATGATAAGAAGAAGATCAAGTTCATTGCCAAAGTCATGGGAGGTTTGACCCACATCTTGCGGCTAAATCGCGTCGGATCAAGGCGAAACTGCGGCTAAACCGTACCAAAATCTAGAGCAAATATAATGAACAAATCGAGAACCGGAGGCTGAAATCTAGGAGAAAAGAACAAGAGAATTGCACCAAAGAAATTTAGAGACCAATTAACTAAATTCCACCGCGCTTCCACGGCCTTAAAGAAGGATTTGGCGACGGTTCCGTGGCCAAAAGTTGGCTTCAGAGCCTTAAATTTTCTGTGAGTCCTTCACTTCTCCAGAAACTCCCTCTAAGCTTCATTAAACTGTTTTTTTGCAGTATTCTTTACGCAAACTCTCTCCTCCTTTCTAATAAATAGTTTTTGTGCAGGATTCTTTGCGCCGCCGCCAATAAAAAAATTTCTTGTAAGTGTTTTAGATTTTGATTGTTACTATTTTGCATAAATAATACGGACTTTAAAGGGCTATAACACCAATTCAGATATGGGTGGGGATTTTATTACCTTTTCTAAGATCCCAAAAATCATAAAAAACATACGCATTACCATTGAGCTTGATTAAAAATATCTAGACTCATCTAATTAAGGACTTGTCGTGCTCAATAGGACAGAGGAAGGTTGTGGGTATTCGATCATTTATCTAAACTTGATTTTATGGTGTCTAGGCTAAATAAGTGAGGAAGTAAGTTTAAAAGACCCGTCTTATGGTGATTCGTGAGCGGAATCCTGCTTACCTCACTTGTGCATACCTGACCACAATTGGCAGTAAGAGGCGATTTGAGGGTTATCTCACAATTTGTCGCTTTGAAATAGTTATGAGCGGTTTAATTGGATATTGAGGACCCTAGATCTAGGTGTGATTGTGCATATTTTGATTGTAATTATTTGAAGTTGAGTCCTATAATTCTGTATTCCGTATTTTCTCAAAACCAAACAAAAATTTCAAAAAAAATCCAAAAACTTTAAAAAAATTAAAAATTCCAAAATTTTCATAAAAACTTGCTATTTGTCACCAAATTTCCATTTTACTTGTCTTTCACCTATATTTCTCATTGACGTTTTCTTATCTTCACCTTCTACCAATACATTTTGACAACACTAAACTTATTTAGTGTATGGCCGTTTGGACTCGGGACACTAGTACCCGTTTAGTCCGCATTTCGCTAGTCCCTACCGACTACGTGGTTGACTCTGAAGTCGATTCTTCTTCCCCTACGCACACCTTACTTTTATTGGTCAACACCGAAATTGATCGCAATTCTTTTCACACATCTTCACCTTCTTTTTCTTGTACATGTTCTCACGAAATGTCAGCAGATCCACCTTTTCTCGGCCAACATAATTCCGCATTTCCCAACATGATTCCACCAACTCTTTGTGAGAATAATGAAACTCCTTCCGTAGGAGCACCACCATGCATCGCGTTATAAGACTGATACTATCCAACCTGTACAACTCTTCCTACCTGTCTTTCTGTACCACCAGCTAACGGGGATAATTTTGAGATTAAATCCTATTTTCTTAACATTCTGTCCAAATTTTATGGGCTTGATTCTGATGACCCATACGTCTTCATCAACAAATTTCAGCAAGTTTGCTAGATGATGAAAACCACCCAGCTTTCTAATGATGCGATCCATTTAAGGATGATCCCTTCACCCTTTACGATTTAGCAGAAAAATGACTTTATTCCACCGCATCTCATTCCATATCTAGTTGGGATGAGTTTGTAAAAGCCTTTTTAAAATTTTTTTATCCAAATCATAAAACTGTGCGCATCAGAACTGAGATCATCAATCAATTCATGAAAGTTTCTAATGAACCATTTTGGAAGTGTTTTGAATGGTACAAGGATCTCCTTGTGCAGTGTCCTCACAATGGTTTTGAAAAATGACAACTTTATCGTACATTATATGAGAGCATGCTTCGAGAAACTAAACGGTTATTGGAAACCATATGTCAAGGTCACTTCCTATCTAAATCCGACGAGAAAACCTGGCCATTCTTAGAATATCTCGCTGAGCAAACACTGCGATGGGAAAGCACCCGACCAGCCGTTTCATTTTCTACATCTTCTTTTAGTCAATTTAAGGCAGGAGTTCACTATCTTGACATTTCAATTGCGATGAAAGCCAAACTGGTCTCAATCACACGGAAACTCAAAGTGACCGAGAGAAAATTTTCATCTCCTATGCTTAGCCCTATTGCTCCCATCCGAACTATTTGTGCTTGTTGTTCGGATTCGTCACACTTGACGGAAGAGTGTCTTTATAATCCACCATCTCAAGGATAGGATCAGATTAATACCGCATTTTAGCAAAGACTAAAGAAAGATCCATACTCTTCCATATATAATCCCGGTTAGAGAAACCACCCTAATTTTGCCTGGAAACAGAATCAAAACCAAAACCAGTTACAAAACCAAAATAACTTTCAGAGAGCCCCAGCACAACAACAACATTTTAGCAACCTTTCCAACCGCAACCTTTTCAAAACCCGACGAACAATGCTGCTCCGTACAACAATTCGTTCTCACAGAACAACAATTTTGCAGCGTCTGGTAATGATAAGGTGTCACGCCCCGCTTCCCAAAATACGGAATACGAGGGGTAGACAAGGCCAGCCATGCTCCTACGGTCAAGGAAAAGTCTTGCCTTAGTCACACTTCGGCTTCTAGTTTATCATGGTAAACAGTAAACGATGCACAGGTAATGAGAAATGCAGTAACTGAAAGATACAATAATGTAAACTGACCTGAAGTGGAACAAACGAATGAATCTCGGAATAGTAAGTCAAGAAGTCTGTGATGCACGTCTAGTTCTGATCCAGGCTAAATCTTCTCCTCACACTGAGCATGCATACTCAGGTCGTCAGAGCGACACAATAGCAATATAATATATATATAATTAAGTGACAGTTCTAACAGTGATAGTAGGTATGTGAAGCAGTAAATAAATGACATCATGAATATACATATGCAGTAATCAACGCAGCGGAACAGTAAAGCAGTATAACGATATGTCACGTATGTCAACACAGTATAAAAGTAATATAAATGCCAGTATCCCTATCAGTCTCTAAGTCTCACTGTACAGGTCGCTAAGCCTATCGTCAGTCCAAGTGTGAGAGTCAACCACTCGTGAGTGTCCTCCACCCAAGGGTAGAACCCAAGGGCAAGGGACCACGGGCCCAACATGTAACAAGAATATCACGGTGTATATATCACGTACCCTGTAAATCTCCATATAACTCCCTAAATATATAAGCCGGCATGGGACTCCCGAGATTCTGTTGAACTCACACTTAAACTACCCCACACCTCGTGGTCTACATCAAACGCTAACCATCACCCTAAATATTAATCGATCCGTGACAAGTCTGCGCGAGAACTGGAGGCAGGACCTCCATCAAGCACGTCCCGACTAACACCTAAGATAGATGGCAGTGTCGGATGCCTTATCTGTGACACCCGTGCAAGCGCTCCCATAAGTGTCCCATACCACTTATAGTCACACGTACACGCATCCCACAGACGTCGACAATGCAATAGAACAATGAGGTCACTGATTGTGTACAAGTACGTATCACTTTCACTTAATCACGGATACACGAACACTGACGTACTTGCCACAATCATCACTAAAATCTAAAACTGGGTGAATGCACGATATCACTAGGTGATCACTACAATGATATAGGTATGATACGATGCATGAACAGTATGTAAGCATAATGAAGGTGTCATAAAAACAGTAGTCTATCACTTGCACGATTTTTCATGAAACGTACATTTATAATTTAGCGAAACGATAAACAGGTAGTAATTAGTATGTTCAGTTAGCTATCCATCTAAATTGGTTTCAAGCTATTCGGGTTCCAGGATCAATAGTTATAACCATTTCATTTTAAGCGCACGCGGCTGGAAATCCAATTTCAGAATCAGAAGTCCGTTTCGCAACGCATTTTAACCCCAGTAGAGATCAGAATTTAGCGACGCTACAGTTGGATGAATTCTAGGGTTTTCAGTAAAGTTTTCAACGCAACAAACGGATCTTCAATCGCATCTGTACTTTAGGAGTTATAATCTGTTTAATATTAACATGTCAATTCTGATTCTGCTGGGACTGTTATGCGTCCCGATCCTTTAAATTACAGATTAAATATCAAACGGTAACGAAACAGAATAAAACCAATTGTGATGTCTATCTAACAGAGGTACCTATAATACGCAGTGGAGTTCCGCAACCTACGAGTTAAGGAAATCCTGTGGTATCCAATACGGAACAGCAAGCAATGACTGGAGTCGCTCTGGACTGCAGTCCAGAGTCGCTCTCCGATCCGAATATCATCACAGTTTAAATACAGAAATGTCATGAAACCAGTATAGGGTTAAATTTCATCGAGTTGGCTTCGATTTGAGCCCTCGAACGCACTATTCTATTATGTATATGATTTATGGTGAATTTAACGGTTTTCAAGTGCAACAGAATTACAGTTTTACGGTTAAACTTGGGGGCAGTTGTTTTAGTCGTAAATGATCAAATTATCCAACGAAATTCACACACTATGTTCACAGCCATACGAGCCAAGCAAAACTATTTAGTTCCGCCAAATTTGATAATGTTTTCCTAAGGGAACAAGCATCGAACAGATACAGCACGTAAAAGTTTTAAACTTGTAACTTTATAATCCATGTATTTAACGATTGTAACTTAGGCAAATAGCATGTAAGCAAGTAGAATACTTGCCTGGAGGCGTCTACGCGATGCACGGCAGCGATGCGGTCTATTGTAATGGCCAGACGCGATCACGACAAAGCTTGGCCTTGGCTCGAGCTTCGCTTGACGGCAATGACGGCGACTGGAATTGCGGCGTTGGTTGGCCGGAGCAGGGGAGGTGACGGTGTTGTGCGTCTGATGGCTAGAGGTTGCAGAGGGAGAAGGATTTGGAGAAAGAGAGAGTGTGACAGAGAGAGAGAAATAGAGAGTGAGAGAGACAGTGAGAGGGAGGGGAAGACAGAGGGAGAGAGATAGAGTGAGAGAGTGAGGGACAGAGAGAACGAGGGAGAGAGAGAGAGAACAGGGAAAAAGAGAGAGAGGGAAGAGAGCTGAGAGAGAGAGGCAGAGTTAAAGAGAGAAAGAGAGAGATAGAGAGAGAGAGATACAGAGTTAAAGAGAGAAAGAGAGAGATAGAGAGAGAGACAGAGGAAGAGAGAGAGAGGCAGTTAGAGAGAACGACGACGACGACGACGACGACGATGATGCGGCCGACGAGGTGTAGGTACGTCGACTAGGAGACGAGGAGCTCGCCGGCGTGAGGTGCAGGCGGTCGAGATGGGCGCAGGGATGGTCGGCCGGGGGTGAACCCAAGGGCAGCGACGGCGACGAGAGGTGAGGGATGGACTTTGAGGAGGAGTTCGGTGGTTGGTGGTGGCGACTGCGAAGCTATGGCGATGGAGGGAGGTGGCCGGAGGTGACGGCGGCGACGTGTACGTGAGGTTGGGACTGGGCAAATGGAGGAGATGGGAAGCTCGGGGTGCTGTGGTTTTGGGTTGAGGAGGAAGGAGATGAGGGAGGTGGGTGATAGGTCGTGGTCGTTGCCTTCAGGGCGAGGGGCGAGCGATCTTGGGCGTGGTTTCGAGAGGGGTGGAAGCAGAGGTAGAGAGGGGGGACGAGAGGGAAAAGATAGAGAAGGAAAACGTGGAGGCGAGAGAAGGGAGAGAGGAGGGGTAGTGGGGACGGGGTCGAGCGTCGTGGGCGTAACGGTAGCGCGAGCGAGGGCGACGGCGGAGGCGAGAGACGCGGTCGCGAGCGGGAGTGAAGGAAAGGAGCCGTTGGGATTTTGAAGGAGATGCACAGGAGTCGGGTCGGGTTGGGTTTATGCGAGTGAGGGAAGGTGGGCTGCGCTGAAGGAGAAGGCCGGGCCAAGAAAATAAAGAAAAAGAAAAGAATTAATTGGAGAAGGAAGTGGGCTGGGCTGCTGGGCTCGAAATACAATAAAAGAATTAAAAGGAAAATGGGAACGGCCTGAGATTTAATATAAGGAAAAAATAGGGAGTGGGCTAACAAAAATTTAAAGGAAATGGAAAAAGTTGGGCCGGGGTAAATTTAGTTAGGTTTTAGGATTTGGGTTTTATATTTAAAATTTTGATATTTAACTTGGCTAAGGAAATAATCAAAAACGAAATGAAGTTCTAGACCGGAATCGATGTTTATGTAAATGGGAAAAGAACATAAGGGATTGGAATTAGGGTTAGAGAAAAATAGCGGGGGAAAGGGTTGGAAGTTTAGGGTTTAAAGAAGGTTTCTCTAAATAATTAAAGGATTAAAATATAACAAATTTATTATTTACAGAGAAATACAGATTTAGGTGTATAAAAAGATCCGGGTATTACATCATACCACCCTTACAAAAATTTCGTCCTCGAAATTTAAAATAAACGATTAGTTATACAAATATAAGCGAAAACTATCAGATTGCACACTAACACCGAAGATTTATTAGCAGTACGTGGACGAAGAAATTTGAAAATTTATACATATAAGTAAGAACAACATACAAAAGGTAGGACTAAATAGGTATAAAGCAAGAACAATTATAAAAGCAACTACGAGTATACGAGAATATATGTATCAATAGCGAACAATAATAATTAAGTGTGTTCGATAAAAGTCGAAACCCAAACATATGCACGTATAAGTATATTAAAGATAGCACAACAGAAAACTAAGTATAAGGCACGATTATTTATAATAGGAATCACAGGCACACAACCCGAAAATAAGATAATAAGAACAAAGTAGTGGAAATTTAGTCGGTAGGTTAAACCATTTTAGGAAACGTATCGATCAAATAGTTTTAAAATAGCTTAGAAAACCCATATAGTGAAAATAAGAAACATGGAACAAAATGTGCGCGGTGTAAGGTTGCGCTACTGAAAATAGGAATAATAATAGTGTACTTAAAATATATAAAACGGAGTAATCAATAACACGTACTCTTTTACAAAATACTGAAAACTAAACTTTCGAATAACAGTGTTCCTAGATATAGCTAGGGTAACAAGAAAAACACAAAGAGGTATAGGGCTAGCTAGGGTAATGATTACAAAGAAGTGTGGCTTATTCAAAGGTCAGAGTGTGGCGGCTTTAGGCTGAATGTTAAGGGGATTGGGATAGGGTCAGCACATGAAATAAGGGTGAGCAATAAAGGAATACAAAAGAAAAGTGTGGGGGAAACAACGGTCGGTACAACACACGAATCAAAATTTGAAGAATTAGTGAACTCGGAAGTTTCACAAGAACTGTTCTCCTCCCAGAAGGATCTCAACGGGGCACAGACGAGGGATGGAGGATGTCTCATTCCAAGGATCAGGGTGCGGTACTTTCTAGTCGAAACGAGGGTGAAAACTATACAATGAGTAGGGGTGGACAGTCAGGAAACTCAGCAGAAAAATAAATGGATATGGATAATAAGTATCAAGCGAACCAATAACCAAAAGGTTTACAAATTCAGAAGATTTATTTCATTCAAGAAAATCTGAAACAAGGCATTTTCAAAGACGGAAAGTGGCCCTAAACTATACACATTTTATTTGGCCAGAAAGACAACATCAAAAGAAATTCCGTCAGCCGCGGTTGTGGAGATTCAGCAGGTTGCGGTAGGCTCGCGCACTCAGGTAGGGGCGTCCATTTCCATAGCGTCTCGTAGGTACCTCTATCGGAAGTCCTTCCACCATGGGGTCTTGATCTTCTGGTCCTTCTTCCTCGGATAGAGCTTCTTCATCGAGATCCGATTCCATGTGATTCTCTTCTTCTGGATTTTCTTCCACGGGGTTTTCCTCTATCGGGTCTTCCTCTATCGGGTTCTCTTCAGGATCTCCTTCTTCTTCGTCAGAATCAGCTATCATGTCAAACTCTGGGGCGGCTGCTCCTTCGTCCTCTGAATCATTGTTTTTGAAACCGACCTGGGGCCGTTGATCTTATCGTCAGAATTCATCAGCGTGCGGTCTAAAGAAACGCAAGACTGTGCATCCTCGATTAGTTGTGGCGCTGTTCCAAGGTAGGCCATGGTCAGAAAAGAAAAGTCATGATCAGATAGTGGGATACATCAAGGGAGAAGCTCAAGGTACGAAGTATAGGAAGATATGCGGTTGCAGGAATTGAAAGCTTAGAATTTAAAATACTGTGATAATGAATAGAATTTGATATGGGGAAAGCATGAGAATGATACATATATTATGATTCAAATTTTATTATACTCAACCAAAAGTTCAACGAATATAATATTTCAAACGAAAGAAATATTCATAAAAGATGACAACATAATAATGGGATAGGAAAACATAAAATTTTCTTCTTCGATTGCTAGACCGCTGCATCATCGTTACGCGAGTTGAATCCGGTGTTGGGTCTGCTTATTCTCAAAGCTCGAACTACTCAGTGATCATCACTTGTCAGAAGTGTAGAGAGTGGACGAGCCTCCTCCTTGCAGTTCCTTCCTTTCTGGGCAGCTGTTGATGAGGTGTTTGTTGGAACCGCATATCAGACATTTCTCTTGGGCGCGGCGACAATCCCTCTGAAGGCGTCCTGGCCTCTTACAATATCCACAGCAAGGGTTCTTCTGATGCTTCTGTTGACGCTTCATCTTCTTCTCCTTTCCTCGTCCAATAGGGATCCCTTTATGATAGGAGACTCCCGCTGGGGTTTGACTCACCTGTCTTCTCAGCCCTTCAGCTAATGAGTCGTTTGTTCGCTCCTGGGCTTCCTTTAAACCTTGTAGTACACTAAGGATCTCAACAGTCTGATTCTGGGGAGCGGATAAAGATGAAGAGTCGTTGGAAAACATGATCTTGAAACAACAATTTCGAGAATTATATGAGTCACACGCTAAATGAATCCAAATATGATATGGATAGGACAAGGATTCAAGAATATCAGAGATGACGAATTTTATTACAAGTGGAGAATCAACCGTATGACTTTAAGTCACCTAAACCGAATACGGTAGTGCAATTACAACCACGTAATCTTGTCAGGTCACCCGAAACCATAGCGAATGGATAGCTGAACACACGATGTGAATATGGATCAGGAGTGACAGTTTTGCCAAACTATACACGGAAAACTGCAATCCCAAACGATGCAAAACCTGGCTCTGATACCAACTAAACCATGTCACGCCCCGCTTCCCAAAATACGGAATACGAGGGGTAGACAAGGCCAGCCATGCTCCTACGGTCAAGGAAAAGTCTTGCCGTAGTCACACTTCGGCTTCTAGTTTATCATGGTAAACAGTAAACGATGCGCAGGTAATGAGAAATGCAGTAACTGAAAGATACAATAATGTAAACTGACCTGAAGTGGAACAAACGAATGAATCTCGGAATAGTAAGTCAAGAAGTCTGTGATGCACGTCTAGTTCTGATCCAGGCTAAATCTTCTCCTCACACTGAGCATGCATACTCAGGTCGTCAGAGCGACACAATAGCAATATAATATATATATAATTAAGTGACAGTTCTAACAGTGATAGTAGGTATGTGAAGCAGTAAATAAATGACATCATGAATATACATATGCAGTAATCAACGCAGCGGAACAGTAAAGCAGTATAACGATATGTCACGTATGTCAACACAGTATAAAAGTACTATAAATGCCAGTATCCCTATCAGTCTCTAAGTCTCACTGTACAGGTCGCTAAGCCTATCGTCAGTCCAATTGTGAGAGTCAACCACTCGTGAGTGTCCTCCACCCAAGGGTAGAACCCAAGGACAAGGGACCACGGGCCCAACATGTAACAAGAATATCACGGTGTATATATCACGTACCCTGTAAATCTCCATATAACTCCCTAAATATATAAGCCGGCATGGGACTCCCGAGATTCTGTTGAACTCACACTTAAACTACCCCACACCCCGTGGTCTACATCAAACGCTAACCATCACCCTAAATATTAATCGATCCGTGACAAGTCTGCGCGAGAACTGGAGGCAGGACCTCCATCAAGCACGTCCCGACTAACACCTAAGATAGATGGCAGTGTCGGATGCCTTATCTGTGACACCCATGCAAGCGCTCCCATAAGTGTCCCATACCACTTATAGTCACACGTACACGCATCCCACAGACGTCGACAATGCAATAGAACAATGAGGTCACTGATTGTGTACAAGTACGTATCACTTTCACTTAATCACGGATACACGAACACTGACGTACTTGCCACAATCATCACTAAAATCTAAAACTGGGTGAATGCACGATATCACTAGGTGATCACTACAATGATATAGGTATGATACGATGCATGAACAGTATGTAAGCATAATGAAGGTGTCATAAAAACAGTAGTCTATCACTTGCACGATTTTTCATGAAACGTACACTTATAATTTAGCGAAACGATAAACAGGTAGTAATTAGTATGTTCAGTTAGCTATCCATCTAAATTGGTTTCAAGCCATTCGGGTTCCAGGATCAATAGTTATAACCATTTCATTTTAAGCGCACGCGGCTGGAAATCCAATTTCAGAATCAGAAGTCCGTTTCGCAACGCATTTTAACCCCAGTAGGGATCAGAATTTAGCGACGCTACAGTTGGATGAATTCTAGGGTTTTCAGTAAAGTTTTCAACGCAACAAACGGATCTTCAATCGCGTCTTTACGTTAGGAGTTATAATCTGTTTAATATTAACATGTCAATTCTGATTCTGCTGGGACTGTTATGCGTCCCGATCCTTTAAATTACAGATTAAATATCAAACGGTAACGAAACAGAATAAAACCAATTGTGATGTCTATCTAACAGAGGTACCTATAATACGCAGTGGAGTTCCGCAACCTACGAGTTAAGGAAATCCTGTGGTATCCAATACGGAACAGCAAGCAACGACTGGAGTCGCTCTGGACTGCAGTCCAGAGTCGCTCTCCGATCCGAATATCATCACAGTTTAAATACAGAAATGTCATGAAACCAGTATAGGGTTAAAGTTCATTGAGTTGGCTTCGATTTGAGCCCTCGAACGCACTATTCTATTATGTATATGATTTATGGTGAATTTAACGGTTTTCAAGTGCAACAGAATTACAGTTTTACGGTTAAACTTGGGGGCCGTTGTTTTAGTCGTAAATGATCAAATTATCCAATGAAATTCACACACTATGTTCACAGCCATACGGGCCAAGCAAAACTATTTAGTTCCGCTAAATTTGATAATGTTTTCCTAAGAGAACAAGTATCGAACAGATACAGCACGTAAAAGTTTTAAACTTGTAACTTTATAATCCATGTATTTAACGATTGTAACTTAGGCAAATAGCATGTAAGCAAGTAGAATACTTGCCTGGAGGCGTCTACGTGATGCACGGCAGCGATGCGGTCTATTGTAATGGCCAGACGCGATCACGACAAAGCTTGGCCTTGGTTCGAGCTTCGCTTGACGGCAATGACGGCGACTGGAATTGCGGCGTTGGTTGGCCGGAGCAGGGGAGGTGACGGTGCTGTGCGTCTGATGGCTAGAGGTTGCAGAGAGAGAAGGATTTGGAGAAAGTGAGAGTGTGACAGAGAGAGAGAAATAGAGAGTGAGAGAGACAGTGAGAGGGAGGGGAAGACAGAGGGAGAGAGATAGAGTGAGAGAGTGAGGGACAGAGAGAACGAGGGAGAGAGAGAGAGAACTGGGAAAGAGAGAGAGAGGGAAGAGAGCTGAGAGAGAGAGAGAGAGGCAGAGTTAAAGAGAGAAAGAGAGAGATAGAGAGAGAGAGAGAAAGAGAGAGATAGAGAGAGAGACAGAAGAAGAGAGAGAGAGGCAGTTAGAGAGAACGACGACGACGACGACGACGACGATGATGATGATGCGGCCGACGAGGTGTAGGTACGTCGACGAGGAGACGAGGAGCTCGCCGGCGTGAGGTGCAGGCGGCCGAGATGGGCGCAGGGATGGTCGGCCGGGGGTGAACCCAAGGGCAGCGACGGCGACGAGAGGTAAGGGATGGACTTTGAGGAGGAGTTCGGTGGTTGGTGGTGGCGACTGCGAAGCTATGGCGATGGAGGGAGGTGGCCGGAGGTGACGGCGGCGACGTGTACGTGAGGTTGGGACTGGGCAAATGGAGGAGATGGGAAGCTCGGGGTGCTGTGGTTTTGGGTTGAGGAGGAAGGAGATGAGGGAGGTGGGTGATAGGTCGTGGTCGTTGCCGTCAGGGCGAGGGGCGAGCGATCTTGGGCGTGGTTTCGAGAGGGGTGGAAGCAGAGGTAGAGAGGGGGGACGAGAGGGAAAAGAAAGAGAAGGAGAACGTGGAGGCGAGAGAAGGGAGAGAGGAGGGGTAGTGGGGACGGGGTCGCGCATCGTGGGCGTAACGGTAGCGCGAGCGAGGGCGACGGCGGAGGCGAGAGACGCGGTCGCGAGCGGGAGTGAAGGAAAGGAGCCGTTGGGATTTTGAAGGAGATGCACAGGAGTCGGGTCGGGTTGGGTTTATGCGAGTGAGGGAAGGTAGGCTGCGCTGAAGGAGAAGGCCGGGCCAAGAAAATAAAGAAAAAGAAAAGAATTAATTGGAGAAGGAAGTGGGCTGGGCTGCTGGGCTCGAAATACAATAAAAGAATTAAAAGGAAAATGGGAACGGCCTGAGATTTAATATAAGGAAAAAATAAGGAGTGGGCTAACAAAAATTTAAAGGAAATGGAAAAAGTTGGGCCGGGGTAAATTTAGTTAGGTTTTAGGATTTGGGTTTTATATTTAAAATTTTGATATTTAACTTGGCTAAGGAAATAATCAAAAACGAAATGAAGTTCTAGACCGGAATCGATGTTTATGTAAATGGGAAAAGAACATAAGGGATTGGAATTAGGGTTAGAGAAAAATAGCGGGGGAAAGGGTTGGAAGTTTAGGGTTTAAAGAAGGTTTCTCTAAATAATTGAAGGATTAAAATATAACAAATTTATTATTTACAGAGAAATACAGATTTAGGTGTATAAAAAGATCCGGGTATTACATAAGGTCTCCGCTTTAGAACGAAGTATGGATGCTTTTGTTAAGCTATCCACACTGTCACGCCCTGCTTCCCAGTGTAAGGAAATGGTGACGTGACGGGCCGCAACGTATTTATTAAGAAATAAATACGTTAAGCGTAATTAAGCAATATATGTAAAATGAAAAGAGATATAAAATAAACAAACATAAACTTTTATTTACATTCACTTTACATACAAATGTTTTTGAAAAGGGAAAAAAACAATGATATAAGCAATGTCTAAATAGTGGCATACAAACTGAAGTAAATACAAGAAGAGCTAGAAGTTCGGCTGGGCAGTGAGTTGGTCCAAGTCCTCCTGGCTAGGCTCGATCTCCTGAGAGTCCGGTCCTTCTGACGAACATTTCAAAAAAAGAAATAGACATGATTTTCGTCAGCGAACTAGTGCTCGGTAAGTCCCAAAAGAAGGAATGGAATATAACAAGTAATGTGAAATGAAACTGGTAAGTTGTATAGGTATATGCTTGTTATTCTAACGTAGTTATTTTTAGCTTGGTTCAGAAGGTATTTGTGTATACGAGAGAAGTCCATCTTACCTCATGGACTATGGTAACATGCAGTACAACGTCCCGTCAAAACCTACAGGACAACAGCATGAGAGTTCATGTAGGTGTCTTTTAAGTGACCATCTCATGCTACGTTAATACGTTCTGTACTAATCTGCCCCGTTATCCCCGTATGATATATTGTATAGAGTTATATTTACAAGTCTTGTCGAAACCATGGATACAAGTTGTTCAAGTAGTCAGGTTTAGGATGCAATCGTGTATTCAAGAAGTTATGTCAAGTTATAACCATAGTTCGGTCAAGTCAAGTCAAGTATTCATGTTTGGTATTGGTGTTTGATTTCAAGTATTCAGGTTCAAATTCAAGTATTCATGTTAGAATTTGGATTCATGTTTGAATTGGACTCTGATTTGAGTTTGGATTCAGATTTGAGTTAGACTCAGACTTGAGTCAGACACTTGTAACTGATTTAGATTTTGAATTAGGTTCGAGAGTTATCGGTAACTACTGTACATGGACGGCAGGATTTGTATCTTTTTCCAAGACAATTGCCATTGATAACTCCGTTAAGTTTTCTATCTTAAATAGGCAAACACTCACTTTCTCCGGCTCTCTGGGGCTCAAGAGAATTGATCCCACTTAAACCTATATTTACTAAAATTCTTAAATATTGTTTTATATAACTCGAGGGGGATTTTATGAAAAATGTTTTTAATAAAATTTTAAAATAAACCTTGAGTATTTATTTATATTATTTAGGGTTTTCCTGGATATGAATTTTAAGGATTTGAGATATTTTAGTGGTAATTGCTTAGCTTGGAAAGTTCATGGTATTTTATTATAAAACTTGTTTTTTGTTGGTATCTTGATGGTATTTTGGTGAAACTTATAATTCTTTTATTTAAAAAAAATGTAAGTTTATTATATTTTGAAAATATATGGATTTTTAATTTTTATATAATTATTAAAAATTAATTTTATTTAATTAAAAAATTTGTTTTTCTTAAAAACCGTATTTAAAACCATTTGAGACCGAATGCTCCGTGAGGAGGTCTGCATCTCGCTCTACTAGCCCAAGAAAGTGCGATAATCCGCACTATCCAATATCGAGTTCCCTAAAAAGGGTTGTAGATGCATAATCGCAAAGGAAATAAGAATACTGTTTTAAAAGAAAACCGTTTTTAAAGTGAGTGGTATTTTAATGTAATATTTTCTTCGTAACCAAAATTCACACAAAGACATCGTGCTATGGAACAAGAGTGTATGTGAAGGGTAGGTCGTTACCCCGTGAAGTTCCTAAGGTATGTTTAAGCGATACTAAAAGAGGTAATATTTAAAGTTTATGGTATTTTAATGAAAAATACTTAAGTTAAAATTATTTTGTATGGAATTCTAGGTTAAAATTTATTCTAAATATTTATAATTAAGATTATAATTATAGTGTAAAATTTGGATGATCAATATGTAAGAACAAGAGGAGTTTTTAGGGTTTAGCAAATAGATATTGGTATTAACTCCACTTACCGATAATCGTTTTAAAATGGATTTTGAAAGAAGAGAAACGAAGATTGGAAGGGACTTACAAATTAGGAGGCTTAAAGAAAGGTATAAGAAGAGAGGGTTGTCATCGTGGTGTTGCGGGAGCGCCAGAATAGGTTCGATCCTTCGCGGGAAGTTGACCACTTGCTAACCCCTCTTTACTCCACTTGTACTTAGAGAATTTTTGAGAGTTTTGGCTAGAAATTTCAGAATGATATTGAGCCAAAGTATGGGGTGGTATTTATAGTGTAGATTTAGGGTTCTGGAATTAAAAATATGAATTAAAATGCATTAAAATTTGGTTTAAAAGTGAATTGAAAGGTCTCTGTTTGATTGCAAGGCAATCAAACAGTACAGGGATGTTAGGGGTGGGTGAAAGGGTTTGTGCGCAAAGCACGGGGCATTTTGGAGCTTATCCAACCGTCGAGGCCGGTCATATCCCTGCAATCAAACAGTGCAGGAATGTTAGGGGTAGGTGAAAGGGTTTGTGTGCAAAGCACAGGGCATTCTGGAGCTCATCCAACCGTCGAAGCCGGTCATATCATGCATTCCGCCGGTCGATTGTTGCCATCTGGCTTTGGGATTCGTGCCACGAGATTAAAATAAGGTTTCCTCCATTTTATGCCTGTTTGATTTTTCTGACTTTTCATTTTTCTGTGTATTGTACGTGTAAACTTTTGGGTTTCCAAGAAGTTAAAGAGAAAAATCAGAAAAATAATATGTCTGATAGGGATCAAACACAGGGGCTACATCATAGCAGTGCAAGACTTTACCAGTGAGCTACAAGTTGTTTCTTGCTGTTATTTAACAAAATTAACTTATAACTCAATTTCAGACCGTATAACTCATTTTCTGTACATTAAACTGGAAAATTTCCGTACAGTAAATTCAGAGTCGTTACACACAAAATCCACCGCAAATATCCAATCTTCGATTCAGTCACTTGTGCAACACACATGTTCTCATGGACAGAGTATAAAATCCATCAAGACTCAGATTGCACTGCTGAACGTGGCGATGGGAGAATGAGAGAAAGGAAAGCTCCCATATCAACTTTTACCAAATCTTGATCACCCACATAATGTGCATATTTGTTCTTGAATAACAGAATCATAATGTGAGTGATGATATTACGTTGAGATCGGGACGACTGCTGAATAGCCACGTTGGAGCTCCAAACGACGACGACGATACCCCGGCTTCTTCTTCTTCTATTCCACTTTCTTTTTCTGAACCCGTGTTTATAATTCACCGAGTTCTTCTCACAAATCCGCTGCTTCGAATGGACCCACAACTCACTCAACTCAAACTCTAGTTTTGGGTTCCATTTCTTCTCTGCAACCTTCCACACGGGTGTTGGACTCATCTAATTTAAACAAAGCTCATTTTTCAAACCGGTTGAGATCCAATAAACAAGGCCACAGATGGAGAAGGTTATTGAGCTGTTCAAACAAGTTAATATTAACATCTCTCTTTTAGATGTGATCCAACAAGTCCTTTCATACGCGAAAATTCTAAAGTACTTGTGCACTAAGAAGAGAAAATCTCAAGTACCGAAGAAGGTTTTCTTGGCTACTAATGTGAGCGATGTTCTTACCCTTGATTTACCGAAAAAACGGAAGAACCCTGGTTGTCCTACAATCTCAATTACCATCGGGGATAAGAATATCAACCACGCTCTACTAGATCTCGGTGCCAGTGTTAACTTGCTTCCATATTCAGTATACGAGCAACTTGGTGTAGGAAAATTGAAACCCACGCACTGTACGCTGCAAATGGCCGACCGATCCATCACCCATCCTAAGGGTAAGTTAGAGAATGTGTTGATTAAAGTCGGGGACTGAAAGTCGACCTTAGCACCACTATGAGATTCTAGAGGCCTCAAGCATGCCAATTTTTAGTTTTTATGAGGTGCTAAGTTAGACTAATAAGATCTTTACTAGATTATTAGGGTTTGCCTTTGTGATGTGATGAGCTAAAGAGAAGAAAAGAGCATACAACCTTTGTAGTTTGAGACCTTCTCTTCAATAGCTCCGGATTGTGGTCCACGCGACTCCACTAGGCTCCTCTTCGAGTTGAACGAACCTCCTTTGTGATCTTCGTGCCAAAGACGATCCACCCGAAATCCACAAGCTCAAGCTAACCCTTCACTAATCTCATTAGTGAAGACAACACTCTACATCAAATTGCTAATATAATGTGTGATGGTGAAGTAGGGGTTTAATTTGCTCACTAGGGTTTTCACAAGTTCAATGATTCATATCATATGTGAGGGTTTGAATTTGAAAGTGAGGTGAAGAAAATTGTAGAGAGCAAGAGGAAGTAAGAGCTCAAGAGAAATGGCTAAGGCATGAAGGATGAAAATGATGAGAGTAAACTCAAATGGCTCTCTCTCTCCTCACTCATTTAAGCATGGAATAAAATTGCAATTCTAAATTGCAACCATGCTTGAATAGTGAGTCAAGACTAATATACAAATAATAAAACCCATGCTTTGCCCATTCCACAAATATCTCCACAATTTATATCTCATTTTTCTATTTTCTCAAAATAGAAAAACATGCCATGCTTCATATAATATATATATATAAAGCAATTAGTGAGCTAATGACATTAGTTAAGATATAATTATATCACATATAATATATATCACATTATTAAATAAACGCTTGATCTAATAATCCGGTTGTATCACATATAACCGACTAATATCATTAATCTGAATATCACATTATCAAACCAACACTTGATTCGATAATCCGGTTATATCACATATAACCTGACCGACATCAGATAACTGCCAGATTACAATACGGTATCACATACACGTATTTAATCAGGCCCGTGCACATATCACGTATGTGCCCTACTTCGTTTCTCTCGAACCAGGAAACTTCTGTGTGGGACTCTAAAGACTCGTCAATACGCCAATAGTAGGTGATGATCACATTAATCACCTACAAGCCGTCAGCAGTACTAGCTGGACGTAACGGCTACCCGGTATTGAGCGATATGAAGATCAACAAGCAAGCTCATCCATACTCTCCATGAAGCCTATCAGTAACACTACCGTACAGTCTGGTCTCTTCGTCTGATATATCGCATATCATGTCTTGGGGTGGCCTATAACTGTTTGAGAAATTACTGATAATTCTTATCAGTAAATCTCAGCAGCAGCCCTGGCTAGGGACTTCCAGTTATAGCCAATCGAGTATAGCGCAACATCAACCCCCAATAACGGGAGAGACGAAACCCCTCCTATCGCTCATTGCCTCCATGTGACTCGGGACTGTACCCAAAATCCACCAGTTTGCACGACTCCTTTGAGCCGTGGTAGAGAGGAAATCAAAGCACGGTGGGAGCCACACAAGACTCTATGATGATCTCGGGTCTACAGACTAACATGTACCAGTGTCACCAGAGGATTGCTATCTGACGATAGGTATACTACCACATAGGAGTCCTCGATGAGTCCTGTTCGGTATACCCATTCTCTAATGAGCACCTGTGTACAATCTTTGATGTTACACACCAATGGCCGTGAGATCAACCATCGCCCTCTAAGGGACAAGAAACGTACACACTAGTCTACACTGGAATATGCCCTGGTCTCGATATTCCCATGACTAGGAACTGATTAAAGGATGTACTTGTGGACCACCCTGGCCCCACTAGTATGATCTCATCATAATCCTGGTAGTCAAGTACATATCCTAAGGGCTTTATCAACATGTGAGAGAAAGACAGTAAAGAATACCAGTCAACATGTTAAGATAAAGAGTAACCAGATAGCATACTATCATGTCGAGTAAGAAAGTCCTATATATATATGTGTCCAAGCATCCACTATAATATACATCACTTGTACAATAATGACCTCTAAGGCATACATATTCCTAACAATCTCCCACTAGCACTAAGGCCATGTGTTGTGCTATCTCATACCCAACATCCCAAAAAGTCTCTCAAACTGTATCTGGGGGAGGGCCTTCGTGAGTGGATCCGCTATATTATCCTTCGTGTCAACTCTCCTGACCTCGATCTCCCGGCGATCTACTATCTCCCTGATCAGGTAATACCGCCCCGGAATATGTATGGATATCTTATAGGACCTAGGTTCCATGGCCAAACCCTCAGCTCCATTGTTATCACAATAAACATGTATTGGATGCTCAATGGATGGAACCACACCAAGCTCAGCAATGAACTTCTTCATCCAAACAGCTTCTTTGGCAGTATCATTGGAAGCGATGTATTCAGCCTCCATCGTCGAGTCTGCTACGGTGTCTTGCTTGGAACTCTTCCAATACACCGCCCCTCCTTTGAGGGTAAAGACAAAACCCGAGATCGACTTACTGTCATCCTTATCACTCTGGAAGCTCGAATCGGTAAAAGATTCCACCTGGAGTTCACCGTTACCATACACCAAGAACATTTCTTTAGTCCTTCTCAAGTACTTAAGAATGTTCTTCACAGCTGTCCAGTGGTTTTCCCCAGGATCTGATTGATACCTTCTCACTACACCTAGTGAGTAAGCTACATCCGGTCTGGTACATAATATCACATACATGATAGAGCCTACTACCGAAGCATAGGGTATCTCTTGCATGTGAGCCCTCTCCAAATCAGTCTTGGGAGACATCTCTTTGGAGAGAGTGATTCCTGAACAAGCGGGTACATTACCTCGCTTGGAATTTTCCATACTAAACCTCTTTAGTATGGTGTCTATGTACCTGGATTGCGACAATCCCAATATCCGTTTAGATTTATCTTTATAGATCTTTATCCCCAGAATGTAGGAGGCATCACCAAGATCTTTCATGGAGAACTTGAGTGATAAGAAGAGCTTGACCGAGTGTAGCATAGGAACATCGTTTCTTATCAAGAGTATGTCATCCATATACAATACGAGGAAGACCACCTTACTCTCTACAGCCTTCTTTTATATACAAGGTGCCTTCTTATATATACAAGGTTCATCTACATTTTTGATGAAGTCAAACTCTTTGATAGCTTCATCAAAATAGATATTCCAACTCCGCGATGCCTGCTTTAATCCGTAGATGGATTTAAGCAACTTGCACACCTTTCCGCTGCTCCCACTGTCTACGAAGTCCTCTGGCTGTGTCATGTACACGCTCTCTTCTAAATCACCATTTAGAAAAGCGATCTTGACGTCCATCTGCCAGATTTCGTAGTCATGGTATGCAACAATGGCAAGTAGGATCTTGATGGACTTAAGCATAGCAACAGGAGAAAATGTTTCATCATAGTCGACGCCAGGTCGTTGATAAAAACCTTTTGCTATAAGTCTAGCTTTGAAAGTCTCAATTTTTCCATCTACACCTATCTTCTTTTTGAAGATCCACTTGCTCCCAATGGGTTTTACCCCTTCGGGAGCAACTTCCAAAGTCCATACTTGGTTGGTGTACATGTATTCCATCTCGGATCACATAGCATCTAGCCATTTCATAGAGTCTCCACTCGTGATGGCCTGCTCGAAACTAGTCGGCTCATCATCTTCCATGATGCAATCCTCGCTCCCACCGTTTATGAGAAAACCATAGTATCTCTCAGGTGGATGAGGAACCCTACTAGATCTGCAGAGTGGCCAGGGTTCGTTGGGTACTATTGGATCCT
This sequence comes from Agapanthus africanus, assembly GCA_030015575.1. Classification (NCBI taxonomy): domain Eukaryota; kingdom Viridiplantae; phylum Streptophyta; class Magnoliopsida; order Asparagales; family Amaryllidaceae; genus Agapanthus; species Agapanthus africanus. The sequence goes on along the minus strand of CM057338.1, from coordinate 179,037,342 downwards.
CTGGTTTCACTAAATCGTCGGTTGTAGTTTGTGTTGCTGGAACTTCTTCCAGTTCTACCTCATCACCACTAATTTCTTTCATAAGAAAACCCTTTTCTAAAAAGGTGGCATGTCGAGAAACAAACACCTTTTGTTTCTCGGAGTGGTAGAAGACATACCCTCACAAATGTTTGGGATATCCTATAAATTTGCACAGAACCGGCCTTGCCTCAAGCTTGTCCGGATTTTGTGTTTTCACATAGGCTGGACAACCCCATATCTTAACATAATTAAGGTATGTTCTCTTTCCTTTCCATATCTCATATGGAGTGGTAAGCACAGATTTGGTGGGAATCATATTCAATAGGTCTGCAGCTGTTTCAAGAGCATATCCCCAAAAAGAAATAGGCAACTCAGCAGTACTCATCATAGAGCGCACCATATCTAATAGGGTGCGATTCCTCCGCTCCGATACACTGTTGTGCTGTGGCGTATACGGATAAGTAAGCTGAGAGAGAATCCCATTTTCTTTTAGATAATCACAGAATTCCCCGCTCAAGTATTCTCCTCCCCGATTAGATCGTAGGATTTTAATACTTTTGCCCGTCTTGTTTTCCACTTCGCACTTATATTCCTTGAATTTCTCAAAAGTTTCAGACTTGTGTTTCAACAAGAACACATGTCCGAACCTTGAAAAATTATCGGTGAATGTAATAAAGTACGAGAAACCATTTCTGGCATGTGTAGACATAGGACCGCATACATCACTATGTATCAGTCCCAAGAGTTCTGTAGCTCTTTCTCCGGGTCCAGTAAACGGAGTTTTGGTCATCTTGCCTTTGAGACATGACTGGCAAGTTTCATAAGATGAAAATTCGAAGGATTCAAATATCCATCTTTATGCCACTTAGCCAGTCTTGTCATATTGATATGAGCTAGTCTACAGTGCCACAAGAAGGTTTCGTTCATTTTTGAACTTTTCCTCTTATTTGTGTTCTGTATGTTAAGAGCTATATTTTGATTAAGAACGTATATACCGTTACATAATGTACCAGATCCAATCAACACTTGATTCTGGAAAATGTTCGTAACATTATCCTCTAATGTGAGATTATATCCTTCTTTAGCTAGCAAAGAAACCGATATAATGTTGTACATCATCTTTGGTACGTAGTAACAGTCGTTCAGAATCAATGTATTATCAGTTGGTAATACAAGATGATAATCGCCAACTGCCTTAGCTGCAACAATTGTACCATTCCCTACTGTTAGGAATTTATCACCATTTCCTAGTTCTATACCTTTCTTTAACCCATGTAACAAATTACATATGCGGGATCCTGATCCGGTATCTAATACCCAGGACGTAGAACAAACTGAGAAACAGTTCTCGGTAATGAACACACCCGAAGAAGATGCATCAACATGCCGTTTCTTCATACGGGTGGCACAGGAATCCTGATATTCCCCTATCCCTTACTCAGACTTATGACACTCATAAGATGGAGCGGGACCAACGTTCCCTAGCCCTGTATAAAAGGAGGGTTTAGTCAATACATCCATATTATTATCTTGATTAAGGCGTGACATTGGTTGCTACCTGGAGAGAGAGAGAGAAGGAAACGCGTTAACATGTGCTCTTTGCAAGATTAGATTGGTTATTATCTTATCTAATCAGGATGGCTCCCACTGTTTTTATCAAATCTTTCTTCAAACCCTAAAAGGTAAGATTAGCCGGGATTAATTACACCCTACAGGTTTGCCAATCGTTCGGCCAAGCAGGTATCAGTACTCTGAGGGAGGTTCCCCGTGCTTTCGCACGGAACAAATTAAAATAAACCTCGTTTCTTTAGAGGCATAACCTCATTGACACCTTTCTAGATACCTACTGGATTAGCTAATTGTAAAGTGCAAAATTCTCCCATGAGTAACTCTTACTCGCAGTGGGTATCGGGATCCAACTATCACATAGAAGGTATGCAATCTCATTGCAAATTTCAACACCCGATAATGGTTTTTACCCCTAGCATCCCATGACCTTGACGCAGGCCAAACAACCCATAGGGCGCTAGTCAAGTTTAACCCGTTCATTTCTTGATCGAATTAAAACCACCTGTATGACCCTTGATGCAGGCCAAACAACGCCGTATGACTACCCTAATCCAATCGCATCACATGCTGCAGATAAGCACTAATTCAGCTACCGCACACTACGCCTTGACGCAGGCCAAGCAACCGTAGCACGAATACTAAAATAGTGTTTATCTGAAATGACGGAGGGCTACGCAGGTTTTTAAGAAAACCATGAGCGTAATGAACATGATATCGTTGTAGAATCTAGTGATTTAGAAAAGGAGTGTTTTTTAGGCTTTTGCTAGTTTTGCTAAAGAGGCACTCCCGTTGAAGAGATCTCGGCTCTTTCCTTATCGAATGAGATTCTGGATATTCATGAATGCCACTATGCAAAGTAAGAACTAGAGAAGCAGTCAAAAGACAAAACCGAGTGGGTTATAGCATTTGCTAGTTTCGCTAAAGAGGTCACTCCCGGTGAAGGGATCTCGTCTCTTTCCTCATCGAATGAGGTGCTAGATATTCATCAAGGAATACCACTATGCAAAGCAAAAACTAGAGCTACCCTTTTTGAAAATTTGATTTTACAACATCTTTTTGTTTCTTTCTTTTCATTAATCTCATTAATGAAGTCCCATCAATTAATATTTCCTAAATATCACAGAAAAATGAAACGAAAATAAAACATACGCTTATGCCATCCGCATTCGCCACGGGGCCCCGTCATGCACTGTTAGGTTACTTAACTACCGGCAGAGCGGGGGATGGACTAGCGCGAGTGTAAAACATAAGCAACGTTTATTATATATCATATATATAATATTACATTCATCTCACACAGTTATATGATCAACATCACAGAAACAAGTAGCAGAAGCAACATATGAAACATTGGATATACTAGGATGTCCGTGTTTTAAATTTAACCAGTAATGTAAAACACGGATTCCACAGTTGTGATGAATAGCCAAACCCATATTCTTAGACCCCTACGAGAGCGGCAAGTAACCCTGCCAATTCTAGAGTTAGGAGACCCGGTCTTAACTTCTTGAGATGGTCTCCCACTGGACTCTAGAACCCGGTTACTTGTTCTCCCCGTCTTGGGTCTATCGTAATGCGGAAAAGTAAATAATATATAATAGTGGTGACATCATCCTCAATCCGGAAGTGCCTCAATAAAGAATATTATATACAGATTTTACATGAATGAAAATAAAAACCCTCATCTCACATAAAACCCCCCGGCTATTCTTTCACGACGATCCAATAAATCATATCAACAGCAACACATGATATCATATATCATCAATGTAAGCAAATATGCGTATCTCTAAAACTTTTTGAATATAGCAATGAGATTGGGATACCCCACATATTACACTTACGGCCGCAGAAAAAGAAACAGAAAACTACAATAATTAGAATCCGCAATTTCCTTAGACATCATAAACCCGGAATATCTCATATTCCGGATTTCATGCCTAACTTATAAAACTTGTATTTTAGTCTCAAATTGAAAACTCTTTTAATTTGGTTGTCAGATAATTCAATACGATTCCCGACTTAGTGATCGCGTACACTACGCAATTGCGACGGAGTTTTGATCCGAATCAAAACTTCATGGCAATTGATCAATTGCGACTAAATGGCTAGGTTTACAATATACTAACTAGTTTTCATAAAACTAATTAATCCGGATTCTAATAATTGTATCACACATCACAAAACTTGTAAAGTAACCGCGACATTAGAATTTCGCATGCAATTAGCAAACTTAACCAATTTTTCCAAGACATGAAAAATCTAGTGAGCTAAAGTTCCAAAACCGATCGTTTTAAGCCAATCCGGGAGTCGAAACGAACTAGAAACCCGCCCGAATCTTCGCAGGGGTGAAGATCCTAAAATTAACTATCGAATGAGGGGTCTAGAGGGGGTACCCCACCTCGAGGCCACCATGAGGTGGCCAGGGGGTGAGGCAGACCCGAAACTGCCTAAGGTGGGGCAGTTTCGGATTCCCACCACCAAGACCACCTTGTGGTGGTCTTGGGGAGTGGGCCTAGCTATTCGGTCCCCCCCGGGGAGTCCCCGAGGTGCGCACGCTCCACCCCGCAGATTCTCGGTTCAAACCGTGAGCCCGCGGGGTGTGCAAACAACTCAAAATATCAGTTTTGAAACCGTTTTTATCGACAGTTTTTGCACAACAAAAGCGGCGGATTTCTAACATCGCTACAGGTTACCTTAATGTTCTAGCTTGGCTCTGATACCATGAAAGTCAGGCAGCCACCTTATCTAATGGGGTCGCCGTGGCAGCTACAGGTCCCTCAGCAGCTACATTTTACGCATGCCCCCTCGCGAGGACTACAACCCGCCGGAACACCTTCCGGTCTCGGGACACCCTGGGGGTAAGAGCCTATACTTCACCATACTGTCACACAGTGAGAACCTTCTATTGGTCGACATCCAATGCCTAGTAGCTCTGATACCATGAAAGTCGACCTTGGCACCACCATGAGGTTCTAGAGGCATCAAGCATGCCAAATTTTAATTTTTATTAGGTGCTAAGTTAGACTAATAAGATCTTTACTAGATTATTAGGGTTTGCCTTTGTGATGTGATGAGCTAAAGAGAAGAAAAGAGCATACAACCTTTGTAGTTTGAGTCCTTCTCTTCAATAACTCCGGGTTGTGGTCCACGCGACTCCACTAGGCTCCTCCTCGAGTTGAACGAACCTTCTTCGTGATCTTCGTGCCAAAGAAGATCCACCCGAAGTCCACAAGCTTAAGCTAACCCTTCACTAATCTCATTAGTGAAGAAAACACTCCACATCAAATTGCTAATCTAATGTGTGATGGTGAAGTAAGGGTTTAATTTGCTCATTAGGGTTTTCACAAGTTCAATGATTCACATCACATGTGAGGGTTTGAACTTGGAAGTGAGGTGAAGAAAATTGTAGAGAGTAAGAGGAAGCAAGAGCTCAAAATAAATGGCTAAGGCATGAAGAATGAAAATGATGAGAGTAAACTCAAATGGCTCTCTCTCCTCACTCATTCAAGTATGGAATAAAATTGCAATTCTAAATTGCAACCATGTTTGGATAGTGAGTCAAGACTAATATACAAATAATAAAACCCATGCCTTGTCCATTCCACAAATATCTCCACAATTTACACCTCATTTTTCTATTTTCTCAAAATAGAAAAACATGCCATGCTTCATATAAGATATATATATATATATATATGTATATGTATCAAATATACATTAATATATATATATATATATATATATATATATATAAAGCAATTAGTGAGCTAATGATATTAGTTAAGATATAATTATATCATATATAATATATATCACATTATTAAATCAACACTTGATCTAATAATCCGGTTATATCACATATAACCGACTAATATTATTAATCTGAATATCACATTATCAAACCAACACTTAATTTGATAATCCGGTTATATCATATATAACTTGACCGACATCAGATAACCGCCAGATTACAATACGGTATCACATACACGTATTTAATTAAGCCCATGCACATATCACGTATGTGCCCTACTTCGTTTTGTTCGAACTAGGAAACTTCTGTGTGGGACTCTAAAGACTCGTCAATACGCCAGCAATAGGTGATGATCACATCAATCACCTACAAGCCGTCAGCGGTACTAGCTGGACGTAACGGCTACCCGGGTATTGAGCGATATGAAGATCAACAAGAAAGCTCATCCAACTTTCCATGAAGCCTATCAGTAACACTACCGTACAGTCCGGTCTCTTCGTCTGATATGTTGCATATCATGTCTAGGGGTGGTAAATGTCAGGCCCCAGTAACGTAATAAGTTATGCCGATGTCTTGTCTATAACAGTTTGAGAAACTACTGATAACTCTTATCAGTAAATCTCAGCAGCAGCCCTGGTCAGGGACTTCCAGTTATAGCCAATCGAGCATAGCGCAACATCAACCCCCGATACCGGGAGAGACAAAACCCTCCTATCGCTCATTGCTTCTATGTGACTCGGGATTGTACCCAAAATTCACCTGTTTGCACGATTCTTTTGAGCCATGGTAGGGAGGAAATCAAAGCACCATGGGAGCCACACAAGGCTCTATGACGATCTCGGGTCTACAGACTAACCTGTACAGTATCACCAGAGGACTGCTATCTGACGATAGGTATACTACCACATAGGAATCCTCGGCGAGTCTTGTTCGGTGTACCCATTCTCCAATGAGCACATGTGTACAATTTTTGATGTCACACACTAATGGTTGTGGGATCAACAATCGCCCTCTAAGGGACAAGAAACGTACACACTAGTCTACACTGGAATATCAATGCCCTGGTCTCGATATTCCCACGACTAGGAACTGATTAAAGGATGTACTTGTGGACCACCGTGACCCTACTAGTATGATCTCATTATTAGTTATGTATATGCCCCAGAGGCCATTATTGTACATATGATGTATATTATAGTGGATACTTGGATATATATAGAGAGGACTTTCTTACTCGACATGATACTATGCTATATGGTTGCTCTTTATCTAAGCATGTAGATTTGTATTGTAATACTGTTTTGCTCTCACATGTTGATAAAGACCTTAGGATGTGTACTTGACTACTAGGACTATGATGGAGATCATACTAGTAGGGCCAGGGTAGTCCACAAGTACATCCTATAATTGTTCCTAGTCGAGAGTATATCGAGACAGGATATCGATACTCACATCCATTGATGGGCGATAGATGATCCCACATCCATTGGTGTTTGACATCAAAGATGGTATACGGCTGCTCAGTGGAGACTGGGTACACTGAACGGACTCGCCAAGAACTCCTAGTTGGTATTATACCTATCGTCAGATAGCAGTTCTTTGGTGACACTGGTACAAGTTAGTCTGTAGACCCGAGATCGTCATAGAGTCTTATGTGATTCTCACTGTGCTTTTATTTCCACCTTACCATGTTCAAGAGAACGTTGAAAACAGTGGCTTTTGGGTACAGTCCCGAATCACATGGAGGCAATGAGCGATAGGAAGGGTTTCGTCTCTCCCGATATTGGGGTTGATGTTGCTCTGTGCTTGATTAGCTATAACAGGAAGTCCTGGCCAGGGCTGATATGGAGATCTACTGGTAAGTGTTATCAGTAGTTTCTCGACGAGCCTCATATCGGCACGACTTATCGGTTACTGGGGTCTGACGTTTACCACCCCTGGACTGGATATACGACATATCAGAAGAAGAGACCGGATTTTACGGCAGTGTTACTGACAGGCTTGACAGGAGTAAGAGCGGGCTTGCTTGTTGATCTTCTGATTGCTCAATACCTGGGTGGCCGTTACGTTTAGCCGACCGCTGACGGCTTGTGGGTGACTGATATGATCACCACCTATTGCCGGAGTATTGACGAGTCTTTAAAGTCCTACACAGAGGTTTCCTGGCTTAGGCGAAATGGAGTAGGAGCACATATATGATATGTACGGGATCGAGATTAATACGTGCATGTGATACCGTATTCTATTCTCGCGATATGTGATATCGGCCGGTTATATATGATATAACCGAATTATCGGATCAAGTGTTGATTCGATAAAATGATACATATTATATTAGTCGGTTATATGTGATATAGCCGGATTATTAAATCAAGTGTTGATTTAATAATTTAATGTATAATTATATATTTGATATATTAAATTATATTAACTAATATATGCCCACTCAAGTGTTTATTTTTCTCACTTATTATACATTTAACATATATGTGATATATGTTTATTATATAGTTTTCTTTTGTTTACAAATTATATATGTGATATATAATATTGTGACATGCTAGGTTTACATGCAACTTGGGTGTACGAGAATCATACCATGCTATATGATAATGGTTAGGTTTTTATTTATATTAAGTAATTCAAATAAACTTAGAATTAGTCATGGTTAAGCTTGGATGAATCTTGTAGAACCATTGACTAAGTCCACTTTTTTGTTTTACCTAAAATATTTATTAACCTAACCCTAATCAATTAGCCATGGTTTATTCCCTACATGGGTTAGCCATGACATATACTCACCATGGTTGCATTTCTAACCTCACTCTCATTCTCTTTTCATTCATCATCTCCTTCATCTCCTTCAAGCTTCATTCTAGGTTTTGAGGAGATAAAGAAAAATAATGAGAAATTAAATTCTAAAGTGAGCAAAACTCCTACTTCATCATCCTCTACTATACTAGCCATTTAGTTTAGGGTATTTGCTTCATAAATTCCATAATACTGAAGAGAGAGCTTGAGTTCGTGATTTCTCGACGTAGATCTTCTTCGACTTTGAATACTTCAAGCAAGCATGCATCTTTCACCTTGTGGAGCCTCTCAAGAGTTCGTGAGTTTAATGATCGCAGTGAAGGGACCGCAACTTGGAGCTATAGAAGTGAAGGAGCGGGCTACAAAGGTTGTAATTCCTACTCACTTAGATGTAAAGTTGTTTACATTTAGTTTTCGTATGATTCTCTAGTTAAAGATTCTAGCTTAGGGTTCTTTTAGCATGGCAAAATTTAAAATTGGTATGGATGATGCCACCCGAAACTTTACTGTCGTGCTTAGGAACCCTACAGTGGTATCAGAGCCAAGCTAGAGAATTAGACGGATATTGTAGGATTACGAAACCGAAACAACTCTGAAAAACCCGATTTAAAACCCTAGTTTTTGTCGAATTTTTTAAGGTGTCAAAAAATTATTTTAGCAACTGTAGAATTTTGTATGAGATGTAATATGAACATAGGGAAAAATTCAGCCCCCCTCGCCGGAATTTGGTCGGCTGCTTTGATGATAAAACTGGCCACCTCGGTTTTCCTGGGGATTTCTGGGTTGAATTTTTCAGTGTGTCCTAGTCTCTGGGTTTTGGTATTTCAGGCGTTGCTTGTTTTTGCTAAATTTGCATGTGATGTTATCTTTGTACAAAGGAAATTTGGAGTGTTTCGTATTCGTAATTCTAGGTTTGTTTCGGGTGTTTTAGACGGTGTTAAAAAGTTCGAACGGATATCAAATACCCACTTTAACCCTAGCTTGAAATTTTCCAAGAGTTGGATTTTTTTTCAAGTTAAAGGACGTTCTAAAATCATGCAAGTAATGCGGTGGATCCTCTAGAAGAACGAAACCCTAACTCGATTCTGTGACAGTAAGAACTGCCGCGAAACCCTAGGATTTGCGGTAGTTCCGCGGCGCCATAGGTGAGGCAAGAGTTGACCTTTCTACGGTTGGTCCATAGGTACTGTGGCATATTCTGTGTATTTTTAAACTACGCTCAAGTGTTGAGCTTTTTGGAAAATTTTGGTTGTTTGTTGATTCGATCGGAATGTTTAATATCGTCTAGATTTTTCTGGAATGTGATACAATATTTGGAATTCATATTGTTAGGCATGAAATCCGAGATATGTGATATTTCGGGTTTATGATGTCTAAGATGATTGTGGATTCCAAATGTTGTAGTTTGACATATTCTTTTCTGCGACCGTAAGTGTAATATGTGGTGTATCGCCATTTTCGTTGCTATATATCAACGACAATTGTGATACGCATATTTACTTACGTTGATGACATGTGATGTTATGTATTGCTGGGATATGTTATATTGGATCGTCGCGTTTTGAATAGCCAGGGGTTTTATGTGAGATGAGAGTTTTTATTTTCATTCATGTAAAATTCATTGTATGTAATATTCTTTTATTGGGGCACTTCCGGGTTGAGGATGATATTACCATTATTGTATATTATTTACTTTTCCACATTAAGATAGACCCAAGGAGGGGAGCACAAGTAACCGGATTCTAGAGTCCAGTGGGAGACCATCTCGAGGAGTCGAGTCCAGGTCTCCTAACTCTAGAATTGGTAGGGTTGCCTGCCGCTCTCGTAGGGGTCTAGGGATGTGGGTTTGGCTATTCATCGCGACCGTGGAATCCGTGTTTTATACAGGCTTAAAATAAAACATAGACCTCCTAGTATATCCAATATTTCATATGTTATCTTCTGCTGCTGATATTCTGTGATGTGATCACTTTATATGCTTGAGACGAATGCTTTATTATTATATATATGATATATAATAAACGTTGCTTATGTTTTACACCCACGCTAGTCCCGCCCCGTTATGCCGTTAGTTAAGTAACCTAACGGTGCATAACAGGACACTGTGGCGAATGCGGATGGCATAAGCGTACGTCGTATTTTGTTTCTTCTGTAATGTTTAGGAAGCATAAATGATGGGACTTTATTAATGAGATTAATGAAAGTAAAGAAACCTAAAACATGTTGTAGAATCAAATTTTCAAAAAGGGTAGCTCTAGTTTATGCTTTGCATAGCCGTATTCCTTGTAGAATATCCAGCATCTTATTCGATGAGGAAAGAGCCAAGATCCCTTCACTGGGAGTGATCTCTTTAGCGAAACTAGCAGATACTACAACTCACTTGGTTTAGTTTTTGATTGCTTCTATAGTTCTTACTTTGCATAGTGGTATTTGTGAAATATCCTGCACCTTATTCGATAAGGAAAGAGCGGAAATCCCTTCACCGGGAGTGACCTCTTTAGCGAAACTAGTAAAAGCCTAAAAAACACTCATTTTCAAAATCACTTGTTTCTACAACGATATCAAGTTCATTACGCAAAAGGTTTTCATAAAAACCTGACGTAGCTCTCCGTCATTTCAGATAAGTAATATTTAGTATTCGTGTTATGGTAGTTTGGCCTTCGTCAAGGCGTAGTGTACGGTAGCAGATTAGTACTTATCTGTAGTATGAGATGCGATTGAATTAGGGTATTCATACGGCGTTGTTTGGCCTCCGTCAAGGGTCGTGCGGGTGGGTCTAATTCAATCAAGAAATAAACAGGTTGAACTTGACTAGCGCCTTATGGGTTGTTTGGCCTCCGTCAAGGTCATAGGACACTAGGGGTAAAAAGTATTATCGAGAATTTCAAGTGTTGAAATTTGCAATGAGATTACATACCTTTTATGAGATAGTTGGATCCCGATACCCACTGCGAATAAGAGTTACTCCTGTGAGAGTTTTACACATGACAATTAGCCGATCAAGTAGGTGTCTAGAAAGGTGTTAACAGGGTTACGCCCCTGGGAAAACGAGGTTTATTTTAATTAGGTCCGTGCAAAAGCACGGGGAACATCCCTCAAAGTACCAACACTAGCCTGGCTGAAAGATTGGCGAACTTGTAAGGTGTAATTAATCCCGGCTAGTCTTACATTTTAGGGTTTGAAGGAAGATTTGATAAAAACAGTGGGAGCCATCCTGATTAGATAAGATAATAACCAATCTAACTTGCAAGAGCATACGCTAAAGTGTTTTCTTCTCTCTCTCCAGGTAGCGACCATGTCAGGCCTTAATCAAGATAATAATATGGATGTATTGACCGAACCCGCTTGTTATACTGAGCAGGGGAACGCTGGTTCCGTTCTTTCTTATAATTGTTATAACATTGAGCAGGAAATAGGGGAATATCCGGATTCCCATGCCGCCCAAACGAAGAATAAGCATGTTAATGCATCTTCTTCGGGTGTGTTAGTTACCGAGAACTGTTTCTCAGTTCACTCTATGTCCTGAGTATTAGATACCGGATCAGGATCCTACATATATAATATGTTGTATGGGCTAAGGAAAGGTAGAGAACTGGGAATGGGTGATCATTCCGTAAGAGTATGGAATGTTGCAAATGTTGCATCCAAAGCAGTTGGCGAATATCACCTTGTATTACCAAATGGTAATACATTGATTCTGAACGAATGCTATTACATACCGACCCTGATATGCAATCTTATATCAGTTTCTTTATTAAGTAAAGAATGATATAATTTTGTAGTATAGGATAATGTTATGAACATCTTCCTGAATCAAAAGTTGATTGGATCAGGCTCGTTAAATAATGGCATATATGTTCTAAATGAAACCACATTTTTTAATGTACAAAACACACACAAGAGGAAGAGTTCAGAAATGAACGAATCCTTCTTGTGGCATTATAGATTAGGTCATATCAATACGACACGACTAGCTAAGTTACATAAGGATAGATATTTGAATCCGTTCGAATTTTCATCTTATGACATTTACCAGTCATGTCTCAAAGGCAAGATGACTAAAACTCCGTTTACTGGACACGAAGAAAGAGTTACGGAACTCTTGGGACTGATACATAGTGATGTATGTGGTCCCATGTCTACACACGCCAGGAATGGTTCCTCGTACTTCATTACATTCACTGACGATCTCTCAAGATACAGACATGTGTTCCTGATGAAACACAAGTCTGAAGCATTTAATAAATTCAAAGAATATAAGAACGAAGTCGAGAACCAAATGGATAAAAGTATTAAGATCCTTCGATCTGATCGAGGAGGAGCATACTTGAGCAATGAGTTCCTGGACTATTTAAAAGAGAATGGGATTCTCTCTCAGCTTACTCCTCCGTATACACCACAGCACAACGGTGTATCGGAACAGAAGAATTGCACCCTATTAGATATGGTGCGCTCTATGATGAGCACTGCTGAGTTGCCTATTTCGTTTTGGGGTTATGCGCTTGAGACAGCTGCATACCTATTGAATAGAGTTCTATCTAAATCAGTGCCTACCACTCCATATAAGATATGGAATGGGAAGATGCCATATCTTAATTTTATTCAGATATGGGGTTGTTCGGTATATGTGAAAACACAAAATCCGGACAAACTCAAGGCAAGGTCTGTTCTGTGCAAGTTTATTGGAAATCCCAAGCATTCACGAGGGTATATCTTCTACCACTCCGAGGAACAAAAGGTGTTTGTTTCTCGACATGCCACTTTTTAGAAAAGGGTTTTCTTATGAAAGAAATTGGTGGCAATGAGGTAGAACTGGAAGAAGTTCCAGCTACACAAACTGCAACAGAAGATTTGGTGGAACCAGAGAATTCAGCAGTTCCCAACGAACCTCAGCCTCTCCGCCGATCTAGTAGGGTTCCTCATCCACCTGAGAGATACTACGGTTTTCTCATTGATGGTGGGAGCGAGGATTGCATCATGAAAGATGATGACCCAACTAGCTTCGAGCAGGCCATCACGAGTGGAGAATCTGTGAAGTGGCTGGATGCAATGCGATCTGAGATGGAATCCATGTACACAAACAAAGTATGGACTTTGGAATTTGCTCCTGAAGGGATAAAACCCATTGGGAGCAAATGGATCTTTAAGAAGAAACTTGGTGTAGATGGAAAAGTTGAGACTTTCAAAGCTAGACTTGTTGCAAAAGGTTTTCGTCAACGACCAGGTATGGATTATGATGAAACCTTTTCTCCAGTGGCTATGCTTAAGTTCATACGGATCCTACTTGCCATTGCTGCATACCATGACTACGAAATCTGGCAAATGGATGTTAAGACCGCCTTTCTAAATGGTGATTTAGAAGAGAGCGTGTACATGACTCAGCTAGAGGGCTTCGTAGACAGTGGGAGTAGCGGAAAGCTGTGCAAGCTGCTTAAATCCATCTACGGGTTAAAGCAGGTATCACGGAGTTGGAACATCTGTTTTGATGTTGTAGTCAAAGAGTTTGACTTCATCAAGAACGTAGATGAACCTTATATATACAAGAAGGTGGCAGAGAGTAAGGTTGTCTTCCTTGTATTGTACGTGGATGACATACTCTTGATAGGAAATGATGTTCCTATGCTGCACTCGGCCAAGCTCTTCTTATCATAAAGATTCTCAATGAAAGATTTAGGTGATGCCTTCTACATCTTGGGAATTAAAATCTATAGAGATAGATCTAAAAGGATACTGGGATTGTCCCAATGCAGGTATATTGACACCATACTAAAGAGGTTTAGTATGGAAGAATCCAAGCGTGGGAATTTATCCACGATCTCAGGACTCACTCTCTCCAAAGAGATATATCCCAAGACTGATTTGGAGAGAGCTCGCATGCAAGGGATACACTATGCTTCGGCAGTAGGCTCTATCATATACGCGATGCTATGTACCAGACCCGATATAGAATACTCACTAAGTGTAGCGAGTAGGTATCAAGCAGATCTAGGAGAGAGTCACTGGACAGCTGTAAATAACATTCTCAAGTACTTGAGAAGGACTAAAAAGATGTTCTTGGTGTATGGTAACGGAGAACTCCGAGTGGAGTCCTTTACCGATTCGAGCTTCCAGAGTGATAAGGACGACTCTAAGTCGGTCTTGGGATTTGTCTTTACCCTCAATGGAGGGGCGGTTTGTTGAAAGAGCCCTAAATAGAAAACCGTGGCAGACTTGACGATGGAGGCTGAATACATCGCTACCAACGATGCTGCCAAACTGGCTGTCTAGATGAAGAAGTTCATAATTGAACTTGGTGTGGTTCCGACCATTGAGCATCCAATACCTTTGTATTGCGATAACAATGGAGCAGTGGCTTTGGCCAAGGAACCCAGGTCCCATCAGCGATCCAGACATATTCTGAGGCGGTATCAATTGATCCGGGAGATAGTTGATCGCCGGGAGATCGAGGTCAGGAGAGTTGACACGAAGAACAACACGGCGGATTCACTCACGAAGGCCATACCCCAAATACAATTTGAGAGACTCTTCGGGATGTTGGGCATGAGATACTACAACAACTGGCCTTAGTGCAAGTGGGAGATTGTTTGTTATGTATATGCCTTAGAGTCCATTATTGGAATATGATGTATATTATAGTGGATGCTTGGATATATATAGAGAGGACTTTCTTGCTCGACATGATAGTATGCTATCTGGTTGCTCTTTGTCTAAGCATGTAGATTTGTATTGTGATACTGTCTTGCTCTCACATGTTGATAAAGCCCTTAAGATGTGTACTTGACTACTAGGACTATGATGGAGATCATACTAGTGGGGCCAGGGTAGTCCACAAGTACATCCTATAATTGTTCCTAGTCGAGGGTGTATCGAGACAAGGCATCGATACTCCAGAGTAGACTAGCGTATACGCCTCTTGTCCCATATGATGGGCGATGGATGATCTAACATCCATTGGTGTTTGACATCAAAGATGGTATACGGCTGCTCAGTGTAGAATGGGTACACTGAACGGACTCGCCGAGAACTCCTACTTGGTATTATACCTATCGTCAGATAACAGTTCTCTTATGACACTGGTACATGTTAGTCTGTAGACCCGAGATCGTCATAGAGTCTTATGTGATTCCCACTGTGCTTTGACTTCCACCTTACCACGTTTAAGAGAATGTGCAAAACGGTGGCATTTGGGTACAGTCCTGAATCACATGGAGGCAATGAGCGATAGGAGGGGTTTCGTCTCTCCCGGTATTGGGGGTTGATGTTGCGCTGTGCTCGATTGGCTATAACAGGAAGTCCCTGGCCAGGGCTGATATGGAGATCTATTGGTAAGTGTTATCAGTAGTTTCTCGACCCATTATGTGTCTCACATCGGCACGACTTATCGGTTACTGGGGTCTGACGTTTACCACCCCTAAACTGGATATGCGACATATTAGACGAAGAGACCGGACTGTACAGTAGTGTTACTGACAGGCTTTATAGGAGTAAGAGCGGGCCTGCTTGTTGATTTTCTGATCGCTCAATACCTGGGTGGCCGTTACGTTTAGCTGACCGCTGATGGCTTATGGGTGACTGATATGATTACCACCTATTGCCGGAGTATTGACGAGTCTTTAGAGTCCTACACAGAGGTTTCCTGGTTCAGGCGAAACGGAGTAAGAGCACATATGTGATATGCCCGGGACCGAGATTAATATGTGTATGTGATACCATATTCTATTCTCGTGATATGTGATATCAGCCGGTTATATGTGATATAACCGGGTTATCGGATCAAGTGTTGATTCGATAAAATGATACATATTATATTAGTCGGTTATATGTGATATAGCCGGATTATTAAATCAAGTGTTGATTTAATAATTTAATGTATAATTATATATTTGATATATTAAATTACATTAACTAATATATGCTCACTCAAGTATTTATTTTTCTCACTTATTATACATTTAACATATATGTGATATATGTTTATTGTATAGTTTTTTTTGTTCACAAATTATATATGTGATATATAATATTGTGACATACTAGGTTATACATGAAACTTGGATGTATGAGAATCATACCATGCTATATGATAATGGTTAGGTTTTTATTTATATTAAGTAATTCAAATAAACTTGGAATTAGTCATGGTTAAGCTTGGATGAAGGTTGTAGAACCATTGACCAAGTCCACTTGTTTTGTTTTACCTAAGATATTTATTAACCTAATCCTAATCAATTAGCCATGGTTTATTCTCTACATGGATTAGCCATGACATATACTCACTATGGTTGCATTTCTAACCCCACTCTCATTCTCTTTTCATTCATCATCTCCTTCATCTCCTTCAAGCTTCATTCTAGGTTTTGAGGAGATAAAGAAAAATAGTGAAAAATTAAATTCTAAAGTGAGCAAAACTCCTACTTCATCATCCTCTACTATACTAGCCATTTAGTTTAGGGTGTTTGCTTCACTAATTCCATAATAGTGAAGAGAGAGCTTGAGTCCGTGATATCTCCACGTAGATCTTCTTCGACTTTGAAGATTTCAAGCAAGCATGCATCTTTCACCTTGTGGAGCCTCTCAAAAGTCCAGGAGTTTAATGATTGCAGCGAAGGGACCACAACTTGGAGATATAGAAGTGAAGGAGCGGACTACAAAGGTTGTAATCCTTACTCACTTAGATGTAAAGTTGTTTACATTTAGTTTTCGTATGATTCTTTAGTTAAAGATTCTAGATTAGGGTTCTTTTAGCATGGCAAAATTAAAAATTGGTATGGATGATACCACCCGAAACCTTGCTGTCGTGCTTAGGAACCCTACACTCATCATAATCCTGATAGTCAAGTACATATCCTAAGGACTTTATCAACATGTGAGAGCAAGAAAGTAAAGAATACCAGTCAATATGTTAAGATAAAGAGTAACCAGATAGCATACTATCATGTCGAACAAGAAAGTCCTCTATATATATGTCCAAACATACACTATAATATACATCACATGTACAATAATGGCCTCTAGGGCATACATATTCCTATCAGGGACTTCATATTCCCTACGGATTTCATAGTCTTAGACACACGGTCTTTGGCTAACCCCCAGAAACAAATTCCAGTAATCCTCAGTTGTCCACTTCTGGCCACCTCAAATGCTGTAATCAATTGTCGAAATGGTTCTATGAACCTATCATTCGGAAAAATAACAATTGAGCTCAACATTTTTAAGTTGGGAAATCAGCCCTCTGACTTGAGTGCTCATGTTCTGAATATCTGTTCCATCCAAAAGATCGATCCTGAAACTTGCGAGTTTAAGAAATTTCTTTTTGACCCCGATTATCTCGACACCACTAGTACGTATCTTTTTGATCATATTGCTTCTGGGACAGATCGAGAGTATGACCGTTTCACTTTTGCGGATATTCCTGACGAATCTCCTGAGTTTGAATCCTTCGCGTTTATGGATGAGTCTATTGAATCAACCGAGTTCGTCGCTTACACTCAGTTTGAGCCGCTTATGGACTCTTTTGAGTTCAAAAATTGGTCTCCTACTTTACCATCGATTGTTTCTTTACCGGTTCTCGAACACAAACCTTGTCCATCTTATCTTAAGTATGCTTACTTCGGTGAGAATGAGAAACTGCCCATAATCATCTATGCTTCTCTAGCTTTAAAGCAAGAAAAAACACTTTTTCAGTCTTCCTAACTAATCGACAATCTTTCTTCTAGACCATGTCTGACATCAAAGGGATTAATCCCTTGATTGTTGAACATCATATTAATTTGATGGATGAAGCCAAGGCAGCAAGGGACCCACAAAGATGATTGAACCCCGTCAAGAAATAGGCCGTCAAAAAAGAAATCATTAAATGTCTAGATAATGATATCATTTACCCGATATCCGATAACCAGTGGGGAAGTCCAATCCATGCTGTCCCTGAGAAGTCGGGCATTCATCACCAATGAAGCGAATGAGTTAATTCCGACTCGCATCCAAACCGGGTGGCAAGTTTGTAACGATTACCGGAAACTCAACACTGCAATGCTGAAAGATCACTTCCAGCTTCCATTTATTGACCAGATGCTCGAGCGTTTAGCTAGACATGAGTTTTACTGTTTCTTAGACGGTTACTCAGGATACAACCAAATTCTCATCTTTGAAAAAGGCTAGGAAAAAACCACTTTTACTTGTCCTTTCGGCACGTTCACATACAGACGCTTACTCTTCGGGTTATTCAATACTCTCGTTACTTTCCAACGGTGTATGATATGAATCTTTTTTGATATGGTTAAGACCTTTCTGGAAATTTTCATCGACGATTTCTCATTCTATAGAGATTCTTTCGATGAGTGTTTGAAACACCTTGACACTGTCCTTACCCGGTGTAACGAAAAGAACTTAACTTTAAACTGAGAGAAATGCCACTTTATGGTTCGTGAAGGAATTGTTTTAGGACATATTATTTTACAAAGTGGCATTGAAGTCGATAAGGCTAAAATCAACGTCATTTCAAATCTACCTGATCCCGACTGTGTTAAAGACATCTGTTTCTTTCTTGGCCATGTCGGTTTTTATAGACGGTTCATCAAAGATTTTAGCAAAGTTGCTAGGCCCTTGACTCTTTTACTGGCCAAGAACTCGACATTCTATTTCAACTCAGAACATTTTACCGCCTTCAACTCGCTGAAACAGTCACCCACTACTACTCTTGTCTTATCATCCCCCGACTGGAACTAGCCATTCGAAATTATGTGTGATACTTCTGACTTTGCCATCGGTGGTGTTTTAGGACAGCATATCGATAAGAAGCCACACGTAATTTATTATGCGAGCCGTACCCTGAATGACGCTCAACTGAACTATACGACGATTAAGAATGAATTCTTATTTGTTTTATTTTCTTTAAAAAAATTCATGCCATACCTTATCGACTCCCTAGTCGTTTGTTACACCAACCATTCAGCTCCGAGGTATCTTGCAGCTAAAAAGATGCCAAGTCTGGGTTAATACGTTGGATCCTCTTGCTATAAGAATTCAATCTTGTAATTAAAGACAAAAGTGGATGTGAAAACGTTGTCGCCGATCATCTTTCTCGGCTCCCTTCTGCGCCATCGCCTATTGTGCCAATCACCGGTTTGTTCCCTAATGAACAACTCTTGATAATATCGTGCGAATCTTGGTTTGCGGATATTGTAAATTACCTTACTACTAGACTGGTACCAAACGAATGATCAACTCAGGACAAATATCGTTTTCTTTCCCAAGTAAAACACTTTTACTAGGAAGAACCCTATCTGTTCAAGTATTGTCCTGATCGAATTGTTTGCCAATGTGTGCCCAACACTGAATTTCAGAGTGTTCTATTTTTCTGCCACGATCAAGCATGTGGTGGACATTTCGGTCCCAGAAAAACAGCGGAAAATGTCTTGCAGTGTTGCTTTCACTGGCCGACGCTATTTAAAGATTCAAATGAATATTGCAAGATCTGCTCTAGATGCCAGCTCATGGGCCGAATTTCAGGAAGAAATCATAAGCCACTCCAACCAATCTTGATTGTTGAGATTTTCAATGTCTGGGGTATTGACTTCATGGACCCATTCCTTAACTCATATGGGAACCTATACATTCTACCCGCGGTTGATTATGTCTTAAAATGCGTTGAGACCATCCCAAGCCGAAACGACAACAAGTTTGTCATTAAGTTTCTAAAAGAAAACATCTTTTCTCGGTTTGGACACCCTCGAGCTATTATCAATGATAACGGATCACACTTCTGCAATCGGTATTTCGAGGCTGTAATATGAAAGAATGGAATCAACCACAAGCTCTCTACGCCCTATCATCCCAAAACGTACGGGCAAGCCAAGGCCTCCAATCGGAAAATCAAGCAGATTCTGGAGAAGACGGTTTCCATAAACCGTAAAGATTGGTCTTCGATATTGAATGATTGCCTTTGGGTATTTCGAACTGCTTATAAGACCAATCTTGGCATGTCTCCGTATCATTTTGTCTTTGGTAAGGCTTGCCACCTCCCGGTCGAGATCGAACATAGAGCTATATGGGCGATCAAGGAACTTACCGCCGATCTTTCTCATGCTGGCAGCTTTCAGAAGCTATAGATGAACGAATTTAATAAGCTTCAGGATGAAGCATAAGATAACGCGGTTATCGTAAAGAACAAGATGAAGGTGTTTCATGATTAACACCTTGTGTGAAAAACATTCACGCCAGGACAACAAGTCCTTCTTTACGATATCGGAATGTATATTCATCCGGGTAAGTTGCAATCTCGTTGGATGGGACCTTTCTTGGTGCGGTGAGTATACCTGCACGGTGCGGTGGGTTTGGAGAATCCAAAGGACGGTTCACTATTCAAACTGAATGGACACAGATTAAAACCGTTCTTTTCCGCAGAACCATCGGAGGAGCTCCTGATATTGCAGGAGTCGGTTTATCACGATTGATTTTCCTCCGTTTACCCTTCACACTTTGGTTATCCAGCCATAAATAGTGGGAACATTGTTTTAAATTTGTGTGAAGGGTATGTATATAATGTTTTATTGTATATATATATATATGAATATTCTTGTCTGGTGAGTATTCATTTTCTTTTCACGAACATTCTTAGTTGGTGAATGTTTGGTTTTTGGGATAATTCACGACTGGTGAAAATCCCTTCAATAAAATGATCCCCTCAAAAAAAAATTGAGTGTTCATTTTGTAAATATTCATAAGGAGATGAGAAGAACACAAGTGTGTAGGAAAATATCAAGTTTGGGGGGCTTAAGTGTAAAAGTTGTAATTTTTTTATCATATGTTGACCACTTTTGACTCTCTCCTCTTTAAAACACATCCCTTCTCTCTTTTCTCTCAAACCCAACATCCCTTCTTCCCTAATTCAGTAAAACCTAGCAGCCAAAGAAAATTCCACCGGATATCTCTCCATAAGACCACCGTTCAACTGCTTAAGCCAAGCAAATTTCGCTGATCCGCTGCTGTTTCTCTACATCACCCCCTGAATTTTTCAATGGAGGTTCGATCTATTTCCTTCTTCTCTCCGGTAATTTTAGATCTGAATTTTTGCTTTTAATGGCTCCTAAATTTCAACCATAGAGGACTTTTGCCTCCATGTTTGCTCATAAGTTTTTATTTTGGTGAGGTGATCCAGAAGTGAGAGTGGAATTACTTATTATACAACCATCCGAACGCATGCACGCTTCCAGAACTCGTTGTGCGCTTTTATGAGAGCATGGAGGAGGGTTGTTTAGAAAATTATGGGCACATCCGTTTGCTTTGGGAAGATCAGGAAATTGTTGTTGATAGGGACATATTTCACGAAGTCACCTTAATCCCCTGCATTCCCGTTCATGACTAACCCCTACAATTCATGGATTATATGTCGTTGATGGGAGAAAATTGCGCTAGATAAACAAAGAAAGGGATTTTTGGAAATTCGATGTATGCGAACGTGTTGACCATGTGCCGTTGGGCACAAAATGATATTTTCGGTAGTTTGCATAACACAATCTTTTTCACACCATCCTTCCAAATTGTGCACATACTTATGATCAGAAACCCAAGTTACGACATGTGCTCAGTTTTGTTACACTCGATTAGCGCGGGCAAAGAGGTAGCCATATATTCTTGCCCGATATTAGTGACATAATTATGTCGCTATTTTCTTTCTGTGGAAGAATTCGATGCATATATGCGGATGGAAGTACCCGTTCGACCGTTAGTAGAGGGTGCATCCGCATCGTACACTAAGCTTCATATATTATGGTTGCGCACCGAGCTGACCAAAGATGTGATTGCGGAGACCTCTAGTTTAAGTTCCACCATGAGTGATGAGGAGCTGACCCCCGCCGAGCAAACACGCTTGCTGCGGTATACTAATATGGGGTTGAGAGGATGTTGGGGATGCTGACGAGTTATGATCAGCGTTTGACTTGTCTGGAGCAGGGGATGTCTACCCTATTAGCACGTGGTGATCGGGCTAGGTCAAGAGGTCATGGTGTTGGCACAAGTGATGCTGGCACTAGTGGGACTGGCACGAGTGGTGCTTACACGAATGGTACCATGTCTGGTTCTAGGAGACGTAATAGGCAGCAGTGAGGGCATTGCTGCGAGTAAGTTTGTGGGGGTTTGTTGTAAATAATTATCCATGCATTCTGCATTTGCACGTTTATTTTCTGCTTATAAATATTTTTCCTTTTTGTTGCACGTTTAAATTCTGCATCGCATCATATTTATATTTCCACATTGCATTAATATTTTTCAAAACCCATAAAAATTTGAAAATCCTTAAAACCCATAAAAATTGAAATCTTTTCTAAAAAAAAAATAAAATCTTTTTCGTCAAGTTAGCTAACGGGTAAACTTAAACTAGAATTCAATAATTTAGTAGATTAGTTAGAAATAACTAAATTTTAAGTTTAGAAATGAGAAACCCAAAAAAAACCCTTCTTGAGTTTAACCGTAATAAATATGCGTCCTTATTTAGAAATAAGTAATCTTGAGTTCAGTTCTTGAGTTAAGTTGAGATGAAGAGAAACTATTGAAAGCTTAATTGAATGATAAGTCCGAAAAATAGTTTCTATTCTTGAGTCTAAATTTAGAAAGTATATACCCTACAAACTGCATTACACACATCTTGAAATTTGGGATGGTAGAGCATACCTAAAAACACTCTTGCCCGAAAACCTAGTATGAATGAAAAAATGAAATTTGAAGCTAACCACCAAAAGAGCATTGCTGAAAATATTTATACACACACATACACGTTCTTTAAAAAAAGAAGAAAAAAGAATATATATATATATATATATATATATATATATATATATATATATATATATAGAGAGAGAGAGAGAGAGAAGAATAATAGAGGAAAGATGCCATAGGAGGGAATTTCCTCCTATGGCGTCGAAAAACCACACCGTCCATCGTGTTTTCCGACGATTGGAATGCATCATCTTCATCGTTATCATCTAAGATATAGATACACCAAATTTCATGTGATTCTACAACCTTTTCACCGTTGAACTAGTAGGTTCAAAATTAACGGTTTACTGACAATAGAGCTTTTTACATTATTAAATCAACGGTGAAAAAGTTGTAGAATCACATGAAATTTGGTGTACCCATATCTTAGATGATAACGATAAAGATAATGCATTCCGATCGTCGGAAAACACGATGGAGGATGTGTTTTTTCGACGCCATAGGAGGAAATTCCCTCTTATGGCATCCTCCTCCATTATTCTCTCTCTCTCTCTGTGTGTGTATATATATATATATATATATATATATATATATATATATAAGACCTTGAAACTGCTATTTACGCCTTAATAAACTCACACATTCGGTTTTTGGCTGATTATTGCCTCAGGAAGCGGTAGTAATCGCATGAAAGGTGTGTGAGCGAATTCGCCTATCATTAATAAAAAGTAGTATTGGGGATTAGGACAAGAGTACTATAGCTTGAATTGAATTCTTAAGTGTAGAAGTGAATTTACACACACGTAGCTATATATGATCGATATTTATAGAAGAGATAGGAATGAAGAATAAGTATTATGTTTTCCTTAAAGTTGATAAAAATTCTGGATTGGAGACTGCGGTTTAGAAGGAAAACTTAATAAAAATTGTGGTCTTTATAAACTGACAAAACGTATGGGATCTTAAGTTAAATGAATAGAAGGAGTGAAAATTATGGGTTGGTATTTTCTTGCTTAGGGTGATAGAATTTCTAACTCAGATACTACACTGAAGGATTAGAGTCGACGGCTAACTTGACAGGATTTTGTTAGTAGTATCCGCTGAAAACCCTCAGGAGACAAAACTCCTCCTCTATGGCCACCTAGGGGTTGAATGGCTTATTGCACACGCTAAGTGCAACCGTGACGCATACGAAAATGAGCTTAGGAATTTTTGAAAATAAAATTGTTTACTCGGGACAAGAAAAAGATAAGTTTGTGGGTATTTGTTCATACCAAAATACTGCATCTTGTTACCACCCACTCTTGATCACATTGCATATAGATAGATGTTTTTGATCCATATTTGCTACATAATTACAGGTTATAGGTTCTTAGTCCAGAACAATGCAAATCAAGCACAATTATGACAATTTCAAGACAACTGCCGACAAATGAATAAAAATACGGGTTTCGGTCATCCACATCCATCAGGTACCGCTTACTAATACAAAGGACAAGATTAAGCTATGGTCATTCATGTCTAAGACAAGCACAAAATATGAGGGAGGCAGCACAAGGATCAAGTGTGGTAGCGCGGAGCTCGAGGGAGATCCAAAATGGTTTAATGAAGAAAAAGTCAAATAGAGTTTTTATTTTGGACTGTTGAAAATCGGAGAATATTTTGAAAGGATTTTGCAAATGTGATTTTACCAAACAGAAGAATAAAGCAACATAAGAAATCATAAGAAAACGAAGCATCAAATCCAATAAACGACCGTGGATGCGCGAAAATTTGCTCTTTAAGGCGGCGGATCCGTGGCCTTTACATGGGATCATCTGACGAATTTTTATAGGTGTTTTGGTCATTTCATTTGGCTTCAGAATATTGCCCTAGAATTTCATTTCCTTGCCTATAAATACTGCAGTTCAGAGGCAAATATGAATGTATTACTTTCCCTAGGTTTAGTGATAAAATAGATTAATCTTCTTCTTTTTCATCTTTCCTCCATTAAAATTGTAGTGGGAGTATTTGAGTGGATGATAAATAAAAATTGAGGGTTTTTTATATTGTCTTGCCTATATTGTTAACTTAGTTTTTATTATTTGCTTGTTATTTTCTTAGTAGTCTAATTGTGTTTTATTGGTTTCCATTGCCTTATTCTTCTTTTCTCTTTTAATTTATCATTGCAGCCATGAAAACTCAAGCGTGATTCTTCCTTAGGTAAGATCACAAGTGATTAGTTGCCTTCTTCTATTTCATTCTTTTATATCTTCTCTACTTGTTTTATTTTCTTTTTTTTCATAATGAGTGAGTAGTAAGAAAAGCGAAGTTTGAGAGAAGAAAATCTCCCTTACTCTTTTTTTTGCCTAACAACTTGAGTTAAACTCCCGTCAAAGTATCCACAATCCGCTCCCTTCGGCACCCAATCCTCTATGATAATGGTGACACTCTAGTGAGACCGGTTATGGATGGGTTGACCGGAGGTTATGGCTAAGAGCCAAGAACAGATGGACAAGGACCAAAGGGAAGGGACTAAACCAAGAACTCTGTTACATTATCATGATCGACCCTTTCTAAGTTCTAAGGACACTTCGGATCATTGGATTAAGGAATTGACATCGTCAATCCGACATGTCCCCAGAACTTAGAAAGGGTTGATCGTGATAATGTAACGGATATTCCTCATCAAAATGTTGATTCAAACCCAACTACGAAAAGGATAGTGACGACGATGACAATATCCCATTAGTACGGATAAGAAAATGCATCAGAGATAAGGACCGTTAAGTCGAAGAAATGCAGACTTATATGAACATCCTCATAATGACTATTCAGGTCATGGCTACTCAAATACAAAGTCTGGCAGAAATGCCCAAGTCGTTTGTGCCCGCGGATAAAGTAAGAACAACCAGAGCAACCCTAGATTTGTCGACAAGGGATATCAGCAGTTCAAACGAATCCACCTAAAATCTCCCCAGATGATAGAATGAGCAATAGATATTCCTTCTTATAAAATAGAGAATGATCAAACATATCTTCGAAATTGTCCTAAAGAAATGGGTTACGATTACCCACTGCTAAAAGACCATAAGATGTTAACAAAATAGACCATCCGAGATACTGCGTGTACTATTGACTTGTCGATCACCCAATCAAAGAATGCTATGTCTTCAAGAACTAGGTTCAAAAGAAGTATCTAGAAGAAAATTTCATTCCAACCGATGAATTCAAGATAAAATTGTCGGGTTAAAATTTACACCTCATTGATCAAAATTCGAAGTCAAAGTCAAACCATGAACAAGTAGGCTCAAGCCAAAGCAGACAGGCCTTACTATCGAATCCAAGTCGGGCCCACGCCTGAATACAAGCCGGGCCCACACCCGAACACAAGTCCAAGCAGGTGGGCTCAAGCCCAGACTGGCCCCCATGCCAAATGAATAATCATCAAGAAATAAAGAGGTTTGATGTAATTTTCATCGCTTATGGGCTGTCAGTTCATCTGTTGATAAAATAGATGGGCAAAATGCCAATTTTGTATAAGCCACGGGGCAAAATGAAAAGATGTAAGCCTGTAAAAGCCCCCATGATGATTTGATAAAAAGAAGAACGAATCATGATTTCGCTTAAAAATAAAAAATCTAAGATTTTGAGCCGCCCTCTAGTGTGCAAGTCTTTTTTTCTCTCCTTGTAACACCCTAGTTCAGTTATACCATATTCGTTTGATTATTTTATTTATTTTGTGGCTATTGATTTTATTCGTTTTTGGGTGAGAATAGTGTTTTGATATCTGTGCTTAGTATCTGACCCGACCCGCATGCTTGAAATCCGTCTTGGTTCTTGATTATGTTTTATCCCTACTAGTCCCGAGGATCCGTGCTCACATATGTTCTGTTTACCTACATCGTATATCTGGCATCTGCATACATTTTTTAATAATACAATTATAATAAAATAATATATTTTTAAATATCTAGCATGTCCTGCATGATATCCCTTACCCTATGGTTGCAACCGTACATCGTGTTCACGTTCCGTTTAGTGAAATGGATTCGTTTGGATCGCTACGTGTATACTATGTGTATCCATTCTTGTGGGTATGATTTTTCTTTAACCGGACATCGCATTTTGGTTTTGATTGACACGTATATTATCCGTATTTTCAAACCGAAATTTTAAACCCAAGCCGGGCATACTTTGAAGTGTTTTTGCATTAGCCAGAAAACTCAAAATATATAATATAAAATTCTTTTTATATTAAATTGTTTTTATACATTTTTTTAAAATATATATATTTCCAAATATATTCTATAAATCAAATCCTAACTCTTCACATCTCTATCTGTCTCTTTCTCTCTTCTTTTTATAATATATATATTTTTTCCTATATTTTTTAAACCCTATTTATTCTAACCCAGCCCACGTCCACGTCTTCTCTCTCTCTCCCTCTTCTTCTTTCTTTGTCCCCGCCGCCTCACTCGCCATGAAACCCTACCCAAGCCTTCACCCTCGCCTGCACCTCGTCGCCGCCTCACCCTCGACATCGCTTCCTCTCATCGCTGACCTCACCTCCCTCTCTCCTCTCCCATTTCCCGAACTCATCTCCTTCCCCGACCGCAACCACCCACGACCCATCCTCGCTGCATCCTCATCGTCGACCTCTCACCATCGACACCTTCACCTTCTCCATCTTCTCTTCTTCTCCTCTCTCCTCTTCACCTCCGACGAACCCCGAGCTTGCAACTTAACCCGACCTTGCAAGAACCCTCGCCTGCACACCCTGCCTAGCTGGAACTATGACCCCTTCGGCCTCACCTCTTGCAGCCACCTTATCCCCCTCTCTCCTCTCTCCTACTCCCCATATCCCGAGCAAGAACCTTGCACACCTCACCTGACTTCAAGAATCCGCAGCCCCGCTTTACTGTGAAACCTTGCCAGAAAACCCACTACTCGTCGTCACGTCCCCCTCGCCTCGTCTCTGTCCCCAAGCACTAAACCCAGAGAGCACCCTTCTTCTCTTTCTTCTTATTTTCTTCTTCTTCTTCTCTTTCTCTTTCTTGATCTCACGTTTCCCGATGATCGTCGGAGCCATGCTCGTCGTTGATGATCCGGGCAATCCAGTAAACTTCCTTATCCAGCGTGGTCACGTTCTTGCATAGCTTGGTTCTGTTTTGTACGCATGTGTGTGCATTGCGAAGTTTACCCGACATCGGACGCAGCGTACACACCCCGTCGTGAGATCCGATCAGACAAGTATTCTTGCTTTACTTTTGGTCGATGTACATCGGCATTCCTTCACGTGTATATATATGTATATATTTTCTTCCTGCTTCTTAAAATAAAAGAGAAATGTGTTAGTATCTATTTTCTTTATATCGTATAAAAATATATATAGGCAAACTTTTATGCAGCAAGTAAGAAAAAATAGAAAGTGTGGTTTTAAAAATAAAGTTTATTTTAAATACAAATAAAAATTCGAGGTTGTTAACCCATCTCATATATATAAGTATCTAGCCTGTAATTATTTTATTTTACACATCAAGACTAACGGTAAAGGCAACATTTGTGATTTGTGCTAGCTTGTGCATCGCGTTCATGCAGACACTATTACCATATTAAAATTTCATTGAAATGTCATGATTATCCATTATGCAAGTCTACTTTATTTAAAGAAGAGATCTTTAGTTAGGATGCAGAACTACATGGCATGTTACACTACTATTTACCAGCTTCTTTTCTGTACAATTATCATACTACAAATTCCAGTCATTTCAGCATTCTTAAGTAGTGATCTAGTCCTACCATAGTAGATATGAATACGCGGGTGTTGGGGTAATTTGAGTATGCGTTCGTACAACAGGATCTCAGGAGTCCCGTGCCAGCAGCTCGTACCGGGCTATACCGGTCGGATGTTATTACAGCTCGTACCTGGCTATATCGGCCGCATGTTATTACAGTTCGTACCGGGATATATCGGTCGCTTGTTCATTACACAATTGGGCTCGTGTTTCCTAGCCCCTGGGACACTACTCTTGGGTTAGGAATACTCCTGCAGAGGTTGACGTACACACTTGAGCTTACGATAAGATAGTTTACCTTTTTAGCGACCAGTTAGGTTATGACTTGATCTCTTTACATGTTTGTTTCATGGTAGTAATGTATCTATTTATATATCTGTTTTTACTTGCGCACACGGGCTTCACTACGTTCATCTATTCATATTATCATACTATACACGCACTTTATACGTTGAGTTCTTGCTGGGATGTTCTGACATCTCTAAGATTTTCTATCTCAGGTTTAGAGACAGATTTTCAGGCTGAGCAGGATCACAGCGGCTATTAAAACTTTGACGAAAATCAGTAACCCGTAGGTTTATTTCCTTTCAGCCAGTATTTAGCATGTGCGTCTTTGTGGGACATTAGGGCTTATGTATCCTTCAGATTATGTTCTCTTTTCGAACCTACTGTATTGGGTATTTATTTGCATCATTTATCTAGTGGATCTATATTTTTAGTATTCTTTGTGGTGTCGTTGCAGCATAATTATCAGTATTATTCCTTTTGGTATTGAATTTTATTTTTGACAGGTTAAGCTAGATAGCCTTATGTGACTGTGGAAGGATCCTTACCGTAGGTAGCACGGATGGCTTTCGTTTCTTTCCATATTCCGTATTTTAGGAAGTGGGGCATGACACTCCTCCTTTCTTATTTTAAGTGCACACGTCAGGAGGCTTCGAAAAATGGAAAAGTGCCCCTTTTGATCTTCAAAAGTCAAAACTTTTGTGTTTTTTGACTCTTACTTTATTGGGTTTTGACTCTACTTGCACCGTGCTAGGTGCACACCATGCTAGGTGCCTATTTAGCTAGGTTTACACCCCTTTGGATGCACATCGAGCCAAATACGCACTGGCTCAGGTGCGCACCTCGCTAGGTGTGTACTTCCCTAAGTGCGCACATTAGTGGACCTATTGGCCCATTTGGGACCCTTTGGCCCCCCTCTCTTCCTCGCCCTTCACCAAGTGCACACCTTTCTAGGTGTGCATCTCGGCAGGTGCGCACTTGTCATGTGCGCCCCTCACCAACTGCGCACCTTTCTAGATGCGCGTCTCGGCAGGTGCGCACTTGTCATGTGCGTCCCTCACCAACTGTGCACCTTTCTAGGTACGCGTCTCAGCAGGTGCGCAGCTTGCCACGTGCTTACTTTGTTAAGTGCGCATTTGATATATATACACTTATCACCTCTCCCGTTAGAAAAATCTAACGGGGCGCTACCCTGGGTCCCATAAAGGGGCTGCTAGCCCCCTTGACCTCCAGCCCACTATCCAGATAGCGGGATCCCCGTAAAAACTCTGCGAGGCCTCCCGATATGCCCAAAGCACCCTCAGCTTGTTCCCAAACACAACACTCATATATTACATATTGAGTTCGCATGTTCTGTTTGACTTGTTAATCGGGAGTTCTCTCATTCTAAAAATGAGGGGTAATTAACGACAGTTTAGTCCACGGCTGCTAGAGATTTGGATCCCCATAATTATTAAACCCCAGTCTACCCCAGGTAGGGGGAATCTATAATATGCCTGACAAATGTCGCGTATTCCTATCTCAGTAGGGTGAAGAAAAACACTCTATAAAAATATCAAGTCATTTCCCAAACCAGGTAGCAAGGATGTGCTGCTCATCCGAAATGACGCTAAACTAAATCTCATATGGAAGGATTTTTGTTGACATTTTGAACGCTTGTTAGGGATAAGTAACGGATGAAGACTAGGGTCCGCTCTCCGTTCTTTACCCACTACCTTGTGTTTAAAGTCAAACAAGAACTCTCTATTCCCGCCCAATTTCTGCGCCAATTGTTGGTGCACAACGCTACGTGCAACACACGTGACACAGACGCCAATTGTTGTGTGCAGCGCCAATTGATGGGTGTAAGCA
Organism: Agapanthus africanus; assembly: GCA_030015575.1. Lineage (NCBI taxonomy): Eukaryota > Viridiplantae > Streptophyta > Magnoliopsida > Asparagales > Amaryllidaceae > Agapanthus > Agapanthus africanus. The sequence continues at coordinate 179,006,556 of CM057338.1, read as the reverse complement.
CTAGTGCCAAGTGCCACATGCATAATCCACGTGGCGTAAGTGCATCTTTATGGTGAAGCACATGCTTCCCGGTAGAGCCAAAACACTATTTGGAAAAATATTTCCCTATATCTTTCTCAAACAGAAAGATTATTTTTTTGAACAAGAAAATTCCTTGGATCAAAGATCCAATGGTTCATAATCATCCCGGTTGATCAAAAAATCAATTAAGATCTCTCAATTAAAGATTTTCTCTAACTTCCATAACAATTCCTTTCCTACAAATATGAGTAAAGGGAGGAACCGAGCTCGATATACACAAAAGCCTAGAGATTTCCCTAAATATTTTTCAGATTGAGATTAATCTCAACCAAGACCCAAGTCTCTATCTTCAAGAAGAAAAACCTCTCAAAAAACCCTAACCGACTAACTAAAAAGAAAGGAGAAATATTCTCCTTCATCCCTTTTCTCCTTTTATGAAGTTTAAGCATCAAAAGAACTAAATTTTTTCCTTTGGATAATAAATCCATGAGTTACATCCCCTCTTACCGAGAGCTTAAGCTTTTATGAGGAATTTAATCTCAATATCTGATATCTCAGAGGAAAAACTTTAACATCCCTTCCATCAAGTGATGAAAAGATCATCAATAAAATGAAAAATCGAAGATTTGGCTTCGTGGAACGTAGATTCCCATAAAAAAAATTATAGATACAAGAAATTAAGTTCTAAAGATCACAAAAGGAAGTTTTGATCTTTATGAATTTTAATGATCAAGAGATCGTTTTTACATAAGGCTAGGTCCCATAAAACCAAAGTCTTGAAAACCTAGAAAGGTTAACTTTTCTAATCTGAGAAGATGGAGCTTAAACTCTTGAACCCTAGCGATGTGCCACGTATAATACATGTGAGCTAGCGCCAATGTTATGGCTGCCAAGACATGCACAGCGCCACGTGCAACGCACGTGTGCCAAAGCCAATGATATTTCTGCCAAGTTGCACCAAGAGCGCCACATGCAATGCACATGCGCTAGCGCCAAACCCCACCAAGTGCGCCAGCGCCAGGTTTTATTGCGCTACGCCACGTGCAACGCACGTTCGCCAGCGCCTGTGCCAACACCATGTCCCACTGAGAGCTATGCAATGCATTAGGCGCGCCACGTGTAATGCACATGCGCCAGCACCAAGCACACATGAACGCCAAATAGAACCCAACACTTAGCAAAATTAGCTAAGTGTTGAAGCTTAAGCTTCTCATATGATCCCAATGGTCAATAGAGAAGAAAATTCTTAAGCCATCTAAGTTGACTTAGTTCTCAAATAAGACTAAGTGTTCCTAGACAGAGCCTATGTTCCCCCAAATCATCTGGGTAGACCATAGTTCTCAAATAAAACTAAAGTGTCTCTAGATAAAGCTTATGTTTTTATGATAAAAGAACTTATGAACCTCACAATATGATAATTGAATCATAAGTTCACTCTTGTTGGCAAACCAAGCTACCAATGTGGGCCCAGTCAAGCAATGCTTGACTAAAAATGTAAATATATACTGATTTGGACTAATCTACGCCCTACGGGCAACGATGAAATTAGTCTCCTTTTACAATCTAAGGGCAAACCAAATAAAAAAACCAAAAGACATGAGACACAAAAAAATAGTCTAAAGTTATAGAAAGTTGTTATCGTTCGCCATAACGTAATTAATTACAGGGGTTTGCACCTATTAGAAAAATGCATCCTCACAATCAATAAACCTCTCATCCTGAGAGAGAATCTAAAGTCAGGTACATCGGTCGATCTATTCAAACCTCCGATATATGGTACTATAATTCCTTAGTGTCTTCAGAATGGTGAATGGATCAACTCATGCATCTGCCCTCAAATTTAGAAAAGTCGTTCTAACCCAGTTCGTCTCCGGTTTGCGATGGTGAACACCCTTTCCTTTCTTTCAAGGAAAGTTGGCTTACATTTGAAGATTTATCACTAATCTTTCGGGTAAATGTAAACCCTTCTCTAAATTAGTTAAAAAGAATGTGCCTTTTATTTAGGATCTCGAACTTTTGAACAAATCAAAGCCTACCTTTTACATCCCCCAATTTTGGCGTCGCTTATTCATGGCAGACCCTTTATACTTTATACAGCCGCGCTGATGGGTCCTTAGGGGCAATTCTCGCACAAGTTAAATATGCTGGACATGAAAACACTTTATATTACTTAAGTAGAGTGCTCATAGGGGCAGAGACGAACTATTCCCCTATCGAAAATCATTATCTATGTTTAGTCTTCGCTGTGATTAAATTAAAACACTACTTACTTTCAAATGAAATTTGGTTGATCTTTAAAACATATTCCATTAGATACTTAATGAAATTACCAGTGTTAACTGGACTTCTTGCCAACTGGGCATTAATTTTACTTCAATTCGACATTCGATACGTGCCTTAGAAAGCGGTTAAAGGTCAAGCTCTAGCCGACTTCTTAGCAGCGCACTCATTCATCCTTCTTTGTGAATTACCCAGAGAAAATGTTCTATTCGTTGAAGACAAACAACCATTTTGGAAATTATATTTCGATGGCGCATTGTCAATAGAAACATGAGGATAATCCGAAATTCCCAAAATTAAAGTATGCCTAAGTTTGGTGTTTATCACCCCTGTAGGGGGCATCATCAAACAAGCCTTTGATAGCTTATGGATTTTCATCATCCATTCTAACCTTCTTTTGATGATAGCTTAAACATGAATAGTTATTTGGTGTCTGATGCTTTATCTTTTTTATATTTTTCGACACCAAACTTATACACTTGTTATCTTATAACTCATGTATATCGTATAGTATTTCAATATCTTATGCTTTACTTGTATTATAGATTTTTATATTGAAATATTATACCCATTCATTGGTTTGATAATCCAAAATATGAATAGTTATTTATGATGTCGTATTCCGTATTCTTGCCTATTTGTTATACATCATAATGCATACATACATACATACTGTCACGTCCCGCTTCTCAGTAGACGGTGAACCACGTGATAAGCCCGCGACGTATTTATTTCAAGAAGATCACTTCCCGAAGTAAATATGCTAAGCGTAAAATAAGCAATATAAAATGACAAGAAATTAACATGAGATTTAAATTTCAACAACTTTATCTACTTTCAAACTTGATACAATTACAATACATGAGTTCAACTGAAAAGGAAACTACAAGAATAGAAATGCCTAAACATGTGGCATATATAAACTGAAAGAAAATGATAACTAGTCTAGGCCTGAGTCACGTCGTGTTCCTCCTCTGTGGTGTCCACCTCTTTAGTCTCCACAGTATCCGATGAACATTCCAAGAAACAAAGATGGGTGGAATGCCCATCAGCGAACTTTCGTTCGGTAAGTCCTCAAGAAAAAAAGGTGTGAAGTATAAAAGTATAATGACAAAAAAATGGATATCATGAAGCAATGGACTATGAGATATTGTGTTTAAACATTTCATTTAATGTAAGTATGTCAATTCTATTTAACATGCAGTTCTATATATATATCAATGCAAAGAAACATGAGTATAGTATAGCATGGCCGTGTAGTATAGGTATAGTGAACATTAAGTGCATGTAAGTGTCCTAAAATGTCTCTACATGGGTAAACTAATTTAACGTAAGTTCAACGGTGAATGTTAACCAATCTCAAGAATGTTCTCGAACCCAACAGGCTGTAATCCAGGGGTAAGGAACCACGGGCCCGAATTAAATGTTAGTAACGGGACTTCAACCCAGTGTTGAAGTATTCCAAACTTAACAGGCTATAATTCAGGAGTAAGGAAACACGGGCCCTCATGATAGGTTGCTTGTGTTAGTAGACATAAACTCATGATCTAGAGAAACTTCTGAGATTTCATTGGATTCACATTTGAACTACCCCAACACTCTGTGTATCCTAAATTATAATTAAAATCACCAGGTTTGCACGAATCCATGAATATATCAAGTTGCAAGATTGAGTTCATATCAATATCAAGTATTCGTGTCAAGTGTTCATGTATTCATGTCAAGTTGTATTCATGGTTCGAGTCAAGTCAATTTCAATAGCAGCCATCGTGTTCTAGTATTCATGTTAAGTTTATGTCAAGTCATAGCATTCTAGTATTCAAATTTTGGAATATTCAAGTTCCAGTGTTCTGGTTCATGATCAAGAGTTTAAGTTTATGTTAAAGTTTAGATCCTGATAAAGTTTGTATTCAGATTAGAGTAAATATCTTATGAAAAGATTTAGCTCTTGAATTTCTTCAGTTCGGAAGCAATCGGACAATTGCTGCACATGGACGGCAGGATTAGTATCTTTTTCCAAGACAATTGCCATTGATAACTCCGTTAAGTTTTCTAATCTGAATAGGCAAGCACTCACTTTCTCCGGCTCCTCGGGGCTCAAGAGAAATGATACCGCTTAAGCCCATATTAATTTAGAGTCCCTAAATATTTATTATAGATTGTTTAAATTGTATTTATATTGTTTGCATTTCTTGAGGGAGTTTTATGAAAAATACTTTAATATTGTTTCAAAATAAACCTCGAGGGTGATTTATAATATTTAAAGGTTTTATGAAAATATATTTTTGTTTTTAGTGGTATTTAGTGATAAAACCTAGCTTTTAAAAGTTTAAGATACTTTTATAAAAACTATCACTTTTGGAAACTTGTTGGTATTTTATTAAACTTTTAATATTTCATCTTTAAAAAATAGTTTCATATTTTATTTTTATTGAAAATACGGAGTCAGAGTTTTATATAATTTTTTTTAAAGATTGTATTGTTTAGAAAAGATCGTATTTCTTAAAAACCGTATTTTTATTTCCTTACGAGATCGAATTCACCGTGAGGAGCACTGTATCTCACTCTACTATCATTGGGATGTGCGATAACTCGCACCATCCGTAGATGGGTTCCCCTAAAAGGGTTGTAGAGACGCAATTGCAAAGAATTTAAAATAAGTGATAAAACATTTTATATAATTGATGGTATTTTAATTTAAATTGTTTCTTTTAAATAAAACTTAACCAAAATATCGTGCTATGAAACCATAGTATTGTGAGTGGGATAAGTCGTTACCCTATGAATTTTCTATAGGTATAAATTCTAGATATCGATAAAAGGGTAGTTTTTAAAGTTCATGATATTTATTCGTTATTTGTAATCTACAGATTATTCAACATAATAAACATCATATAAAAAATTATGAGACATGGATAAAGTTTTAAATTAGTATTTTCTTGATATCATGGGCATGAAATTTATGATGAACATGTTGAATTACAATGATTATATTATTTTTTTATTACACTTATTTATAATACCGTATTCTTTTGCGTCGATATATGAGGAGAAGCATAAAGAGAAAGAAGTAGAGGGGGAGTTAGCGTAGTTACAGGTGATGCGGAGTGGTGTTCAGTTGGAAATATTGCGCATTTGATATGACATTTTCCTTACTATTTTTATATAATAAAAGATGTTTATTATAAATATGACACATATGAGGGTTTATCCGTAAAAATAATATTTTCATATGTTTATATATTTTAATTAACATTATGAAGGAAAATGTAAGCATATAAATATCTATGTAATATTTGGTCCATTTAAATATGCTTACCTTATTAAATATCTTTGATCAATTCTCTTAAAACTATAATATCATGTCAAATGGTTAAGATAATATCTCAATAAAAACAAATTCTACTAAAATTCTTCATTGAGATAATTGTGAAGAAATTATATCAGGACTGGAATCAAGGAAATTCGAGTTGTCGAGATCAAATCTGCCGAAATCTTAAAGTAAATCGAAGAAATCAATTCTGGCAGAGACTTGGAGAAGATTTTCAGATTCAAGATATCAAAATATTCTACATGTGTCACCAGAAGAGGCCACAAGATTTTTGAAGCAACGAACCCCCTAACCCACCATGGATCCGTGGCCAAACCCACCAAATGGTCGCGGTTCCGCCACAATATTGAGAAGTTAAGGCTCTGGATTTTCTCGTTGGGATCCTAACAACTAATCACCATATTAGAAAACTAGGGTTCTGGCTCTGTGACTATAAATAAGGACCGAGAGGCTCTTGGAAAAATCATCAAACCGACGCGATCACAATGTCCATAACGGCTCAAGAATCCTGGTTGATCATCGACAGTTCATCTACCTCCTTAGAAGAGATCGAGAAGCGAACTAGGGTTTTGTAATCATTTTCTAAAGGAACAAAGTGTACTTGATCTTGTTGATTAATAAAGGTAGTTTTATTCTGTTGCATTTTATTTTCTTCATGATTTCTATCTTTTCTTTTCCCAACATGCGCGAGTAATTCTCCGCTTGTTAGGATTCGTAGGATTATGGTAGATTAATGGATGATGAAGATCCTTAAACTCTTTTTACGTCCTATAAAGTTTATAAACTTTATCAAAAGAATAGTTAACATCCTAGTCGGGCGCGCTATCAATTCATTGATATTCATGACTACGATTAGAGATTAGATTAACGATTGTTTTGGTAAAGGCTAGACATGAACGGAGATCCATATCAAGGTAGGGGTTAAGAGTGGGAACCCTTTTCCCTCTAGAAACCCTAATCTACATGCATCATTATCGATCTAGTTTTAAATCTATTAAAGGATAAGAGGAGTAATCTTTAATTTATTATCCATGACTAAATCTTAATGAACCCTACAAGCCCCCTTCTAATATAAAACCTACATCCGTAGTTAATTTAGATCTATATTCTAGATCTGTGTTTAACGTAGATCTAGAAACTATTTCCACTATTCATTATTCTTTCTCTTTTCCTAATCAACACGCCTAAAGTAAGAGTAAAATATTCAACATTTCCCTGAGGACAACCCGTACTCATCTCGGTCTAGCTACACGCGACACCGTTATTGATTGCGGTTATTCTACAAACACAACTTCTAAAAATATCAACCAATCAAATGGCGCCGTTGCCGAGGATACGTGCGTAATATTTTTTATTCTTACTATTTGTGTTGAATTCTTATTCGATATATATCATAAAAATAAACAAAACTACAAATTGTATATTTAACAATTATTGTGTGATTTTTGCGAGGGAATCTGGAGTCACTTTAGCGAGAAGATAAAGATTCAGAGAAATTCATCAAGATCCAGAGGACCAAGGGAGGTGACGGAGCAAAATCCTTCATGAGATCCCTCTTTTTTGGCCGCGGAACCGTGGCAAATAGGTCCAATTAGCGGTGGAACCGTGGCGGAATTAGGGATTTAGGCTTCCAAATTTCTCTGGTATATTTCTCAACTCCTTCTCTCTCCTCTGGAATCCAATAAAATATCTTTTCTGCGGGATTTTTTGCAAAATATCGCCGCTCAAAAATATTTTTGCGAGTTTTGTTTTGCGGGTTGTTTTTGCATATTTTAATACGGACATTAAGGGGCAAAGACCAAATTCAGATTAAGTGGGGATTTCATCACCCTTCCTAGGCCCCATAAATCACAAAATGAGCATCCTCATCAACTCTACATTAATTAAAAAATATCTAGACAAGAATCTAAGGACTGTCGCGCTCAATAAGGATAGAGGAAGGTCGTGGGTAATATATAGCTTATCCGCATTACTTTTGTGGTGCCTAGGCAAGTGTGTCTAGGCCCGCTATTTTCGGTGATCTGTATAGCGGATACCACCCACTTACCTGGCACTTATCTGGCCACAAGAGTAGTAAAGAGGTGGTAGAGGATTGATCCCGCGGCTTGTCATTTGGAAGTCTAGGAGCGATCTAGAGACTTGATCTAGGCAATCTTAGTTCTAGGGTTGATTGTGCATTTTTGTGTGATTTGTCTCACGTCCGACACTTTTTCAAAAAACAAACCAATTTTAAATCACACACACGCTGCCACTTGTGCTAAATCCGTTTAGTGCATGCTCGGCTGGATACGGTATTCTAGTGCCCGTCTTTTCCGCGTTCCTGCTATCGATTCCGAAGTCGGTGCTTCTTCATCTTCTTTTTCCCTACCACCCACCACATCGACCGAGATGGACGGTACTCCATCAAATTATAACACCATGCTGCCACCGCCCGTAGGTGAGCAGAATCCACCGCACATCTCTCTCCAAGAAAGATGTTATCCGATCCGTGGTCCCCTTTCTACTTGTCTATCCATTCCACCAGCCAACGGGGATAATTTTGAAATTAAACCCCACTACATCAATCTGTTGCCCAAATTTCACGGGCTTGATTCTGAAGATGCACACGTTTTTATCACCTAATTCGAAAACGTATGCGCAATGATGGGTACTTCACAACTGTCCGTGGATACTATGCGCTTACGTATTCTCCCGTTCACTTTGTGCGACTTGGCAGAAAAATGGCTTTATAATACTGCCGCACACTCTATTACCAATTGGGATGAATTTTTGATAGCATTCCTCAAAAAAAATTTCCCCAATCATAAGACCGCCCGTGTTAGGAGCGAATCAACCAGTTTACCCAGCTTCCCAATGAACCATTTTGGAAGTGCTTTGAACTGTTCAAGGATCTGCTTGTCTAATGTCCTCATTATGGAATACATAGATGGGATACATGCCGAATTATATATGAGGGCATTAATCCAGCGACAAAGCAGATGCTTGAAACCATGTGTCAATGCAGTTTCATGTCCAAAGACGATGGTGAAGCCTGGAAATATCTGGAAGATCTTGTTAGTTATATGTATGCCCTAGAGGCCATTACTGTACATTGGATGTATATTGTAGTGGATGCTTGGACATATATAGGGAGGACTTTCTTGCTCGACATGATAGTATGCTATCTGGTTGATCTTTACCTTAACGTGTATACTGATTGTCTCTCTGTTACATGTTGGTAAAGCCCTTAGGATGTGTACTTGACTACCTGGACTGTGATGCGGATCATACTAGTGGGGACATGGTAGTCTATAAGTACATCCTTCAAAGTCCCTAGTCATGGGTGTATCGAGACGGGGCATCGATATACCAGAGGAGACTAGCGTATACCTTCTCGACCCATACAGATGGGCGATGGATGATCCCATATCCATTGGTGTTTGACATCAGAGATGATATACGGGTGCTCAATAGAGACTGGGTACACTGGACGGACTCGCCGAGAACTCCCAGATGGTATTATACCTCACGTCAGATGGCAGTTCTCTGGTGACACTGGTACAGAGTAGTCTGTTGACCCGAGATCGTCATAGAGTCTTGTGTGGTTCCCACTGTGCTTTGATTTCCATCTTACCACGTCCAAGAGGGCGTGCAAAATGGTGGTTTTTGGGTACAGTCCCGAGTCACATGGAGGCAATGAGCGATAGGAGGGGATTCGTCTCTCCCGGTATAGGGGGTTGATGTTGCGCTGTGTTCGATTGGCTATAACAGGAAATCCCTGGCCAGGGTTGCTGAGATTTACTGGTAAGTGTTACCAGTAGTTTCTCGAAGTGTTATAGACCTCATATCGACACGATTTATCGAGCTATTGGGGTCTGACGTTAACCACCCCTAGGCGAGATATGCGACATATCAGACGATCAGACCGGACTGTACGGTAGTGTTACTGGTTGGATTCACTGGAGTGTGAGCGGGCTTGCTCGTCGATCTTCAGATCGCTCAATACCCGGGTGGCCGTTACGTTTAGCAGACCGCTTGCGGCTTGTGGGTGCTTGATATGATCAACACCTGCTGCCGGCGTATTGACGAGTCTTTAGAGTCCTACACAGAGGTTTCCTGGCTCAAGCGAAACGAAATAGGAGCGCATACGAGATATGTGCGGGACCGAGAATAATACCAGTATGTGATACTGTATTTGATTCTCGCGATGTGACATTGATCGGTTATATGCGATATAGCCGGGTTATCGGATCAGGTGTTGATTCGATAAGTTGTTACTATTGATACCAGTCGGTTATGTGCGACATGACCGGATCATTGAATTAAGTGTTGATTTAATGATTTAATGTATAATTATATATATTTGATATATTACTTTGCATTAACTAGTATCGGTTCACTTTGAATGGATTTTCTCACTCGGATGTGCGCATTGCATATGCGATATGATTTTGTGCACTTGTTTGTATCATGGTTGATGATGCATGCCTACTTGGTTAAGTGCAAAGAATTAAAGCATGGTTAACTAAATGATTAGGGTTTTATTTTCTTAAATTATTCATTTATTCCTTTATGGAAATTATTTTGCATAAGAAGAATTGGTGGCTTTCTTTTATTCTTTCATGAACTTTCATGAATGTTTGACTTTGTCACCAATTTTGTCTCATGCTTAACCCTAACCATTTCTTTTAACCATGATTGATTCTCTACACCTAACCATGGTTCTAATATGATAAGTATTCATTTCTTTTCCAATTTTAATTAACTTATCATAACTTTCTTCTTCTTCTTCTTCATTTCTTCACATGAAGAAAGCTTGCTCCATTAATGGCAAGTGATGAGAATGAGTGAGAAATCCAATTCTAAAGTCTACCCACTTCCTATTACTTCATCCTCTACCTCTTGCCAAGTAGTAGAGTGTGTTTCCTCACAAGTTTTCATGTCTTGGTGAAGGTGGAGCTTGATCTAGTGATGCTTCGACGTAGATCATCTTCGGCATGTTGTCGACGACCTAGCCCGGTCTTTTCTCCGATGATACCACCGTGAGAGTCATGGTTCGATTTGGACAGCGGAGAGGACTTCATTGCGGAGCCGTGGAGGTGGAGCACCGGATCTACAAAGGTTGTATTTCCGTTCTTTTAGTTTAATTGTATACTAGCTTCCTTTTCGCCTAGAAATCTAGCCAACGATCCGTAGTCTAGGGTTTCTCGGCACCATATTTTTGAAATTGGCATGGTTGATACCTTATGAGACCTCATTAGGGTGCCTAGGAACCCTACAGTGGTATCAGAGACTAGCTAGAGCCTTAGGCGAAGTCTAGACGGAATTTGAAACCCGATCGAACCGAAACCCAACCCCAAAAATTGCTCTCTGTACTTTTTCTAAAATCGTGGATTTTTCAAGATTAAAAATTGCTAAAAAATTCAGCAGGGAAATCTAAGAATTACGATGCAAAAATTATTTCATGAACAGTAAATTTCGCGGCGGAACAGCGGCAGAAGCATGGCTTCTGCGGCGGTTCCGCGGCCCCTTGATGACGTCAGCCCTGTTCCTTTGCACAGTAATTCCTAGTTCACTGTACTGAGTTTTATGGGAATTTTTAATTTTTTTTCCAGAGTTGAATTTTCTGGGGTTGTTTTGGGGATTCGGTGTTTCGATCGGAGTATCAGATTTTGTCTATGTGGCTTTCCGGATAAATTTTTAGAATATGTTAAAAAGTTCGACAGGATATAAATACCCAATTTTTCCCCTGTCGGGAAATTTCCAAGTGTTAGATTTTTCCGTAGTTTAACGACATTCTAAGTAGTGCAAGTAACACAATGGACCCTCTAGAAGACAACAAAGCTTAACTCGATTATGTGACCGTCTTGAACTGCCCTTTGAACCTTCGGGTTTGGGGCAGTACGGCGTGCCACATGTGAGGCGTTGGCTTGACCCTTCTACGGCTGGACCGTTGGTACTGAGGCACGAATTGAATGTTTTTAGACTTGCTTCATGTGTTGATCTGTATTGGGAAACCTTGGGTGTTCGAATGTTCAATCGGAAAGTTTAACATTTTCTGTTTATCTGGAATCTGATACAATAATTGGAATTCACAATAAGTTATGAGATAACTGAATGAATGTTGTAAATCTAGCAATTTAGTCTCACTTGATCGGTTGCCACGGAATTTTGATGTGATCAAAAGTCCGTCACAATCACGTAGCGTACGCGGATACTCGCCGGGTAAACTTAATAGACAGCCTCACGCCATAGCCCCGACCAAGTGACTGTAGGAGAACCCCGTCGCCGAAAGCATCCGTTCGGGTGCTCACGGTAGCGGTGTTCCGCCTTGGTGCACTTCGTCGACGGTATCAGGGGTGCAGCCGTCTACTGAAGTTTGCGACGAGCATTCGATCAGGATGTCGGGAATCTTGTTGAATTGCCCGACTCGATATTGAAAAGTGTTTTCGATAATGAGACTGAAATGCGGGGTTTATAATTGTTAGGCATGTGATGTCTAAGTAATTAATTTGGTCAGGCATGCGATGTCTGAGGTGGTTGCGGATTCCAACTGTTGTAGTTTTACACTTTCTTTTCTGTGACCGTAAGTGTAATATGTGATATCGCCGGTTTCGTTGCTATATGTCAACGACAATTGGGATGCGCATATTTACTTACGATGATGACATGTGATGTTATGTGTTGCTGGATATGTTATATTGGATCGTCGTGTTTGAATAGCCGGGTTTTTTTTATGTGAGATGAGTGTTTTTCATTTTCATTCATGTAAAAACTTGTATGTAATATTCTTTTATTGGGGCACTTCCAGGTTGCGGAAGATGTCACCTTTTGTATATTATTTACTTTTCCGCACTAGGATAGACCCAAGGAGGGGAGCACAAGTAACCGGGTTCTGGAGTCCAGTGGGAGACCAACTCGAGGAGTCGGGTCCGGGTCTCCTAACTCCAGATTTGGTAGGGTTGCTTGCCGCTCTCGTAGGGGTCTAGGGGTGTGGGTTTGGCTATTCATCGCGACCGTGGAATCCGTGTTTTATACTGGCTCGTATTGAAAACACGGACGTCCTAGTATATCCAATATTTCATATGTTTCTTCTGCTGCGATATCTGTGATGTGATCATGTGATGTTCTGTGATAGATACATTATATAGTATATATGATATATTATATAGACGTTACTTATGTTTTACACCCGCGCTAGCCCTGTCCCGCTCTGTCGTTAGTTACCTAACCTAACGGTGCACGAGGGGACATCGAGGCGAATGCGGATGGCATAAGTGTATGTCGTATTTATCTGTGATGTTTAGGTACTTTATTGATGGGACTTCATTAATGTGATTAATGAAATAAAAGAAACCTAAAGATATTGTAGAATCGAATTTCAAAATAAAACAGGTAGCTACAGTTCTTGCTTTGCACAGAGGTATATGTGATATATCCTGCACCTTATTCGATAAGGAAAGGACCGAGATCCCTTCACCGGGAGTGACTCCTTTAGCAATAACTGGCAGATGCTACACATTCGGTTTGTCTTTTGATTGCTTTTAAGAGTTTTTGCTTTGCACAGTGATATATATGATATATCCCGCACCTCATTCGACGAGGAAAGGACCGACGATCCCTTCACCGGGAGTGACTCCTTTAGCAAAACTAGAAAAGCCTCAAAAGCACTCCATTTCAAAATTCATTTGATTCTACAACGATATCAAGTTCATTACGCAATAGGTTTTCAGAAAAACCTGTCGTAGCCCTCCGTCATTTCAGATAAGTACTAGTTAGTATTCGTGCTACGTTTGTTGACTATGTTAAGACGTAGTGTGCGGTAGCTAATTAGTGCTTATCTGCATAAGCATATGATGCGATTGGATTAGGGTAGTCGTGCGACTTTGTTGACTATGTTAAGGGTCGTGCGGGTGGGTTTAATTCAATCGGAAAATGACGGGTTGAACTTGACTAGCACTTATGATTTGTTGACTATGTTAAGGTCATATAGCTGCTAGGGGCAAAATATTATCGGGAATTTCAAGTGTTGAAATTTGCAATGAGATTGCATACCTTCTATGAGATAGTTGGATCCCGATACCCACTACGAGTAATTGTTACTCCTGGGAGAGTTTTACACATTACAATTAGCCGATCAAGTAGGTGTCTAGAAAGGTGTTAACGAGGTTACACCTCTGGGAAAACGAGGTTTACATTAATTAGGTTCGTGCGAAAGCACGGGGGACCTCCCTCAAAGTACCGACACTGGCCTGGCTGAAAGATTGGCGAACTTGTAGTGTGTAATTAATCCCGGCTAGTCTTTCCTTTTAGGGTTTGAAGGAAGATTTGATAAAAAGCAGTGGGAGCCATCCTGATTAGATAAAATAATAACCAATCTATTCTTGCAAGAGCGCACGCTGAGTGTTTTCTTCTCTCTCTCTCCAGGTAGCGACCATATCATGCCTTAATCAAGATAATAAAACGGATTATTGACCGAACCCGCTTGTTATACTGAGCTGGGGAACGTTGGTCCCGCTCCAACTTATAATTGTTATAAGACAGAGCAGGAAATTGGGGATTACCAGAATTCCCGTGCCGCCCAAACGAAGAGAGTGCATGCTGATGCATCATCTTCGGGTGTGTTCATTATAAAGAACTGATTCTCAGTATCCTCCAAATCCTGCGTATATGATACCGGATCAGGATCTCAGATATGTAATCTGTTACATAGGGCTACAAAAAGGTACAAAACTGAGAACGGGTGATAAGTTTCATGAGGCAGACAACGGGACAAGTGTTGCAGCCAAGTCTGTTGGTCACTGTCACCCTGTATTACCAATACATTGATTCTGAACGAATGTTGTTAGATACCGAACCTGATATACAAAATCATATCAATCTCTTTATTAGTAAAGAAATGATAAAATTTTGTATTGTTGGATAATGTTTTGAACATTTCCTATATCAAAAGTTGATCGGTTCAGGCACGTTATCTAAAAGCATTAATGTTCTAAATCAAACTACAGTTCTTTAGTATACAGAACACACACACAAGAGGAAGAGTTCAGAAATGAACGAATCCTTCTTGAGGTATTGTAGACTAGGTCATATCAATGCGACCCGACTGGCTGAGTTACATTTAGATGCATATTTAAATCAGTTTGAATTTACATCTTGTGAAACTCGCCAGTCATGTCACAAAGATAAGATGACCACAGCTCTGTTTGTTGGAAACAGAGAAAGAGTTAGTAAACTCTTGGGATGATACATGTTGATGTATGTAAGGTCCCCTGTCTAAACATGCCAGGACTGGTTCTTTATACTTCATTACATTCTCTGATGATCTCTTTAGATTCAGACATATGTTCCTGTTGAAACACAAATCCGAACCTTTTGAGATATTCACAGAATATAAGTTAGAAGTAGGGAACCAATAAGGGTATAAGTATTATGTCCTTTGATGAGATCAAGGAGGAGAATACTTGAGCATGGAATTTATGGACTATTCTAAAGGAGAATGAGATTCTCTCTCAGCATTACTCCTCCGTATACACCATAGCACGATGGTATAACGGGGCGGAGCCATCACACCCTATATGTTGAGGTGTGCTCTATGATGAGTACTACTGAGATACCTATTTCTTTTTGGGAGTTATGCATTTGAGAAGATGCATACCTATTGAATAGGGTTCAAATCAAATCAGTTGCCTACCGCTTCATATGTGATATGGAAAGGGAAGAGCCCATATCTTAAGTTGGTTAAGATTTGGGGTTGTCCGGGCTATGTCTAAATGCAAAATCCGGACAAGCTCGAGGCAAGGTCTGTAATGTAGAACTGGAAATGTTCCAGCTATACAAACTACAGCACATGATTTGATAGAACCAAAGGATTCAGTAGATTCCAACGAACCTCAGCCTCTCCGCCGATCTAGTAGGGTTCCTCACCCACCTGAGAGATACTTCGGTTTCTCTATGACAGTAGGAGCGAGGATTGCATCATGAGATGATGACCCAACTAGTTTCGAGCTGGCCATCAGGAGTAAGACTCTGTAAGAATGGCTGGATGCTTAGTGATCTGAGATGGAATCCATGTACACCAACAAAGTATGGACTTTGGTTGCTATATCTGAAGGGTTAAATCCCCATCAGGAGCAAGTATATCTTGAGAAGATTACTTGGTGTACATGGAAAAGTTGAGACTTTCAAAGCTAGAATTGTTAAAGGTTTTCGTCATCGACCAGGCGTGGATAATGATGAAATCTTTTCTAGTACCTATGCTTAAGTCCATCCAGATCCTACTTGCCACGGCTACATACCATAACTACGATATCTGGTGGTAGGGTGTCATGACTGCTTTTCTAAATATTGATTTAAAAGAGTGCGTCTGTAAGTACACAGCCAGAGGGCTTCGTAAACAGTGGGAGCAGCGGAAACGTGTGCAAGATGCTTTATAGTATAAAGCAGGCATCGCGGAGTTGGAACATCTGTTTTGATGGATTAGTCAAAGATTTTGACATCATCAAAATGGTAGATGAACCTTGTATAAACAAAAAGGTAGTAGGGAGTATGGTGGTGATCCTCGTAGAGTACGTGGATGACATACTCTTGATAAGGAAGGAGTTTCCTATGCTACGCTCGATCAATCTCCGCTTATCACAATGATTCTCCATATAGGATCAAAGTGATACCTCCTAAATCCTGGGTTTTTGGATCTATAAGATAGATCTAATTGGATGTTAGGACTCTTACTAGTTGTAGTGAGACGGTATCAACCGATCCTGGGGAGAATCACTGGAAGGGTTCCAGGGTGATAAAGACGACTGAATGTCAGTCACAGGCATTGTCTTTACACTCAGTGGAGGGACGGTATGTTGGAAGAGTTCCAAGCTAGATACCGTGGCATACTAGAAGATAAAGGTAGGATACATTGCTACTTAAGATACTACCAAGGAGGATGTTTGGGTGTATATTGGTTTATGAGATGAACTACGTTCCTCCCATTGTGTGACAATGGAGTTGTGGCTTATGCCAAGGAACGCCGGTCCCATCAGTGATCCAGACATATTCTAAGGCAGTATCACCTGATCATGGGGATGGTTGATCTCCAGGGGATCGAGGTCAGGAGAGTAGACTCAGAGGACAACACAGCGGATCCACTCACAAAGGCCTGTTCCCAGAGAGAGACTTTTATGGGATGGTTGAGTATGAGATACTACAACCACTGCTACAGATGGCCCTAGTGCAAGTGGGAGATTGTTAGTTATATGTATGCCCTAGAGGCCATTACTGTACATTGGATGTATATTGTAATGGATGCTTGGACATATATAGGGAGGAATTTCTTGCTCGACATGATAGTATGCTATCTGGTTGATCTTTACCTTAACGTGTATACTGATTGTCTCTCTGTTACATGTTGGTAAAGCCCTTAGGATGTGTACTTGACTACCTGGACTGTGATGCGGATCATACTAGTGGGGACATGGTAGTCTATAAGTACATCCTTCAAAGTCCCTAATCGTGGGTGTATCGAGACGGGGCATCGATATACCAGAGTAGACTAGCGTATACCTTCTCGACCCATACAGATGGGCGATGGATGATCCCATATCCATTGGTGTTTGACATCAGAGATGATATACGGGTGCTCAGTAGAGACTGGATACACTGGACGGACTCGCCGAGAACTCCCAGATGGTATTATACCTCACGTCAGATGGCAGTTCTCTGGTGACACTGGTATAGAGTAGTCTGTTGACCCGAGATCGTCATAGAGTCTTGTGTGGTTCCCACTGTGCTTTGATTTTCATCTTACCATGTCCAAGAGGGCGTGCAAAATGGTGGTTTTTGGGTACAGTCCCGAGTCACATGGAGGCAATGAGCGATAGGAGGGGATTCGTCTCTCCCGGTATAGGGGGTTGATGTTGCGCTGTGTTCGATTGGCTATAACAGGAAATCCCTGGCCAGGGTTGCTGAGATTTACTGGTAAGTGTTACCAGTAGTTTCTCGAAGTGTTATAGACCTCATATCGACACGACTTATCGAGCTATTGGGGTCTGACGTTAACCACCCCTAGGCGAGATAAGCGACATATCAGACGATCAGACCGGACTGTACGGTAGTGTTACTGGTTGGATTCACTGGAGTGTGAGCGGGCTTGCTCGTCGATCTTCAGATCGCTCAATACCCGGGTGGCCGTTACGTTTAGCAGACCGCTTGCGGCTTGTGGGTGCTTGATATGATCAACACCTGCTGCCGGCGTATTGACGAGTCTTTAGAGTCCTACACAGAGGTTTCCTGGCTCAAGCGAAACGAAATAGGAGCGCATATGAGATATGTGCGGGACCGAGAATAATACCAGTATGTGATACTATATTCGATTCTCGCGATGTGACATTGATCGGTTATATGCGATATAGCTGGGTTATCGGATCAAGTGTTGATTCGATAAGTTGTTACTATTGATACCAGTCGGTTATGTGCGACATGACCGGATCATTGAATCAAGTATTGATTTAATGATTTAATTTATAATTATATATATTTGATATATTACTTTGCATTAACTAGTATCGGTTCACTTTGAATGGATTTTCTCACTCGGATGTGCGCATTGCATATGCGATATGATTTTGTGCACTTGTTTGTATCATGGTTGATGATGCATGCCTACTTGGTTAAGTGCAAAGAATTAAACCATGGGTAACTAAATGATTAGGGTTTTATTTTCTTAAATTATTCATTTATTCCTTTATGGAAATTATTTTGCATAAGAAGAATTGGTGGCTTTCTTTTATTCTTTCATGAACTTTCATGAATGTTTGACTTTGTCACCAATTTTGTCTCATGCTTAACCCTAACCATTTCTTTTAACCATGATTGATTCTCTACACCTAACCATGGTTCTAATATGATAAGTATTCATTTCTTTTCCAATTTTAATTAACTTATCATAACTTTCTTCTTCTTCTTCTTCATTTCTTCACATGAAGAAAGCTTGCTCCATTAATGGCAAGTGATGAGAATGAGTGAGAAATCCAATTCTAAAGTCTACCCACTTCCTATTTCTTCATCCTCTACCTCCTCCCAAGTAGTAGAGTGTGTTTCCTTCACAAGTTTTCATGGCTTGGTGAAGGTGGAGCTTGATCTAGTGATGCTTCGACGTAGATCATCTTCGGCATGTTGTCGACGACCTAGCCCGGTCTTTTCTCCGATGATACCACCGTGAGAGTCATGGTTCGATTTGGACAGCGGAGAGGACTTCATTGCGGAGCCGTGGAGGTGGAGCACCGGATCTACAAAGGTTGTATTTCCGTTCTTTTAGTTTAATTGTAAACTAGCTTCCTTTTCGCCTAGAAATCTAGCCAACGATCCGTAGTCTAGGGTTTCTCGGCACCATATTTTTGAAATTGGCATGGTTGATGCCTTGTGAGACCTCATTAGGGTGCCTAGGAACTCTACAGATCTCGCTGAAAACACTTTGCAGTTGGAAAGCGTTAGACCACCTTCATCTAGGGGAGGTATTCATCAGCTCGATGTTTCTATCGCAGTAAAAACCGAAATGGCAGCGATGCAAAAGAAACTCGATGCTATTGAAAACAAATTCTTATCAGTCTCCCTAAACTAGGTAACGCTCCCCAAGACCATGTGTGGTTGCTGTCCCGATCCATCACACTTGACGGAAGAATGTCCTATGAATGCACCGTTTCAAGGTCACGAGCAAACTAATGCTATTTTTCAGCAGCGACCTAGAAACGATCCTTATTCTTCCACATACAATCAGAGATGGAGGAATCATCCTAACTTTGCTTGGAACCAAAACCAAAACCAAAATCAAAACCAGTTCCAAAGCAATTACCAAAGACCTCCTCCACAGCAACAACAACCACCACAACAGACTCATCACCCCTTTCAGTCACAAAATTTCAAAATCCGGTCAATAATTCTGTACCTTGTAATAATTCTTTCCAAACGACCGGTAACGATAACAACTCCTCACTCGCACAAACTTTGGATTTGTTTATAAAACATTCCATCCAAATGTTGGCTGATATGAGGTCATTTATTGATACCACAAAGAAAGACTCCGCCTCTCACGGTGAGAGTATTAAATCAATAGAAGCCCAAATTGCACAGTTGGATACCGCGATGAGTGCGATAGAAAAAGGGAAGCTCTAATCTCAACCTCTACCAAATCCTGTCCACTCATAAAGTCATAATGTGAGTGCCATTACAACGTTGAGATCAGGAAGAGTGTTGAACAATCAAATGGGTGAACAGATTGATGATTAGGAATCAATTGAAACCCCAGCTTCCACTTCTTCCCCTAATTCGTCTAGTCTCCCACTTTCTTCCGAGCCTATTCTCCGTGTTCCACAAGGCTCAAACCCTCAGCCCACTTTCATAAATCTATCTATAACGATCCCCACTCCAATTCTGTGATCCATTCCATCACCACAATCCTCTCTAATGTTGGACCCCACCTTTATTGATAAAGCACCTTATCCAAACAGGTTAAGGGGCAACAAACCAAGTCTACAAATGGAGAAGATTATGGTAATTTTTAAGCAAATTAACATAAACATTCCTCTCCTAGATGCTATTCAATAAGTTCCGTCTTATGCGAAAATCCTTAAGGACTTGTGCACCAGAAAGAGAAAAGTTCAAGTACCTAAAAAAGTTTTCCTTGCGAGTAATGTGAGCACTGCTTTTACACAACAACTACCCAAGAAACGAAAGGACCCCAGAAGTCCTACAATTTCTGTTTCTTTTGGGGGTAAAAATATCAATCATACTCTACTCGATTTAGGTGCTAGTGTTGACTTACTTCCGTATTCTGTTTATGAGCAATTAGGGATCAGAGAGTTAAAACCGGCATATTGCACTCTTCAGATGGCCGATCGATCTATCACCCTACCTAGGGGTGAGCTAGAAGATGTGTTAATCAAAGTCGGGGAATTTATATTCCCTGTGAACTTTATCGTTATACATATACAACCTATAGCGAACCCACGAAACCAAATTCTGGTGATTTTAGGTCGACCTTTTCTTGCGACTTCCAATGCAATAATCAATTGTCGAAACGGCTCTATGACCCTAACCTTCGGGAAGATTTCAATTGAGCTTAACATTTACAAGTTGGGAAGTGAACCCTCCGAACCCTATGCTCATGTGTGTTCTGTCGAAACAATAGATTCCAACAGCAGCGAAATTGAAGAGCTTCACGATACTGATCTCGGCTCCGCTACTACGTTGTTGTCCGGGTCAACATCTAACGCTAAATGTGAACCTTTTATGGAGTCAGAGTACCATCCCGTTCTTTCCGATGAGATTATTATTCAGGATATCGATGAAAGCTTCGAGGAAATCTTCGCTGATGAACTTGCATTCTTAGAAGACATGGGCATTGTGATGAATTACCCCGACCCAAAGAAGTTGAACCGCCACATCTTCTTCTTATCAAGAATGAGAATGCGAGTAATCCACCGTCATTGTTTCGTCTCTACAAACCAAGACATAAAGCTTTTCCATTACACCTCTTATCTCCTCCCCACTTTTTCACGTCAATAGGCGACATGTTCTTCCACCAACCTTGGTGCTTCATCGATAAAATTTTTGAATGTTTGGTGTTGACTTTTGGTCTTTATAAGGCTTTACTTTGACCAATAACTTTACCCCCCCAATGATTTTAATTGATTAAAACTATTTTACTTAAGTTTGGGGGGGATATTTTAGCTCTTGAAAGAAATTTTTTATAAAATTGTGAGCCAAAAAAAAAGTTTGGGGGAAAATTTTACTTTCACTATTTCATGTCCATGTTACTAATTTTTCCTCCCAAGTCTACAATTTTTTTTAAGTTTAACAGATGATATCAGTGAGGACACTGCTGTAAACAGGTTTGGGGGAGGTTTGTGCTTATTCACGCATTATTTTGCATCATACTATATATAAGCAAAAAAATGATAATAAAAATTTGAAAGTGAAAATTTACATATGAAAGATAGGAATAGTTTGAGAAAAGCAAGAAAATTAGATATTTTCTTAAACGAAACTAGTAATAAGTAGTTATGAGTCATTGTCCCAAGGATTGGTAAGATGAAAGAAATTACTAATCTGAGAATAAAATTAAGTCTGAAAAATAGTCCTTATTCTTGACGCCAAACATCTGAACGTTGATACCCTATTATATGCACTTACACACATCTTGAAACTTGGGATAGTAGAGGATACCTTGAAATGCTCTTGTCTAAAGGCCTTAGTATGAAAAAAAGGTATAAATGAAAAAAAAATGAACAATGGTTTTGTAATTACCAAGGCAGCATAAAAAATATAGCGAGGGTGCTTTACCACATAGTGCCTTAGACCAACTGGTTTGGGAGCCACCGCTAAGCCTTAGGTGTTGCGAAACGAGGAATTACGCCTAAATGCGCAAGCACAATTTGTAATCGGTCGGTTAGTAGCTCAAGAAGTATTAACGGTCGCATGAAAAATGTGTGAGAAATTTTATCTAAAATATTCACCAACTATAATGTACTTTGGAAGATGGACAAAAGTATGATAGCTTGAATTGAATTCTCTAAGTGTGGGGATGTTTTTTACACACACGTAGGGGTATATGATCAATGTTTGGAAGAAAGACAGGGAGGAAGATTAAATGCGATGTTTTATTGAGGGATGATGTGATTTCTAACATTTTTTCATGACCATTAAGAAAAGGCTCATGACAACCGAAAAACTGGTGTAATTGGAAACTCTTATTTTCAGGTTCTTTCTTTTATAGTTCTTATCTTTATATGTAATTTTCACCATCTTTCTTTTATTATAGGATTCTGTGAGTGTAATCCGTTGAAAACCCTCAGGAGACAACACTCCCCTACTAGGGACACCTAGAGGTTTAACGGCTTGTTGCACGTGCTCTATGCAATCGTGTTGCCTATGAAAGTGTGCTATTTAGGTCTTTTCTTTTCTTTTCTCTTGAATAACTAGTTTACTCGGGACGATCAAAGTTAAGTTTGGGGGTATTTGTTCAGTTGAAAATATTGCGCATTTGATATGGCATTTTCCTTACTATTTTTATACAATAAAAGGTGTTTATTATAAATATGACACATATGAGGGTTTATCCATAAAAATACTATTTTCATGTGTTTATATATTATAATTAACATTATGAAAGAAAATGTAAGTATATAAATATTTATATAATATTTGGTCCATTTAAATATGCTTACCTTATTAAATATCTTTGACCAATTCTCTTAAAACTATAATATCATGTCAAATGGTTAAGATAATATCTTAATAAAAATAAATTCTACTAATATTATTTATTAAGATAATTGTGTAGAAATTATATCAGGACTGGAATCAAGGAAATCCGAGTTATCGAGATCAAATCTGCCGAAATCTTAAAGTAAATCGAAGAAATCAATTCTGGCAGAGACTTAGAGAAGATTTTCAGATTTCAGATATCAAAATAGTCTACATGTGTCACCAGAACAGGCCACAAGATTTTTGAAGCAATGAACCCCCTAACCCACCGCCGATCCGCGACCAAACCCACCAAATAGCCGCGGTTCCGCCGCAATATTGAGAAGTCAGGGCTCTGGATTTTCTGGTTGGGATCCTAACAACTACTTACCATATTAGGAAACTAGGGTTCTGGCTCCGTGACTATAAATAAGGACCGAGAGCCACTTGGAAAAATCATCAAACCGATGCGATCACGAAGTCCGCGATGGCTCAAGAATCCTGGTTGATCATCGACAGTTCATCTACCTCCTTAGAAGAGATCGAGAAGCAAATTAGGGTTTTGTAATCATTTTCTAAATGAACAAAGTGTACTTGATCTTGTTGATTAATAAAGATCGTTTTATTCTATTGCGTTTTATTTTCTTCATAATTTCTATCTTTTCTTTTCCCAACATGCGCGAGTAATTTTCCGCTTGTTAGGGTTTGTAGGATTAGGGTAGATTAATGGATGATGATGATCCTTAAACTCTTTTTATGTCATATAAAGTTTATAAACTTTATCAAAAGAATAGTTAACATCCTAATCGGGCGTGCTATCAATTCATTGATATTCATGACCACGATTAGAGATTAGATTAACGATTGTTTTAGTAAAGGCTAGACATGAACAGAGATCCATGTCAAGGTAGGGGTTAAGAGTGGGAACCCTTTTCCCTCCAGAAACCCTAATCTACATGCATCATTGTCGATCTAGTTTTAAATCTATTAAAGGATAAGAGGAGCAATCTTTAATTAATCATCCATGACTACTAAATCTTAACGAACCCTACAAGCCGCCTTCTAATATAAAAGCTACATCCGTAGTTAATCTAGATTTATATTCTACATCCGTGTTTAACGTAGATCTAGAAACTATTTCCACTATTCATTATTCTTTCTCTTTTCCTAATCAACAAGCCTAAAGTAAGATTAAAAGATTCAACGTTTCCCTGAGGACGACCCGTACTCATCTCGGTCTAGCTACACGCGACACCGTTATTGATTGCGGTTATTCTACAAACACAACTTCTAGAAATATCAACCAATCAAGTGGCGACATGTAAAAGTAGAAGTGAGTATACAAGAAGAAAAGTAAAGAGGATGGGAGTACTTACAGTTGCGTGTTCGTACTCGTACAAACGAGAAGGAAAGTAGAGGTCTCGGTTTGTAGAACCGAGACCGTGAATGGTACTAGGGGGCAAGCTCGATCTACGGACATCACTTAAGCAGTTGTGGAGCAACGGAGAGGGATGAAAGATCTTAAGGGAACGATGATACGAGAGAGAAGAAATGTGCTCGACTCCTTGAGGGAACTTGAGTGCTTGAGAATTTTGAGAGAGAAGATAAATTTGAGAGAGTGGTATGCCTAAGAGAAGAGGTAGGACCGGTCTAGATATTTATAGGAGAAAAAATGGAGGTGTGAATTTAAAATTTGAATTAAAAGAATTGAAATAGTGTTAATGGAGGAATTGAAGAATTTCTGGTTAAAATCAGAGAAATCAAATAAGAAAATAGAGTAGAGGGGAGCTGAAGGCGTGCATAGGCAAAAAATATAGGGATTGGAGTCACTCCAACCGCCGGTGGCGGTCAAAATAGGAAAACCGGCGGTCCAAAAGTGGATGTTGGTCTCGGGGTTCGTGCAGTGTATTCATCTGGATATTTTTATCTCGTTTTTATTATTTGATTTATTTGCAACTCTTCGTTTCTCCGTTTAATGCACGTGCAACTCTTGGGCTTCTGAAAAATTAAAAAGAAAAATATTAAAAATAATTGGAAATAATAGGATCCGAACTTGCAAGCTATGGGACAGTAAAGGAAAGGTTTAACCAGTGAGCTATAAGAAGTTTCTTGTACATAAGTTATCAGAAATAACTTATAACTCGAAACCAGGACGGAAATACATTCTTTTATTAATATTGAATCAATAAAACTGTATAGGACTTTTAGGGTCGTTACACATACATACATACATACACACACACACACACACATGCGTTCCTTATCTTGGTTTTTATATAACATGTGTGTGTATGTATTGTTTATCAATATCCCATGCTTTGCTTGTGATTTATATATCGATATTGGTATTCATATTCATAGTTTCGATATCAAACAATGAATATTCATATGCTTGTGTTTATTAACTTGTTTATTTTTATAACATTATATATGATGAGCTTGGTCATTTTAAGATTGCATTTTAGGATATCTCACGGCACAAGCTTACAACGGAGGATGGAGGAAATCAAGGTTAAATGGAATATCTAATGTAGGTTGGAGGATATGGATTAGTGATTCTCAATTTTCATATTCAAGCTTCATGAAGTTAAGAAGCCGAAGTCTGAGATTGAAGGATGAGAGCTTCTCAAATTGGAATATCAAGCTTCGAAGAAGCTAGAAGCCAAAGTCCGAGTTTGATGCGTCAAGAGTTGAAGTCAAGTCTACATTTGAAGACCAAAAGATCGACTTCAAGAAGCTCATGAGTGGTGCAAGCATAGCGTGGAGTTTCAAGAGCTCAAGATCAAAGAGTCGAAGATTCAAGAATCGAAGAATTGCAATATCGATATAGGAATCTTTGTAAGTATTCTTTGGATTATGGGTATACCAATTAGAGCTCTTGAACACCCACACTTACATGCACAAATGTTTTACATTGTATAAACATCGGGTTTTTTTATTTCAAAGTTTTTTTATAAAAACCCAAAATATCAGATTTTGTGCTTAAGCAGACATCTACCTAATTGTGCATCAGATGTCTGTTTACTGTTGTTTTTCAAATGTCTGAAGTATCAGAAACAACAAACTTTATCCAGACGTCTGATGTTCAATGGGACAGACGTCTGATGAAAGATTTGAAAATGGTATTTTTGTTCTTTAGACGTCTGCATACTCTTATTCAGACGTCTGCTTATACTCTATATTTTTCTTGTTCTACCTTCAAATTATCCATAGACATCTGATGCCTTATTGAGCAGACGTCTTTTGTTGTTGTTTTGTTTTTGAAAAATATAGCCGCTGGGACTTTATTATAACTTCAGACGTTTGCCCAATTGTTCTTCAGACGTCTGTCGATAATGATTTTTGCTGACATCATATATAACGACTATTTTTTATTGGGGGAATATATATATATATATATATATATATATGTGTGTGTGTGTGTGTGTGTGTGTGTGTGTGTTTTGTATTGGATTTTTGAGCCCTAATCACTCAAGAATTTCAGTTGTAATACTTCAAAGTGATAAAAAAAAAGAAAATCTCATCTCTTGTGAGAGTAAAAGAGTTTTCATTTGCCTATCATCTCTCTCACACACAAAATCAATTAAGAGTTTCATTTGATTATCCATACTCTCTGAGTATTAGTAGTTAGCTTTGAGAGAAACTCCTTTGAGAGTATTTGTGCATCAATTTTTTCTCTTCTTTTCTTTGTGTGAGGACTCTTGAGTGCAACGATACCTTTGTAAGAGAGAAGAGTGTGTATTGAGAAAAGAAGCGAGAAGAGCTTGTAAGAGAGAAGTGTTACTCGTGTGTTGAGTAACATGTGGTCTTTTGAGCAGACGTGTGTAAGGTTTGGCCTCTACTGGAAGCGGAGTTATGGCTTGCTTGCGGGCAACGTGTTTGTCTCTGAGAAAGAAGTGTTTAGTGGAACGAGCTCAATCGATCAAAGAAATTGGATTAAGGGATCTCCCGAACCACTATAAAAGACTTCGTGTTTACAATTGCTTGTGTTTTCAATTTCTCTATTTCTCTTACTTTATTTTCATACTTAGAAAGCATGCATTTATCTTTCTTGCACTATATGCCCACACTTGTGATTATTGTCTCTTGCTATATGTTTTAGTTTCACAATTGTATTTGCTCTCATCTCTATTGGATTATTTCTTGTCTAGCTTTGCAATTGTGTTTTATATTAGCAAGTGTTTAGAATTTTTAATTTGGGCATATTATTAGCATAGTCTTATTCACCCCCTCAAGGATTATTTTAGTCGGTCTCCTAAGTGTTTTTAGCCTTCATGATGACGGATCCTAAAACAAACAACGAAGCAGAGTATGAAGCCTTTATTTTGGGATTAGAACTCGCTATAGGGTGTCCTGAATCTACGAATTTATGGAGATTCCCAGTTGATAGCTAATCAAGTGTTTGGGGACCTTCAAAACAAACAAACCTAAATTGTTAAAATATTGCTTACGAGATAGGCAACTTCTCTTACAAGTAATTATGCTATGATTAGAGAATGTTCGTAAGACACAAAATACCAAAACCAATTAGTTAGCAAAGCTAGCTAAAGAATTGGCTAACCCTGGCTCAAAGAAATTTAAGTGATGATTCAAAATCGTTTGAGTGCATACCCTGGGCTTCTAGAAGACGAGAAAATATATGCTCAAACTCTAAATATTGAAGAAGCTGAAAAGAACACAGAAGAAATTGATTGGCGACAATCTTTCCTAGCCTTCTTCCAACACGATACATTGCCCGATGCTAAATCTGCATGGTTCGCTTTGAGAAAACAAGTATTACGTTACGCATACTTTGACAGTGTCTTATATCGTCGCGCATTTGATGAACTCCTGTTACGTTGCTTATCATTCGAAGGAGCTAAGCAAGTTATGGAAGAAGTTTCAATCAGGAATTTGCGGGGCCTATTAAGTCGGTCCCAAAATGAAAATAAAAAATCAAGAGTCTAATTTATTACTGGCTGAACATGACAGAAGAGTGCATTAAACATGCAAAAAAGTGTCATTTGTGTCAAATACATGATAATTTCATACATATGCATCCAAACCCATTGCATCCCATAATTTCATCATGACCTTCGAAATGTGAAGTACAGACATCGACGGTCCAATTGATCCTCCATCGTCAAACGGACATATTTTCATCTTGGCTGCAATCGATTACTTTTCTCAATGGTCTGAAGCTGCGAGTTTTGAAGAAATCATAGCAAAAACCATCATCAAGTTTTTTCAAAACAACATTCTATATAGATTTGGAGTCTTGAGAAAAGTTTTGTTTGATAATAGACCTGCCTGTAAAAGTAAAAAATAGTACGGTTCTTTCGGTCACATAAAATCGGCTGACGATACTCTTATATACTATATATAATCTTTCACACACCGCTTCCCAAGATACTGGAACGGAGACACGACGAGACCCACAACGTAACTATACAGAAAAGTAGACTCTCTCGGATATAGTTATGCTAAGCGTAGTATGCAGGAGTATACTAAAGCAAGTAAATAACACTAGCTTTATTCATTAACCCACGTTTATTACAAACAAGATTCAACATCAGAGTTTATTACATAATGAAGCAAGGAAAATAAACCAAGCCCTAAACAGGTGGGCGAATAATAAATTAAATAGAATAAAAACCATAATAGTGAGTCGAAAAGGGAGCATGATCTTCCTTCGCAGCTTCAACCTCTATCGTCCCATCCTGCTCTTCTCCTATCTATAACGGACATTTCGGGGGAGACAAGGAAAAAGAAACGTCCATCAGTGAGATAAACTCGAGTAGGATTCTCAAGAGAGTTATGTGTAACAAACGAAACGTATATATGAATTAGCATTATAGTGTACAGGTAAAAGGTACATAAAACTAGTGTCACGGGTATATTAGTCAAAAGGTAGGTAAAGTAACAATAAATAACTACGGAGGTCGTAGGTATACGAGTTAACATGTAGATAAGATGTCACTTAATGACTACTTTTCATATTTTGTTTGTTTTAGTTTGGTTTCACAGGGTACCTGCATTTCAAGAGTATTCCGTATATTCTCGGAATCATGGTAACCGATAAGATCATGTCCATGACAGTTAGCATTCTGTATATTCCTGGAATTACGGCAACACTACAAGATCACGTCCACGAAAATTAGTATTCCATATATGCCCGAAATCACGACAATACGACAAAGGACACTCTCGAGACACGTCGTACAGTCTTACTGTCCTAATTACTTGTCCCCTTGTAAATGTGAATTTAAAGTTAAGTCATCGGTTATCACACAAAACCAACATGACATGGAAAACACGTTTCTCTTTCCAAATTGAACCATTCATTTATACCTAAGGTCCAGTGTCCTATGTACTCACACATAACCGATCAAGTGATACAAGTTATGATTTCGAGTCCAGTTAGGTTATGCAAGCCACATCAAGTGTAACGAGGTTTCAAAAAGTCTAGTCGAAATGAAGGTATATGGTATTTAATTGTATAACATGGAACTTGGGAAAACTCGGGTTATTTTAATGTAGAAATGGTTTCATAACAGTTCAAGGTATTTTAGTGATACCTTATCTCCGGCTCCCGAGGCTCAAGAGATAAGATACCACATAAACACATAAAAGTTCATGGTATTTATACGAAAATATGAATTTAGAAGTTTATGGTATTTAATTGAACATAAGACTTTTAGAAAAGTCGAGGTATTTATTTTAAAAATACTAGTCTTAGAAACCATTGGGTATTTTTGTGAAATTATGGTATTTGGAAACATAAGGGTATTTATGTGAAAATGTTGTATTCGGTAAATGCTAGGGTATTTATGTGAAAATGCCATACTTGGAAACTTTAGGGCATTGATGTGAAAATACGATATTTGGAAACTTTAGGGTATTTATATGAAAACAAGATTTGGGAATATATGGTATTTAATTGAAAATACAATGTTTAGAGACACATGGTATTTACATGGAAATACTGATTTTGGACAACTTGAAGTATTAATGTGTCGATACGAAATTATAAAATTCTAGGATGTTTAAAGGGAAAACGTTCGTTGAGTATATTTAGGATATTTTAGCGCTAAAAGGTTTGTTACAATTTTAGCAGCACTTCGGCTTGTAAATAGCATTTATCACTACAAGAAATAGTAGCTTATTTCATCGGGTACTACCCGAAGTAAAAACCATAATCCCGACGAAATTTTTTTTCCGTTGGGTATATTCTGACGGCTTAAATTACGATGAAATAAACCATTTTCTTCGAGTGTTTTAGTTTATTTCGTCGGTTAATTTGTTCCATCGGATTCTCGCCGACGAAAAAAGTTATGGACAATGAAAAAAATTCTAGATTCTTACTATTTCGATTAATCGATATACATACAACTCAATACACTGATATACGACATCTATATTCATCAACAAACTGAAATCAATTCGCGACAAATTTTGCAGAATCCAAGATATATGTTCACCACAAACTCATTTCAATGCACGACAAATTCAATTCAAATATCCACAAAATCAATTCATTTCACCACAATTCAATTATATACAAATCAATTCAATTATATACAAAATCATGGGCTTACATCCGGTACTTTCTTCTCTTGATAGGTTAAGTTCTGGATGAACAAAGTTATAGCGACCGACTTCATCCTCATCCGACTCCATCTCGAGCTGGCTAGGCGCCGTCATCATCCGGGAACTCAGTAAAATCGAGCAGGTACTATAGTATTATTAATAGACAAGTATTAGTACACAATATATATTCTTAATAATAATATGAAAATTGTATATAAAGTGTATATAAAGCAAGGATTATCAAACTTACATCTGGTACTTTCTTCCCTTAATAGGTTAAGCTTTGGATGAACACAATTGTATACAACAGCGATCGACTTCATCCTCATCCGACTCTGACAAAGCACACATCACAGGTTTAATTTTATGCTCAAAATTTCTGTAAATAATAACTATATAACCGTAGCGGCTACCTTACCCAGCACAACTAAAAATTAGTATTGAACAAGCCTGCTTCAGTTAACTTCATAAAAGCATCTTTAGAGTTACCAACAATCATATAAATCAAATTAGGTTGTACAAATCATGTTATGATATCAATGAAATTAATAAAAGATGATTTACATCAAGCAAACATTATCTTTCAAATAGACTCCATGTTCCTTCCGATGTTTGATAGAGAGTGAGACGCAAGGCACAAAACTAACTATCTAGTAGATCTCTTGCTACAAATAAACTAAGAAACCATCCCATTCTTTCTCCATCTATCCATTCATCTTTCACATCTAAAAGATGAATAGAGGTGAGACACAAAGCACATCACTCGCGGACGCTCGATGATATATTTTCACCTCAATTCCAATTTAAAAAATATATCATCGAACGTCGACGAGTGTTGTGCATTGTGTCTCACTCTCTATCCATCTTTTCTATATGAAAAATAAGTGGATCGAAGGAGAGAGACTGAAATGGTTGCTTGGTTTATTTATGGTAAGAGATCTACTAGCTAGATGTGCATAATAAGCTGGGGGCATTGTAAATGAGGAACAAATCGATAAATTTGCTCAATTTTGCTAATTACACTAAAATACTCTAAACTACTGCTATTTATTCACTAGACTACGTTTATATTTTTCCTAACCCACCGAAACTAATAAAATTTTACTTAGTGAAATAGGTCGAGTAGGAATCCAATACATATACAAGTATTAATTAGTACGCAGTACTATCGATAATTAAATGAAAATATATATAAAGTAAGGATTATAAAACTTACATCCGGTACTTTCTTCTCTTGAGAGATTAAGCTCCGGATGATCTTTCTTCTCGGCGCCTCAAGAGAGAATGACGACTATTGATTTGTATACCTTGCATACTTCATGCTGGATAGGAATCCAAACCCTAATCCTTTCGCAGTACAAATCTCAAGTCCGATTCTGTTAACTTCGCAAAAACATCTATATATTAGGTCGTACAAATCAGGTGAGCTTAACAAAAGATGGTCTATATCAAACAAGGATTATTAAATTTACATCCGGTACTTTCCTCCCTTGAGATCTCAAGCTCCAAAATAGGAAATCACGCTGGAATAGGAATCCAAACCCTAATTCTTTTGGCGTTAACTCATTTTTCACATCAAAAAGATGAATAGAGAGTACAAGGAGACGAGCCACAACCACAACTTAGCTAGTTGCTTGGTTTATTTTTTCATGCATATTTCTAATTTTATGTTAATATGTGATAGTTAAAGACTCTCTCTCACACACATACACATACTCACACACGCGCGCGCACAAACATAAACACACACACACACACACAAACATACACACATACACACTCACATATACATCACACACACGTGTGCGCACATATATACTCGCTCTCTCTCTCAAAAACACAAACATATACACACACAGTCACACTTACTCATTTTAAAATCACACACGCATATTTATATACTCATGAAAATTCCCTCCACTGCGCTAAATTTATAAAAATCTGGGCAGTACCTCCCTTAAATTGTAACACGTTTGGCATTTCATCTACAAATTCTATAGCAATTCTATACACGCTATCAACCACTAGTCAATTCGAATATCGAATATCCAAATTCAACACCAATTCCATTCACAATCCAAGCATTCCTAATCCACTCAAATTCGGTATCAACCAAAGAAATAACAAAATAAATATCTAATAGAATTTGAATTTCACGCTATAGCAGAATGAAAATTTAAAGAATATCAAGTACTTGGTTTTATGGTTAGTTGATTATGAATAATCTAGATCAGGGTCGTGTTTTTTTCTTTAAATGCTTAATAGATTACGGAGATTAAGTTTATGATCTAAAAATGACGATAATATAAATTACACTCATTATAAATCGAAATTTTATAAAAAAAAATCTTACCGAGGAATAAGGGCTAGGGCTCAGGCTCAAGCTCGATCGCAGAGAAGAGTGGCTAAGGTGGCGACACTTGGAGGATGAGGGGATAAATTGCAATGGATTGGAGGAGGAGGAGGAAGATGAGGAGGGGGTCGGCTGCTGGAGGGGGACGGTGAAGGGGCATCGTTTGGAGGGGTTCGGCGACGAGAGAGGAGGGGGTTAGCAATGGGTGACGTTGAGGAGGGGTTCGATGATGAGAGAGGATGGGGTAACGACGAGAAAGAAGGGGATGGCGAGGGGTGACGGTAGGGAGGGGGTCGGCGACGAGACAAGAGGGGGGCGACGACGAGAGAGAGAAGGGGACGGCAAGGGCGGCGGTGAGATGGTGGTCGGAGATGAGGAGAGGATCTATGGAGGAAGATGAGGAGAGGAGGGTGGCCAACGATCGAATTGCCGGAGGGGGAAAGAGTACATCGGCAGAGAAGGAGTTCGTCAGCGGAAAAGACGAAGGAGGGGTCGCCGGCGACGGCTGCAGCACAACAGAGAGAGAGAGAGAGAAAGAGAGAGAGGGGGGGGGGTGAGTGAAAGAGAGAGTGTGTGAGTGAGAAAGAGAAAGAGAGTGTGAGAGAACTTACAAGGAGGTCGCCGGCCGTCGTTGAAGGAGCGATCGCCGGCAGAAGGAGCGAACGTCGGCGGCGAATTTGGAGAAATAGGGTTTTTTTGGGAGAGGGGGAGATTTTAAGGCTCTGATATGAGATCGACCCTTATTTTATTAATAGGTTTCTTTCGTCGGTCGATAGCCGACGAAATAACCCAAAAAATTATAGGCCTCTGTTTATTTAATTTAGGCTTTATTTTGTCAGTTTTTTTGTTTATTCCGTTAGGTGGTAGCCAACGGAATAAACCTACTAACGAAATAAGTGCCTTTTTCTTATAGTGTATCAATCTAGAAACGAGCAGCATAACGGCGCACTTTAGGGTTTGAAAAGTGAGCATGAAAGAAGGGATAGGTCATTACCTTGTGCACAACTAATGACTAGTATTCGATTGTAAAAGCTAACGTACAATATAATTATTCCATCGATAACAATAATTCATAGGGGTTTTCATAGACTTGCAAATAGGGTTGTTTATATTAAAAGTACGATAAGAATGATATTTCAATCTAGAATACATGTTGGGAAGGTGAATGAATGAGAGGAAGAGAACAGAAATCCAACTTGAAAGAGAAGACGGTGTCGAAGCTGCGCTTTTCCGCGTATTCCTCTCACCTTGGAATTTTGTTAGGGGCAAGACCACTGTTGCGCAGGGGTTCGAGTAACGAAATAACAGGAATTTTTGATAATTACCAAAATTTATATTTAAATACTTAAAAATTACCGAAAGTTAGTTTTAATTATAAAAAAATTCAAAAGTATTTTTCCATCAAAATAAACACGAAAATAAATACAAAGATATGAAGGAAAATTATATGAAGATTTTATTAAATTATAGACGAACAGCAGACATTACAATCTATCCTTCTTAAAACAATTTCGTCCCCGAAATTCTAAAAAGTTCCTTGTTTCCGCCTAAAATTTAGGTGTAAAAGGGCCCAAAGCGTCAAATGGTAGCAATGCGTTTAAAAAAATGCAAATCAATTTTTTCTGGGCTGTATTTTACCAAATTCTTGAATGAGAATCAGAAAATTTTTGTTGGTATCGAAAGCGTCTCGAAAAGCGCTTTGATTTGATATATTACGGGCCTCATAACTCTTCTGAAATCAAAATTTATAAGCAAACGTGCAATGCACGTATAGTTTGAGCAATACTCTACCATAAGGGGGATATATCTTTACTCCCATATCGGGAAAAAGACGGATCCCTTCTCTACCACTCCCCTATAAATAAGAGGGGAGACCTCTCAAAAAAGTAATGATTCGTCCTTACAGAAGCTAGTGCTTCCTTGAAAGTCATTGCTTTCCAAGGCATACGTGCCCCTTAGCGCGTATATGCGCAAGTGCAGGTGTCATGCATGCACACCACGTGTGGTGCACGTGCAGCGGTTCCATGCGCTACACGTGCAACACATGTGTACCAAGCACAAACAAGCTTTTCCGGCATATCAGAGTGCACTACTCCAACATGTTCTCTTCCTTGATGTATGGGACGGGTTTAAGGGTACATCCCTCCACACCTTCGATATATGACGCTGTAATCTCTCAGCGTCTTCGAAGAGATGGTGGGTACCGACGACTAATAATCCCTCATTCATCTTTCCTTTAAAGCTTAGGCTTCGCCAAATAGAAGCATATGCTTCACTTGAAAGCTTAAGCTTCCCTCAATTAGGGCGCACCCTCTGCAAGTGCACAATTGCGCAAGAGTCAATGGTGCTCTTCAAGTGTGCACATGTAGCATACATGTGCAAGGCACAGGCGATACATGTGGCGCAAGCACGCCCTCACAGCCAAGACTCTATTTGGGAAGAAAATATTTCCCAATCTTCGTTAGGATCTTTCTAAACAGAAAGATCCCAGGATCAAATATCCAACTGTGCCGATGCACCCTGATTGATTTAAATCTCTTAAATCTCTTAAATAAGATATTACCCTAATCTCTCCTCTTCTATAAATAGGAGCAAGAGGAAATGAGAAAGGGGGATCTTTTTCCCTGGAGAGAGGCAGCGTCCTCAAAAGAAAAGAGAAAAATATCTCTTCTTCTTCTTCTTGAAGCCTCGGCTTCATAAGAGCTAAAGCTCTTAAAACAAGATAAAAGATCTCTGATGAATCTCCATCCTCTTCTAAATGGAGTATGATTTAGGGTACATTCCTCCACACTTTTGATATATGACGCTGTAATCTCTCAACGTCTTCAGAGAAGTGGTTGGATCCCGACAACTATGATCTCCTATCTCCAAGAACCGAAGCAAAGGCTTCATCAAAGCGAAAGCTTTCTTAAAAGATAACTTTCATAAATTATGCGTGCCGCATACAAGCACGCACCATCAAAGTGCAAGCGCACCCCAAGATTTACCAAGCAACAGAAGTGAAGTTCCTAATAAAATGAGTGCGCACCATGCGATGCGCTTACGTAAAGAACATGTGCGTCCAAGCCAGAGACGCTTTCTCATGAAAGAGATGCAATGCGTACATGTGCTGAACACGTATGCACACATTGATGAAGATGCGATGCGCACACTTGCAAAACACTTGCGCATGCACTGATGAAGTCAAGTCCTATCAAGAATCGCAGAAATACATATGCACCCTGTGTTATGCACGTGCGCTGATGCCATGCGCATCCATAGTGCACATGCACACATGAATTCCAAGATAAAGCTTAAAGACTTAGCAAAACGGCTAAGTATGGAAGCTTAGGCTTCTCCAATGATCAAATGATCAACAGAGATGCTTCGCGTACATGTGTAAAATACGTGCGCACGCACTGATTTCAAATAAAGTCAGGTCTTATTGAGAACTATGCAAAGGCATGTGCACCCCGTGCTATGCATGTGCACTGATGCTATACGCATCCATGGTGCACAAGCGCACATGATACCAAGCTATAGTATGAAGAATTAGTAAATAAATTAAGTATGGAAGCCTATGCTTCATATGCAAACCAAGGATCAAAAGAGAATATGTTCTTAAAATATGACCATGATATTTAAGTTGATCTTAGTTCTCAAATAAGACTGACGATCCTTAAATAAAGTTTATGCTCTCATATGAACCGATGGACCTCACGGATGTGAGAAATGTAACCTAGGTTCATCCCCATTGGCAAACCAAGATACCCATGTGGGCATAAACAAGCTACACTTGATCAAAACATGAGTTGGATAACTAAGACATCAACATGCAAAGAACTTATAGACCTCATACTATGAGAATGAAAATAAGTTCACTCACGTTGGTAAACCATGATACCAACGTAGACCGCTGTGTCCCTAAACTGGTATTTTGCTCCACGGCTGGTCTCCAAATTGACCGACATATACAATCCATGAGCTACCCAAAGTCAAAGTTACCTTCCTACAAAGGTTAGAAGAGCTTATGGACCTCACAGTGTAAGAATGGAAATAAGTTCAACCACAAAACCAGCTACCAACGTTGGCCTTTACAAACAAAATATCTGCAAGTCTCTTATGAGTTGTGATTTGGGTCAATGATAAATAACGACGCCTATGTCCTCTTGCTATCTTCCCATATCAAAACTCCAAGAGACAAGCAATGCCTTGTCAAGCTCCTGTTCATCAACAAGCAACGATTTGCGGTTAGTCAATTCCCGTGGAACAATATTTCCACAAAACAAAATCATGAAGCAAATACTTCTCCCAAAAACCAAAAACGAAAGCCAGGCTTTTCGTGCCCTA
Source organism: Agapanthus africanus (assembly GCA_030015575.1). Lineage (NCBI taxonomy): Eukaryota > Viridiplantae > Streptophyta > Magnoliopsida > Asparagales > Amaryllidaceae > Agapanthus > Agapanthus africanus. The sequence goes on along the minus strand of CM057338.1, from coordinate 178,969,462 downwards.
CGGTCTAGATCATACAACCAACCGTATATAATCCACGGGCATGAAAAGTACAAAAGAAAATAAAGTTGTCGGCCATATCAACAGTCAAACACATGAACACACGAAACAAAGCTTGGAGCAACAGAAAGTTTTTATTGCTTTGCGATAGCGTAATTAACTGCAAAGGCTTGCACCTGCAAGAAAAAGCGTCCCCACAATCAATAAATCTCTCATCCGTGAGAGGGAATCTGAAAGTCGGCTACAACGGTCGCATCTATCCAAACCTCCTATATATGGTGCCATAATCCCTTGGTATCTTCGGAGAGGTGGATGGATATATTCCAAATAGTATTTGTCCCTATATCCAGGCTAGACGCCTCTTCGTCATCTCAGTCCGGTTCCTAGCGGTAAACATTCCTTTCTAAAAATAAATAACATACCAACTTTCTTTTATTTAAAACTAGATACCTTTTTTTCTTTTCTAAAACCAATAAATTCTTTTCTTACAAAATAGTTTTCCATTTCCATTTCTAATTAAATCTCCTTTTATAATCTATGAAACAAAACAAGCAAGATTAAATTGGAACAAAATTTTATTTGTTCTAAATACTGGTGTGGCCGTTACAAACTACCCTCCTTAAAAATTTCATCCTTGAAATTTTCTAAAGGGAGATTCATAACAGGGTAAGAGGGATAAGGATATCGTAGTTGTAATTCATCGTAGGGGTAATTCATCTTCGAACTCCATCAGTTGATATGAAGGGACGGGTTTAGAAGTCACGAGGTTCATTGGGTGGGAAAAACTCACTAGGAAAAGTTCCAAATTAAGTGGAATTGGTTTAGGAATGTAAGCAAGGGAATAGTTTACAAGAAAAAAGCAAAAGATGATTGGCTGGAAATTAAAGAGTCAAAAGGAGTTACCAAAGTGCTCCATGGCTTCAGCCTCTATGGCTGACAAAGTGAAAACCTGTCGCTTTGGCCTGCTCCTCTGTGCTTGATGTGTTACTCGCTGCCAAGGGGGTAAAGATGGTCCTAGCAGTGATGCTCTATAGACAGCCGGTCTGTTTGCTTGAGTAGCCCTGGGTTCATGTTGAGCACAACCGCTTGCCTTGTACTCCGATGACCCGCATATTAAACAAACAACATTAAACATACGACAGTCCTTTATGAGATGCCCTGATTTATTGCAGTAGTTGCAGAAGACTAAGGGAGGATGAGAAAAGAACTCATCATGTTTCCTTGGCTGGGAAACACTGGCCGGCCTTGGGGATGTTCCTCCTAAAATCTGACTGTTCGGTCACTTTTTCCCGATCAGTTGAGTATTTTTCTTTATCCAACTCTCAAAGTCCTCGAAATTATGGGCAGCATCGAGGAATTCATCATATGTATGGTAGGCAGAAGTAGATGTTGCGAACTGGGTCTTCAAGTCCAAACTCTGTTTGAACCGTTTCGCTCGTAGCTCTGGAGTGGCCACAAGGTGTTGTGCAAAATGTCTCAGCATCGCAAGTTCGGTGGCATGCTCGTCAATTTTGTTTTCTTACATGGATCCCAGCTGGAGATGGACGAACATCCTTTCCATTTCAAGAAGTGCCAACGTTAGAAGAACTGAGTGTCAAATCGTTCCTTAAAAGTCTCCTAGCTGATTGGTTTAACTAGACGACCTTCTTCAGCCTGCCACCAGATTTTGGCTTTCTTAGTTAGCTGAAGCTTTGCAATGTCCATCCATGCTCCAACCGCGACTTGAGCTGCGCCGAGGTCGTCGATGATGCGCCGGATCCATTTTTCAGTTTCGAATGGCGTCTCCTTCCCTGTGAAATACTTGGGGTGTAGCATTGAAACTGCTTGACTCGGGCCGTCCCTTGATTGTTAGAGACCAAAGCTCGCTCAATTAGAGTAGCCTATTGCTGGAGACTCTTGAGTAATTCCTTCTGTAGTGTAGTGGTTTGCTGCTGCTGGTACTCGAGCAGTCCTCGTATTATTTCCATCACAGCTGCGGCCTGTCTGTCGCCATTCCTGTTTTCTTTCCTGTTACGGTTTCCGTTGCGTCCAGCCACCGCTTTCAAGAGAAAGAAGAAAAGATCGGATTGGATTCAAAATAGATTCAAAATGAATAATAGACGTTGAAATGGGAAGTAGGTTCTATAAAAAGAAAATGAGTAAGTATCAAAGATGGATTCAAGCGATGAGATTCAAGGGCTTTTAACAAAGGTCGGTTAATGTTCTTGCATTGAATACTCTGACCTACACCACTAAAATCTGTCACGCTCCGCTTCCTAAGATACGAGAGTGAAGACGCGACGAGATCCGCAACGTAACTATACAGAGAAGTAGACTCACCCCGATATAGTTACGCTAAGCGTAATATGCAGGAGTTTACTAAAGCAAGTAAAAAACATTAACTTTAATCCTTAACCAATGTTTATTACAAACAAGATTCAACATCAGAGTTTATTACATCACGAATCAAGAAAAATAAAGAAAGCCCTAGAAAATAATAAAATAAACAGACTAAAAACCTTAATAGTGAGTCAAAAAGGGTGCATAATCTTCCTCCGTGGCTTCAACCTTTGTCGTCTCGTCCTGCTCTTCTCTTATCTCTAACAGACATTTCGAGGGAGACAAGGAAAAAAGAAACCTCCGTTCGCAGGATAAACACGAGTAGGATTCTCAAGGGAGTTATGTGTAACTAGTGAAACGTATATATGAATTAGCATTACAGTGCAGGGAAAGGGTACATAAAACTTGTGTCACGGGTATATTAATCAAAAGGTAGGTAAAGTAACAATAAATAACTATGAAGGTCATAGGTATATGAGTTAATATATAGATAAGATGTCACCTAATGACTACTTTTCGTATTTTAGTTTATTTTAGTTTGGTTTCACAAGGTACCCGCATTTCGAGAGTATTCCGTATATTCCCGGAATCATGGTAACACGACAAGAACACATCCACGACAGTTATCATTCCGCATATTCCCAGAATCTCTGTAACACAACAAGATCACGTCCACAACAATTAGTATTCCGTATATGCCTGGAATCACGAAAACATGACAAAAGACACTCTCAAGACACATCGTACGAGCTTACTATCCTAATTAATCGTCCCTTTGTAAATGTGAATTTAAAGTTAAGTTATCGGTTATCGGTTATCATACGAAACCAACACGACATGGAAAACGCGTTTCTCTTTCCAAATCGAGCTATTCATTTATACCCCAGGTCCAGTGTCCTATGTACTCACGCATAACCGATCAAGTGAGGCAAGTTATGATTTCGAGTCCAGTTAGGTTATGTAAGCCACATCAAATGTAACATTGTTGCACAAAATCTAGTCGAAAGGGAGGTATATGGTATTTTATTGTAAAACATGGAACTTGGGAAAACTCAGGGTATTTTAATGTAGAAATGGTTTCATAAAAGTTCAAGGTATTTTAGTGATGCTTTATCTCCAGCTCTTCGAGGCTCAAGAGATAAGATGGCATGTAAACATATAAATATTCATGGTATTTATACAAAAATATGAATTTAGAAGTTTTTGGTATTTAATTGAACATAAAATTTTTAGAAAATTCGGAGTATTTATTTTAAAAATACTAGTCTTAGAAACCATAGGGTATTTTTGTGAAATTATAGTACTTGGAAACATAAGAATATTTATGTGAAAATACTGTATTCGGTAAACATTAGGGTATTTACGTGAAAATGCCATACTTGGAAACTTTAGGGTTTTGATATGAAAATACGATATTTGGAAACTTTAGGGTATTTATATGGAAAACACAAGATTTGGTATGTGATATGCGGTGTTTAACGCCGCCGAATTGATGTAATCAATTCGACGGGGTTGCACATGTAAGTCTGATATGTTTTATGTTATAGTTTATTTGGTGTGAATTGGATTGTCGCGAAATGAATAGCCCCGTGCATGTTTGTGATGATGTGTTTTCATTTCATTTATGTTATAGCCAAATGTATATTCTTTTATTCAGGACGAGTAGTCGACATGTGGCCGTCGTTTCCACCTATTGTATTATTATTTATCGGGACTCGATCAGCTTGCGATCGATATTACTGTTGTATTAATACAGGTATTAGGATTACCCCATGGAGAAGCACACTGGCATCTGGGTTCTAGATTCCAGCGAGTGGCCATCTCAAAGAGTTGAGATCGGGTCACTCGATTCAAGGATTGGCGGGCTGCTTGTCGTGGTAGTAGGGGGTTAGGATAGAGCCGCGGAGGAGTGCTCAAGTCATCGGATTTGAGAAAGTGCTGGGTGGCCCCATCATAGTGATGATGCTGGGTTGCCTCGTTTCTTGGATTAGCGGATGATTTGAAGCGCTTGTAGAGGTCTGCTTTTGGCTATACACGAGCTATTCACGCAACCGGGGTATTTCGTGCTTGTTTGTAGCTCGAACGAAATACAGGATTCCTATGTGATCCGACCATTCCAACTCTGCGATGTTGTTTTTCCACATGCTGTAATGTGATTATTTGCGTGTGATGATATATTAATATATGGATATATAGTATATATATAATAAATGCTATATACGTTTTGCACCCGTATTAGCCCTGTCCCCACTCTGCCGTTAATTAAGTAACCTAACGGTACATGACGGGGCTCCGTGGCGAATGTGGATGGCGTATATGTGCATTCTATTTTTCCTTTTCATACTGCTTTCTCTGTAATATTTGTGTGGGAAGGATAATTTTAGATAATGTGATTATCTAAATGATGAGATTGTATTAATCGGATTAATACAAAGTAAAATAAACTTATACGTTGTAGGAACCAACTTTTTCTAAAAAGGAAATTTTAGTCGATTCTTTTTCTTTGCATCGTGGCATTCGGTTAGGAATTTCCTGCACCTCATTCGATGAGGAAAGAGCCTTGATCTCGTCACTGGGAGTTCGCTCTTAGGTAAAAGTTTGTGTCACTAAAATTGTTTTTGTAGCTGTATTCTTTTTCTTTGCATTGTGGTATTCGGTTAGGAATATACTGCACCTCATTCGATGAGGAAGAGTCTAGATCTCTTCACAAGGAGTTTACTCTTAACCAAAGGTCTACGCGACTATAAAATTTCAAAACCACTTGGTTCCTATGATGATATCAAGTTCATTACGTTAATGGTTTTCTTTAAAATCAACCGTAGTCCTCTGTAATTTCAGGAAGTAGTATTTAGTATTCGTGCTACGTATGTTGGCTCAGTCAAGGCGTAGTGTACGGTATCTAAATGGTACTTTCTGCTTGCTTGTGATGCGATTGGTTAGGACGGTCACACAACTATATTGGCTCAGTCAAGGGTTTGTGCGGGTGGATCTAAATCAATCACGAAATGACGAGTTGAACTTAACTAGCGGCTTATGATATGTTAGCTCAATCAAGGTCATAAGTCGTTGGGGGTAAAAACCTATATCGGTAGTTTCAAGTGTTGAAATTTGCAATGTGATTGCATACTTTCAATTGAGTGGGGTGGCATTTTGGCTCAGTCAAGATTACCACGCCATGATAGTTTGGGTCCCGATTCCTACTGTGAGTAATAGTTACTCCCAAGAGATTTTCTATACGAAATCCCGGTTAGTTCTCTTTTTAGGGTTTGAAGAAGAATTTGATAGAACAGTGGGAGCCATCCTGATTAGATAAATATACAAATCTAATCTAGGTTAGACTGCACGCTGAGTGTTTCTTTTCTCTCTCTCTCTCTCTCTTTGGCAGTGACCATGGACTTACCTTAAACTAAGACTCGTTAACCATATCGACCGACCTTTTTACAATCGATAGATTTGAAATGAAAAAGGCAATACAATAAATACCCGACTAACCCCACTAAAACATTTTTAATGTTTCGAATCTCCTATGTGTCTGCATTTTGAAAAAAAACTGTTCTTAATAAACTCGAACTCTTAGGTATATAGATACCAGATTAGAATCCCACATCTGCAGGGCGTTACAGATGCTGAGAAGGAGTAAAGAATTGAGAATGGATGATTTTATCCTCAATGTCAGTTTTCGGAGCAATTTTTGCTATTGAGGAAAATCATCTGGTTTTGCCTAAAGCCAAACTTTTTGTTTTTTTAACCAAAAATGTTTTTCAATTAACAACACACGAAAATTGAGTTAGTAAACTCTAGGGACTTATACATATTGATGTATATCGTCCGATGTCCATATGGACATCGGGTTGGTTCCAGGTATTACGTATTGAGAATGTGATTCTCTCATATTTCTCATCCGTGAGTGCGCTCCATGATGAGTAATGCTGAGTTGCCTTCTTCAATTTTGGGGATGCACTAGAAATAGATGCATATTAATGAATATTGGTTCCACCTAAACAAGTGCCTTTGTTTCTATATGTGATATAAAATGGTGTTCATCTTAAAGTTGTTAAGATATTGGGTTATCCGGTTTATACTTAAAATCATAATCCGGACAAACTCGAGGTAAGTTTCGGTAATAGCAGTTTGTGAGTTATCCCAAGCTTTAGCGAGGGATAGCTTCTACCATTTTCAAGTTCAAAAGTGTTTTGTTCTTGACTCGCCACTTCCTTGGTAAAGGAATTTCTTGCAAAAGAAGTTAGTAGGAATATGGTAGAACTGGAAGTGATTCCAGAACCGCAAACGGTTACTAAAAAATTGGTAGAATCTAATGATCCAATTGAGGCTGACAGACTATAGCTACTTCACAAATTTAGTAGGTGACCTCATCCACTCGAGAGATACTTTTATTTTCTTGTAGACAGCAACTAGGAGGCTTGCGTCATGTGATGATGACCCTGCTAGTTATCAGCAGGCCATACAAAGTTGTGACTTCTGAATGATGGCTGGATGCCAAATTATCCAAATTGGACTCCATGCACTGCAACAAATTATAGATTTAATTGTGCTCTCTTGAAAGGGGTAAAACCAATAAGGATCAAGCAGATATTTCGATATCAGTGCAAATGGAAATGTATTAACCTAATAAGGCTAGACTTGTAGTATACAAGGATTTATCAAATACCCGATATGGATTGTGATGATACCGTTGCTTTGAAATCCATATGGATAAAATTTTCCACTACTGTTTTCATGACTATGATATATGGTAAGAGTATGATTATAACGTCTTTCTAAATTGGATTTAAAAGTATACGTGTATATGAATCTATTAGAGGGTTGTCTTAGTCAGTGGGAGTAGTGGATAGTATGCAAATTTGTTTAAATATATTTATAAACTAAAGCAGGCATAACAGAGGTGGATCATCTGTTTTGATATTACGGTCAAAGTGTTTAACTTCATCAAAATTAGAAATGAACCAGGTATTTGTAAGAAGGCAGAATGAGTAATGTCAGGTTCCTCATACTGATGTGGATGACATTCTTCTGATAGGAAGTGATATTCTTGCACTATAATTTGGTCAAACAATGGTTGTCATATTTGTTTCTCTTTTGTAGACTATATATCATTAATTCTGGTGACTAGGTCTATAGAGTTAGACCTGATAAGGGTTTTGGGATTATCCCGATTCAGGTATAATGACACCATTCTAAAGTGGTTTAGAATAGAGGACTCCTAATGAGGTAATGTACCCGCGGGTAATGGGGTAACTCTCTCTAAAATGATGTCTTTCGGGACTGATGAAGAGAGACACACGCATGAATACCATTCGACATGCTACGACAGTGAGGTCAATCATGCAATGTTATAAACCAGACCAGATGATACTTTTACACTTGGTGTAGTAAGCAGATATAAGTCCAATCTTGGAGAGACATAGGAAGAAGTGAAAAACATATGAGATGTTCTTGTTGTATGGTAATGGCAGCATTCTTCAGGATGCGATTACCGATTCCATATTTCGAAGTGACAAGGAGACATAGTATCTGTCATGGGTCATTAGTTTACACTCTTATGCGAAGCAGTGTATTGGAAGAGTTCCAAGTGGGATACTGATTTAGTCAAGGCGTTAGATATTGATTGTGAATTATCAGAGAAAACATCCTAAGTATTTGTTTGGATAAATACGTTCATTTGTGAACAAGGTTCCTTCAGCTATCCAAACGGTATTCTAAGCTAGGTATCGCTCATTTCGGGAGATAGTTGATCTCTGCGAAGTTGAGATTCAGAAAGATATAGTTAGAAACATTATAGCGAATCCACTCACTGTGGCTATTTCTTGAACACAATTTACGAAACTGTTAGTACATAAGTTGGGTATGCAGTAGCATATGAGACGTGTGTATGCGATACCGCAATAATTGGCCTTGAGTGCAAGTGGGAGATTGTTGGATATAGGTGCCCTCAAAGCAATTATCATAATTGTAAAAATGTAATTACTGAATTCATGATGACCTATACAGAGAACAATCTTACTCGAGATGATAGTATGCAATCTGGTTTGTCTTTATCTGTCATGTGTATACATGTTACTAGTTATCACGTATCGATAATACATGAGATAAAGCCCATATGATCTTTTCTTGACTACCAGGATTGTGATAAGGATCATACTAGTGGGGCCTGGTAGTTTATAAGCACATTATTAAATGTCCCAAGTCGTAGGAGTATCAAGACTGGGCATCAGTACTCCAGTTAAGACTAGTGTATACGTTTCATGACCCTGTACTGGGCGATGGCTGATCCCATAGCTATTGGTGTTTGACACCGACGATTGTATATAGGTGCTCATTGGATGAGTTACACTGGACGGACTTGCTGAGAACTCCTAGATGGTATTATACCAATGTCAGATTGCAGTTCTCTGGTGACATGAGTACATGGTAATCCCTAGACCTGAGATCGCCATAGTGTCTTGTGTGTGTTCCAACTGTACTTAGATTACTACCCTACCATAGCTCTACTGAGTCTTACAAAAAGGTTTTAGTCTGCTACAGTCCCGAAGCACATGGAGGCAGTGAACGGTCGAAGAAAATTGTCACTTTTGGTATTGGGAGTCGATATCGCACTGTGCAGGACACGACTATAGCCAGAAGTCCGTGTCCACAGCAGTAGAGATAAACTGGTAAGTGTTACCATTTGTATTTCTTTGGTTATGAGTCTTATGTCAGCTGTCACGACCCGAAATTTGGCATGTGGCGGCACTTAAACCACGTAAAGTCTACAGGAGTAACGCAATTCAAGTAAGACGAAAACCTAGAAATCTGAACCATCAAAAGTAGTAAGTGATAAGAACATTGTTAAAAACTTTTGTGAATCTCAAGTAAAAATCTTTAACTTAAGTTGCTTTCATAAAATTTTGGCAGCACCTCCTTTGTGAAAACTAGCCCCGAAAAGGGTACAAACATAAGATATAAGTATAGCACCCCAAACGGGAGCAAATCTCGCCCCAAGGCGGAAACAACTACCACAAACAGATATACGACGCCATAGCGAAGAAATAGACGATATAAAGTGAAAACAGCATAAAAGATAAAGCTGCATAAAAAGGCCGGCTCACACGAGCACGACACCCAGAGTCACAAAATAATATACAATATTGTCCTCACATCTCGTCTCTAAGTCAATACATGAAAGTAGTAGATGGAGAGTACTAGATACAATAATATATACAATCAACATCATCGAATAACCGCAAAACCCACCTATAGCAAAACAGCTCACAGTCAGCCGTAGCGGTATCCGCTGCAAAAGATGATACGATAAGAAGAAGCCCTGCCGCAACTACTCTGAGGGACAACCTGCAAAACACTGTGGTACAACGGGGGTGAGTTGCCAACTCGTGAATAGTAAATAATATCATGCAAGTAATCGCAGGTATGCACGTACTGCGATAATCTATCATATGCAAACGGATGGTATAATATGGCAATAAGTATATGCAACAGTCATGAAATGTACTCTATCAGGTACTACTAATACATGAAACAATGCATATGAAATGAAAGCTGAGTATGGGAATAAACATATCATCATCACGGAATCCTCATCGTGGAAAAACCAGTGTCCCTCAACGACACTCCAAATCCCAATACCTCAAGCACCGCATGCTCAGATCGGCCCTCATATCCTGTAAGTCTCATGGAACCCGAGTGTTCAACATCGACACTCGAAAATATCATGAAAACTAGTGTCCAACATCGACACGTAAATACTCATATCATGGGCTCCGTCTCCGGGATCGGCCCGTGGGCTTTGGCAGATCGGTTGGTCCATGTCCATCTCAAAACTCCGGTCGGTATCCTCCAAATATCCGCCGAGTCCAAATACTATCACCGGTAGGTAGTGCTCCCTCCTGCCGAGCTCAACACCATCATCTGCGATCTTCTTTCCCCCGGGTACCTTACCGGTCCACCATGTACCCGCACACGGCCTCATCCAACTCCTCGTATCGGGTTCCTAACACAAGTCTCAAAACCGAGAAAACTCATGGTGGACGCATCGAAATATCATATCAAGAGAAACCGGGTTTTTCAAACAATGCATAATTCTTGAAATACCATGGTCTTCAAATCCATAAAATCACATGAAATTCATATCGAAGCGCATAAATCCATGAAATATAATATATGCAACATAAAACAGTAATATGAGCATATCAAGGAAAAACCGCTATTTAAATGCATCAAATTATTAAATATATCACGCGGTTTCAAATTTCTCCAAAGTCAAACGCAACATCATATAATGATGAACATGTAGCTATAGCAAGATATATGTGTAAGCATGTAGGTATAGCAAGGTATATGTGTATGCTGTATTTCATCTGCATAATGGAATAAGAATTAATGTCTCAATGTCCCTAACCAATACAATATCACATATGTATATGTGTTGTGCGTGTCATGGCAATTACCGATGGTATGTGTGTAGCATACAATTTGTGATCGTACAACATGAACCGTCAATAATAGTGCAGTGTCCAATGGGTCCAGGTCCAGGCACAACAAGTAATAATATGCAATGAAGTTCATGCACCATCTCTATGTACATATACTTATAACTAAAAATCATGGCATTGAATCTATCCCAGACTCATAACGCCATGCGGGCGATTCCCCTGTAGATGTTCAATCTACTTAGAGATGATCTTGGGCTAAGTAAAGCCAACTACTTACTTTCCCTTCTTCGCAGTGTCCAAAATCCCCGCCTGCGATCCTAAAATCATATAACAACATAACAAGTGCATATTAGAAATCGACCAATAACACGTACAAACTACGTTTGAGTGATGCACCAACTCCAAACAAACTCTCAAGTGTTTGTCTAGTGGCTAACGTGCGTAGCGACACTACGAAACCAACCCAAGAGCAACAGCTACACAAAGTACACGAACCGTGTCAGATAACGTAATGCGCATAGTCAAAACACTTGAAACAAGCAAATTGATCCCAGATTTTTCTACACAAACAATTGGTGAAAGTTGCAAGTTTCACGAGACCACATACAACCCCAGAGACCCCTAGGCCAAGTCACAACCCATCACTCCCCAGTCTGGCCGCAAATTGCGGCCAAGTTTTTAGGGAATGGTCTCAGGTTTTTAGGGTAGCTTCTAGGTCATAAAACTAGGTCACTGTGATGGCAACTTTTAGTGTTCTAGACACCAAGTTTGATAGCAGATTCATCTGAGACCCAAATCTATACCAAAATACGATATGTGCACAAAAACTATACCTTTAGTGTTCTAGACAACAACTACAAGGCAACACATCAATACAAACACCTACTTTACAGTTAGAGATCATTACCTAACCACACTTGCTCGAAAGATCCTAGCTTTCCAAGCTCCAAGTGATCCTAGTGGTTAAAACATGACATGAGAAGTGTTTTGGTGGTGTTTAATGAAGTTTTGCAAGGTTTTAGTGATGAGATGGTAAGGGTTTCAGTTGAGAGTGAAGGAGAAGAGGAATAATTGAGAATGAGAGAGAGTGAGATGAGAATGAGATAGAATGAGAGTGTGAGGTGTGATAAGGATGGAGGGTGAGTATAGGGTGAGTATACCCTTAGACTTACTCTCTCCCTCTCCATCATTAATGCAAGCATACTCATCCCCATGAGTCATCTTGCCACCTTCCCCCAATCCAAAACAAGAGGATAACTCACACACAAATATCTAGGTGCAAGGTTAATCATGGCATGGATTTGTTTAAGGTGTCATGGCCACTAAACAAGGTTAACACTAAAAAAACCCCATGTTAATATGCACAAGTGTGTGTAAGAAAAAACAAATAATAATAAAATATTGATTAATCTTAATAAAACGCTGGAAAACTATTTTGGTAAACTTTTTACTAAAACCCCGCATTATCGCTTAATTAACACTAATTGCATTCTAAGGTATTACAATCTCCCCCTTAAAGAAATTCATCCCTGAATTTAAAATTCTTACTATGCGTACCTTCCAAGAGATGAGGGAATTTCTTCCACATCCGCTCGCAGCCTCTCAAGTGATCTCCTCACTAAACGGGCTACGCCAAAGAAGCTTCGCAGATGGCAAGACCTTGACCGAAGTTTCTCCACCTGCCGATCCACTATAACTATCGGCTGCTTGGTGAACGAAAGATCGCGTTCAAATTAAAAGGTCTGGTGCTGAATCATATGAGAAGGGTCATGAAAGTAATTGCGAAGTATCAACATAAGGAACACGGGGTGAACATCCGGAAATCTGGGTGGAAGCGCAAAACGATAGGCAACGGTACCGACTCGCTCAAGAATCTCAAAAGGACCTACAATTCTGGGACTAAGCTTCCCTTCTTCCCAAAACTCATCACGCCCTTCATCGGAGAAATCCGTAGAAATGCATGATCCCCTACTGCGAACTCAAGTCTGCGACGACGACGGTCGGCATAAGACTTCTGTCTGCACTGGGCTGCTCTCATCCTGTCCTGAATCAACTGAATTTTCTCCGTAGTCTTTTGAACTAGCTGGGGTCCAAAAATCCTGCTCTCGCTAAGTCGATCAGACACACTGGCGATCGACACAATCTACCATACAAAGCCTAAAAAGTTGCGATCTGAATCGTCTCCTGATAACTGTTATTGTATGAGAACTCTATCAATGGAAAGTGACGATCCCAACTGCCAACAAAATTAAGCACGCACGCACGAAGCATATCCTCCAGAGTCTGTATAGTCCGCTTTGACTGACTATCGGTCTACGGATGGAAAGCGGTACTAAAGCTCAACCAGTACCCAAAAATTCCTGAAGCTTCTGCCAAAAACGGCTAGTGAACTGGGTGCCTCTATTGGATACAATGCATGAAGGAACTCCGTGCAAACGCACAAACTCATCAATAACCAACTGAGCATACTGAGCATAACCAAAAGTGGTCTTCACTGTAAGGAATTGAGCCCTTTCGTTAACCGGACAACAATCACCCAAATGGAGTCATACCCTTGACTAGACCTGGGTAGACCCACAACAAAATCCATGAAGATCTGCTCCCATTCCCACTCCGGAACGGTTGAAGGTTGCAAATCCCCTACCGGTCTCAAATTCTCAGCCTTAGCTCGCTGACAAGTCAGGCACCTCAAAACGAAATCCGAAACTTCACTCTTCATCCCTGCCCACCCGTAACTATCTCTCAAGTCACGTTACATCTTGGTGGGACTTGGATGAACAATAAAAGCTGACTGATGTGCCTGCTCTAGGATCTCGCATCTCTACATATCAGTATCAGGTACACACAAATGAGTTCCTAAACGTAGCACACCCTGGTCATAAATCAAGAACTCCGAATCTCTACCCTGCCGAATATGCTTAAGAATCTCAGACAAATGGGCATCGGCGGGCTGTGCCTCACGAAAAAGATTAAGTAGAAGTGGACGGGCGCAGACATGAGCAAGTTGTCCCCCAGTGGAGGTGAACTTAAACCATACTCAGCTGTCGCACAAGAACTGTAAATCTGCAAAAGACTGTCTCTGAACTACACTCAACTGGGACAAGCTAACCCCGGGCCTACGACTCAAAGCATCAGCTACCACATTCGCCTTACCCGGGTGATAAAGGATCTCACAATCATAATCCTTTATAAGCTCCATCCAACGGTACTGTCTCAAAATCAGATCCCGCTGCAGGAAAATGTACATTAAGCTCTGGTGGTCCGTGAAAATCTGACACGACTTTCCGTACAAGTAGTGTCTCCAAATCTTCAGCACAAGACTACCGCGGCCATCTCATGATCATGAGTGGGATAATTCTGCTCGTGCTCCTTCAATTTTCGGGAAGTATAAGCGATAACTCTATCATGCTGTATCAATACACAATCTAGCCCCACTCGCGAAACATTACAGTAAACGACAAAGTCACCCGATCCAGAAGGCAAAGATAGAACTGGTGCAGTCGTCAACCGAGTCTTCAACTGCTGAAAACTCAGCTCGCATGCCTCAGTCTAAAGAAAAGGAACCCCCTTCCTGGTCAGTACGGTCAGCGGTGCAGCGATACTCGAGAAATCTAGCACGAAACGGCGGTAAAAACCGACTAAGCCCAAAAGCAGCGGACCTCAGTCACTGATGCAGGTCTGGGCCAAGCTGTACGGCCTTGATCTTCCTCGGGTCCATACGAATACCGTCTCCTGTAACCACATGACCTAGGAAGTCAACACAATCAAGCCAGAAAGAACACTTTGAGAATTTAGTAAACAGCTGGTGCTCTCTCAATGTCTGCAAAGCCATCCTCAAGTGCTGCTCATGTTCCTCACGACTTTTGGAATAGACCAGAATGTCATCAATAACACAATAATAAACTGGTCAAGGAACGGCCTGAAAAATCTGGTTCAGCACATCCACGAACACTGCTGGGGCATTGGTGAGTCCAAACGATACCACCAAAAACTCATAATGCCCATAGCGCGTACGAAAAACAGTCTTCGGAATGTCATCATTCCGAACCCGCAACTGATGATGACCTGATCTCAAATCAAACTTAGAAAAATGTCCCGCACTCTGGAGCTAATCAAAGAAATCGTCAATGTGAGGTAAAGGATACCTATTCCGCACCGTAACGCGGTTCAATCGACGAAATCAATACACAATCTCAAACTGCCGTCCTTCTTCTTGAAGAACAAAACAGGAGATCCCCAAGGTGAAACACTTGGACGTACAAGTCCCCCATCAAGTAACTCTTGCAGCTGATCCTTAAGCTCCCTAAGCTCCGCCGGCTCATCTCGAACAATGTCGGAAAACTCTCGCACGATAGGAATCCGGTCCAACGAATCTACTGTAGCTCCGGTATCACGAATGAAAGCCAAGAATCCCTGACACCCTCTCCTCAAAAGCCGACTAGCGGAAAAGGACTGAAATCAAGCTGTGAGGGGCGGCACCACGGTCCCCCTATACAACAAGAACTGACTCGCCTAGAAAACAAAACCTAAATGTCTTCTTGCGGCAGTCCACAGACGCATAGTACGTAGCTAACCAGTCCGTGCCCAGGAGAACCTCAAAGTCCAACATATCTAGAAGGATCAAATCGACGGACGAATCCCTATCTCCTATTCGATTAGCACTCGACCGAAACACGTTTCGCGCAACAAAAGAATCGCCAACATGAGTAATCACAACAAACGGCAGATCTAGCATATACAGCTCTCGGCCCAACCTCGGAACAAAGTGTGTAGAAACATACGAGTGCATAGATCCCGGATTAAACAAAACATGTGCATCAAAAGAACATATGAAAAAGAATACCTGAAAACTCAGCATTGGACGCCTGCGCGTCCTGAAGAGTCAAAGCAAATGCTCGTGCCTACCCTCTACCTGCAACTGAACTTCCTCCTCCTCTACCATCATGTTCTCTCTGAACAAATCCTCCATGACCACGACCTCTCTGAACATAAGTCTGACGCGGATCAACAACAGGCGCAAAAAGAAACTCTCCCTGAAGTAAAGGTAGTAGGGTAACATATGGTACGGTTGCCTTTCTCTGGCATACCACAGTACAATTCCTGATAAGGTGATGGAAACTCCCGCATTGGAAACATCCATACGATGACTGCTGACCCTCCTGGGGATAAGAGCTAAACAACTGACCTCGTCCCAAGCCTCTGCTACTCCCGCGACCTGAATGAAATCTGTTGCGGCGTCTAAACATCTGTCTCTGGGCTAATACACCTGTATGAGCCCTCCTTGGTCCTGGAACTTCCAAAGTCTCGAAAAGACGCTTCACATCTAGTAGGGCTGCGTTCACTATTGTTGTATATGTGACACAATACTGTATGCTGATAGAAAGGAATAACTGGGTAACAAGAGTGGCAACCTCCTGTCACTGCGCTCGACTGGCCTCAACCAACGATCCTATCATCTGGCGCAAATCCTGCATATCTGCCTCGAGCCTAGCGATACGATCTATCGAAGGCGAATCAATCTGCTCCTGTACAGCAAGCGTACCGCCCTAGTCTGTCTTCGTCTCAGACGAACCAACTCTGACCTCGGATCTCGCTGCCTCTCTCTGTACCCTCGTAGTCTTCGGCGGCATAATGGCTAGAAATGGAAACAGGATCCGATAAGAACACGGAAATTGAATCACAAGGATATATATAATCATGGAAGGAATTTCAAGCAATATGTCCTATGGACACTTAGGCGGAGTACTGTGTCGTAAGTATTCCGCGGACATACACACGCTACGTCACTCTGTTTAAGCTACCTACTCCATCATACTAAGCTCATCCTATACTCCGAAAGGTAAAACCTAGCGCTCTGATACCAACTTTGTCACGACCTGAAATTTGGCACGTGACGGCACTTAAACCACGTAACGTCTACAGGCGTAACGCAATTCAAGTAAGCCGAAAACCATAAATCTAAACCATCAAAAGTAGTAAGTGATAAGAACATTGTTAAAAACTTTTAGGAATCTCAAGTAAAAATCTTTAACTTAAGTTGCTTTCATAAAATTTTGGCAGCACCTCCTTTGTAAAAACTAGCCTCGAAAATTATACAAACATAAGATATAAGTATAGCACCCCCAAACGGGAACAAATCTCGCCCCAAGGAGGAAACAACCACCACAAACAGATATACGACGCCGTAGTGAAGAAATAGACGATATAAAGTGAAAACAGCATAAAAGATAAAGCTGCATAAAAAGGCCGGCTCACACGAGCACGACACCCAGAGTCACAAAATAATATACAATATTGTCCTCACATCTCGTCTTTAAGTCAATACATGAAAGTAGAGTACTAGATACAATAAGATATACAATGAACATCATCGGATAACCGCAAAACCCACCTATAGCAAAACAGCTCACAGTCAGCCGTAGCGGTATCCGCTGCAAAAGATGATACGATAAGAAGAAGCCTTGCCGCGACTGCTCTGAGGGACAACCTGCAAAACACTGTGGCACAACGGGGGTGAGTTGCCAACTCGTGAATAGTAAATAACATCATGCAGGTAATCGCAGGTATGCACGTACTGCGATAATTTATCACATGCAAACTGATAGTATAATATGGCAATATGTATATGCAACAGTCATGAAATGTACTCTATCAGGTACTACTAATACATGAAGCAATGCATATCAAATGAAAGCTGAGTATGGGAATAAATATATCATCATCACGGAATCCTCATCGTGGAAAAACCAGTGTCCCTCAACGACACTCCAAATCCCAATACCTCAGGCACCACAATCCTATATCGGCCCTCATATCCTTAAGTCTCATGGAACCTGAGTGTCCAATATCGACACTCGAAAACATCATGAAAACTAGTGTCCAATATCGACATGTAAATACTCATATCATGGGCTCCGTCTGCAGGATCGGCCCGCGGGCTCCGGCAGATCGGTCGGTCCATATCCATCTCATAACTCCGATCGGTATCCTCAAGATATCCGCCGAGTCCAAATACTATTACTGGTAGGCATTGCTTCCCCCTGCCGGGCTCAACGTCATCATCTGCGATCTTCTTGCCCCCGGGGTAGCTTATCGGGTCCACCATGTACCTGTACACGGCCTCATCCAACTCCTCGCATCGGGTTTCTAACACAAGTATCAGAACCGAAAAAACTCATGGTGGACGCATCGAAATATCATATCAAGAGAAACCGTGTTTTTCAAACAATGCATAATTTCTTGAAATACCACGGTCCTCAAATCCATAAAATCGTATGAAATCCATATCGAAATGCGTAAATCCATGAAATATAATATATGCAACATAAAACAGTAATATGAGCATATCAAGGAAAAACCGCTATTTAAATGCATCAAATTATTAAATATATCATGCGGTTCCAAATTTCTCCAAAGTCAAATGCAACATCATATAAAGGTGAACATGTAGCTATAGCAAGGTATATGTGTAAGTATGTAGGTATAGCAAGGTATATGTGTATGCTGTATTTAATATGCACAATGGAATAAGAATCAATATCTCAATATCCCTAACCAATACAATATCACATATGTATATGTTTTGTGCATGTCATGGCAATTACCGATGGTGTGTGTGTACCATATAATTTGTGCTCGTGCAACATGAACCGTCAATAATAGTGCAGTGTCCAATGGGTACAGGTCCAGGCACAATAAGTAATAATATGCAATGAAGTTCATGCACCATCTCTATGTACATATAGTTATAACTAAAAATCTTCTCATTGAATCTAGCCTAGACGCATAACGCCATGCGGGCGATTCCCCTGTAGATGTTAAATCTACTCACAGATGATCTTGGGCTAAGTAAAGCCAACTACTTGCTTTCCCTTCTTCGCAGCATCTGAAGTCCATGCCTGCGATCCTAAAATCATATAACAACATAACAAGTGTATATTAAAAATCGACCAATAACACATACAAACTACGTTTGAGCGACACACCAACTCCAAATAAACTCTCATGTGTTTGTCTAGTGGCTGACGTGCGTAGCGACACTATGAAACCAACCCAAGAGCAACAGCTATACAAAGTACACGAACCGTGTCAGAAAACGTAACGCTCATAGTCGAAACACTTGAAACAAGCAAAGTGATCCCAGATTTTTCTACACAAATAATTAGTGAAAGTTGCAAGTTCCATGAGACCACATACAACCCCAGAGACCCTTAGACCAAGACACAACCCATCACTCCCCAGTCTGGCCGCAAATTACGGCCAGAAGCAATAAAATTGCGGCCAAGTTTTTAGGGAATGGTCTCAGGTTTTTAGGGTATCTTCTAGGTCACAAAACTAGGTCACTGTAATGGCAACTTTTAGTGTTCTAGACACCAAGTTTGATAGCAGATTCATCCGAGACCCAAATCTATACCAAAATACGATATGTGCACAAAAACTATACCTTTAGTGTTCTAGACAACAACTACAAGGCAACACATCAATAAAAACACCTACTTTACAGTTAGAGATCATTATCTAACCACACTTGCTCGAAAGATCCTAGCTTTCCAAGCTCCAAGTGATCCTAGTGGATAAAACATGACATGAGAAGTGTTTTTGTGGTGTTTAATGAAGTTTTGCAAGGTTTTAGTGATGAGATGGTGAGGGTTTCAGTTGAGAGTGAAGGAGAAGAGGAATAATTGAGAATGAGAGAGAGTGAGATGAGAATGAGATAGAATGAGAGTGTGATAAGGATGAGAGGGTGAGTGTAGGGTGAGTGTACCCTTACACTTACTCTCTCCCTCTCCATCATTAATGCAAGCATACTCATCCTCATGAGTCATCTTGCCACCTCCCCCCAATCCAAAACAAGAGGATAACTCACACACAAATATCTAAGTGCAAGGTTAATCATGGTATGGAATTGTTTAAGGTGTCATGCCACTAAACAAGGTTAACACTAAACAACCCCCATGTTAACATGCACAAGTGTGTGTAAGCAAAAAAAAATAATAATAAAATATTTATTAATCTAAATAAAACGTTGGAAAACTATTTTGGTAAACTTTTTACTAAAAACCCGCATCATCGCTTAATTAACACTAATCGCATTCTAAGCTATTACATCGGCACGACTTATCGGGTTATTGGGGGTCTGACAGATTCCTCCCCTCAGACCCGGTATGTGATACTTTTTGACAAAAAGACTGAACTGTGCGGTTATTGTCACTTATAGACTTTGTTGGGTCTGGATGAGTTCGCTCGTCGAACTGCATTTATCTTACTCATAGCCGGGAAACCGTTACGTACAGCTAGTGCCACTGACGAGCTTGTGGGTTAACCCATAAAGGGGTTGAATCTGAAAGTGTTTCAGATTTAATCAGATGCGATCCTGTATAGCCTACTGCCAGTATATTGACAGGTCTTTAGAGTCCCGCAACGAAAGTGCCTGCCTGGGAAAAACACGATGTGGCGTGCGTATGGGGATACATGCATGAGTTTGATTAAACATGTATATTGGATATACGTGTTTAATCGGACGATTGTTATACTAGTCGGTTTAAAAACTGGAATATCAAGTCAAGTGTTGACTTAATAACCATATTGATGATGCAGTTTCTAGTATAGTGTATATGATACACGTACTTTCTACAGTATATGAAACTGAGAAGATATTGATGGTATTTCATGTGTGTGATACATGATGTGTACGTGTATGGGATACATGTACTAATACTTATAATATATATATATATATATATATAAATTCCCACCATTTTATATTATGTGTAAATTAATATACATTTATGTATGTGTATTAATATGTGTGTGTGTATTATATAATTATTATACTTTAAAAAATGGTGGGGCCCACCCTCCCTGTGTGTGTGACAACACACATGAGAGAGGATGAGAGAGTATAGGTGTCATATTAATATATGACATGGGTGGAAAAATTAAGTGATGACAATTCATTATTTTTTTAGCTCTCAAAAATACTGCATCTTCTTCCTCTTCACTAGAGCTTTTGCTCTCTAGGTTAATGGTAAGTATAGCCATGGTGAGAGAGTGATAAAGAGAGAGAGAGTACCCATCGTTCACGTTGTCTTCCTCTACGCCTAGCCAAACTCTGGAGGAAGTTTCTCCGCCGGGTGACAAAGTTGTAGCTCGAGCAGCGCGCTTTCAACGCGGATCATCTACGGTGAGACGGTCGGCGTTCAGACGGGTCCAAGTGTAACGACTCTGAAATCCTTATACAAATGTAACTTATTCAATATATAGAAAGGATATTTCAGCTGGATTAGGAGTTATAACTTAAATTTGTTTAATAAAAGAAAAAAGTAACTTGTAGCTCACTAGTAAAGCCTCTTCACTGATGTGACACAGCCTGTGTGTTCAAATCTCATCAGTTCCAATTATTTTTAATATTTTTCTTTTTAACTTTTCGGAAGCCCAAGAGTTGCACGTACAATACATGAAGAATCGAAAAGTTTCGGAAAAATCAAACAGGATAAATGAGGAGTTAACACAGAATATAACACATGCCAAAAGCCTCGAGCCGCATGGCGCAAATCCAACTATCGGTTTTTCCATTTGGCCCGCAACCGACGGTCTTGATGGCTCCAAATCGCTCCATTCTTTGCACATGTGTCCCTTTGACTCCCTATACTCCACTGTAATGTTTGATTTCTATGCATTCATCCAGAGGCTCTTCAATTCCCTATTAAATCTATTTTAAAGCTTTTTATTTCAATTCTTTAACTTACACACCCTAATTTCTACACTATAAATACACCCCATCACATAGCTCTCCCTATTCTGAAAATCCCTACCAAAAAATTCTCCAAAATTCTCTAAGTTCAAGAGGGGTTAAGGCTAGTCTAGTGGAGTTAGCGATCAAGTTCTTTTCGTTGAAAATCGGAGCTTTTCCCGACGATACCGCGATGCCACGGAGACCCCCTCTCTCTTCCTTACTCTCTTATCAACGTTATGCAACCCGTAAGTCTCTATTCTTCCCTTTCATTTCGTTTCAAATCACATTCTTAAAACATATCGACAAAAGTGGAGCTCACTCCGATAACATTTTCCTTTCAATATTTTAACCCGCTTTTTAAGTCACACAAATACCTAACATAACTTTAAAATATTATTCTCTTCGTTTAGCTTTTTATGCAATTAAAATTCCATGTGATATGATCATATAACAAACTTTTTCACATAAATACCATGAACTTTAAATATACCTTTATTCGATAACTAGTATACATACCTCTAGAAAATTCATGAGTGGTACCTTTATCCGATTGCTCCCGAACTTAAGAAGTTCAAGAGCTAAATCCTTTCATAAGATAATGACTCCAACCTGAATCCAAACTCAAATTAGAAACCAAAATCAAAAACAAACTTGAATACTTGATCATGAATCTGAACACTCGAATTCAAATATCAAACTTGAACTTGAATACTTGACTCGATTTGACCGAATTATGGATATAACTTGACATGAACTTGACATGAATACTTGAATACATGATTACATCTTGAACATAAACCTGTACATTTTTATATTCATTGATTCGGCCAAGACTTGTAATCTTAAACTATACAATACAATACGCGGGGATAAAGGGGTAGATTGGTACGGAACGTATCTTATGGTACGAGAGGTCACTTAAAAGACACCTACATGAATTCACGTGCCATTGTCCCGTGTGTTATGACGAGGCCTTGTACTACATGTTACGGTAGTGCACGAGGTAAGTTGCACTCCTCTCGTATACATGAATACCTTATTTATCAAACTATAAATAACTACGTTAAAATAACTATGTTATACCCGTAAATAAACATATTTAGATACAATCATATATAATCTTGTCTGTTCACTTTTAGTTGGTTTCTCTTCACTTTATATACTATCTCCTTTAACTTCTTTGGGGACTTACCGAGCGCTAGTTTACCGACGACATTCCGCACTGTTTCTTTCTTTGAAATGTTCGTCAGGGGGACCGGATACGGAGGAGATAGAGCCGAGCCTAAAGGACTTGGACCAGTTTGCTTCTTAGTCTGACCATTAGCTCCTGCTTGTATTTACTTCCAATATGCCATTGTTTAGGCATTTGCTTTATTATTGTATCTTTTTATTACAAACAGTTGTATGTAAATTTGATTGTAAATAAAATTGATGTTTCATTTTATTACTCTTGTTATTCTTGTACATTGTTATATTGCTTAATTACGCTTAACGTATTCTCATAGTAAATACGTTGCAGGCTATCCACGTCATCGTTTCCGTCTACTGGGAGGCAGGGCGTGACATGTTTTATTAGCGGCCCATGCAAGTCAGTTCTGCATGAAATCTTAAGCAATATATCACAAGAATTATAAGAACTAGCAACTATAAATTCCTTGAATTTTCAAACTTCTTGAATCTATCCTAACCTTTTCTCTTCTATCAAGGTGATGGATTCACTAAACAACACCAGCACCAATGTCAATGGCAACACACCACCACCTACCCTACCTCTTTCCCCTACCGTTGCGACACCGATCAATGAACAGACGGTACTTCTGAAAGCCATCAAAAGTCTGCTGGAAGGCTAGCAGCAACAGACCGCTATTCTCATGACCCGTCCCGAAGCCAAAGCACCTGAAGTAAAACAATTTTGGGCGTTGCATCCTAAGAAATTCTTAGAGAAAGAGAGTCCTCTTGAGGCTGAAGAACGGGCCCAAAGTATTGAGGACGATCTTGCAGCATGGTAGGTACCAGACATAGCTTGGGTTCGTGTGGCCAAGCTTCAGCTCACAGAAAACACAAGAGTCTGGTGGAAAGCTGAGAAAAGCCGTTTTACACAACCAATAGAATGAAAAGCGTTCCGCGATTTGTTCGATGCAAAGTTTTTTGCCGAGACTGCCCATTTGAGATGGAACAACAGTTCATCCACCTATAACAAGGCTTTATGTGGGTAAAATCAGTGAATGAATATGATGCCGATTTCATCATGCTTAGCAGGTTCGCGGCACACCTGATCCCTACCGATGAGATTCAGGCTAGATGATTCCAACAAGGCTTAGACCCGGAGATTCAAGTGGCATTAGCCACAGGCGACTATCCAACCCATGAACTCACTCTGAAGGTAGCACGCCGTTATGAAGATGTGGTCAAGAAGAAGGGTAGCCGAAATCAAACGCCCTGCTATCCAAATGACAGGAGGAGCCTCTTCCAGGACAACTTATGCACCCAAGAGGCCAGGAGGAACGTTTAACCAGTCCAGTCCAGATTTCTGTTTCTACTACAAGAGATCTGGACACTTGGCAAAGGACTGCAGGCATGCAAATGACATGTGTTTGATTTGTGGCGCATCTACTCATACTATAGGAGCTTGCCCATATCGAAGTAAGACAGCACCAGCACCTAGAGCCATAATGCCAGCTCCGCAGAGACCAGCTATTTAGGCACCTGCACCCTGCCTAGCTCTTCCTACACCGGCTCCATGTGGACCACCTGCACAGCTTCATCATCAATTCCATCAGGCACAGAGAAACATGCCTCAATGGCAGAGGAATGTGCTTCTAGTGAGGAGGAATGTACCGAGACGACAGGTGTTTACAATGACGACTGAGGAGGCCGAAACCACAGGATAAGTCATCACCGGTAAATTCTCCCTTCCTTTCAACCTTTCCATTCTTGTGCTTCGTTATACTTTCATCTATACCTAAATGCAACCTCACGCAAATTAGGTACTATACTAGTATCCACCCTTCCTGCACTAGCACTTCGACACTGGAGCTTCATATTGCTTCATATCACAACGGTTCGTGAGAACGCACGCGATTCCTGTCAAGCCACTCATTTCGAGCTGGAATGTCAGTTCTGGGAATGGAGTCATGAAGGCAATTTTGGGGTATGATCAGTGCTCAGTTGTAGTTTACGACCGAGAATTATACGCGAATTTCAAAATACCGGACATACTAAATTTCAATGTTATGTTGGGAATGGAATGGTTAAGAGTATTTTATGCTATCATTGACTGCCATCAAAGGAGGGTGGTATTTGAGATACCAGATCATCCGGTCTTCTATTTCAAAAATGGAAACAGAACCTTGGAATCAGGAAGCTACCGTGCCAAGCCGAAGAATGCAGAAGTGTTCTCCCTACAAGCTGAAGAAGAAAAGCCTGAAATAGTTCGAGAATTCGACGATATTTTCTGTGAAGACATATCAGGTTTCCCTCCCGATCGAGCTCTTGAATTTAGTATTGATTTACAAACTGGTGCACAACCTTTAATCAAAGATCCATATCGACTAAATCCGAAAGGATTGAAAGAAATTCGTATCCAGTTAAACGAGCTCCTGGAGAAAGGTTGGATCAAACCCAGTATTTCAAGTTGAGATCACCGTGTTACTAGTGAAGAAGAAGAAAGGTACTTACCAAATGTGCGTGAATTATCGAGCACCGAACGAAGTAAAGATTAAGAACAAGTATCCACTACCTTACATCGATGACCTTTTTGACCAATTAAGTGGATCTTGTGTCTTCTCAAAATTAGATCTTCGTTCAGGATATCATCAGGTGAAGGTCAAAGAGTCCGACATTTCGAAGAAGGCGTTTAAAACTCGTTATGGTCATTATGAATAACCCGTAATGCCATTTGGAGTGACCAATGCACCTGCCATTTTTATGAACCTGATGAACCAAGTTTTCCGAGAGTACTTAGACAGGTTTGTTGTTATCTTCATCGACGACATCCTGGTGTATTCAAAGAATCGGAAAGAACACGCTGAGCATTTATGAATTGTCCTAAAGACACTACGACAGCATTAACTCTATGCCAAGTATAGCAAGTGTGAATTTTGGCTAGACCAGGTCGGATTTCTCGGACACATCGTTTCAGGCGAAGGAATCTCTGTGGATCCATCTAAGGTATCAGCTGTCAGCGAGTGGCCGACACCAAAGACGGTGAAAGATATAAGAAGCATCTTAGGGTTAGCAGGATATTACAGACGCTTCATCGAAGGATTTCGAAGATTGCAGCACCCTAGACCAAATTTACACATAAAGATGAAGCATTTGTGTGCTCAGAAGCATGTGAGAAGGCTTTCATAGAACTCAAGTCGAGATTAACCTCTGCTCCTATCCTCATAATACCGGATCGATCTGGCGGATTCAATGTGCATTGTAATCCATCCGGTAAAGGATTAGAATGTGTTATACATCAGTATGGAAAAGTTATGGCTTTTGCATCAAGGCAATTAAAAGTTCATGAACGCAACTATTCAACACATGATATGGAATTGGCAGCCGTCATCTTTGCACTCAAGATTTGGCATAACTACTTATTGAGAGAGCGAGTGGATATATACACCGACCACAAAAGTCTAAAGTATGTATTTACTCAGAAGGAACTCAACAAGCGGTAAAGAAGATGGCTCGAGCTCATGGTGGACTTCGACATCAACATACAATATCATCCTGGAAAGGTGAACGTAGTTCCCGATACACTTAGTCGCCAGCCATTAGCAATGAACCTCACCGCTCAGTGGAAACTACAGCAAGAACTCCACAGATTGGAGATTGAAAGAGTTGTGCCAGGTAACGCTTCATCTTTGATGAACTTACAAGTCCAGTCCACTGTTATCAATCAGATCAAGACAGCTTAAGCAAATGATACCAAGCTACAAAAGATCCGAGAACAAATTGGAAGTGGTCTTCGAACTGATTTCATCATCCACGAAGATAGATCATTACGATATGGGAGTCATTTATACGTGCCGGTCGGCCCTGTTCGAGAAAAGTTGATGAAACAAGCTCACAGCTCTCCGTATCCGATACACCCCGAAGGCATGAAGATGTACAAGGATCTACAGCAACACTACTGGTGGTATGGAATGAAGCGAAAATTAGTAAGGAGCGTAGCAAAGTGTTTAGTGTGTCAGCAAGTGAAGGCTAAACATCATAGAACTATTGGTCTACTTCAGCCGTTACCAATCCCAGAATGGAAATGGCAGCACATTACCATAGACTTCGTGATTGCTTTCCCTCACAGCACGAAGGGTAACGACGCAATCTAGGATATAATGGATCGACTCACCAAGTCAGCTCACTTTATTTTATTCAGAGTTGGTCAGTCAACTGAGACGTTGGTAAGGAAGTACATGGAGGGGATCATGAGATTACACGGGGTACCTGTCTGCATCGTCTCCGACCGAGATACTAGATTTCGATCCCAATTTTGGCAAGGACATAAAGATAATCAAGGAATGAGTCTGAATTTCAGTATGGCATATCATCTCCAAACAGACGGACAGTCCGAGTGAACAATTCATATCCTGAAATATATGCTGAGAGCCTGCATGATAGACTTCGGAGGTTCATGGGAAGATCACCTACACCTTGTGGAGTTTTCATATAATAACAGCTACCAGGCAAGCAATGGGATGGAACCATTCATAGCACTCTACGGATGTAAGTGTTGTTCCCCGCTGAGTTGGGATGGCGTTGGAGATCGTGAACTCCTTGGGCCAAAGATGATCATGGCAACTGTAGATATGGCTCGCATGATCAGGGAAAAGATGCGCATAGCCCAGGACTGACAAAAGTATTGGGTGTTAGTTATATGTATGCCCTAGAGGCCATTACTGTACATACGTTGTATATTGTAGGGAATGCTTGGATATATATAGAGAGGACTTTCTTGGTCGACATGATAGTATGCTATCTGGTTACTCTTTATCTTAACATGTACTATGATTGTCTCTATGTCACATGTTGATAAAGCCCTTAGGATGAGTACTTGACTACCAGGACTATGATGCAGATCATACTAGTGGGGACAGTGTAGTCGCCAAGTACATCCCTCAAATGTTCCTAGTCGTGGGAGTACCCAGACAGGGCATCGATACTCCAGAGTAGACTAGCGTATGCACTTCTTGACCCATATGATGGGCGATGGATGATCCCATATCCATTGGTGTTTGACATCAGAGAAGGTATACAGGTGCTCAGTGGAGACTGGGTACACTGGACGGACTCGCCGAGAACTCCCAGATGGTATTATACCTCACGTCAGATGGCAGTTCTCTGGTGACACTGGTACAGGTTAGTCTGTAGACCCGAGATCGTCATAGAGTCTTGTGTGATTCCCACTATGCTTTGATTTCCATCATACCAGGTCCAAGAGGGCGTGCAAAAAGGTGGCTTTTGGATACAGTCCCGAATCACATAGAGGCAATGAGCGATAGGAGGGGTTTCGTCTCTCCCAGTATAGAGAGTTGATGTTGCGCTATGTTCGATTGGCTATAACTGGAAATCCCTGACCAGGTTTGCTGAGATTTACAGGTAAGTGTTATCTGTTGGAGATAGTGCCCTCATAATCAATTATTGGATCGCAGGTATGTGATTGCAATGATTGCGGAGGACATGTGTACAAGTTAGTTCATCGACCTGAAGTCGTCATTTGTCTCGTGTGAGTTCCCACTGTGCTTTGATTTCTACCCTACCACGGCTCAAAGGAGTCGTGCAAACAGGTAGTTTTTGGGTACAGTCCCGAGCCATATGGAGGCACGTGAGCGGATCGGCAGGGGATTCGTCTCTCCCGGTATTGGGGGCGAGGTCGTGCTGTGTCTAGGAGAGCCATTACACAAAGTCCATGGCCATGGCAGGAGATTTACTGGTAGGTATTCCAGTAGTATCTCAGTGTGTTATTGGGCTACACTCCGACACGACTTATACTGCTATTGGGGGTCTGACGTTACTAGCCCCCTAGGCAGATATACGATACTCATAGACGAACGGACCGGACTGTATATACATTGTCACTGTTAGGCTCAGTAGGGTTTCCGGATGAGTTCGCTCATCGGCCTCCCTTGAGGTCAGTCCATGGGCAGCTGTTACGCATAGCTAGTGCTGCTGACGGTTTGTGGTTAAACCCACTGCCAGGGTACTGACGAGTCATTAGAGTCCCCCACAAACAGTTTCCCAAGTTCGGGCGAAACGTTGTAGAGGCCGTATGGTTTTATGGCAGGGTTCGGAAAATGCACGTGCGTTTACGCACGTGTTATTTTTCGGGCAGATGATACTGGTCGGCTTTGGTTTAAGCCGGATCCGAGTATTATATTGAGTAGATATAATATCTTTGTCTCGGTTGCATTTGTATTCGGTCGTAATACAAATGCGGGTATATTTATACAGTTACGGGGTTATCCTGAAAGTCGTTTCAGGATCACTTTTGGAAGTTGCCAGTTTCCAGTTTTCTATCAGCCGTCTTTTAACATTCGGTTAAAGACGGATTTATCTTTTCTTGGATGAGGGTGAGTCATGCTTCTAGAAGGTTCTAGAAGTTTCAAGAAAGTAGTGACAAGGATTATGACTCATGCTTTGACTTTAATGATTCTTGTTTTCCTTAAGATATTTGTTCTTGATATTTTTGTGAGGATAAGCTTCTTGTTTATGGTCACCTCCTTGATTGCTCCTACACTCACCCTCCTCCTCCATATAAGTGGCCGGCCCCCTCTCTCTCCTACTTCACTCTCTCACTTGAGAAAATTATGGTTGCTAAAAAGAAAAGACTAAAGTTTTGGATGCATGGAAATTTCATAGTTCATTTCTTGTTCCATTTCATTTCCATCGGCAACTTCATTTACCGATCGTCCACGGACTTGGACGAAGTGAGACAAAGTCATCTACTCATTCTCTACATCATTCTTGGTCGTCTCTTTTAGCAAACTTGACGACCGAGTTGCCTCGAGTCAGAGGCGGGAGCCCGTTTAAAGAATCAGTGACGTGGTGCCACCTGGACGAGCAGATCGGAGATCGAAGAGATCGGTGCAGCCACAACGGAGCATGGGATGATGGTTAAAGAATGAAGGACTCGGATCGTTCGGTATAACCTTTCTACACTCTTTACAGTTTGTTAGTTTAGCAATAATGGCAGATCCGGGTTAAAGTATACGATAGCGCCAGATAAAAAGTTTTGTTCCGCATTTGGCGTCTGTAGACGGCCGGGGCGCTAGCGTAGACTGACAGTGGTATCAGAGCCTCGCCATTTTGCTATACCAACTTGTGCTAACGCGTTTAAAATATCGATCGAACCGGAAATCAAAAACCGCATTTTTTCAATTTGACAGTTTCTGTTGATTTTAAATGGTGTCCTATTAATATTCCACATATCACAGAAATCTGTGCAGGGTTTTATAAGAGCACCGACAAAATTTGGGCACGTGATTCCACCAAACCGCCGCGGAAACGTGGCCAAACCCATGGTTTGGCCGCGCATCCGCGGCCACTTGGTGAGATCATGCTCCCAAATTTGTACAGTGTGTTCTCCTCTGGAAATTGGGGTTTTTGGTATATATCTTTTGGGCCCAGATTTTGTTACTGTTCAGCAGATTTGCGTGGGGCCCACTTTGTGATATTTTGTCGATCGAAATTTAAACATGTTAGTTTACAGTGCTTACATTATATCTCCGACCGGGAATGTCATTTGATCGGTAAACCGCGTCTGATTGCTATAGTTCTTTTAGACGGGTTTGCGAACGTGACATTCGCGTTGATGTTCTGTGTTGTGCTGTGATGTTGCGGATTTGTCGTGGTGGATAGAAATGTGCAATGATAGTGCAGTTTGAGTTTATTTGTACATTTGATATTGCGGGGCGAGCGTCCAACATGTGGACTGCCGTCACTGCCTGTTGTATAATATTCTTTTGGGGCACGACCAGGTTGCGGTCGATGTACCTGTTGTACTATTTTTCATTACTGTACTAGGTTTTACCCCGCGACGGAGTGCACGGATAGCCGGGTTCTGGAGGGCAACGGGTCCGCATCTCATGGCTTTGAGAGGCAGAGGGGTCCCACTCTAGAATTGGCAGACTATTCGCCGCACTCGTAGGGAGTACAGGTTGACCCAAGGAGGGGTGCTCAAGCTACCGGATTCCGTGAAGTGCCGGGTGGTCCATTCACTATTCTGTAGGGGGCTGCCTCGCTTCAGGTTTTGGCGGGTAACTTGCCGCACCCGTAGGGGTCTAGGTTTCATTGCACAGGCTATCCACACGACAGGGGAACGTCGGGTTTCAGCAGCGGCTCTGTGAAACCCGGGGATCCCAGATTATCTGTATTGTTCTATGATGCTTATTACTTTTCTGTAATGTTGCATATTATCACGCCTGGAGCGATTATTGTATATTGGTTTATATACTATTAGATGTTGTATATGTTTTACACCCGCGCTAGTCTAGTCCCCGCTCTGTTGTTAGTTAAGTAACCTAACGGGTGATGACGGGACCCAGTGACGAATGCGGATGGCATATACGTACATTTTATTTTCGTTCTTTTCTGGTGTGATTATTGATGGGACTGCGTTGATTCTGATCAATGCAAAGTAAAACAAACCTGTTTACAGTTGTTGGAACAAATTTAAAAAGTGTTATTGCAAAGACGTTTCCTTTTGTTTTGCATAGCGGTATTCAGTGGAATATCCTGCACCTCATTCGACGGGGCAAGGGCCGATATCCCTTCACCGGGACTGACCCCTTGGGCAGAAGTTTGCGTCAGGGTAATAACTTCACTATAGTCGATTACAAGTTGCTTTGCATAGCGGTATTCAGTGGAATATCCTGCACCTCATTCCACGAGGAAAGAGCCGAGATCCCTTCACCGGGAGTGACCTCTTTAGCAAAGGTTTTCGCCACTATATTTTAAAAAGCTATCAGGTTCCTTCAGCGATATCAAGTTCACTACGTTAAAGGTTTTTCGCCAAAAACCAGCCGTAGCCCTCCGTTACTTCTTTTGGGTATTCAGTAGCATTCAAGCTATGTATTTTAGCCAAAGTTAAGGCATAGTGTTTGGTAGCTGCTGGGTATTCAATTGTTGCATAGATAGATGAGTTAGTTTGGAACAGTCGTTCTGCCGATTGGCTAAAGTCAGGGGCATGTGCCGGTGGGTTCAAATTGACAAGATAGTGACGGGTAGAACTTGGCATGTGACTT
The DNA here is from genome assembly GCA_030015575.1 of Agapanthus africanus. Taxonomy (NCBI): domain Eukaryota; kingdom Viridiplantae; phylum Streptophyta; class Magnoliopsida; order Asparagales; family Amaryllidaceae; genus Agapanthus; species Agapanthus africanus. The sequence goes on along the minus strand of CM057338.1, from coordinate 178,937,735 downwards.
ATGACATTTTGACCAAAGCCAAGGTTATAAGAGCATGGGGCAAAAATCAGATCGGGAGTTTCTAAAGAAACTGAAACTTGCCAAGTATGCGCATACCTTCTGGAGTATGAGTAACGTGGATGCATTCCATCACGTTATCATGCGATGAGAGTTGGATCCCGATTCCCACTGATGAGTTGGTTTACTCTTCGGGTGATCCCAATTGATTCTTCTTTAGGTTTGGAGGAGAATTTGACAGGACAGTGGGAGGTTTCCGGATTAGATAAAGTGATAACCATTCTGATCTAGGTTAGAGTGCACGCAGAGTGTTTCTTTTCTCTCTCTCTTTGGCAGCGACCTTTGACCGACCCTAGACTATGACTCAGTGACCAGGTTGACCGAACCTTCTTAAAATACTGGCTTTTGGATTGTCTATATTGCATAAGTCATTGCCACTCCTTCTTCTACCCTTTGAATTTCTCAGAACACCCGTATTACTACGGATATCCACTTCCATTGGATAGATCCATCGTATGGTTATATACGAACTCGAAGGGACTTCTTCGAGGATGGATCCAGGTTCAGGAGAAATAGAATTGGTTTATTCAGTTGTCTTTTATTATCACCTTCTCTCAGGTTGCGAGAGCTCCTTGGTTTAGGAGAGTACACCTATTACGCTTATTGGATAGTCTTATTCCAAACCATAGGCAGGTGCCGAAAGGTAGGGGATGAAGAAAACCAATTAGCCTAACTAGGGTGTGCAGAAGGTAATATGTAAAGACAAAATAAAGGGATTAGAAAGAGGGCAAAGTAAATTGCGATTGATATCATTCACGACCAAACCGCGTACTTCATCGCCACTACTATTTCACCTTTAAAAGAATAAGGTATTATTCAGTTGTCTTTTATCATCACCTTCTCTCGAGATGCGAGTACTCCTTGGTTTAGGAGGGTACACCTATTATGCTTACTGGATAGTCTTCTTCCAAACCATAGGCTGGTGCCGAACGGTAGGGAAGGAAGAAAACCATTTAGCCTAACAATGGTGTACAGAAGGTAACGACTAAAGACAAATAAAGGGGTTTGGAGAGATGGCAATAAAATATACGGTTGAAGTCATGAATTGGATTATGGAAGAGGCATTACTACGAATACCAGGATACCCCTACGAAACATTTTCATGTTTCAGTGCATTGTTAAAAGAAAACCGTTTTCCCGATTAGATACTTACTCTAAGGGTATGTATTTACCAGGTTTCATTCTCATATCTGTATGGTTTTACAGATGATGAGTAGGAGTAAGTTATTGGGAATTAGGTGATTATCCTCATTATTTCGGAATTCGTTGTAATTGGTGATATTTGAGGAAATCGCCAGGGTACAGTTTTCAACCTACGACGCACAGGCTTTGAGTTGTTCAACTCAGCGGACTTGTACAAAGTATTGTATGTTGTCCAAGTGTCCTTCAGGACAAAGGGGTGGGTCCTCGTACTATGTTCTGTTTACTTATGACTTCTCTAGTATTTAGACAAGTGTTTCGTAGAAATACAAGGTCTAAGTTTTGAGAAGTTGTGGGTATAAGAATAAAGTAGAGAACCAAGTATCACAAGTATCGGGATTCTTCAAAGAGATCGAAGATGTAGATTCTTATGATTGGTATTCAGATGATAGTAATGATTTTGAGAAACTTGTTTCTCTTTCAGGTTGCTCATAATTGGATGGATTTCTAAGTTGAGTAATGCTGATTAGCCTCTTTCCATTAAGTTGATATGCACTGGAGACAGCTGCAGGATTTGAATCTGGTTCCAATTAAATAAGTGCCAAAGTTTCTATATTGGATATAGAATGGATCGTACCTTAAAAGATGTTAAGGTACGGGGAGTTGTCCAGCTTATGCTTAAAACCAGACTCTGGATAACTTAAGGCACGTTTCTGTAATGGCTGTTTGTGGGTTGACCCTGGCTATGACGAGGGTTGATATTCTACCATTTGGGAGATCAATAGTGATATTGTTCTTGACTCGCCACAATTTTAGTAAAATGGATCTTTTTCAGAAAACAGTAGTGCGAATATGGTAGAACTGGAAGTGATTCCAGAACCGCGAACGATTACGGAAAATTTAATAGGACCTATATATTCAATCAGGTTTGACATTCCAATAGCCACTCCGCAGCTATGGTGGGTAACCTCAGACACCCGAGAGGTACTCCGGTAGCCTCAAGGACGGTGACAGGGAGGTTCTTATCTACCCAGACTTGACACTACTGTTGTTCCAGGTTATGAGACCCGGTAGGAGGGTTGTCGTAGTCAGTGGGAGCAGCAGAAGCATAGTGGGCAAGTAGCTTATGTCTATTTATAGACTTGAGCAGTTATAGCGGAGATAGATCGTCTATTTTTGATGTGACAGTCATAGGTTTGACTTCAATCAGAATAAGGGATGGATCTGTTAAGAAGGTAGTAGGGTGTGATGTCATGGTATCTGGATGACATACACAGAGTAGGAAGTAAAAATTCCTATACTACGATCGGTTGTACTGTGGTCGTCACACAGTTGTTTCTCCAGACAGGATATGGATATAATATTTGACATCCTGGTTTCTGGATCTATGGTTTTAGATCTGGATTTGGGTAGTTTCCCAATGTGGGTACTTTGACAGTATTCTAATGGTTTTTAGAATAGATGACTCCTAGCATGGTGGTGTACCTGCAGGTGATGGAGTCACCCTCTCTAAAGGTGTCTTACAGACTAAAGGGGAGAGGGATGGGCATGATTGGCAGATCACTTGCTTAGGCAATTGAGTCAATCATGAGATGTCAAGTACCACACCAGATGTTGTTTTTGCACTAGATGCAATAAGTTTGTATTAATCCAATCCTGGACAAACATAAGGAAGCAGTTTTAGAACATAAGTACATGTTCTACGGATTTGATGACGGCAGCCTCCTTCGGGGGACGGTTATCATTCTAAGCTTCAAAGGTGACATGGTTGACAGAGAGATTGTCAGAGTTATAGTTTTTTCCCTCTGATGAAGAGGGACAGTATTATGGACAGCTGGTCCAAGAGGATACTGTGGGAGGCATGGTGCCGGATACTGATTAAATTCAGTGATCGATACTGTCTAAGAAGTTTGGGTTTGGAGTTCATTTATGAACTAGGTCCCATCAGATATCCAGACATATTCTAAGACAGGTATTACTCAATTCGGGAGATGGCTTTCTCCGCGAACCTGAGATTTAGAGAGATATAGAAAGAAACATCTAGGCGGATCCACTCACTGAGGTTATTTCTCGAACACAATAGTTTTACAAACAGGCTTTGTGAAACTGATTAGTAGAGGAGTTGGATGTTCGGTTTCACACGGGCTGTGGGTAGTCAACATCGCAATAATTAGCCTTGAGTGCAAGTGGGAGATTGTTGGAGATAGTGCCCTCATAGTCAATTATTGGATCGCAGGTATGTGATTGCAATGATTGCGGAGGACCTATACCGGTAGGACAGTCTTACTCAAAATGATAGTATGCTATCTGGTTTGCCTTTATCAGTCGTGTACATGTTCAGATGACTGATTACATGTTACACTTTGATAGAGCCCTTAGGATCTTGCTTTACCACCAACAGTATGATGGCGATCATATACGTGAGAGTTGGGTGGTTTATACGCATATCCTTAATTTTGGTCTCTAGTCGTGGGAGTTTCGAGATAGGGCATCGATACTCCGGAGTAGACTAGTGTGTACAGTCGAGACCCTGACGAGGGGCGGTGGCCGGTCTCACAAGCTACTGGTGTCAGTTGGATCACCTAAGATGTATACAGGTGCTCATTGGGTTATGAGTACACCGGACAGGACTCGCCGGGAATCTGCTAGTTAGTACTATATCTATCGTCAGATAGCAGTTCCCTGGTGACATGTGTACAAGTTAGTTCATCGACCTGAAGTCGTCATTTGTCTCGTGTGAGTTCCCACTGTGCTTTGATTTCTACCCTACCACGGCTCAAAGGAGTCGTGCAAACAGGTAGTTTTTGGGTACAGTCCCGAGCCATATGGAGGCACGTGAGCGGATCGGCAGGGGATTCGTCTCTCCCGGTATTGGGGGCGAGGTCGTGCTGTGTCTAGGAGAGCCATTACACAAAGTCCATGGCCATGGCAGGAGATTTACTGGTAGGTATTCCAGTAGTATCTCAGTGTGTTATTGGGCTACACTCCGACACGACTTATACTGCTATTGGGGGTCTGACGTTACTAGCCCCCTAGGCAGATATGCGATACTCATAGACGAACGGACCGGACTGTATATACATTGTCACTGTTAGGCTCAGTAGGGTTTCCGGATGAGTTCGCTCATCGGCCTCCCTTGAGGTCAGTCCATGGGCAGCTGTTACGCATAGCTAGTGCTGCTGACGGTTTGTGGTTAAACCCACTGCCAGGGTACTGACGAGTCATTAGAGTCCCCCACAAACAGTTTCCCAAGTTCGGGCGAAACGTTGTAGAGGCCGTATGGTTTTATGGCAGGGTTCGGAAAATGCACGTGCGTTTACGCACGTGTTATTTTTCGGGCAGATGATACTGGTCGGCTTTGGTTTAAGCCGGATCCGAGTATTATATTGAGTAGATATAATATCTTTGTCTCGGTTGCATTTGTATTCGGTCGTAATACAAATGCGGGTATATTTATACAGTTACGGGGTTATCCTGAAAGTCGTTTCAGGATCACTTTTGGAAGTTGCCAGTTTCCAGTTTTCTATCAGCCGTCTTTTAACATTCGGTTAAAGACGGATTTATCTTTTCTTGGATGAGGGTGAGTCATGCTTCTAGAAGGTTCTAGAAGTTTCAAGAAAGTAGTGACAAGGATTATGACTCATGCTTTGACTTTAATGATTCTTGTTTTCCTTAAGATATTTGTTCTTGATATTTTTGTGAGGATAAGCTTCTTGTTTATGGTCACCTCCTTGATTGCTCCTACACTCACCCTCCTCCTCCATATAAGTGGACGGCCCCCTCTCTCTCCTACTTCACTCTCTCACTTGAGAAAATTATGGTTGCTAAAAAGAAAAGACTAAAGTTTTGGATGCATGGAAATTTCATAGTTCATTTCTTGTTCCATTTCATTTCCATCGGCAACTTCATTTACCGATCGTCCACGGACTTGGACGAAGTGAGACAAAGTCATCTACTCATTCTCTACATCATTCTTGGTCGTCTCTTTTAGCAAACTTGACGACCGAGTTGCCTCGAGTCAGAGGCGGGAGCCCGTTTAAAGAATCAGTGACGTGGTGCCACCTGGATGAGCAGATCGGAGATCGAAGAGATCGGTGCAGCCGCAACGGAGCGTGGGATGATGGTTAAAGAATGAAGGACTCGGATCGTTCGGTATAACCTTTCTACACTCTTTACAGTTTGTTAGTTTAGCAATAATGGCAGATCCGGGTTAAAGTATACGATAGCGCCAGATAAAAAGTTTTGTTCCGCATTTGGCGTCTGTAGACGGCCGGGGCGCTAGCGTAGACTGACATTATCAGTAGTTTCTTGAACTGTTATGGACCTAATATCGACACGACTTATCAAGCTACTGAGGTCTGACGTTTACCACCCTTAGGAGAGATACAAGACATATCAGACGAAGAGACCGGACCGTACGAGAGTGTTACTGGTTGGATTCACGGGAGAATGTACATGCTTGCTTGTTGATCTTCTGATTGCTCAATACCTGGGTGGCTATTACGTTTAGCTGACCGCTTGCAGCTTGTGAGTGTTTGATATGATCATCACCTACTGCCGGCGTATTGACGATTCTTTAGAGTCCTACACAGAGATTTCCTGGCTCAAGCAAAACGGAGTAGGAGCATATATGTGATATGTGCGGGACCGAGAATGATACGTGTATATGATACCGTATTAGATTCTCGCGGTATGAGACATCGGCCGGGTATATGAGATAAAGCCGGGTCATCGGATCATGTGTTGATTCGATGAACTGATACAGATTATATTAGTCGGTTATTTATGAAATAGCAGGATTATCGGGTCAAGTGTTGATTCGATAATTTAATGTTTAATTATATATTCGATATATTAAATTACATTAACTAATATAAGCTCACTTAAAGATTCTTTTTCTCACTCGGGTAATACATTGATATATATGCGATATATGTTAATTGTATTATTTTATTTTGTTACAATAAATATTGTATGTGTGATATATAATATTGTAACATGTTATGGTTATAAATGTAACATGATTTGTGGAGTTTAAATATGGTTAGGGTTTGGATTAGGGTTAAGCTTTCATGAAGCTTTCAAGAAGCTTCTTGAAGCTTTGACTTTGACCTTGATATTTCGTGATATTTTGCAAAGATATTTCTTTAACCCAACCCAACCCTTTAACCATAGTTAAATCTCTACAAGGGTTAAGTCTTCTAACTTAACACATGGTTGCAATTCTAACCTCACACTTGGTTTCATTATTCATCACAAAAGATTTTGATCTTCTTCTTCTTCTTCCTTTGATGAAAATATTTCTAGTTTTTTCATTTGTGATGTTTATATGTGAGAAATTGAAAACAAAAGAGTGCTAAATTCCTATTTCATCATCCTCATCTATTCTAGCCGTTTAGATTAGGGTGTTTGCTTTGTTAATACTTGATTAGCAAAGCAAAAGCTTGGGTTTGAGTTTCTTCAAGGTAGACCATCTTTGTTATTGAAGATCGGAAGCAAGCTTGCATCTTTTTCTTCATGGAGCCTCTCTAGAGTCCGGGTACTCGATGATCGCAGGAAAGGGACCTCAACACGGAGCTTTAAAAGTGAAGGAACGGACTACAAAGGTTGTAATCCCTAACTCTTAGAAGTAAAGTTGTTTACTTGTTCTTTGTTTCACCTAATCTCTAGTCTAAGATCTTGATTAGGGTTGTTCGGCACGTCTAAATTTTAAATCGGGCATGGTTGATGCCTTATAGACCCTTGTGACAGTTCCTAGTAACCCTACAGTGGTATCAGAGCTAAGCTAGAGCTTTAGGCGAAGTCTAGACGAAGTTTAAAGTCCGATCGAATCCCGAAACGTCGCACAATACCCCCTCTCTGGAAATTTTTTAAAATGTTGATTTTTTCTGTATTAAAAATACTCAGAAAAATAAGCAGAGAATTCTAAGAATTACTGTGAAGTACGGAGCAATGATCCCTTCAAGAGACCGCGGAACCGCGGCCAAACCATGCGTTTGGCGGCGGTTTCATGGCCAACTTAGGGTTTCAGGTGCTAATTCTTCTGGGGTTTATTCTTGGTTAATTTTGCATGCTGCTGGGAATTTTTAATTTTACTCAAGTGTTGAGTTTTCTGGAGGTCTTTTGTATTCGTTGATTCGATCGGATAATTTAACTTCGTTTAACTTTTTCCGGGTAATTTAGAACGTGTTAAAAAGATCGAACGGATATCAATAACTCACTTTTTCCCCTGGCGGAAAATTTCCAAGTATTGGATTTTTCCTTGCTTAAAGAACATTCATAGTCGTTCATGTAACGCGATGGACCCTCTAGAAGAACACAAATCTTAACTCGATTATGTGACCGTCTAAACCGCCTATAAACCTTATGGTTTGGGGCAGTACGGCGTTGCCACATGTGAGGCGTTGGTTTGACCCTTCTACGGCTGGACCATTGGTACTGTGGCATGTGATGGATACTTTTTGAACTCCGCTCAAGTGTTGAGCTATTAGGGATATCTTGGGTGTTTGTTTATTAGATCGGAAAGTTTAACATTGTCTATTTGTCTGGAATGTGATACAATATTTGGAATCCACAAGTAGTTATGAGATAACTAATTTGAATGTTATAAATCTAGCAGTTTAGTCTCATTTGATCGGTTGCCATGGGATTTTGATGTGATCAAAAGTCCGTCGCAATCACGTAGCGTACGCGGATACTCGCCAGGTAAACTTAATAGATAGCCACGCCCCATAGCCCCGACCAAGTGACTGTAGGAGAACCCTGTCGTCAAAAGCATCCGTTCGGGTGCTCGCGGCAGCGGTGTTCCGCCTTAGTGCACTTCGTCGACGGCATCCGGGGGTGCGGCCGTCTACTAAAGTTTGCGACGAGCATTCGATCAGGATGTCGGGAATCTTGTTGAATTGCCTGACTTGATATTGAAAAGTGTTTTCGAGATCGAGACTAAAATGCGGGGTTTATAATTGTTAGGCATGCGATGTCTAAGGAATTCATTTGGTTAGGCATGAGATGTCTAAGAAGGTTGCGGATTCCAACTGTTGTAGTTTTACACTTTCTTTTATGTGACCGTAAGCGAAGTATGTGATGTATCGCCGGCTTCGTTGCTATACATCAATGACAATTGGGATATGCATGCTTGCTTACGTTGATGATATGAGATATTATGTGTTGCTGTGATATGTTATATTGGATCATCGCGTTTTGAATAGCCGGGGGTTTTATGTGAGATAAGGGTTTTTATTTTCATTCATGTAAAATTCATTGTATGTAATATTCTTTTATTGGGGTACTTCCGGGCTGAGGATGATGTCACCATTGTATATTATTTACTTTTCCGCATTAGGTAGACCCAAGGCGGGAAGCACAAGTAACCGGGTTCTAGGGTCCAGTGGGAGGCCATCTCGAGAAGTCGAGATCGAGTCTCCTAACCCTAGAATTGGCAGTGTTGCTTGCCGCTCTCGTAGGGGTCTAGGGATGTGGGTTTGGCTATTCATCGCGACCATAGAATCCGCGTTTTATACAGGCTCGCATAAAACACGGAAATCCTAGTATATCCAATATTTCATATGTTATCTTCTACTGCAATGTTCTGTGATGAGATCATATTACTGCCTGACACGAATGTTTATATTATATATATGAGATATATATTGTATATTGTTGATTTCGTTTCAAAAGTGATGCTTATGAAGCATAATAAAATGGGACTTCATTAATGAGATAAATGAAACTAAAAGAAACCTAAAGATGTTGTAGAAACTTGTCTCAAAAACTGGTAGCTCTAGTTCTTGCTTTGCATAGCAGTGTTCCTTATAGAACATCCAGCACCATATTCGATAAGGAAAGAGCCGAGATCTTTTCACCGGGAGTGACCTCTTTAGCGAAACTAGCAGATGCTACAAACTCGGTTTGTCTTTTGATTGTTTCTATAGTTTTTGCTTTGCATAGTGATATTTGTGAAATATCCTGCACCTTATTCGATGAGGAAAGAGCCGAGATCCCTTTACCGGGAGTGACCTCTTTAGCAAAACTAGAAAAGGCCTCAAAAACATTCCATTTAAAATCACTCGATTCTACAACGATATCAAGTTCATTACGCAAAGGGTTTTCTTAAAAACCTGACGTAGCCCTCTGTCATTTCAGATAAGTACTTCATAGTATTCGTACTACGTTTGTTGGCTTTCGTCAAGACGTAGTGTGCGGTGGCTATTTATGCTTATCTGTATAAGCATATGATGCGATTGAGTTAGGGTAGTCGTACGACTTTGTTGGCTTTCGTCAAGGGTCGTGCGGGTGGGTTTAATTCAATCGGGAAATGACGGATTGAACTTGACTAGTACCCTATGGTTTGTTGGCTTTCGGCAAGGTCATAGGATGCTAGGGGTAAAAATATTATTGGGAATTTCAAGTGTTGAAATTTGCAATAAGATTGCATACCTTCTATGAGATAGTTGGATCCCGATACCCGCTGCAAGTAAGAGATACTCCTGAGAGAGTTTTACACATTACAATTAGCCGATCAAGTAGGTGTCAAAAAAGGTGTTAACGGGGTTATGCCTCTGGAAAAACGAGATTTATTTTAATTAGGTCCGTGCGAAAGCACGGGGAACCTCCCTCAAAGTACCGGCACTGGCCTGGCTGAAAGATTAGCGAACTTGTAGGGTGTAATTAATCCCGGCTAGTCTTTCCTTTTAGGGTTTGAAGGAAGATTTAACTAAAACAGTGGGAGACATCCTGATTAGATATATTAATAACCAATCTAATCTTGCAAGAGCATACGCTGAGTGTTTTCTTCTATCTCTCTCCAGGTAGCGACTATGTCACGCCTTAATCAAGATAATAATACGGATGTATTGACCAAACCCGCTTGTTATACTGCGCTAGGGAACGTTGGTCCCGCTCCAACTTGTAATTGTTATAAGATCGAGCAGGAAATAGGGGATTACCAGAATTCCCGTGCCGCCCAAACGAAGAAAGTGCATGCTGATGCATCATCTTCGGGTGTGTTCATTACCGAGAACTGTTTCTCAGTATCCTTTACGTCCTGGGTATGAGATACCGGATCAGGATCCCGCAAATGTAATTTGTTACATGGGCTACAGATAGGTAGAGAACTGAGAACGGGTGATAAGTTTCAAGAGTTGGAAATGATGCAAGTGTTGCAGCCAAATCTGTTGGAAGTTATCATCCTGTATTACCAGAATACATTGATTCTGAGCGAATGTTATTAGATAACGAACCTGATATACAACATCATATCAGTCTCTTTATTAGTAAAGAAGGATATAATTTTGTATTGTTGAATAATGTTTTGAACATTTCCTATATCAAGCGTTGATCGGTTCAGGCACGTTATCTAAAAGTATAGACGTTCTAAATCAAACCACAGTTCTTAACGTACAGAACACACACAAGAGGAAGAGTTCAGAAATGAAAGATCCTTCTTGAGTCATTGTAGACTAGGTCATATCAATACGACCCGACTAGCTGAAGTTACATAAAGATGCATATTTAAATTAGTTTGGATTTACATCTTGTAAAACTTGCCAGTCATGTCACAGAGATAAGATGACCACAGCTCCGTTTATTGGAAACAGAGAAAGAGTTAGTGAACTCTTGGGATTGATACATGCTGATGTATGAAATTCCCCTGTCTACATATGCCAGGACCGGTTCTTTATACTTCATTACATTCACTGAAGATCTCTTAAGATTCAGACATATGTTCCTGTAGAAATACAAGTCCGAAACTTTTGAGATAATCACAGAATATAAGTTAGAAGTAGAGAACCAAAAACCGGGTATAAGTATTATGTCCTTTGATGAGATCAAGGAGAAGAATACTTGAGCACGGAATTCCTGGACTATTCTAAGGGAGAATGAGATTCTCTCTCAGCATTACTCCTCCGAATACACCACAGCACGTCGGTGTATCGGGGCGGAGCAATCGCACCCTATGTGATATGGTGTGCTCTATGATGAGTACTACTGAGTTGCCTATTTTCTTTTCGGGTTATGCACTTAAGAAGTTGCATACCTATTGAATTGGGTTCCAACCAAATCAGATGCCTACCACTCCATATGTAATATGGTATGGGAAGAGCCCATCTCTTAAAGATGTTAAGATTTGGGGTTGTCCGGCCTATGTTTAAAAGCAAAATACGGACAGGCTCGAGGCAAGGACAGTTCTGTGGAAGTTTGTTGGATATCCCAAGCATTCGCAAGGGAATATCTTCTACCACACCGAGAAACAAAAAATGTTTTATTTCTCGGCATACCACTTTTTGAGAAAAAGGAAATTTCTTGTGAAGAAATTAGTGGTCATAAGGTAGAACTGGAAGTAGTTCCAGCTAAAACAAACTGCAGCTGATGATTTGGTAAACCCAGAGGATTCAATAGTTTCCAACGAACCTCAGCCTCTCCGCCGATCTGGCAGGGTTCCTCATCCACCTGAGAGATACTTCGGTTTCTCTATGATAGTGGGAGCGAGGATTGCATCATGAGATGATGACCCAACTAGTTTCGAGCAGGCCATCAGGAGCGAGACTCTGTAAGAATGGTTGGATGCTTAGCGATCTGAGATGGAATCCTTATACACCAACAAAGTATGGACTTTGGTTGCTTTATCTGAAGGGTTAAATCCCCATCAGGAGCAAGTATATCTTGAGAAGATTACTTGGTGTACATGGAAAAGTTGAGACTTTCAAAGCTATGTTTAAGTCCATCCAGATCCTACTTGCCACTGCTACATACCATGATTACGATATCTGGCGGTTGGGTATCATGACAGCTTTTCTAAATGATGATTTGGAAGAGAGCATCTATAAGTACACAGCCAGAGGGCTTCGTAGACAGTGGGAGAAGCGGAAACGTGAGCAAGTTGTTTTATGTGATAAATCAGGCATCGCGGAGTTGGAACGTCTGTTTTGATGTGGTAGTCAAAGAGTTTGACTTCATCAAAATAGTAGATGAACCTTGTATATACAAAAAGGTAGTAGAGAGTATGGTGGTGATCCTCGTAGAGTACGTGGATGACATACTCTTGATAGGGAAGGAGTTTCCTATGCTACGCTCGGTCAATCTCCTCTTATCACAAAGATTATCCATATAGGATCAAGGTGATACCTCCTAAATCCTGGGTTATGGATCTATGAGATAGATCTAATTGGATGTTAGGATTCTCACTGGTTGTAGTGAAATGGTATCAATCGATCCTGGGGAGAAACACTGGAAAGGTTCCTGGGTGATAAGGACGACTGAATGTCAGTCGCAGGCATTGTCTTTACCCTCAGTGGAGGGACGGTATGTTGGAAGAGTTCCAAGCTAGATACCGTGACTTACTAGACGATTAAAGGCAAGATACATCGTTACCAAGGATGTTACCAAAGAGCCAGTCTGGATATATATATATATATATATAAGTTCATGAGATGAACTTCGTTCCTGCCATTGTGTGACAATGGAGTTGTGGCTAAGGCCTAAGAACCCCCGTCCTATCAGAGATCCAGACATATTCTAAGGCAGTATCACCTGATCATGGAGATGTTGATCTCCAGGGAGATCGAGGTTTGGAGAGTAGACACAGAGGACAACAGCGCGGATCCACTCACAAAGGCCTATTTCCCAGTAGAGACTTTTATGGGATGGTTGAGTATGAGATACTTCAACCACAGCTGATTGTTAGGTATGCGATACCACAACAGATGGCCCTAGTGCAAGTGGGAGATTGTTAGTTATATGTATGCCCTAGAGGCCATTACTGTACATACGTTTTATATTGTAGTGGATGCTTGGACATATATAGGGAAGACTTTCTTGCTCGACATGATAGTATGCTATCTGGTTATTCTTTATCTTAACATGTACTCTGATTGTCTCTATGTCACATGTTGATAAAGCCCTTAGGATGAGTACTTGACTACCAGGACTATGATGCAGATCATACTAGTGGGGACAGTGTAGTCGCCAAGTACATCTTTCAAATGTTCCTAGTCGTGGGAGTACCGAGACAGGGCATCGATACTCCAGAGTAGACAAGCGTATGCGCTTCTTGACCCATATGATGGGCGATGGATGATCCCATATCCATTGGTGTTTGACATCAGAGAAGGTATACGGGTGCTCAGTGGAGACTGGGTACACTGGATGGACTCACCGAGAACTCTCAGATGGTATTATGCCTCACGTCAGATGGCAGTTCTCTGGTGACACTGGTACAGGTTAGTCTGTAGACCCGAGATCGTCATAAAGTCTTGTGTGATTCCCACTGTGCTTTGATTTCCATCATACCACGTCCAAGAGGGCGTGCAAAAAGGTGGCTTTTGGGTACAGTCCCGAATCACATGGAGGCAATGAGCGATAGGAGGGGTTTCGTCTCTCCCGGTATAGGGAGTTGATGTTGCGCTGTGTTCGATTGGCTATAACTGGAAATCCCTGGCCAGGGTTGCTGAGATTTACTGGTAAGTGTTATCAGTAGATTCTCGAACTATTATGGACCTCATATCGACACGACTTATCAAGCTACTGAGGTTTGACGTTTACCACCCCTAGGCGAGATATGCGACATATCAGATGAAGAGACCGGACTGTACGGAAGTGTTACTGGTTGGATTCACGGGAGAATGTACATGCTTGCTTGTTGATCATCTGATTGCTTAATACCTGGGTGGCTGTTACGTTTAGCTGACCGCTTACAGCTTGTGGGTGTTTGATATGATCATCACTTAATGCCGGTGTATTGACGATTCTTTAGAGTCCTACACAGAGGTTTCCTGGCTCAGAAAAAACAGAGTAGGAGCATATATGTGATATGTACGGGACCGAGAATGATACGTATATGCGATACCGTATTAGATTCTCGCGATATGAGATATCGGCCGGGTATATGAGATATAGCCGGGTCATCGGATCAAGTGTTGATTCAATGAACTGATACAGATTATATTAGTCGGTTATTTTTGAAATAGCCGGATTATCGGGTCAAGTGTTGATTCGATAATTTAATGTATAATTATATATTTGATATATTAAATTAAATTAACTAATATAAGCTCATTTAAAGATTCTTTTTCTCACTCGGGTAATACATTGATATATATGCGATATATGTTAATTGTATTATTTTATTTTGTTACAATAAATATTGTATATGTGATATATAATATTGTAACATGTTATGGTTATAAATGCAATATGATTTGTGGAGTTTAAATATGGTTAGGGTTTGGATTAGGGTTAAGCTTTCATGAAGCTTTCAAGAAGCTTCTTGAAGCTTTGACTTTGACCTTGATATTTTGTGATATTTTGTAAAGATATTTCTTTAACCCAACCCAACCCTTTAACCATAGTTAAATCTCTACAAGGATTAAGTCTTCTAACTTAACCCATGGTTGCAATTCTAACATCACACTTGATTTCATTATTCATCACAAAAGGTTTTGATCTTCTTCTTCTTCTTCCTTTGATGAAAAGCTTTCTAGCCTTTTCATTTGTGATGTTTATATGTGAGAAATTGAAAACAAAAGAGTGCTAAATTCCTACTTCATCATCCTCATCTATTCTAGCCGCTTAGATTAGGGTGTTTGCTTTGCTAATACTTGATTAGCAAAGAAAAAGCTTGGGTTTGAGTTTCTTCAAGGTAGATCATCTTTGTTATTGAAGATCGGAAGCAAGCTTGTATCTTTCTCTTCATGGAGCCTCTCTAGAGTCCGGGTACTCGATGATCGCAGCGAAGGGACCTCAACACGGAGCTTTAGAAGTGAAGGAACAGACTACAAAGGTTGTAATCCCTAACTCTTAGAAGTAAAGTTGTTTACTTGTTCTTTGTTTCACCTAATCTCTAGTCTAAGATCTTGGTTAGGGTTGTTCGGAACGTCTAAATTTTAAATCGGGCATGGTTGATGCCTTATAAACCCTTGTGACAGTTCCTAGTAACCCTACATTGGGCAGATGCAAAATGTCGACATCTGGAGTTCCAACCCAGATAGCATGTGTTTCTGAAGATCTCTCTGAACATAAGAGTCATACATTTTGGCAAGAGGGGTAAACTCAGTCCAAGGTACATCGGATTGTTCGACATACTTGAACGGGTTAGAGGAGTGGCATACCGCTTGGCACTACCACCATCATTGGAAGGAGTGCACAACGTGTTCCACATATCCTAACTACGAAGATATGTGAGCGACCCCAGCTACATACTTGACCACTCATAGCTCACTGTACATGATGATCTGACTTGCGAGCAACAGCCAGTCGACATCTTGGATCAAAAGGTGAAGACCTTACGGAACAGGGAGGTGAACTTGGTCTAGGTGATGTAGAGAAAGGACTCGCCAAGAGAATCGACTTGGGAGAGAGAAGACGATATGCATGCACGATACCCCCATCTATTCGAAAATTATTCCTTTGTATAAATTTCGAGGACGAAATTTTTATAAGAAGGGTAGAATGTAACGACTTTAAATCTCTGTACAAATGTAACTTATTCAATGTATAGAAAGGGTATTTCAGCCGGATTAAGAGTTATAAGTTAAATTTGTTTAATAAAAGAAAGAAGTAACCTGTAGCTCACTGGTAAAGCCTCTTCATTGATGTGACATAGCCTGTCTGTTCGAATCTCGTCAGTCCCAATTATTTTTTATATTTTTCTTTTTAATTTTTTGAAAGCCTAAGAGTTGCACGTGCAATACATGGAGAATCGAAAAGTTTCAGAAAAATCAAACGGGATAAATGAAGAGTTAACACAGAATATAACACATGCTCAAAGCCTCGAGCCGCGTGGCGTAAATCCAACAATCGGTTTTTCCATTTGGCCCACAACCGGCGGTCTTGATGGCTCCAAATCGCTCCATTCTTTGCACATGTGTCCCTTTGACTCCCCTATACTCCACTGTAGTGTTTGATTTCTATGCATTCATCCAGAGGCTCTTCAATTCCCTATTAAATCTATTTTAAAGCTTTTTTATTCAATTCTTTAACTCACACACCCTCATTTCTACACTATAAATACACCTTATCACCTAGCTCTCCCCATTCTGAAAATCCCTATCAAAAATTTTTCCAAAATTCTCTAAGTTCAAGAGGGGTTAAGGCTAGTCAGGTGGAGTTAGAGATCAAGTTCTTTTCATTGAAAATCGGAGTTTTTCCCGACGATACCGCGATGCCACGGAGACTCCCTCTCTCTTCCTTACTCTCTTATCAACGCTATGCAACCCGTAAGTCTCTATTCTTCCCTTTCATTTCGTTTCAAATCGCATTCTTAAAACATATCGACAAAAGTGGAGCTCAATCCGATAACATTTTCCTTTCAATATTTCAACCCGCTTTTTAAGTCACACAAATACCTAACATAACTTTAAAATATTATTCTCTTCGTTTTCCTTTTTATGCAATTAAAATTCCATGTGATATGATCATAAAACAAACTTTTTCACATAAATACCATGAACTTTAAATATAACCTTTATTCGATAACTAACATACATACCTCTAGAAAATTTATGGGGTAACAACCTACCCCATTCACAAACACTATGGTTTTATAGCACGATATTTTAAATATATGGTTAATTTAAAGAATACGAATTACAATAAAATACCATCGCTTTTACAAAATACGTTTTTAATCGGTATTTTTACCTCCTTTTGCAATTGCGCATCTACAACCCTCTTTAAGAGACCCGCTTGTAGATAGTGCGGATTATTGTACGTCCTTAGGATAGTAGAGCGAGATACAGAGATTTTCATGAAGAATTCGGTCTCGAAACGAATAAGAATACAATTTTAAAAGAAATACGATTTTCTTAAACAAAATTAAAACTTTGGAAAATTATGTAAAATTATGAAACCGTATTTTCATTAAAAACAAACGGTGAAAAAATATATTTTTAAATGAAAGATTAAATTTTTAATAAAATACCACCAAGTTTACAAAAGTAGAAGTTTTCATTAAAATACCATAAACTTTTAAAAGATAGGTTTTATCACTAAAATACCACTAAAATTAAAATACATGTTCATAAAAACTCTTAATATTATAAATCACCCCCGAGATTTATTTTTTTAAACAATATTAAAATATTTCTTATAAAAACCCTTCGATAAATGCATACAATATAAACAAACAAGATTAAATTTTTAAGAATCCTAAATTAATATAAGTTTAAGCGGTATCATTTCTCTTGAGCCCCAGAAAACTGGAGAAAGTGAGTGTTTGCCTATTTAAGTTAGAAAATGCTGCAAATTAACGGAGTTTATCAATGGCAATTGTCTTGAAAAAAGACACAAATCATGCCATCCATATGCAGCAGTCGTCTGATTGTTCCCAAATTTAAGAAATTCAAGAGCTAAATCCTTTCATAAGATAATGCCTCCAACCTGAATCCAAGTTCAAATCAGAATCCAAAATCAAACACAAATTTAAATACTTGATCATAAACATGAACACTTGAATTCAAATATCAAGCTTGAACTTGAATGCTTGACTCGACTTGACCGAACCATGAATATAACTTGACATAAACTTGACATGAATACCTAAATACATGATACATCTTGAACTTGAACCTGTACATTTTTATATTCTTGTATTCGGCCAAGACCTGTAATCTTAAACTATACAATACAATACGCAGGGATAAAGGGGTAGATTGGTACGGAACATATCTCATGGCACGAAAGGTCACTTAAAAGACACCTACATGAATTCATATTCCGTTGTCTCGTGGGTTATGACGGGGCCTTGTACTATATGTTACCATAGTCTATGGGGTAAGATGGACTCCTCTCGTATACATGAATATCTTCTTCATCAAACTACAAATAACCACGTTAGAATAACTATTTTATACTGGTAAATAAATATGCTTAGATGCTCTCATATATAACCTTACCTGTTCACTTTTACTTGGTTTCTTTTCACTTTATATATCATCTTCTTTAACTTCTTTAGGGTCTTACCGAGCACTAGTTCGCTGACGGTATTCCTCTCTGTTTCTTTTTTTGGAATGTTCGTCAGGAGGACCAGATACGAAGGAGATAGAGCCGAGCCTGGAGGATTTGGACCAGTTTGCTTCTCAGCCTGACCATTAGCTCCTGCTTTTATTCCAATATGCTATTGTTTAGGAATTTACTTTATCATTGTATCTTTTTCTGACAAACAATTGTATGTAAATTTGAATGTAAATAAATTTATTGTTTCATCTTATTACTTTTGTTATTCTTGTATATTGTTATATTGCTTAATTATGCTTAACGTATTCTCATAGTAAATACGTTGCGGGCTTGCCACGTCATCGTTTTCGTCCACTGGGAATCGGAGCGTTTCATCCAAGAGTTCATAAAGTCTAGACGGGGATTTCCAAGATCAGCCGGATACGCTACAAAGGTTGTATCATCTCTCTACTCTTTTCTAGTTTGCACATTATTTTGTATTTGATGATCTTTGTGATAGATTGGGGTTATACTTTGTAAAATTATTGTTTTTCAAATTCCACCGCGGTCGTGATGTCACGACCATAACTCCCGTCCACTTATTCTTAGGATGTATCCTCTACTGAGTCAAAATCAGTATCTAGCGCCTTGATTACCTCAGTGGAAGCCATCCTGATTAGATAAATATACCAATCTAATCTTTATAGAGTGCATGCTTAGTGTTTCTTTTCTTTCTCTCTGGAAGCGACCCCTGGACTGACCTTAAACTAAGACTTGTTAACCATATTGATCGACCTTTTTACAAACATATAGTTTTGGAATGTCTAAGTTACCCTAATTCACGACATAACCGCATATATCTTTACCTATCCTACTTCCCCTTCTGCTAACTCCAGAACTCTCTATATTCGTTACAGAGATCCATATTGCTTAGAAGGCCGTCGTATAGTTAGATATGAACTCGATGAAATTGTTTCAGTCCGAGAATGGCCACTGGTTCTGGATTAGATGAAATGTTCATTTATCTCTCTCTCCTACCTTATCCCAAGTTCGAAATCCCCTTATATGTAAGGAGAGTATTACGCTTATTGGATAGTATTCTTCTGATTCCAAAGCTGGTGCTGAAGGAATAGAAAGAAGAAAACCAACTAGCAAAAATTCGGTATACTGGAAGGTAAGATAGAGAGACATCAAAAAGAGGTTGAAGTATGAGAAAAGGAAAATGCGACTATTGTCATGAGCCTGGGCAATGCAAAAGGCAATATTATGAATACCCAACTAACCCTGCTCAAACATTTTGATGTTTCGGATTTTCCGTACATCCGTGTCTTGAAAAAATGTTTCTCAATAAAGTCTAACTCCTGGGTATATAGAAACCGGATTAGAATTCCATATCTGTAAGGCGTTACAAATGCTAAGAAGAAGTAGAGAATTGAGATTGGTTGATTTTATCCTCAATGACGGTTTTCGGAGCAATTGTTGTTATTGAGGAAAATTATCAAGTTTTGCCTGAACGACAAACTTTTGGTTTCTTTTAACCAAAAAAATATTTTTCAATTAATAGAATTCGGAAATTGAGTCAGTGAACTCAAGGGAGTTATACATAATGATATATGTTGTCAGATGTCCATACAGACATGAGGTTGGTACTAGGTATTCCGTATTGAGAATGCGATTCTCTCTCAGACTGCTCATCCCGGGCTGTGCTCCATGATGAGTAATATTAAGTTGCTTTCTTTAATTTTGGTTTTGTGGTCATTTTAAGTTCCAAAACCTTTTTACAAAACAAAATAGTTTCTGTTTGAAAAATCTGTTCCAAATCAGTAGCTATTTTTGCAACTAACTCGTGTTCCGGAGCTCTCGGTTTGGATTGAGAGCCCCATGGTGGCGCGAGAGCGACCCCAAGAATGTCCCCGGGGGCTTGGGTGGGATCCCACACCCGAGACCATCATGAAATGGTCTTGGGTGTAGCGCTAAGACAGTAAGCACGCTTGTTGTCCCAGCAGCCAACCCATGGCCACAATTTTATGGCCGTAGATTGAAGCCCCTACCCAATGCCCCCAAGGGCCTCATAATTTGTGCCCAAGGTCCCTTCCCCCTGTGTCTCGGGCAGTTTTTGAGTCGTTTGGGTTTCGATTCATGCAAGAAATGGTGGTGTTTTGGGGTCGGGGCTGATCTTGAATTTCAGTTTTTAAAAATTCGATTTTGACTTCGCGAGTTTTGGAATTCGTTAGCCATGGGTTCCGTATTGACGTGGTTAAAGTGTTTAACCTTGTTAATATGATGACATATATGATATGCGATGTTTAACTTCGCCGAATTGATGTGATCAATTCGACAATGTTGCACATATGAGTCTGACATATTCTATGTTAAAGTTTATTTGGTGTGGATTGGATTGTCGCGAAATGAATAGCCCGTACGTGTTTGTGATGATGTGTTTTTCATTTCATTTATGTTATAGCCAAACGTATATTCTTTTATTTGGGAGGAGCAGTCGACATGTGGCCGTCATTTCCGCCTATTGTATTATTATTTATCGGGGCTCAATCAAGTTGTGATCGATGTTACCGTTGTATTAATACAGGTATTAGGATTACCCTACGGAGAAGCGCACTGGCAGCCGGATTCTAGATTGCAGCGGGAGTTGAGATCGGGCCACTCGATTCTAGGACTGGCGGGCTGCTTGTCATATTTGTAGGGGGTTAGGATAGACCCACGGTGGGATGCTCAAGTCATCGGATTCGAGAAAATGTTGGGTGGCCTCATCATGGTGATGATGCCGGGTTGCCTCACTTCTTGGATTGGCGGATGACTTAATGCACTCGTAGGGGTTTTGTTTTTGCTATGCACAGGCTATTCACACGACCGGAGTATTTTGTTCTTTGTTTGTGGCTTGAACGAAACGCGGGATTCCTAAGTGATCCGACCATTCCAACTCTGTGATGTTGTTTTCCCGTATGCTGTAATGTGATTATTTGAATGTGATGATACATATATACATACATAAATATATATATATATATATATATATATATATATATATCTGTGTGTGTGTGTGTGTGTGATATATAGTATATATATAATAAATACTATATACGTTTTGCACCCATGCTAGCCCTGCCCCTGCTCTACCATTAGTTAAGTAACCTAACGGTGCATGACGGGGCCCCATGGCGAATGCGAATGGAGTATATGTGCATTCTATTTTTCCTTTTCATACTGCTTTCTTTGTAATATTTGTGTGGGAAGGATAATGTTAGATAATGTGATTATCAAATGATGGGAATGTATTAATTGCATTAATACAAAATAAAATAAACCTATACGTTGTAGGAACCAACTTTTTGTAAAGAAAAAATTTTAGTCGATTCTTTTGCTTTGCATCATGGCATTTGGTTAGGAATGTCCTGCACCTCATTCGATAAGTAAAGAACCTTGATCCCGTTACTGGGAGTTTGCTCTTGGGTAAACATTTGTGTTACTAAAATTATTTTTGTAGCCGTATTCTTTTGCTTTGCGTTGGGGTATTCAGTTAGGAATATCCTGCACCTCATTCGATAAGGAAAGAGTCTAAATCGCTTCACAGAGAGTTCACTCTTGAGCAAAAGTCTACGCGACTATAAACTTTCAAAACCACTAGGCTCCTACGATGAGATCAAGTTCATTACATTGATGGTTTTCTTCAAAACTAGCCGTAGCCCTCTGTCATTTCAGAAAGTAGAATACTTAATATTCGTGCTACGTTTGTTGGCTTCCGTCAAAGCGTAGTGTACGGTAGCTAAGTGATGTCTTCCTGCTTGCATTTGATGTGATTATCCGGGATAGTCACACAGCTTTTATGGCTTCCGTCAAGCGCTTGTGCGGATATGTTCGAGTTAATCACGAAATGACAGGTAGAACTTTACTAGCAGCCTATGATTTGTTGGCATCCGTCAAGATCATATGCTGTTAGGGATAAAACCGAAATCGGGGGTTTTAAGTGTTGAAACTTGCAATGAGATTGCATACCTTCTATATAGTAGGGTGACTTGTTGGCATCCGTCAAGGTTACCACACCATGATAGTATGGGTCCCGATTCCTACTATGAGTAATAGTTACTCCTGGAAGATTTTCTATGTGAAATCCCGGCTAGTTCCACTTTTAACATTTGAAGGAGAATTCGACGGAACTGTGGGAGCCATCTTGATTAGATATATATACAAATCTAATCTAGATTAGAATGCACGCTGAGTGTTTCTTTTCTCTCTCTCTCTCTCTTGCAGCGACCATTGACTCATCTTAAACTAAGGCTTGTTAATCATATTAACAGACCATTTTACAATCGACGGATTTGGAATGTCTGGATTGCCCTAATCCACGACATAGTCATATATGTCCTTTCCTATCCTACTTCCCCTTCTGCTAACTACAGAACCCTCTGTATTCGGTACATAGATCCATAGTGCTTGGAAGACCATCATATGGTTAGATACGAACTCGATGAAATTATTTTAGTCCGAGGATTGCCATTGGTTCTGGATTAGATGAATTGTTCGTTTGTCTCTCTCTCTCTTACCTTGTCTCAAGTTTGAGATCTCTTTACATGTAAGGAGTGTATACCAGTTATGCTCATTGGATAGTCTTTTTGCAATCCTGAAGCTGGAGCTAAAGGAATGGTAAGAAGAAAACCAACTGGCATAAGTTCGGTTTACAGGGAAGTAAAATGGAGAGACATCAAAAGGGGTTGAAGTATAAAAAAAGGAAATCGAGACTACTGTCATGAGCCTGGGCAATGAAAAGGCAATACAATGAATACCCGACTAACCCCACTGAAACATTTTTAATGTTTCCAATCTCATGTGTGTCTGTATTTTGAAAAACTGTTTTCAATAAACTCTAACTTTTGGGTATATAGATACTGGATCAGAATCCCACATCTGCAGGGCGTTACAGATGCTGAGAAGATGCAAAGAATTAAGAATGGATGATTTTATTCTTAATGTCGATTTTCGGAGCAATTGTTACTATTGAGGAAAATCATCAGGTTTTGCCTAAACAACAAACTTTTGGTTTTTTTAACCAAAATAATGTTTTTCAATTAACAGCACACGAAAAATGAGTTAGTGAACTCTAGAGACTTATACATATTGATGTATGTCGTCCGATGTCCATACGGACATGGGGTTGGTACCAGGTATTCCGTAATGAGAATGTGATTCTCTCTCAGATTGCTCATCCGCGGGTGCGCTCCATAATAAGTAATACTGAGTTGCCTTCTTCAATTTTGGGGATGCACTGGAAATAGATGCATATCAATGCATATTGGTTCCACCCAAACAAGTGCCCCTGTTTCAATATGTGATATAGAATGGTGTTCATCTTAAAGTTGTTAAGATATTAGGTTATCCGGTTTGTACTTAAAAACATAATTTGGATAAACTCGAGACACGTTTCGGTAATAGTAGTTTGTAAGTTATCCTAAGCGTTCGCGAGGGATAGCTTCTATCATTTTGCAAGATCAAAACTGTTTTGTTCTTGACTCGCCACCTCCTTGGTAAAGGAATTTCTTGCAAAAAAAAATAGTGGGAGTATGGTAGAACTGGAAGTGAATCCAGAACCGCAAACGGTTAATGAAAGTTTAGAGGAACCTGATGATCGAATTGACCCTGACAGACCATAGATACTCCGCAGATTTAGTAGGTGACCTCAGCCACCCGAGAGAGGCTTCGGTTTTCCCGTATACGGTGACTAGGAGGTTTGCATCATGTGATGATGACCTTATTAGTTATCAGCAAGCCATAGGAAGTGGTGACTTCCGACTGATGGCTGGATGCCAAGTTATCCAAGTTGGACTCCATGCACTACAACAAATTATTGATTTTTTTTGTGTACTCCTGAAAGGGGTAAAACACACAAGGAGTAAGCAGATCTTTCGAGATCAGTGCAAATAGAAAAGTATTAACCTAATAAGGTTAGACTTTTAATATACAAATATTCATCAAATACCCGATGTGGATTGTGATAGTACCGTTACTTCAAAATCTGTGCTGAAGTCTATACGAATAAAATTTGCCACTGTTGTTCTCATGAATATGATATCTGGTATGAGCATGATTAAAATGTCTTTCTAAATTGGATTTAGAAGTGTACGAGTATATGACTCTACCAGAGAGTTGTCTTAGTCGGTGAGAGCAGCGGATAGTGTGCAAATTGCTTAAGTCTATTTGTAGACTAAAGCAGATATAGCGGAGGTGGATCATCTGTTTTTTGATGCTACGGTCAAAGTGTTTGACTTCATCAAAATAAGAGATGAAGCTGGTATTTGTAAGATGGCAGTAGGGAGTAGGGTCAAGTTCCGCATATTGATGTAGATGACATACTCTTGATAGTGTTAGTTATATGTATGCCCTAGAGGCCATTGCTATACATAGGATGTATATTGCAGTGGATGCTGGGACATATATAGGGAGGACTTTCTCGCTCGACATGATAGTATGCTATCTGGTTACTCTTTACCTTAACGTGTACACTGATTGTCTCTCTGTTACATGTTGGTAAAGCCCTTAGGATGTGTACTTGACTACCTGAACTATGATGCGGATCATACTAGTGGGGACATGGTAGTCCATAAGTACATCCTTCAAAGTCCCTAGTCGAGGGTGTATCGAGACGGGGCATCGATATACCAGAGTAGACTAGCGTGTACCTTCTCGACCCATACAGATGGGCGATGGATGATCCCATATCCATTGGTGTTTGACATCAGAGATGATATACGGGTGCTCAGTGGAGACTGGGTACACTGGACGGACTCGCCGAGAACTCCCAGATGGTATTATACCTTACGTCAGATGGCAGTTCTCTGGTGACACTGGTACAGAGTAGTCTGTTGACCCGAGATCGTCATAGAGTCTTATGTGGTTCCCACTGTGCTTTGATTTCCATCTTACCACGTCCAAGAGGGCGTGCAAAACGGTGGTTTTTGGGTACAGTCCCGAGTCACATTGAGGCAATGAGCGATAGGAGGGGATTCGTCTCTCCCGGTATAGAGGGTTGATGTTGCGCTGTGTTCGATTGGCTATAACAGGAAATCCCTGGCCAGGGTTGCTGAGATTTACTGGTAAGTGTTACCAGTAGTTTCTCGAATTGTTATAGACCTCGTATCGACACGACTTATCGAGCTATTGGGGTCTGACGTTTACCACCCCTAGGCGAGATATGCGACATATCAGACGAACAGACCGGACTGTACGGTAAGTGTTACTGGTTGGATTCACAGGAGTGTGAGCGGGCTTGCTCGTCGATCTTCTGATCGCTCAATACCCGGGTGGCCGTTACGTTTAGCAGACCGCTTGCGGCTTGTGGGTGTTTGATATGATCATCACCCGCTGCCGGCGTATTGACGAGTCTTTAGAGTCCTACACAGAGGTTTCCTGGCTCAAGCGAAACGAAATAGGAGCGCATATGAGATATGTGCGGGACCAAAAATGATGCCAGTATGTGATACTGTATTCGATTCTGGCGATATGTGACATTGATCGGTTATATGCAATATAGCCGGGTTATCGGATCAAGTGTTGATTCGATAAATTGTTACTGTTAATATTAGTCGGTTATATGCGATATGACCGGATCGTTAAATCAAGTGTTGATTTAATGATTTAATGCATAATTATATATTTGATATATTACTCTGTATTAACTAGTATTGGTTCACTTTAAATGGTATTTCTCACTTGATATGTGCAAGTTGTATATGTGATATACTTTTGTGCACATGTTTGTATCATGTTTGATGATACATGCTTCTTTGGTTAAGTGTATAGAATTGAACCATGGTTACCTTAATGATTAGGGTTTTGCTTTTTCATTTTATTATTTGTTTATTCATTTTGGATATTAATAAAAGCATAAAAAGAAAAAGCAAAATGGTTTCTTTCTTCCTTTTCTTTCATGAAGCTTTTTGAAGCTTCATGAAGCTTTGACCAATTGACCATTTTGTCTTGTTCTTTTAACCCTAACCATTCACATAACCTTAGTTAGTTCTCTACACTTGACCATGGTTTATTATATGATAAGTATTATTTTCTTTTAACTTATCATAAGATTCTTCTTCTTCTTCTTCATCTTCTTCCATGGAAGAAAGCCTGCTACTCCAATGGCAAGTGATGAAAACTAGTGAGAAATCCAAAACTAAAGTCTACCCACTTCCTATTTCTTCATCCTCTACCTCTTGCCAAGTAGCAGAGTGTGTTTCCTTCACAAGTTTTCATGGCTTGGTGAAGGTGGAGCTTGATCTAGCGATGCCTCGACGTAGATCATCTTCGGCATGGACATCGACGACCTAGCTCGCAATTTCTCCGACGAAGCCGACGCTAGAGCCCGGGAATTCATTTGGACAGCGAGGGGACTTCGTTGCGGAGCTATGGAGGTGGAGCACCGGATCTACAAAGGTTGTATTTCCGTTTAAACTTTAGTTAAGATGTTAACTAGTTTGCTCTTTCGCCTTGAAATCTAGCCAACGATCCGTTCTAGGGTTTCTCGGCACCGTTAAAATTTGAATTTGGCATGGTTGATGCCTTGTGAGACCTCATTAGGGTGCCTAGGAACCCTACAGTGGTATCAGAGACTAGCTAGAGCCTTAGGCGAAGTCTAGACGACGTTTGAATCCCGATCGAACCCGAAACCCCATTTTTCCCATGCTCTCTGTACTTTTTTCAAAACAGTGCAGTTTTCCACATTAAAAATATGCAAAAAATTAAGCAGGGTATTATATGAATTACTGGGAAATACGGGGGCCTAATTCAATTAAACCACCGCGGAACCGCGGCACGAGCTTGGCATGTGCGGCGGTTCCGCGGCCGTATGGTCTCCTCTTGCGTTGACTTTTGCACAGTAATTCCTATTTTACAGTGATGAGTTCTCTGGGATATTTTTAATATTTATTCAAGAGTTGAATAATCTGGGATGTTTTGGAGCTTCGATGATTCGATCGGGTTTATCAGACTTTGTCTATTTGGCTTTCCGGATAATTTTTGAATATATTAAAAAGTTCGACCGGATATAAATACCCAATTTTTCCCCTGTCGGGAAATTTCCAAGTGTTGGATTTTTCCGTAGTTTAACGACGTTCTAAGTAGTGCAAGTAACACGATGGACCCTCTAGAAGACAACAAACCTTAACTCGATTATGTGACCGTCTTGAACTGCCCTTTGAACCTTAGGGTTTGGGGCAGTACGGCGTGCCACATGTGAGGCGTTGGCTTGACCCTTCTACGGTTGGACCGTTGGTACTGAGGCACGAACGGAATGTTGTTAGACTTATTTCATGTGTTGAGCTGTATCGGGAAAACTTGGGTGTTTGACTGTTCGATCGAAAAGTTTAACATTTTGGGATACAATAATTGGAATTCACAAGTAGTTATGTGATAACTGAATGAATTTTATAAACATAGCAGTTTAGTCTCACTTGATCGGTTGCCACGGAATTTTGATGTGATCAAAAGTCCGTCGCAATCACGTAGCGTACGCGGATACTCGCCGGTAAACTTAATAGATAGCCTCACTCCATAGCCCCGACCAAGTGACTGTAGGAGAACCCCGTCGCCGAAAGCATCCGTTCGGGTGCTCGCGGCAGCGGTGTTCTACCTTGGTGCACTTCATCGACGGTATCGGGGGTGCGGCCGTCTACTGAAGTTTGCGACGAGCATTCGATCAGGATGTCGGGAATCTTGTTGAATTGCCCGACTTGAAATTGAAAAGTGTTTTCGATGATGAGACTAAAATGCGGGGTTTATAATTGTTAGGCATGTGATGTCTAAGGAATTCATTTGATCAGGCATGCGATGTCTGAGATGGTTGCGGATTCCAACTGTTGTAGTTTTACACTTTCTTTTCTGTGACCGTAAGTGTAATATGTGATATCGCCGGTTTCGTTGCTATATGTCAACGACAATTGGGATGCACATATTTACTTACGTTGATGACATGTGATGTTATGTGTTGCTGGATATGTTATATTGGATCGTCGTGTTTGAATAGCCGGGGGTTTTTATGTGAGATGAGTGTTTTTCATTTTCATTCATGTAAAAACTTGTATGTAATATTCTTTTATTGGGGCACTTCCAGATTGCGGAAGTTGTCACCGTTTGTATATTATTTACTTTTCCGCACTAGGATAGACCCAAGGAGGGGAGCACAAGTAACCGGGTTCTGGAGTCCAGTGGGAGACCAACTCGAGGAGTCGAGTCCGGGTCTCCTAACTCTAGAATTGGTAGGGTTGCTTGCCGCTCTCGTAGGGGTCTAGGGGTGTGGGTTTGGCTATTCATCACGACCATGGAATCCGTGTTTTATACTGGCTCGTATTGAAAACACGGACGTCCTAGTATATCCAATATCTCATATGATTCTTCTGCTGCGATATCTGTGATGTGATCATGTGATATTCTGTGATAGATACAGTATATAGTATATATGATATATTATATAGGCGTTACTTATGTTTTACACCCGCGCTAGCCCTGCCCCGCTCTGCCGTTAGTTACCTAACCTAACGGTGCACGAGGGGACATCGAGGCGAATGCGGATGGCATAAGTGTACGTCGTATTTATCTGTGATGTTTAGGTACTTAAATGATGGGACTTCATTAATATGATTAATGAAAGAAAAGAAACCTAAGATGTTGTAGAATCGAATTTCAAAATAAAACAGGTAGCTACAGTTCTTGCTATGCACAGCGGTATATATGATATATCCTGCACCTTATTCGATGAGGAAAGGACCGAGATCCCTTCACCGAGAGTGACTCCTTTAGCAATAACTGGCAGATGCTATACACTCGGTTTGTCTTTTGATTGCTTTTAAGAGTTTTTGCTTTGCACAGTGATATATGTGATATATCCCGCACCTCATTCGACGAGGAAAGGACCGACGATCCCTTCACCGGGAGTGACTCCTTTAGCAAAACTAGAAAAGCATCAAAAACACTCCATTTTAAAATCATTTGATTCTACAACGATATCAAGTTCATTACGCAATAGGTTTTTAGAAAAACCTGTCGTAGCCCTCCGTCATTTCAGATAAGTACTAGTTAGTATTCGTGCTGCGGTTGTTTGGCCTCCGTCAAGGCGTAGTGTACGGTAGCTAACTAGTGCTTATCTGCTAGCATATGATGCGATTGGATTAGGGTATTCGTATGGCGTTGTTTGGCCTCCGTCAAGGGTCGTGCGGGTGGGTTTAATTCAATCAAGAAATGTACGTGTTGAACTTGACAAGCGGACTATGGGTTGTTTGGCCTCCGTCAAGGTCATAGGACGCTAGGGGCAAAATATTATCGGGAATTTCAAGTGTTGAAATTTGCAATGAGATTGCATACCTTCTATGAGATAGTTGGATCCCGATACCCGCTGCGAGTAAGAGTTACTCCTGGGAGAGTTTTATACATTACAATTAGCCGATCAAGTAGGTGTCTAGAAAGGTGTCAACGGGGCCGCCTCTGGGAAAACGAGGTTTACATTAATTAGGTTCGTGCGAAAGCACGGGGGACCTCCCTCAAAGTACCGACACTGGCCTGGCTGAAAGATTGGCGAACTTGTAGTGTGTAATTAATCCCGGCTAGTCTTTCCTTTTAGGGTTTGAAGGAAGATTTGATAAAAAACAGTGGGAGCCATCCTGATTAGATAAAATAATAACCAATATATTCTTGCAAGAGCGCACGCTGAGTGTTTTCTTCTCTCTCTCTCCAGGTAGCGACCATATCACGCCTTAATCAAGATAATAATACGGATTATTGACCGAACCCGCTTGTTATACTGATCTGGGGAACGTTGGTCCCGCTCCAACTTATAATTGTTATAAGACAGAGCAGGAAATTGGGGATTACCAGAATTCCCGTGCCGCCCAAACGAAGAGAGTGCATGCTGATGCATCATCTTCGGGTGTGTTCACTACAAAGAACTGTTTCTCTGTATCCTCTACGTCGTGGGTATGTGATACCAGATCAGGATCCCAGATATGTAATCAGTTACATAGGGCTACAGAAAGGTAGAGAACTGAGAACGGGTGATAAGATTCATGAGACAGAAAACGGGGCAAGAGTTGCAGCCAAGTCTGTTGGTCACTGTCACCCTGTATTACCAATACATTGATTCTGAACGAATGTTATTAGATACCGAACCTGATATACAAAATCATATCAGTCTCTTTATTAGTAAAGAAATGATAAAATTTTGTATTGTTGGATAATGTTTTGAACATTTCCTATATCAAAAGTTGATCGGTTCAGGCACGTTGTCTAAAAGCATTGATGTTCTAAATCAAACTATAGTTCTTTAGTATACGGAACACACACAAGAAGAAGAGTTCAGAAATGAACGAATCCTTCTTGAGGCATTGTAGACTAGGTCATATCAATGCGACCCGACTAGCTGAAGTTACATATAGATGCATATTTAAATGAGTTTGAATTTACATCTTATGAAACTTGCCAGTCATGTCACAGAGATAAGATGACCATAGCTCCGTTTACTGGAAACAGAGAAAGAGTTAGTGAACTCTTGGGATGATACATGTTGATGTATGTAGGTCCCCTGTCTACACTTGCCAAGACCGGTTCTTTATACTTCATTACATTCTCTGATGATCTCTTTAGATTCAGACATATGTTCCTGTTGAAACACAAGTCCGAACCTTTTGAGATATTCACAGAATATAAGATAGAAGTAGAGAACCAAAATACGGGTAAAAGTATTATGTCTTTTGATAAGATCAAGGAGGAGAATACTTGAGCACGGAATTCTTGGACTATTCTAAAGGAGAATGAGATTCTCTCTCAGCATTACTCCTCCGTATACACCATAGCACGATGGTATATCGGGGCGGAGCAATCGCACCCTATGTGATATGGTGTGCTCTATGATGAGTACTACTGAGTTACCTATTTCCTTTTGGGTGTTATGCGGTTGAGAAGCTGCATACCTATTGAATAGGGTTCAAATCAAATCAGTTGCCTACCACTTCATATTTGATATGGAAAGGGAAGAGCCCATATCTTAAGTTAGTTAAGATTTGGGGTTGTCCGGCCTATGTCTAAAAGCAAAATCCGGACAAGCTCGAGGCAAGGTCTGTTATGTAGAACTGGAAAGGTTCCAGCTATACAAAACTGCAGCTGATGATTTGACAGAACCAAAGGATTCAATAGTTACCAACGAACCTCAACCTCTCCGCCGATCTAGTAGGGTTCCTCACCCACCTGAGAGATACTTCGGTTTCTCTATGACAGTGGGAGCGAGGATTGCATCATGAGATGATGACCCAACTAGTTTCGAGCTGGCCATCAGGAGTAAGACTCTGTAAGAATGGCTGGATGCTTAGTGATCTGAGATGGAATCCATGTACACCAACAAAGTATGGACTTTGGTTGCTATATCTGAAGGGTTAAATCCCCATCAGGAGCAAGTATATCTTGAGAAGATTACTTGGTGTAGATGGAAAAGTTGAGACTTTCAAAGCTAGACTTGTTAAAACTTTTCGTCATCGACCAGGCGTGGATTATGATGAAACCTTTTCAAGTGACTATGCTTAAGTCCATCCAGATCCTACTTGCCACGGCTACATACCATGACTATGATATCTGGCGGTTGGGTGCCATGACTGCTTTTCTAAATGATATTTTAGAAGAGGACGTCTATAAGTACACAGCCAGAGGGCTTCGTAAACAGTGGGAGCAGCGGAAACGTGTACAAGATGTTTTATAGGATAAAGCAGGCATCGCGGAGTTGGAACATCTGTTTTGATGGATAAGTCAAAGAGTTTGACATCATCAAAATGGTAGATGAACCTTGTATAAACAAAAAGGTAGTAGGGAGTATGGTGGCGATTCTCGTAGAGTACGTGGATGACATACTCTTGATAGGGAAAGAGTTTCCTATGCTACGCTCGATCAATCTCCGTTTATCACAATAATTCTCCAAATAGGATCAAATTGATACCTACTAAATCCTGGGTTTTGGATCTATGAGATAGATCTAAATGGATGTTAGGATACTCACTAGTTGTAGTGAGATGGTATCAGTTGATCCTGGGGAGAATCACTGGAAGTGTTCCAAGGTGATAAGGACGACTGAATGTCAGTCACAGGCATTGTCTTTACCCTTAGTAAAGGGACGGTATGTTGGAAGAGTTCCAAGCTAGATACCGTGACATACTAGACGATAAAGGCAGGATACATCGCTACTTAAGATGCTACCAAAGAGGCTGTTTGGGTGTATATTGGTTCATGAGATGAACTAAGTTCCTCCCATTGTGTGACAATGGAGTTGTGGCTTATGCCAAGGAACGTCTTTCCCATCAGTGATCCAGACATATTCTAAGGCAGTGTCACCTGATCATGGAGATGGTTGATCTCCAGGGAGATCAAGGTTTGGAGAGTAGACTCAGAGGACAACACAGCGGATCCACTCACAAAGGCCTGTTCCCAGAGAGATATTTTTATGGGATGGTTGAGTATGAGATACTTCAACCACTGCTATCAGATGGCCCTAGTGCAAGTGGGAGATTGTTAGTTATATGTATGCCCTAGAGGCCATTGCTATACATAGGATGTATATTGCAGTGGATGCTGGGACATATATAGGGAGGACTTTCTCGCTCGACATGATAGTATGCTATCTGGGTACTCTTTACCTTAACGTGTACACTGATTGTCTCTCTGTTACATGTTGGTAAAGCCCTTAGGATGTGTACTTGACTACCTGAACTATGATGCGGATCATACTAGTGGGGATATGGTAGTCCATAAGTACATCCTTCAAAGTCCCTAGTCGAGGGTGTATCGAGACGGGGCATCGATATACCAGAGTAGACTAGCGTGTACCTTCTCGACCCATACAGATGGGCGATGGATGATCCCATATCCATTGGTGTTTGACATCAGAGATGATATACGGGTGCTCAGTGGAGACTGGGTACACTGGACGGACTCGCCGAGAACTCCCAGATGGTATTATACCTTACGTCAGATGGCAGTTCTCTGGTGACACTGGTACAGAGTAGTCTGTTGACCCGAGATCGTCATAGAGTCTTGTGTGGTTCCCACTGTGCTTTGATTTCCATCTTACCACGTCCAAGAGGGCGTGCAAAACGGTGGTTTTTGGGTACAGTCCCAAGTCACATGGAGGCAATGAGCGATAGGAGGGGATTCGTCTCTCCCGGTATACTGGGTTGATGTTGCGCTGTGTTCGATTGGCTATAACAGGAAATCCCTGGCCAGGGTTGCTGAGATTTACTGGTAAGTGTTACCAGTAGTTTCTCGAATTGTTATAGACCTCGTATCGACACGACTTATCGAGCTATTGGGGTCTGACGTTTACCACCCCTAGGCGAGATATGCGACATATCAGACGAACAGACCGGACTGTACGGTAAGTGTTACTGGTTGGATTCACAGGAGTGTGAGCGGGCTTGCTCGTCGATCTTCTGATCGCTCAATACCCGGGTGGCCGTTACGTTTAGCAGACCGCTTGCGGCTTGTGGGTGTTTGATATGATCATCACCCGCTGCCGGCGTATTGACGAGTCTTTAGAGTCCTACACAGAGGTTTCCTGGCTCAAGCGAAACGAAATAGGAGCGCATATGAGATATGTGCGGGACCGAGAGTGATGCCAGTATGTGATACTGTATTCGATTCTGGCGATATGTGACATTGATCGGTTATATGCAATATAGCCGGGTTATCGGATCAAGTGTTGATTCGATAAATTGTTACTGTTAATATTAGTCGGTTATATGCGATATGACCGGATCGTTAAATCAAGTGTTGATTTAATGATTTAATGCATAATTATATATTTGATATATTACTCTGCATTAACTAGTATTGGTTCACTTTAAATGGTATTTCTCACTTGATATGTGCAAGTTGTATATGTGATATACTTTTGTGCACATGTTTGTATCATGTTTGATGATACATGCTTCTTTGGTTAAGTGTATAGAATTGAACCATGGTTACCTTAATGATTAGGGTTTTGCTTTTTCATTTTATTATTTGTTTATTCATTTTGGATATTAATAAAAGCATAAAAAGAAAAAGCAAAATGGTTTCTTTCTTTCTTTTCTTTCATGAAGCTTTTTGAAGCTTCATGAAGCTTTGACCAATTGACTATTTTGTCTTGTTCTTTTAACCCTAACCATTCA
The DNA here is from genome assembly GCA_030015575.1 of Agapanthus africanus. Classification (NCBI taxonomy): domain Eukaryota; kingdom Viridiplantae; phylum Streptophyta; class Magnoliopsida; order Asparagales; family Amaryllidaceae; genus Agapanthus; species Agapanthus africanus. Next base: position 178,903,431 of record CM057338.1, on the reverse strand, counting down.
CATAACCTTAATTAGTTCTCTACACTTGACCATGGTTTATTATATGATAAGTATTATTTTCTTTTAACTTATCATAAGATTCTTCTTCTTCTTCTTCATCTTCTTCCATGGAAGAAAGCTTGCTACTCCAATGGCAAGTGATGAAAACTAGTGAGAAATCTAAAACTAAAGTCTACCCACTTCCTATTTCTTCATCCTCTACCTCTTGCCAAGTAGTAGAGTGTGTTTCCTTCACAAGTTTTCATGGCTTGGTGAAGGTGGAGCTTGATCTGGCGATGCCTCGACGTAGATTATCTTCGGCATGGACATCGACGACCTAGCTCGCAATTTCTCCGACGAAGCCGACGCTAGAGCCCGGGAATTCATTTGGACAGCGAGGGGACTTCGTTGCGGAGCTATGGAGGTGGAGCACCGGATCTACAAAGGTTGTATTTCCGTTTAAACTTTAGTTAAGATGTTAACTAGTTTGCTTTTTCGCCTTGAAATCTAGCCAACGATCCGTTCTAGGGTTTCTCGGCACCGTTAAAATTTGAATTTGGCATGGTTGATGCCTTGTGAGACCTTATTAGGGTGCCTAGGAACCCTACAGATAGAAAGTGATGTTCCTATTCTACGATTCGGTCAAACATTGCTTGTTATTGTTTCTCCTTTATAGATTATAAATATATCATTGATTATGTTGACTAGGTCTATAGAGTTAGACGTGATAAGGGTTTTGGGATTATTCCAATTCAGGTATAATGACACCATTCTAAAGGATTTAGAATGGACGACTCCTAACGAGTTAATATACCCGTAGGTAATGGGGCCACTCTTTCTAAAATGATGTCGGACTGATAAAGAGAGAATCGCATGAATGCCATTCGACATGCTTCGGCAGTGAGGTCAATCACGCGATGTTATATACCAGATCAGATGATACTTTTACACTTGGTGTAATAAGCAAATATTAGTCCAATCCTTGAGAAATATAGGAAGAAGTGAAGAACATATGAGATGTCCTTGATGTATGATAATGGCAGACTCCTTTGGGAAGCGATTACCGATTCCAGTTTTCGAGGTGACAAGGATGATAGAGTATCTGTCGCAAGTTATCAGTTTACCCTATTCTGAGAAGTAGTATATTGGAAGAGTTCCAAGTAAGATACTGGGATAGTCACGGCGCTTGATGCTAATTTTGAATCAGCAGAGAATATATTCTAAGTATTTATTTGGATAAATACGTTCATTTGTGAACAAGGTCTTATCGGCTATCCAAATAATATTCTAAGGTAAGTATCGCTCATTTCGGGAAATAATTGATCTCGGCAAAGTTGAGATTCAGAAAGATGCAGTTAGAAACATTATAGCGGATCCACTCACTGAGACTATTTCTCGAACACAGTTTGCGAAACTGTAAGTACAGAACTTGGGTATGCAGTAGCACATGAGACGTGTGTATGCAATACCGCAATAATTGGCCTTCAGTGCAAATAGGAGATTGTTGGATATAGGTTCCCTCAAGGCAATTATCGTAATTGTAGGAATGCAATTACTGAATTCATAAGGACCTATACAGAGAACAATCTTACTCGAGATGATAGTATACTATCTGGTTTGTCTTTATCTGTCATGTGTGTACGTGTTACTAGTTATCATGTATCAATAATACATGAGATAAAGCCCATAGGATCTTTGCTTGACTATCAGGATTGTGATAAGGACCATACTAGTAGGGCCTGGTAGTTTATAAGCACATCCTTAAATGTCCCTAGTCGTAAGAGTATCGAGACTGGGTATCGGTACTCCAGTTTAGACTAGTGTATACGTTTTATGACCCTGTACTGGGCGATGGCTGATCCCATAGCCATTGGTGTTTGATACCGATAATTGTATACAGGTGCTCATTGGATGAGTTACACTGGACGGATTCGCTGAGAACTCTTAAATAGTATTATACCAATGTCAGATAGCAGTTCTTTGGTGACATGAGTATATGGTCGTCTCTGGACCTGAGATCGCTATAGTGTCTTGTGTGTGTTCTTATTGTACTTAGATTACTACCCTACCACGGTTCTACTGAGTCGTGCAAACAGGTTTTAGTTGGGTACAGTCCCGAAGCATATGGAAGCAGTGAGCAGTCGAGGGAATTTGTCACTTCTGGTATTGGGAGTCGATGTTGCATTATGCAGGACACGACTATAGCCAAAAGATCTTATGCACGGCCGTAGAGATAAATTGGTGAATGTTACGGTTGCATCTCTTTGGTTATGAATCCTCTGTCAGCACGACTTATCGGGTTATTTGGGGTCTGACAAATTCCACTCGTAATACCCGGTATACGGTACTCTTTGACAAAGAGACTGGACTGTACGGTGACTGTCACTTATAGACTTTTTCAGGTCTGGATGAGTTCGCTCGTCGAACTGCCTTTATCTTTCTCATACCTGTACAGTCGTTCCGTACAGCTGGTGCCACTGACGAGCCTGTGGGTTAACCCGAAAGGGAGTTGAATCTGAAAGTGTTTCAGATTCAATCGGATGTGATCCTGTATAATGTACTGCCATCGTATTGACAGGTCTTTAGAGTCCCGCAATGAATGTGCCCGTCCGGGCAAAACGTGATGTGATATCCGTATAAGAATATGCGCATGAGTTTGATAAAACATGTATATTGGATATACGCGTTTAATCGGACGACTGTTATACTAGCCGGTTTAAAAGCCAGAATATTAAGTCAAGTGTTGACTTGATAACCGTATAGATGATGCGGTTTCTAGTATAGTGCATATGATGATACACACACTCTCTACAGTATATGATACTGAGAAAATATTGATGGCATTTCGTGTATGTAATACATGATGTGTACATGTATGGGATACTGTTCATATCATAATTTTGCATTATTATATTCCCCATTCTTATTCATTTTACAAATAAATAGGTGCATTTGATCCATGTCTGCTACATAGTTGCAGGTTACAAGTTCTCAGAACAAATCAGTGAAAATGATGAAAAGACGATACAAAAGTAAGACTACGACCAACAAATAGAAAAATCTTGATCATGCCTACAGTTTGAGGAACAAACGAAGATCAGCAAGCAGTTCGATTGCACAAAGGCAGCATAAGATTCAAAACTTCAACACGAAGCAAACGGTAAACGTCCACAACATTATGTACTGTGGAAATCTGGAAGAAATTAGAAGACATTCTGAAGAACCAAGTGAAGAAAAATCAAGTAAAATGTAACATGAGAATTACCAGAGAAATAGAGCCTAGAAGCTTCCAATATGGCCGCGTATCCGCGGCCAAACAGGGCTTTTGGCCGCGGTTCCACGGCCATGATAAGCACGTGTCGGTGCAATTTTTGACGGTGGTGGCGGTGCGTTGACTAGGCTTCTCAGGGTAGTTTTGTAAATGTAGATAGGGATCAGAATGTAACCTAGGGTTTCTATAATTTATAAATAGGAACCCTACAGCTCTTTTTGGAGCATGACTCTTCCTATGCCTCTTTTTATTTAATCAAATTCAGAAATTTTATTCGCTGTAATGTGTGAAGAGTGCATCAAATAAAAAGTATGTTTTCTTTTCTATGCCTTAGTTTAATTTCTTTTCTGCCCTAATATAAATTTTATTTATCTGCCCTAGTATAAACTTTATTTATTTTTCGTAGTTTAGATAATTAGCTGTTAAATTAAAAGCAAACAAAAAAATGAAATCTTTTATCAATTCCCTAATGAGTGAGTAGTTCCTCACTTATTAGGGTTAGAAATAGGAAAGATTTGAGAGATGAAAATCTCTCACCTCTTTTTTGCCCGTCATACATTTTAATAGGACTCTATGCATACATACACACACCGCTCACTACGACACCCTATCCTAAAAAGTAGCGGTGATACCATAGTTAAAGACCGGTTGTGTATGTTTTCCATGGAGGCTAGGGTAAGAGTTAAGAAAGGACGGACAAGGACCTAGAGGAAGAAACCTAGTTTCTTCCTGATGGTACTAATCCACTTTGTTAACTATTTCCTTAACACCTAAATAGTTCTTCATTAGGGCATAGAAAGCGGTGAGACATATTGAATTTCTAAACTTAACCTAAACCTAACCCTAGCAAGATTTTAATCCTAATCAACTCATTTCAGTTTTTTAGTGATAATCAATCCAACCCCAATTGGAATTAAATCGTTAGAACAAATAGAAAATACAGAAAATCCCTGTGGACCGACCCGTACTCCCCGGCTAGCTACCAAGCGACGCCGTTCTTGATTGCGGTTAATATTCTTTGATTCATCTTTTAAAAGCTCAAGCACGCATAAAAACCCTCTACCAATCAAATGGCGCCGTTGCCGGGGATGGCGTAGTTATTTTCTTTTTGTAATTTCGGGTTAATATAAAAATTGAAAAAAAATCATAAAAACTGAAAAATTAAAAAAATATATATATAAATTTATCATCTTGTTATTTCTTGAAGGGTTTTCGTTTGAATTGTGCAGGATCGAAGAGACGAACAGATTCAGATCTAGAAATATCCAGAGAGCAAAACAGCAAACAGAAAATCTGAACAAACAGAGGAGAACCACAACAGAGAAACAGAAAAATTTGGAGATCTGAACCGACGATTACACCGCGGAACTGCGGCAAGAACACACATTTGGCGGCGGAACCGCGGCGCTTTGCTGACGTCAGCAAGCCAAAAAGTCTCTGTAAGCTTTCTTTTCTTCTCTGAAACCCCCTGATCTCCTCTGAAAAATTTTCCTGCAGGGTTCTTTGCGCAAAAACTTCTCTTCCTTCTCCAATAACTTGATCTTGTGCAGGATTCTTTGCGCCGCAATAATAAAAAAATTTCGCAAGTGTGTTTTATGTGTTTTACTGCTTTGCATTCTTTAAACTGACTTTAAGGGGCTTTAACACCAATCCAGATTGGGTGGGGATTTCATTATCCTTCCTAGGACCCCAAAAATCACAAAAAGCATATTTCATTAACCAGCGAGTTAATTAAAAAAAGATTAGACTCAGCATATAAGGACTGTCGTGCTCGATAGGACAAAGGAATAGTTGTAGGAATCGATCGTTTATCTAAACCAGACTTTGTGGTACCTAGGCTAGACAAGTGGGGAAAGATAATTTTAAAAGGCCCGTCTCACGGTGATTCGTGAGCTGATCCCTCCTTTCTTTACTTGTGCTTACCTGGCCACAATTGGCAGTGAAGAGGCGATTTGAGGATCTCACAACTTGCCCTTTGGAACAGTTAGAAGCAGTCTAGTTGACCTAGGAGACCCTAGATCTAGGCTTGATTGTGCATATTGTGATTGTGTCTAAGCTTCTTATAAAAATCTTTTTGCAAAAAGCTCATTATAAAAAAAACACAAAATAGAAAAAATTTACAAAAAAAAAAAACTTGCCAATTTGTCGCTAGAAATCCTCTGCACCCACATTCTTTTTCTTCTCCTTTCTTACATCATGGGTACCCCACCTCGCAAGACTTTTGCCCAACTTTGGTACCCTCATCAAAACATTGCTTCCTACACGAATTGTTTTGGTCGAATTACGGACGACCCCTCCATGCCCAAAATTTCTTTGAAAGATCGAATAGAAGCGTCTAGGAGAAACAGTTCGACTCCGCAATCCACTTTGTATCAACCATTTCAACATTCACCACCTTCTTACGTTGATACTCCTTTTTCGAGTTTTGTTGTAACTCCGAAACCCATGTCTATTGCTGAACATATTGAATAATCTCATAACCGATCTTTCATTCCTTTCAATACTTCCAGTTCTTGGGATCAACAAGTCCATTCACCTTTTTATCCAAATGTTGATCCTAATCCTGTCCACCCATTCAATTCCTACCAGTCCTCCCCGACTTTCGCACCTTCCCTAGACATTGCTTCTACACAACCATTTGGGAGTTTCACTTATCCAAATAACTTTGAATTTTTTACTGAAACCCCTTCACAACCTATGTCTAGTCTGGAACAGTCGTTGGAAGCTTATATTGTAGTGACGAACCAACAGATGAGGAATTTGGATGCGTCCATCGCCACCCTTATGCAACCTACTGACCCGGTAGCTAGTTTCCAACTAGCTCCAAAAATTCCAATGTATGATGAGGCAGTTGGACAGAATGAGAATTTGAGTGGAGAGAGTGAGCTGTGCACCCTTCCAAATCAAACCTACCCATCACCAATTGAATCCCACAACTCCGGTTTTGAATGTCTATCAAGTGTCCCAAATGATTCACCAGTTGAAAATTAAATGTTTAATGAGTTGTGCGACTTTGTAGTGCTTGATTTGCCAGATTGTGAAGGGTCCCTTTCGAGTGAAACCATCACCAATCCTTTCGACCTCTACACCTCAAATCTAGAACCTGAATTGATAAATATCCATGCTTTTGACGAGATGTCCGAAAAAATTGATTTTCATTTGATTGAGGATATTGACGCGGGGAATAATTTGGATGATGAACCTGCAAAATTTTCTCTCCAATTCATCATCCCGAGTCATTAAATGTTTTTCCCGAACTTCATATGCGTCTTGATTTTGATGATAATTCATGGATGAGATAACTTTTGAGGAGAATTATGAGTATAGTATTGAGGAGAGTATTGAGGATAGTATTGAGGATGAAACAGTTTTGTTTGATGAGTCGGATTTTCCTATTCATCCTCCTGAACCTTTAACTGTGACCCTTTCTAAATCACTCCCCTTCGTCCTTTCCATCGTTTCGACCGCGCAAGAATCCATCATGCTTCCATTTTCAATATCTGGTTTACCAAGTTAAACAAACCCATGTTTTCTCGCGAATCTTGAAGGATTTGACCCCATTTCTCGATGGGTTGATAAATTAGCACAATCGCTTTTAACACATCGGTCATCACAATTTGTGCGAATTTATTCACTCAATTTACTCCCTCAAGTTCGTACTACACTTCTTTCTCTCTTCCGCCATTCTTCGCCTAATATCGAGACCATATTCCACCTTTCTTCCCATACGGTTTCGTGTGTTTCTCATTTCTTTTCTCTACACTCCATTCTTTCATCAACCACACCATTATAACAATAAAATTTTTGAATGGTTGGTGCTAACCTTTGGCCTGTGTAAGGCCTTATATAGCTTGATACTGTGTTTTTCTCCCCCTAACTCTAAACTTTAACGTTTAAACAGTAGAAACACTGTTTCACTTAAGTTTGGGGGGCCTTTTTGTATATATATTTTGTTTTGTTTTTTTGTTAACAATAAAAAAAATAAACAAGGGAATACCGGCCATTTTGACCCTCTTGGTGTAGCCTGACAGCGAGGATACTGTCAAGTTTAAGTTTGGGGGTGTGCTCGGTAAGCTTTCTTCCTTCGCATTCATGTGTATATTTTTTTCATTTGCATACTTATTTTAAAAACCCATAAAAATTGAAAAATTTTAAAAATTATAAAAATTGAAAAATTCAATTTTGGCCATAATTAACTTGAGTTTGACAAGAAGGTTAACTAGCTAGGAAAAACTAGATCCAAGACTTAGTAAATTAACAACCCTAAAAATAATCTTTCTTAGAATTTAACGGTAGAAAAATATATGTCTTTGTAGTTTACTTAGAAATAGGCAAATTTTGAGTTCACTTCTTGGGCTAAGTCAAAATAAAGGAAGAGTATTGATATTTTTATTAAACTATAAGTCTGAAAAATAATTCCTAAGTTTAAGTCTAAATTCTAAAAATATATACCCTACAACTTGCACAAACACGAACCTTGAAACTTGGAATAGTAGAGGAGATCTTGAAATGCTCTTGTCTAAAGTCCCTAGTATGAAAGAAAATAAAATAAAAATACAAGTGTGATTAAAGAGATAAAAAAATAAACACTGGTTTTGTAATTACTTAAGGCTGAGTAAAATAAAATATATATAGCGAAGGTGCTTTATCACCTAGTGCCTTAGGCCAACTGGTTTGGGAGTCACTGCTAAAAGCCTTAGGTATTACAAGACTAGGAATTACGTCTTAATGTGCAAACACATTTTGTAATCGGTCGTCGGTACCTCAAGAAGTATTAACGGTCGCATGAAGAATGTGTGAGCAATTTTATCTAAAAATTCACCAACTAAAAGTACTTTGGACAATGGACAAGAGTATGATAACTTAAATTGAATTTCCAAGTGTAGAGGTGATATATACACACACGTAGGGGTATGTGATTGGGGTTTAGATGAGAGATAGGAATGAAATATAGGACTTATATTTTTAATAGAGATGATAAAAATTCCTAAGTTAAGATGGAACCTTAGAAGGAAAACTCAAAAGATGCTAAAACCTAAATAAATTTACAGAACATATATAATCTTAAGTTAAATCATAAGGAAGCGTGAAAAAAATGGGTGGATAATTTCCGAGTCAAAGATAATAGAATTTCTTGTTAAAAAACCGAATTGGAGAATAAAAGTCAATAGGCCGAATTGATAGGATTTTGTGGGTAATATTCGCTGAAAACCCTCAGGAGACAACACTCATCCTATTAGGGACACCTAGAGGTTTAACGGTTTGTTGCACGAGCTCAGCAATCGCGTTTCCCTGCGAAAGTGAGGTTAGGCTTTTTCGAGAATAAACTAGTTTTGCACGAGGACGAGCAAAAGATAAGTTTGGGGGTATTTGTTCATATCATCATATCATAATTTTGCATTATTATATTCCCCGTTCTTATTCATTTTACAAATAAATAGGTGATTTTGATCCATGTCTGCTGCATACTTACAGTTACAGGTTCTCGGAACAAATCAGTGAAAATGATGAAAAGACGATACAAAAGTGAGACTACGACCAACAAATAGAAGAATTTTGATCATGCCTACAGTTTGAGAAACAAACGAAGATCAGCAAGCAGTTCGATTGCACAAAGACAGCACAAGATTCAAAACTTCAACACGAAGCAAACGGTAAACGTTCACGACATTATGCACTGTGGAAATCTAGAAGAAACTAGAAGACATTCTGAAGAACCAAGAGAAGAAAAATCAAGTAAAATGTTACATGAAAATTACCAGAGAAACAGAGCCCAGAAGCTTCCAATATGGCCGTGGATCCGCGGCCAAATAGGGCTTTTGGCCGCGGTTCCGTGGCCATGATAAGCACATGTCGGTACATTTTTTTACGGTGGCGGCGGTGCGTTGACTAGGCTTCTCAGGGTAGTTTTGTAAATATAGATAGGGATCAGAATGTAATCTAGGGTTTCTATAATCTATAAATAGTAACTCTACAGCTCTTTTTGGAGCATGACTCTTCCTATGCCTCTTTTTATTTAATCAAATTCAGAATTTTTATTCGCTGTAATGTTTGAAGAGTGCATCAAATAAAAAGTAAGTTTTCTTTTTTATGCCTTAGTTTAATTTCTTTTCTGCCCTAGTATAAATTTTATTTATCTGCCCTAGTATAAACTTTATTTATTTGCCGTAGTTTAGATAATTAGTTGTTAAATTAAAAGCAAACAAAAAAATGAAATCTTTTATCAATTCCCTAATGAGTGAGTAGTTCATCACTTATTAGGGTTAGGAATAGGAAAGATTTGAGAGATGAAAATATCCCACCCCTTTCTTGCCCGTCATACATTTTAATAGGACTCTACGCATAAATACACACACCGCTCATTACGGCACCCTATCCCAAGAGATAGCGGTGATATCATAGTTAAAGACCGGTTCAAGGATCTAGAGGAAGAAACCTAGTTTCTTCCTGATGGTACTAATCCACTTTGTTAACTATTACCTTAACACCTAAATAGTTCTTCATTAGGGCATAGAAAGCAGTGAGACATATTGAATTTCCAAACTTAATCTAAACCTATCCCTAGCAAGATTTTAATCCTAATCAACTCATTTCAGTTTTTTAGTGATAATCAATCCAATCCCAATTGGAATTAACTCGTTAGAACAAATAGAAAATACACAAAATCCCTGTGGACCGACCCGTACTCACCGGCTAGCTACCAAGCGACGCCGTTCTTGATTGCAGTTAATATTCTTTGATTCATCTTTTAAAAACGCAAGCATGTATAAAAACCCTCTACCAATCAAATACATGTACTAATACTTATTTTATATATATATATATATTAATTCCCACCATTTTTTTATTGTGTGTATGTACATGTATATGCATGTGTGTGTGTGTATTAATGTATATTTGTATATTATTATTTATTTATTATACTTAATAAATGGTGGGGCACACCCTCTCTCTTGTGTGTGACACACACATGAGAGAAAGGGTTAGAGAGTGACTCATATCATAATAGTATGATATGGGAAGAAGAAAAGAATTAACTTAATTCATTATTTTTCAAACCATCAAACATCTTCTTTCTCCTTCTAAAGCTTTTTCTCTCTAGGTTAATAGCAAGTATAGACATGGTGAGAGAGTGACAAAAAGAGAGGGTACCCATCATTCACATCGTCTTCCTCTATGCCTAGCTAGTCTTTAAAGGACGTTTCTTCGTCCGGTGACGGAATTGGAGCTCGAGCAGCCCGCTTTCAATATGGATCATCTACGGCGAGGCGGTCAGCATTCAGACGGGTCCGAGAGCTCACAAAGTCTAGACGCGGTCTTCCGGTATCAGCCGGACACGCTACAAAGGTTGTAGCACCTCTCAACTCTTTTCTAGTTTGCACATTGTATTGTATTTGATGATCTTGATGATAGATTGGGGTTATGCGAAAATACAATGTTTAGAGGCACATGGTATTTACATGAAAATACCAATTTTGGGCAACTTGAAGTATTAACGTGTCAATACGAAATTATAAAACTCTAGGATATTTAAAGGGAAAACGTCCGTTGAGTATATTTAGGATATTTTAGCGCTAAAATGTTTGTTACAATTTTAGCAGCACTTCGGCTTGTAAAAAGGCATTTTATCAATCTCGAAACGGGCAGCATAACGATGCGCTTTAGGGTTTGAAAAGTGAGTATGTAGGAAGGGATAGGTCAGCACAGCTAATAACTAGTATTCGGTTGTAGAAGCTAACGTACGGTATAAATATTTCGATAACAATAATTCATAGGGGTTTTCATAGACTTGCAAATAGGGTTGTTTATATTAAAAGTATGATAAGAATGATATTTCAATCTAGAATACATGTTGACAAGGTGAATGAATGAGTGGAGGAGAACAGAGATCCTACATGACAAAGAAGACGTTGTCAAAGTTTGTCAAAGCTCCGCTTTTCCGCGTAATCCTCTCACCTCGGATTTTTGTTGGGGACAAGATCAGCACCGTTGCGTAGGAGATCGAGTAACGAAGTAACAAGAATTTTCGGTGATTTTTTGGAGAAGAAACGAGGGAGAAAAGAGAGAAATGGTGGGGATAAACAGAGATGGGAATTGGAGTTTTCTCCTCGGGAATATTTTCCCTTTGTTTTCAGTCTCGGTTGTGGAGAACAAGGGGGTTATTTCTTTTTGGTATAAAGAGATACATATAGGTGTTTTATGATTGATTGTAATTAAATACACAATTTTAGAATTGAATCAACAAAATAAATTTGTGAAGGCAAAAATTCAAATGGATTAAACGGTCAAGAAATAACTGAAATGAACATGTGTCCGTTGCTAATTAAAAAAGGCAGTGAAGGGTGAATGATGCTTTTGGAAATTCATTGACCATAAAAAGGAATAACCCACATGCTTAATAATTAATTAATGGGAGTGATGGGTCAAGCACCTATACCCGAAACAGTAGCTCATAAGCCACAGGACCCAGCAAACAAGCATAGGCCGAAAAAATAGTTGTAATAAACAATTATCACTATGGACCATGTATGGAATTGGGCTTTGGGTTTTAGTTAAAATGTTTTGTTATATATATATATATTTCTTTTATTTTAAAACTGTTTTTTTATTTAAAAAATCCCTTTTTCTATTATGAAAATTAATTAAAAATGCTTTTAATTATCGAAAAATTCTAAATAAATATTTTATCATTTCCAACAATTTTATCCTAAAAAAAATTCTTTTTCTCTGAAAGTTCCTTTGAAAAAAAAATCCAGTAATTACCAAAACTTATATTTAAATTCTTAAAAAATACCGAAAGTTAGTTTTAATTATAAACAGTCTTTCAAAAGTATTTTTCCATCAAAAGAAACACTAAAATAAGTACAAAATTATGAAGGAAAATTATACGAAGATTTTATTAAGTTATAGACGAACCATAGACGTTGCATAATCCAAAAGCAAACGGTTTAGTTGAAACGCTTTAACAAAACTTTGACCAAGTTGCTTAGAAATATCATTCTTAAACAATAGAAGGGATTAACATACCAAAATGATTGAAGCCTTAGGGGCATATTGAACTATGTATAAAATGCCTTCAAAAGCTGTGCAATATCAGTTAGTGTTTGGAACAGAAGATATACTCTCGCTCGAAATCCAAATACCGTTTCTTCGAGTTGCTATGTGTTTATCGCCGAAAACGAGAGATGGACTGGAGTAGAACGTCTTGCCTGAATTTTGGGGCAGATGCATTAGTTGATCCATTCACCTCTCCGGAGACACTAAACGATTATAGCGCCGTATATCAGAGATTTGAGTAGATGCGGCCGATATAACTTAACTTCATATCCCCTCTCAGGATGAGGGGTTTAATGATATTGGAGACGGATTTTTTCTACAGGTGTAAGCCCCTGTGGTTAATTACGTTATTGATAACGACAACAACTTTCTACACTCAAGTTTGTTTTCTTCGTGTATCTTGTTTTTTTTGTTTTTATTTGGTTTGATTTTGAATTGTAAACGGAGACTAATTTCGCCATCGCCCGTAGGGCACGGATCAGTCCAAATCCGTATATATATATATATATATATATATATATATATTTCATGATTTGGCCAAGTATTGCTTGACTATGCATTTATTGGTATCTTAGTTCTGATTGGCGTTCATGGGCATTTAGTGCTGACACTGCTCAAACGCACGTGCATTTCACGTGACGTCAGTGCTGCCATCTTTAGTTGAGCACATGGGACTGGCTTATGTAACTTGCACGTGGCACTCATGCGTTGCGCTGCGCTCGGTGGAACACGGCATTAGATTTGGTTCTAGCGCTGGTGCACGTGTGTTGCACGTGGCGCGGCGCAATAAACTTGGCACTCCTGTGCGCATGCTTTATAGAGAGCCTATCACGCCCTGCTTCCCAGTAAACGGAAACGGTGACGTGGCGGGCCGCAACGTATTTACTAAAAAATAAATACGTTAAGCGTAATTAAGCAATATATGTAAAAATGCACAAGAATGACAATAGATATAAAATAAACAAACAACAACTTTTATTTACATTCACTTTACATACAACTGTTTGGAAATGAAAAAATATAATGAGATAAACAGTGCCTAAATAGTGGCATACAAACTGAAAATAAATATAAGGAGAGCTAGAAGTCCGGCTGGACAGTGAACTGGTCCAAGTCCTCCTGACTAGGCTCGATCTCCTAAGAGCCCGGTCCTCCTGATGATCATTCAAAAGAAGAAATAGACATGAATGTCGTCAGTGAACTAGCGCTCGATAAGTCCCAAAAGAAGAAATGGAATATAACAAGTAATGTGAAATGAAACTGTAAAGTTGTTCATGTATATGATTGTTATTCTAACGTAGTTATTTGTAGGTTGGTACAGAAAGTATTTGTGTATACGAGAGGAGTCCATCTTACCCCGTGGACTATGGTAACATATAGTATAAGACCCCATCAAAACCCATGGGACAACGGCACGAGAGTTCATGCAGGTGTCTTTTAAGTGACCATCTCATGTCACATTAATACGTTCCGTACCAATCTACCCCGTTATCCCCGCGTAATGTATTGTATATATTATATTTACAAGTCTTGTCGAAACCATGGATACAAGTTGTTCAAGTAGTTAGGTTCAGGATGTAATCATGTATTCAAGAAGTCATGTCAAGTTATAACCATGGTTCGGTCAAGTCAAGTTAAGTATTCATGTTTGGTATTGGTGTTTGAATTCAAGTATTCAGGCTCAAGTTCAGGTATTCATGTTAGAATTTGGATTCATGTTTGAATTAGACTCTGATTTGAGTTTGGATTCAGGTTTGAGTTAGAATCAGACTTGAGTCAGACACTTATAACTGATTTAGATTCTGAATTAAATTCGGGAGTCATTGGTAACTACTGCACATGGACGACAGGATTTGTGTCTTTTTCCAAGACAATTACCATTGATAACTCCGTTAAGTTTTCTAGCTTAAATAGGTAATCACTCACTTTCTCCGGCTCCCTAAGACTCAAGAGAATTGATCCCGCTTAAACCTATATTTACTAAAGTTCTTAAATATTATTTTATATAACTCGAGAGGGTTTTATGAAAAATATTTTTAATAAAATTTCAAAATAAACCTCGAATATTTATTTATATTATTTTGGGTTTTCATGGATATGAATTTTAAGAATTTGAGATATTTTAGTGATAATTGCTTAGCTTGGAAACTTCAAATATTTTATTGTAAAACTTGTCTTTTTTGTTGGTATCTTGATGGTATTTTAGTGAAACTTGTAAATCTTTCATTTTAACAAAATGTAAGTTTATTATATTTTGAAAATATATGGATTTTGTAATTTTTATATAATTATAAAAAATAATTTTATTTAATTAGAAAAATTCGTTTTTCTTAAAAAACCGTATTTAAAACCTTTCGAGACCGAATGTTCCGTGAGAAGGTCTGCATCTCCCTCTATTACCCCAAAAAATATGCGATAATCTACACCATCCAATAGCGAATCTCCTAAAGAGGGTTGTAGAGGCATATTCGCAAAGGAATGAAGAACACTGTTTTAAAAGAAAACCGTTTTTAAAGTGAGCGGTGTTTTAATGTAATATTTTCTTCGTAACCAAAATTCATACAAAAGGTATCGTACTATGGAACAAGAGTGTATGTGAGGGATAGGTCGTTACCCCATGAAGTTTTCCTAAAAGTATGTTTAAGCAATACTAAAAGAGATAATATTAAAGTTCATAGTATTTAAATGAAAAGCTTAAATTAAAGTTATTTTACATGAGAATTTTAATGAAATTTTGATTCTAAATATTAGGGTTTAAGGTTACAAGTATTGTATAAAAATTTGTTTGACCAAAAGATAATAGGAATTAGAGTTATACGAGTTGGAAAAAGTGATATCGGTATTAACTCCACTTTTACCGATTTTTATAAAAAGATAAATTCAATGAAAAAAGAAGAAGTTTAGGAGGGACTTACTGGTTGATTAAGTTAAGAAGAGATAGGAGAAGGAGCGTTGATCTTCGTGGTGTCGCGTGTGCTCGGGAATAGTTTCGATTCTTCGCCGGAAGTTGACTGATTGCTAACTCCTCTTTACTCCACTTGTACTTAGAGAATTTTTGAGAGTTTTGGATAGAAATTTTAGAATGATATTGACCCAAAGGGTAGGGTGGTATTTATAGTGTAGAATTAGGGTTTTGGAATTAAAATGGTGAATTAAAATGCATTAAAGGATGATAAATGGTGAAATGAAGAGTCTCTATTTGATTGCAGGGAAATCAAACAGTGCAGGAGAGTTAGGGGTAGGGGAAGAGTCAAGTGTGCAAAGCCCGAGAACATTTAGGCCTATCATAGCCGTCGATGCCGGTTTTTCCCTTCATTTGGCCGGTCGATTTGATGAGTTAAGTCTCTGGATTCGTGCCACGTGTACAACTCAGTGTTTAAACCCTTTTTTTACACATGTTTGATTTTTCTGACTTTTCATTTTTATATGTATTGCATGTGTAAACTTTTGGGCTTCCAAAAATTTAAAAAGAAAAAAATCAGAAAAAAATAATGTGTCTGATGGGAATCGAACACAGGGGCTACGTCGCAGCAGTGCAAAGGCTTTACCAGTGAACTACAAGTGGCTTCTTACTGTTATTTAACAAAGTTAACTAATAACTCAATCTCAGTCTGTATAACTCATTTCTGTACATTAAATTGGAAAATTTCCGTACAGTAAATTCAGAGTCGTTACATTCTACCCTCCTTATAAAAATTTCGTTCTCGAAATTTACATTTACATAGGGACTAATTTACAAATAAGTGAGGGTATCTTGCACGCATGTCTTTTTCTCGTTCCCACGTTGATTCTCCTGGCGAATCTTTTCTCCACATCACTCGAACCAAGTTTACTTCCTTGTTCCGTAGTGTCATCACCTTTCAATCCAGGATCTCAACGGATTGTTGCTCAAAAGTTAGATCAGTTTGGACTGTGAGCTCTGAGTGATCAAGGATGTGGCTGAGGTCGCTCACATATCTTCGTAGTTAGGATATGTGGAACACGTTGTGCACTCCTTCCAATGAGGGTGGAAGTGCTAAACGGTATTCCACTTCTCCGACTCGTTCGAAAATGTCGAACGATCCTATACTCAGTGGTGAACGGTATGCCACTTCTTTGAGCTTACCCTTCTTGCCAAAGCAGATTACTCCTCGGTTTGGAGAGATATTTAAGAAAACATGGTCTCCAGGTTAGAACTCCAGGTGTCGGCGCTTTACATCAGCCCAATGCTTCTGTCGGTCTTAGACTATGCGCATTCTTTCCCTGATCGTGCGAACTACGTTCACGATCATCTCTTGTCTAAGGAGTTCACGATCTCCGATGTCGTCACAACTTAGAGGTGAACGGCACTTCCTTCCATAGAGTGCTGTGAATGGTTCCATTCCAATGCTCGTGTGATAGCTGTTATTGTATGAAAACTCCACAAGGTGTAGGTGATCTTCCCACGAACCTCCGAAGTCTAACATACAAGCTCTTAGCATGTCCTCCAGAATCTGAATTATTCGCTCGGACTGTCCGTCCGTTTGTTGATGGTAAGCCATGCTGAAGTTCAAACTCGTTCCTTGGCTAGCTTGCAGACTCTGCCAAAACTGTGATCGAAATCTCGTATCACGATCGAAGACGATGCAAACTGGTACTCCATGTAATCTCACAATCATCTGCATGAGTTCATGGGTATCAATATAGTACATTTTGAAGTTAAATCTTATTTTAGATTCATGCTTACCTCTATGTACTTTTTTGCTAACGTCTCAGTTGATTGGCCAACTCGAAAGGGAATAAAGTGAACCGGCTTGGTGAGTCGATCCAAAATAACCCATACCGCGTCATTACCTTTCATGATATGAGAGAGGGCAGTCACGAAGTCCATGATAATATGCTGACATTTCCATTTTTGGATTGGTAATGGCTGAAGTAGACCAGCAGTTCTGTAATATTCAGCCTTTAGTTGCTGACACACCAAACACTTGGCTACGCTTCTGGCTACTTCGCACTTCATTCCATGCCACCAATAGTGTTGCCGTAGATCCTTATACATTTTTGTTAAGGAGAGCTGTGAGCTTCTTTCATCAACTCTTCTCGTACTGGGCCATTTGGTACACACAATCGACTTCCATATCTCAAGGATCCATCTTCGTGGATGATGAAGTCAGTTCGAAATCCACTTTTTATTTGTTCTCGGATATTTTATAGCTTGGCATCATTTGCTTGAGCTGCTTTGATCTGATTAACATGAGTGGACTGGACTTATAAGTTCATCAAATACGAAGCGTTACCTGGCATAACTATTTCGATTGCCAATCCATGCAATTCCTGCTGTGGCCTCCACTGAGCGGTGAGATTCATTGCTAATGGATGGCGGCAAAGTGCATCAGGAACTACATTCACCTTCCTTAGATGATACTGTAGGTTGATATCGAAGTCCGCCGTGAGTTCTAGCCATTTTCTTTGCCACATGTTTAGTTCCTTCTCTTAGTAAATACATACTTCAGACTCTTGTGGTCCGTGTATATATCCACTCTTTCTCCCAGAAGATAGTGGCGCCAAATCTTTAGGGCAAAGATAACTGCTGCCAACTCCAGATTATCTGTTGGATAGTTGCGCTATGAACCTTCAGTTGTCTCGATGCGAAAGCCATAACTTTTCCATGCTGATATAGAATACATCCTAATCCCCTACCTGATGCATCATAATGTACGACGAATCTACCAGATTGATCTGGTATTACAAGGATAGGAGCTGAAGTTAATCTTGACTTGACTTCTATAAAAGCGTTTTCACATGCTTCTGACCACACGAATGCTTTATCTTTGCGTGTGAGCTTGGTCAGGGGTGCTGCAATCTTCAAAAAACCTTCAATAAATCTTCAGTAGTATCCTGCTAATCCCAAAAAACTTCGTATATCCTTCAACGTCTTTGGTGTCGGCCATTCGCTGACAGCTGACACCTTAGCTGGATCTACTGAGATTCCTTCTCCTGAAATGATATATCCGAGAAATCCGACTTGATCTAGCCAAAATTCACACTTGTTGTACTTGGCATAGAGCTGATGTTATCACAATGTCTCCAGGACAATCCGTAAATGCTCGGCGTGTTCTTTCCGATTCTTTGAATACACCAGGATGTTATCGATGAATATGACAACGAACCTGTCTAAGTATTCTCAGAAAACTTGGTTCATCAGATTCATGAATATAACAGGTGCATTGGTCACTCCAAATGGCATTACGAGATACTCATAATGACTATATTAAGTCCTGAACGCCGTCTTCGGAATGTCGGACTCTTTGACCTTCACCGGATGATAACCCGAACGAAGATCTACTTTCGAAAATATGCAAGACCCACTTAGCTGAGCGAAAAGATCATTGATGCGCGGTAGTGGATACTTGTTCTTGATCGTCACTTCGTTTAGAGCTCGATAATCTACACACATTCTGTATGAACCTTTTTTCTTCTTCATAAGTAAAACAGAAGATCCCAAACTTAAAGTACTGGGACGAATCCAACCTTTCTTCAGGAGTTCGTCCAACTGAGTGCAGATCTCCTTCAATCCCTCAGGACCTAACCGATATGGGGCTTTGATTACAGGTTGCGCACCAGGTAGTAAATCAATGCTGAAGTCAAAAGCTCGATCGGGAGGCAAACCTGTTATATCTTCAGGGAATACATCCTCAAACTCTCGAACGACTTCTGGCTTTTCTTCTTCCGCCGGTAGAGTAAACACTTCTGCATTCTTTGGTTTAGCATGGAAGATTCCTGGTTGCAATGTTCTATCTCCACTCTTGAATTAGAAGACTGGATGATCTGGTATCTCAAATACTACCCTTCTTTGACGGCAGTCAATCGTAGCATAGAAAACTCCCAGCCAGTCCATTCCCAACACAACATTAAAGTTTGGGATATCAAGTACTTTGAAATTCACGTAAAATTCTCGTCCACAAACTACAACTGGATACTGATCAAAGCCCATAGTTGCTTTGAATACTCCATTCCCGAAACTGACATTCCAGCTTGAAATGAGTGGCTTCACAGGAATTGCATGTATTCTCAAAAATCGTTCGGACATGAAGCAGTGCGATACTCCAGTGTCAAAAAGTGCGAGTGCAGGAAGGGTGGCTACTAGTATAGTACCTAAGTTGTGTGAAGTTGGTTTTAGATACAAGAGAAATATAGAGGTATACAAGGATTGAAAAGATGAAAAGATTGGGAATTACCAGTGATTACTTGGCCAGTGGCTTCGGCTTCCTCAACCGTCATTGTGAAAGCCTGACGTCTGGGTACATTCCTCCTTGCTGGAGGCACATTCCTCTGTCCTTGGGGCATATTTCTCTGCCCCTGAGGTACGTTTCTCTGTGCTTGGTGGAATTGATGAGGAGGCTGTGCAGGAGGTCCACGTGGAGGTGGTGCAGGGAGAGCTAGACGAGGTGCAAGATCCTGAGTAGCTGGCCACTATTGGACTGTGATTATGGGTCTAGGTGCTGGAGCTGGGTTGAGTCGATATGGACATACTCCTATGGCGTGAGTGGATGCACCACAAACCAAACACAGGCCATTTGCACACCTGCAGTCTTTCGCTAGGTATCCATTCCTCTTACAGTAGAAGCAAAAGTCTGGACTGGGCCAGTTAAATGATCCTCTGAGTCTCTTGGGCGCAAAAGTTAGCCTGGAAGAGGCTCCTCCTGTCATCTGTGTGACAAGGCATTTCACACCGGCAGTCTGAGGTCTGCCCTTCTTCTTCACCACTGCATCATAGCGTCGGGCATCCTTCGGAGCAAAATCATGGGTTGGGAAATCCCCTGTAGCAAGTGCAGTTTGGATTTTCGGGTCTAACCCTTGCTGAAATTGTCACGCCCCGCTTCCCAAAATACGAAAAACGAGGGATGACTAGGCCAGCCATGCTCCTACGGTCAAGGAATCATCCCGCCGTAGTCACACTTCGGCTTCTAGCATTACATGGTAATCAGTAAATAAAGCACAGTATTAAAGGAATCACATCACTAATTTATTACATTAAAATTCCATTGTTCACAAATTACAGATAATAAGAACAATAACTAACCAAATTCAATCTCACGATCACTTTTATGGAAAGCAGTAAATGAAGAAGGTACACCAAACTATATCTCCGTGAACTCAAAGGGTAGATCCGTCTCCTGTACTGGTCCTCCCGCGGAATCTGAGCATGCATACTCAGATCGTCAGAGCGACACAATAACAATATTATTATAATAAGATGAAACAGGTATATGAGGTAATACTGGTGTAAGAACAATGCAAGTAATCACTATGTCACTATATGATGCAGAATATGTTATGTGTCCCTATCGATCTTTAGGTCATGTTTGAAATCACATAGTGGAAGGAGGATCATGTTTAACAGGAGTCTCGTACATACCCGAGACAACGGCCCACATGCCCGGGACATAACCCTGTCAGCCGGATCGCTAGATCCTACCCTACATGTTTCAGTATCACGGTTCGAATGATCATCCTCTAAACACGGTCCCGCTAAATACGATACTCTTTTCACTTTGATTTTCCCTTTTTCCCCAGGTTTACACTATTTATGATCTTGATCTAGTTGTGTACAAGTATACCAATGGCACGGTTTTATCACTGTTCACTGTATCAATCACTGTCACGAATATTCACTTTCCATTGGTGTACTCGTCACTCCTAAACCAACATCTATCACGCACGATAATGCAATGTCCACACGCACTAACACTGAGTATATGGCAAGGGTATGATATATGTATTGTATGCTACCAATAAGCTCTGTATGTTATGAATCAACATGCATGTCATTAACTAAAATAATTTGTATAAATTAATATGTTAAGAATTCAGCAAAATGATACAAGTAAGATAAATAGATCACTCAGTCAGAAATTCATCAAAATTTGTTTCAGTTCAATCGGGATTCCGGTTTTCAAGATATAGCTGTTTCATTTTAAGTGCTCGCAGCTGGAAATTCAGTTTCAGAACTGAACGTCCGTTTCGCGACACGAATTTCACCCAGTTGGGATCAGAATTTAGCGATATTACGGTAAATGAAATCTAGGGTTATCAATGGAGTATTCAACGCAACAGACGGATCCTCAATCGCATCTGTACGTTGAAAGTTATACACAGTTTAACCTCAGTGTGTCATTTCTGGATCTGTTCTGGACAATTATACGTTCTGCCCTTTTAAATACAGTTTAAAATAGCAAATGGCAATGAAACGGAATGGAACCACTTGTTTTGTTTAACTAACAGAATTATCTTTAATCTACTGCAGGGTTCCGTAACATACGACTTCAGGAAACACAGTGACACAGGTCTTGGGACAGAATACAATAATCAGAAACGCTCTGGACTGCAATCCAGAGTCGCATTCCGATCTAATTATCATCACAGTTACAGAACAGAAATCATTATAATTTTACATAGGGTTAAAGCTCGTCGAGTCGTCTTCGATTTAATCTCTCGAACGTATCATTCCAGTATGTATGTAATTTACGGTGATTTTATTCATTTTCAGATACGAGAAAAATATTAGTTTTAACTGCATATTTGGGATATCAATTTTTGTCACCAACAATCGCATTTTCCAGCGAGATTCATACACAATATTTATCATCAAATGGGCCAACAGAAAATATCAGTTTCCGTCAAAATAAATTATTATTTCCATTGGGATCTGGCATCGAACACATAGGTCACATTATGTATCGGTAATCGGCAAATCCGTAAACTAGATATTTTAGGTTTGTACCACTAATATATTAGCATGAAGCAAGTAAACACTTGTCTGGAAACGCCTCGGGGTCACAAGGCAGCAACAGCGTCACAAATGCGCGATGTACGCCGTGAAACCGATTCGCGCGAGCTTGGATCGAGATGCGGATCTTGCGTCGGAGTTGTCTGGAGTCGTTACACGATCACTGGACGTTGAGGGGTGCTTGATAATCCTTTGCGAGTGTACTGGGGTCGACGACGGTCGACGGCGTCGCTCCGGCAACGTGCACAGTGAAGTTCACAGTGAGGGGGAAAATGTTTGAAAATAGGTTTTGGAATTTTGAAGAGGGGGAGCAGTGGGGGTTGGGTTTGGAGTGATGAGGATGGTGCTGAGGATGTAGAGGGTCGCAGAGGTAGTTCAGGTGAAGTGGGGGGGCTCGTCGGCGTCGGTTGCAGCGGTGACCGTGGTTGGGTGCAAGTGGGTTTGGGAGTGCAGGGGATGCTTGTCGGGGGCTCGGTTGATGAAGGGTGTGAAGTCGTAGAAGGAGAAGGTTGGTGGAGGAGGAGGGATCGAGGGTTGCCGAGGGGCTTATCGTCATCGGAGGTGGAGGTTGCAGTGGGTTGTTCGAGGTTGGGGGCTCGGTGGGTGTAGAGAGAGAGATGAGAAGTGAGTTGGAGAGGGAGAGTGACGAGAGGAGTTGGAGACGAGGTTGAAATCGTGGGTGTAACGGCAGGAGCGGGGGCGTGGGCGTAGGCGTGAGGCGCGGCGAAGGAAAGGGATCGCGCGCTGTGAACAGTGGAGGTTACCGTTGGAGTGAAGGAGATGAACAGGAGTGGGGTCGGGTCGGGTTTGATGGAGGCGGGCCGAAGGGATTGGGCCGGTTTAAAAAAAAACAATTCCCTTTAAAAAATAAAATTAGAAGTGGGCTGAGCAAGGAACGGGCTGGGGCTAAATGAATTTAGGGATTTTATTTAAAAATTTGGGTGGGCTGGGTTTTATATATATACATAAATTTTGTTTTGGGCTCGTTTTAATTTAATTTAAATCCTCGTTTTGGGCTGGGTTGGTTTAAGGGTTTTAGGTTTCAGTATTTTCTTTGTGTTTATTTTGTTTTGGAAGAAACTTTAAATATTAAAACCTAATCAACATATTTTCACACAAGATAAATAGAAGAAAAAATAGGGTTAATATTTGGGGAACTAGGAAAAGTATAGAACGATTCTCATTGAAGAAAACAGGGATTTACATCATACCCCCCCTTAACAAAAATTTCGTCCTCGAAATTTAACAAGGATACAAGAATGCAATGTACTAAACAAAAAGATGTGGATAACGATCACGGATATCTTCCTCTAGCTCCCAGGTGGATTCTCCTGGGGAACGACCGCTCCAAGACACTCGGACTAACGGAATGACCTTATTCTTCAGCACTTTCTCTCTGCGGTCGAGGATGGTAGTAGGCTGCTCCTCGTACGATATATCGGTACCCAGAACTAGTTCCGAATGGTCCAGGACATGGCTCTCATCCCGAACATAACGCCGCAACTGTGACACGCGGAAGGTATTGTGCACACCAGCTAGCGATGGAAGCAAGGCAAGTCGATAGGCCACCTCTCCCACTCGCTCTAGCACCTCAAAAGGTCCGATAAAGCGGGGACTAAGCTTTCCCCGACCTCCGAACCTGATAACTCCACGAGTAGGGGAAATCTTCAAGAACACGTGATCTACGACTTCGAACTCAAGTGCTCTTCTGCTGGTATCTGCCCAACTCTTCTGTCGATCCTGAGCCGCCTTGATACGCTGTCTGATCATTTGGACTTTGTCGACTGTCTGAACAATGAGTTCGGGGCCCAGTAGTCTTCGTTCTCCCACATCATCCCAACATACTGGGGATCGACACTTCCGCCCGTATAGTGCTTCAAAAGGAGCCATCTGAATACTAGCCTGATAACTATTGTTATAAGAGAACTCGACTAGATGCAGATGGTCCTCCCAGGAACCCTGAAAGTCCAACATACAAGCTCTCAGCATATCCTCGAGCGTCTGAATCGTACGCTTGGATTGTCCATCCGTCTGTGGGTGATAAGCTGTGCTGAATTTAAGGCGGGTTCCCAAACTCTCCTGTAAGCTCTTCCAAAAGTGCGACAAGAATCTCGTGTCCCGGTCTGACACAATGCTGACTGGAACACCGTGAAGTCGCACAATCTCCTGCATATATCTTTCTGCCAGTGATTCTGTCGACTGTCCCACTCGGAAAGGTAGGAAGTATGCAGCTTTTGTGAGGCGATCGACGATAACCAAATGGCGTTATTGCCCCTAGGGCTCCGTGGTAAGGCCGTCACGAAATCCATAGTAATGTGCTCCCACTTCCATTCCGGTATCGGCAGTGGTTGTAACAATCCTGCTATCCTCTGATGTTCCGCCTTCACCTGCTGACATACTAAACATCTGGATACAAACCTCGCAATTTCCCGCTTCATTCCGTTCCACCAAAAGTGTTGCTTTAGGTCCTGATACATTTTTGTACCTCCTGGATGCACAGAATAAGCTGAACTGTGTGCTTCAGCCAAGACTTCTTCTCGAACATCTCCTTTAGGTACGCAGAGTCTGCTACCGAATCTCAGAGAGCCATCTTCATGTATAATCAAATCTGTTCTCAGTCCAGCTTCCACTTGCTCTCTGAACTTTTGCAATCGGGGATCATCCGCTTGTGCAATCTTGATGCGATCCACCAGGGAAGATTGCACCTGTAGTTGCCAAAATTGACTGAGTGCGTTCGGCGTAACGACCTCAAGTTCAAGGAAATCCTCAATAATGCTCCTCTGATCGGTCAACATCATGACCGCTGGTTTGCGACTGAGTGCATCTGGTACAACATTGACCTTCCCCGGGTGGTACTGAAGGTCCAAGTCATAATCTGTCATTAGCTCTAACCATCGGCGCTGCCTCATGTTTAGTTCCTTCTGAGTGAAAACATATTTCAAACTTTTATGATCCGTGTAAACCTCCACTTTCTCACCCAAAAGATAGTGCCTCCAAATCTTCAACGCAAAGACTACCGCAGCTAACTCCAAGTCATGCGTGGGGTAGTTCTTCTCGTGGTTTCTCAGTTGTCGAGAGGCGTAAGCAACCACACGGCCGTACTGCATTAGGACACAGCCTAATCCCTTCCCTGAGGCATCACTGTGTATCACCAAACCACCGGAATTATCTGGTACAGTAAGTATAGGTGCCGTGGTTAACTTCTGCTTCAGTGTGTCGAATGCCTGAGTGCACTCCTCTGTCCATGTAAACGGCACGTCCTTCCGTGTCAGCCTCGTCAATGGTTCCGTGATTCTTGAGAAATCTTGGATGAATCTCCGATAATAACCTGCCAATCCCAGAAAGCTTCTGATCTCGGCCACTGATTTCGGCGTTGGCCAATCTCTGACAGATTCTATCTTTGCCGGGTCCACCGAGATGCCTTCGCCCGAAACAATATGTCCCAAAAACTGAACTTTGTCGAGCCAGAATTCACACTTGCTCAGCTTCGCATATAGCTTCTCATCCCGAAGAATTTGTAGTACCGTGCGCAAATGTTCAGCGTGCTCTTCCCGGGTCTTCGAGTAGACATGTATGTCGTCGATAAACACAACGACGAACGTGTCCAAGTATTTTGCGAACACTCTGTTCATTAAGTCCATGAATATTGCTGGGGCATTGGTAACACCGAACGGCATCACAAGAAACTCGTAATGTCCGTATCGAGTCCTGAAAGCCGTCTTGCATACATCCTCGGCTGCTACTCTGATTTGATGATATCCAGAACGGAGGTCCAACTTCGAGAATACCTTAGCTCCACTTAGCTGATCGAATAGGTCGTCAATGCGCGGGATTGGATACTTGTTCTTTATTGTAACTTTATTCAGCTCCCGATAATCTATACACATTCGCAGCGATCCATCCTTCTTCTTTACTAATAGAACTGGTGCACCCCACGGTGAAGCGCTTGGCCGAATAAATCCCTTCTCCAAAAGTTCTTCAACCTGCTTCTTCAATTCCGCCAGCTCAACTGGTGCCATTCTATATGGGGCTCTGGATACTGGGGCTGGACCTGGAGTCAAGTCGATTGAGAACTCCAAAATTCGAGGAGGTGGTAGACCTGGTAGATCCTCGGGAAATACATCCAGAAAGTCCCGAACAATTTCTGGGACTGGGCTCTTGTCAATCTCCATAGCTGTCAGCTCCTTAGGCTTTGCTCTGTATTTAGCTGGCTCCAAAGATTCGCTTCCGCCCTCGAAAATAAACTCCGGGTGATTGGGAATGCGGAAGATCACATTCCTTGCATGACAATCGATAACCGCATGAAAAGTGCTCATCCAATCCATCCCAAGAATTGCGTCGTAACTGCCTGTCCCAATTAGGAGGAAATTCGCATAGAATTCCCTGCCACACACTACAACCGGGCATAATCTACATTCTCGACTAGATATTATAATACCATTACCCGTATGAATTTCCCATCCCTTAGTTAGTGGTTCATGTGGTATTGAGTATGTATCAGTGAAATGCTCAGACAAGAAACAATGCGATGCTCCCGAATCAAATAATACTCTAGCTGGCAAGGAATGTATGAGTAGAGTACCTGTAACCACGTCTCCTGACGCCTCTGCCTGCTCGGCGGTCAAGGTGAAAGCCCGTCCCTGACCGCGACCTGTAAAGGTTTGCCTCTGCTCCTGCGGCTTCTGCTGTGACGGTCCAGAACCTCCCTGTATCTCCGCTCGCTCAGGGCAACTGTTAATCCTGTGCTGACTGGAACCGCAAATCAAGCACTGTCCCTTGGCACGGCGACGGTCCTTCTGGGTATGCCCTCCTCTACCGCAATAGCCGCAAACTACGCCCTGTCTCTGGGGGCGATGCTGTGGTACGAACGGGCGCTTCATTTGTGTTGTTCCTACTCTGTGAACCGGTATAGCTCCTCGAGAAGGCGTGTGGGTACGTGCTGGAACGACTGGGGGTCTTCTGAACTTATTAATCAATTGTTCCTGAACTCTCGCCGCGTTGAGTACCTGTGCGAAAGTCTGCAAATCTAACGATGCAATCAACTGCTGCAACTCGAAATCTAACCCCTGAAGGAAGCGTCTGGCCCTGGTGGCCTCTGATTTGACCATGTATGGAGCAAAGCGGCTCAGACGGTTGAACTCTGCCGCATATACGTCCACTGGGCATCCATTCTGCTTCAAAAGAATAAACCTTTCCTCCATTTCTGCCTTGGCTGTGGGAGGGAAATAATGATCTAGGAAGCACTCCTTAAACTTGCTCCATTCAATCGGCTCATCAAGTCTGCTTTCTTCCACCGACCACCATGTACGGGCTTCGTCTTCTAATTGAATCTTTATCACGTCCACTCTGTCTTCCTCTGGAACCTTGGCGACTGTCAATAAATTCTCCATGTTCACCAGCCATTGCTCAGCCTCAAGGGGTTCAGCTAGCCCTGTGAATGCAGCTGGGTGTAGCCGTCGGAAGTCTGATACGGTATCAACCCTAGTCTGATAAGCTGGTGGAGTAGCGCCCTCGGGAGCGATGATAAGTGCGGAGGGTCCTCCTGCGGCGGTAATCGCCCTGAGTCCCTCAGTGAGTAAATCTGTCTTTCTCTCCTGAGCTTCCGCGAGAATGGTCAGTGCACTAAGTATTCTTTCCGTGCGGTCCTGAGAGCTGGAGTCCGAGGAGGGGTCGTTCGGGGACGTCATATCACTGGAAGATTCAAAAGGATAGGATAAGATTCAAGGATGAAAATTAAGAGTAGTGAAACAAGAATAACGTAATACAGTATAGTTAATGTTATTCCTTGATACTAAACACAGGCTCTGATACCAACAAAACCATGTCATGCCCCGCTTCCCAAAATACGGAAAACGAGGGATGACTAGGCCAGCCATGCTCCTACGGTCAAGGAATCATCCCGCCATAGTCACACTTCGGCTTCTAGCATTACATGGTAATCAGTAAATAAAGCACAGTATTAAAGGAATCACATCACTAATTTATTACATTAAAATTCCATTGTTCACAAATTACAGATAATAAGAACAATAACTAACCAAATTCAATCTCACGATCACTTTTATGGAAAGCAGTAAATGAAGAAGGTACACCAAACTATATCTCCGTGAACTCAAAGGGTAGATCCGTCTCCTGTACTGGTCCTCCCGCGGAATCTGAGCATGCATACTCAGGTCGTCAGAGCGACACAATAACAATATTATTATAATAAGATGAAACGGGTATATGAGGTAATACTGGTGTAAGAACAATGCAAGTAATCACTATGTCACTATATGATGCAGAATATGTTATGTGTCCCTATCGGTCTCTAGGTCATGTTTGAAATCACATAGTGGAAAGAGGATCATGTTTAACAGGAGTCTCGTACATACCCGAGACAACGGCCCACATACCCGGGACATAACCCTGTCAGCCGGATCGCTAGATCCTACCCTACATGTATCAGTATCACGGTTCGAATGATCATCCTCTAAACACGGTCCCGCTAAATACGATACTCTTTCCACTTTGATTTCCCCTTTTTCCCCAGGTTTACACTATTTATGATCTTGATCTAGTTGTGTACAAGTATACCAATGGCACGGTTTTATCACTGTTCACTGTATCAATCACTGTCACGAATATTCACTTTCCATTGGTGTACTCGTCACTCCTAAACCAACATCTATCACGCACGATAATGCAATGTCCACACGCACTAACACTGAGTATATGGCAAGGGTATGATATATGTATTGTATGCTACCAATAAGCTCTGTATGTTATGAATCAACATGCATGTCATTAACTAAAATAATTTGCATAAATTAATATGTTAAGAATTCAGCAAAATGATACAAGTAAGATAAATAGAACACTCGGTCAGCAATTCATCAAAATTTGTTTCAGTTCAATCGGGATTCCGGTTTTCAAGATATAGCTGTTTTATTTTAAGTGCTCGCAGCTGGAAATTCAGTTTCAGAACTGAACGTCCGTTTCGCGACACGAATTTCACCCAGTTGGGCTCAGAATTTAGCGATGTTACAGTTAAATGAAATCTAGGGTTTTCAATGGAGTATTCAACGCAATAGAAGGATCCTCAATCGCATCTGTACGTTGAAAGTTATACACAGTTTAACCTCAGTGTGTCATTTCTGGATCTGTTCTGGACAATTATACGTTCTGCCCTTTTAAATACAGTTTAAAATAGCAAATGGCGATGAAACGGAATGTAACCACTTGTTTTATTTAACTAACAGAATTATCTTTAATCTACTGCAGGGTTCCGTAACATACGACTTCAGGAAACACAGTGACACAGGTCTTGGTACAGAATACAATAATCAGAAACGCTCTGGACTGCAATCCAGAGTCGCATTCCGATCTAATTATCATCACAGTTACAGAACAGAAATCATTATAATTTTACATAGGGTTAAAGTTCGTCGAGTCGGATTCGATTTAAGCCCTCGAACGTATCATTCCAGTATGTATGTAATTTACGGTGATTTTATTCATTTTCAGATACAAGAAAAATATTAGTTTTAACGGCATATTTGGGATATCAATTTTTGTCACCAACAATCGCATTTTCCAGCGAGATTCATACACAATATTTATCATCAAATGGGCCAACAGAAAATATCAGTTTCCGTCAAAATAAATTATTATTTCCATTGGGATCTGGCATCGAACACATAGGTCACATTATGTATCGGTAATCGGCAAATCCGTAAACTAGATATTTTAGGTTTGTACCACTAATATATTAGCATGAAGCAAGTAAACACTTACCTGGAAACGCCTCGGGGTCGCAAGGCAGCAACAGCGTCACAAACGTGCGATGTACGCCGTGAAACCGATTCGCGCGAGCTTGGATCGAGATGCGGATCTTGCGTCGGAGTTGTCTGGAGTCGTTGCACGGTCACTGGACGTTGAGGGGTGCTTGATAATCCTTTGCGAGTGTACTAGGGTCGACGACGGTCGACGGCGTCGCTCCGGCAACGTGCATAGTGAAGTTCACAGTGAGGGGGAAAATGTTTGAAAATGGGTTTTGGAATTTTGAAGAGGGGGAGCAGTGGGGGTCGGGTTTGGAGTGATGAGGATGGTGCTGAGGATGTAGAGGGTCGCAGAGGTGGTTCAGATGAAGTGGGGGGCTTGTCGGCGTCGGTTGCAGCGGTGACCGTGGTTGGGTGCAAGTGGGTTTGGGAGTGCAGGGGATGCTTGGCGGGGGCTCGGTTGATGAAGGGTGTGAAGTCGTAGAAGGAGAAGGTTGGTGGAGGAGGAGGGATCGATGGTTGCCGAGGGGCTTGTCGTCGTAGGAGGTGGAGGTTGCAGTAGGTTGTTCGAGGTTGGGGGCTCGGTGGGTGTAGAGAGAGAGATGAGAAGTGAGTTGGAGAGGGAGAGTGACGAGAGGAGTTGGAGACGAGGTTGAAATCGTGGGTGTAACGGCAGGAGCGGGGGCGTGGGCGTGGGCGTGAGGCGCGGCGGAGGAAAGGGATCGCGCGCGTGAACAGTGGAGGTTACCGTTGTAGTGAAGGAGATGAACAGGAGTGGGGTCAGGTCGGGTTTGATGGAGGCGGGCCGAAGGGATTGGGCCGGTTTAAAAAAAAACAATTCCTTTTAAAAAATAAAATCAGAAGTGGGCTGAGCAAGGAACGGGCTGGGGCTAAATGAATTTAGGGATTTTATTTAAAAATTTGGGAGGGCTGGGTTTTATATATATACATAAATTTTGTTTTGGGCTCGTTTTAATTTAATTTAAATCCTCGTTTTGGGCTGGGTTGGTTTAAGGGTTTTAGGTTTCAGTATTTTCTTTGTGTTTATTTTGTTTTGGAAGAAACTTTAAATATTAAAACCTAATCAACATATTTTCACACAAGATAAATAGAAGAAAAAATAGGGTTAATATTTGGGGAACTAGGAAAAGTATAGAACGATTCTCATTGAAGAAAACGGGGATTTACAGAAATCGTCATGCCCGGATCTCAGCAGTAGGATTCAGATGTGCTGCGAACCTGTTATGGTCATATGTTAGCAGTGTAATGAGTGAAATTAGGAAATGGAATTTGAGACAATATCTTACCTACTAAGTATGGTATACTCAGTATCGTATTCATTCACGGACTTGCTCCACATTGAGCCTTTTTGTAAGTGGATGAACAACTGTTCCATATTGAAACGAGCTGTCTCAAGGAATTACTTCACGTCGAACATATTGCGAAATGTTTTCTATTCAATCGGTTGAGCGAGATGGCTTTCTTCAGCCTTCCACCAGACTCTGGCATTGTCTGTTAGTTGCAGCTTCGCAACTCTCACCCAAGTAATCTCTGGCACTTGTGCTGCTGCCAGATCGTCTTCTATCGACTGAGCCCATAAATTCTGCCTCCAGTGGGCTCTCTTTTCCTGAAAAGTTCTTTGGGTTCGGTGCCCGAAATTGATTGACTCCAAGTGCCTCGACTTGTGGGCGGTGCATGAGGATAGAAGTCTGCTGCTGCTGACCCTCCAAGAGGCTCTTGATTGCCTCAAGCAGTACTGTTTGCTCATTGATGGGAGCTGCAACAGTAGGTGGTGGTGGTAGAGTAGACGGTGGGGTGTTGCCATTGACGTTCGTGTTGGTGTTATTGGGAGAATCCATGACCTTGATAGGAAAAGAATGCTTAGGATAGATTCAAGAATTTTGAAATGTAAGGAATGCATTGTTTCCCCCAATCAGAGCAAATCTCTGTTTTAAAATTCAAAATTCAAAGGAATTGAAGCAACGCTTCAGATCCAGCGCTCTGCGCTGCGCGCTACGTGTCAAACATAGATGGGCTAGCGCTAAGTGCACTGCGCCCTAGGCAGCGCACCCCCAATCAGAGCAAAGCTCTGTTTTAAAATTCAAAATTCAAAAGAATTGAAGCAACGCTTCAGATCCAGCGTTCTGCGCTGCGCGCCACGTGTCAAACACAGATGGGCTAGCGCCAAGTGCACTGCGCCCTAGGCAGCGCATCCCAAATCAGAGCAAAGCTCTGTTTTTAAAATTCAAAATTCAAAAAATTAAAGTAACGCTTCAGATCCGGCGCTAGGTGCGCTACGCGCCACGTGTCAAACACTGATGCGCTAGCGCCAGGTGCACTGTGTCCTAGGCAGCGCATCATGAGTGCGCTAGCGCTAGGCGCGCTGCGCGCCACCTGTCAAACACGGGTGCGCTAGCGCAGTTGCGCTGCGCTCTGCGCTGCGCGCCACGTGTCAAACGTAGGTTCGCTAGCGCAAAGTGTGCTGCGCTCTGAGCAGCGCACCACGTGCAAAGCACGGGTGCGCCAGCGCTGGAATTAAAAATTCCCCACCGTTAAATCAAAAGATCTAATAATGATAAATCATTAATCAGAATTAAAATTCTGTTATGGAAAGATTTTCTCAATCTTGTTAAAAAACAAGAAGATTGCCTTCTGTAAAACAGAAGCCCTAAGATCAAAGATCCAACGGTGGGGAAACGTCCCCAAATCAATCAGAGAAAGATCTCTTTAACTGATTTAACAAATCAACTTGCCTTATATAAAGGCCCCAAGACTTCAAGTCTGATATAGAGAAACCCCCCTACAAATTTTGAGAAAACTCAAAAGAAAGAGAGCAAGCTCTTGAAAGAAGATCATTTCTTCAAGGTAAAAAAGAATGATTCTTGCACAAAGAGATGAAATCATCTCATTAAAACAGAAGAATTATTTTCTTAAAAGATCATAGATCTAGGTCTTTTATAAAAAGAGATCAAAAGATCTCATCATAAAAACAAAAGAAGTATTTACTTCATTCACAGATCATTGATCTACAAAGGCAAAGCCCTTTCCAAAATAAGAACTGTTGTTCTTGAATCTTAAGGCAAAAACTCCTTTAAAAAGAGCATAAACTTGTTCTCTGATCATAAATTTGATCAAGTGTATTTTGCACTACTGAAAAGTGCCTTGCACTCTTGAACTGCGCTTTTGCGCTCTTTTGACCGGCGCTCAGCGCCAAAACATGCCACGTGCCAACCACAGATACAACTTGCGCTTTGCACTTCTGAAACAGCGCACTGCGCTCATGGGCTGGCGCTCAGCGCCAAACGCGCCACATGTCACTCACTGGTGCGCCACTAAACTAGTGCAACGCGCTCATAAATTGAAAGCGCAATGCGCTCATAAACTAGCGCTTAGCGCTAAGCGCGACACGTGTCCTTTTCGTGTGCGCTACTTGGCAGAAGCGCAATGCGCTCTTTAATTGGCGCAAAGCGTCTAGTGCGCCACGTGGCGCACTGTCAGAACACACATTGTTCTGATAATTGCTATGCATTCAATACAAGACAAAAGATGTCAGAACCCAATACTTAGTATTATTAAAAGGGCCAAGCCTAAATAAAGGCTCAATAGCCAGAACAATAAAATATTAAACATTTATTGGACTTAGCCCAATTTTGGCCATAAGTCCTCAACTTATATCAAACTGAGCCCATCTGCTCACGAATATTTAACAGATCTTAGTCTCAAACTGAACTACAGATCTTCCGACCAA
The DNA here is from genome assembly GCA_030015575.1 of Agapanthus africanus. NCBI lineage: Eukaryota > Viridiplantae > Streptophyta > Magnoliopsida > Asparagales > Amaryllidaceae > Agapanthus > Agapanthus africanus. Next base: position 178,869,868 of record CM057338.1, on the reverse strand, counting down.
TTCACACCGGTTCAAGGGTACATCTCTTTACTTCTCTGATATTTGTCGTTGTAATCCTTCAACGTCTTCAGAGAGGTGACGGGTCCCGACAACCACACATAACCTGGACTGTGGGGTCCTTACGCCCATGGACTACGATGTTCTTAACCTGGACTGTGGGGTCCTTAAGCCCATGGACTACGATGTCCTTAACCTTGACTGTGAGGTCGTTAAACTCACGGACTACGATGTCCATAACCTGGACCACCATGTCCTTAAACTGGTAATCGACCGCAATGTCCCTAAACTAAACAATAGAGTTCAAATGCTCTTTTGTTGGATCTAAATGATCCTGTTAAGTTGATCTTAGTCTAAAATTAGACTAACGTATCCTTAACAAGCGTTTAAGTTGATCTTAGTCTTGAATGAGACTAACGTATCCTTAAACCCAAACTAAAACCCAAATCTAAGAAAATACGGATTTAGACTAATCCACGCCCTACGAGCGACAACATAAATTAGTCTCCGTATACAATCCATGGGCAACCAAAAACAAAACAAACACCCACGACACGAAGTGACCATCTGGAGAAGGAGAAAGTTGTTACCGCGATGCGGTAGCGTAATTAACTGCAGGGGCTTGCGCCTGCAGGGAAGAGCGTCCCCACAATCAAAAAAACCCTCAAACGAGGGGGAATCTGACGAAGTCTGCTACATCGGCCGTATCCGTTTAAACCTTCGATACACGATGTCATAAATCAACTTGGCATCTTCGGAGAGGTGGACGGATAGCACCAATTGGCATCTGCCCTGAAATTCAGGTGAGACGTCCCAACGTCCCGGTCGTGTCTTTCGGCGGGGAACATGCATAGTTGCCGATTCTTATAATTCTTGTGATATATTGCTTAAGACTTCATGCAGAACTGACCCGCATGGGCCGCCAACAAAACCTGTCACGCTCCGTTTCCCAGTGTATGGAAACGGTGACGTAGCGGGCCGCAACGTATTTACTAAGAAATAAATACGTTAAGCGTAATTAAGCAATATATGTAAAAATGCACAAGAATGACAAGAGATATAAAATAAACAAACATCAACTTTTATTTACATTTACTTTACATACAACTGTTTGGAAATGAAAAGATACAATGATATAAACAGTGCCTAAACAGTGGCATACAAACTGAAAGTAAATACAAGAAGAGCTAGAAGTCTAGCTGGGCAGTGAACTGGTCCAAGTCCTCCTGATTAGGCTCAATCTCCTGAGAGCCCGGTCCTCCTGACGAACATTCCAAAGGAAGAAATAGACAGGAATGTCATCAGCGAACTAGCGCTTGGTAAGTCCCAAAAAAAGGAATGGAATATAACAAGTAATGTGAAATGAAACTGTAAAGTTGTACAAGTATATGATTGTTATTCTAACGTAGTTGTTAGCAGCTTGGTACAGAAGGTATTTGTGTATACGAGAGGAATCCATCTTACCCCGTGAACTATAGTAACATATAATACAAGGCCCTATCAAAACCCACGGGACAACGGCACGAGAGTTCATGCAGTTGTTTTTTAAGTGACCATCCCATGCCACGTTAATACGTTCCGTACCAATTTACCCCGTTATCCCCGCGTAATGTATTGTATATGTTATATTTACAAGTATTGCTGAAAATATGGATACAATTTGTTCAAGTAGTCAGGTTCAGGATGTAATCATGTAATCAAGAAGTCATGTCAAGTTATAACCATGGTTCAGTCAAGTCAAGTCAAGTATTCATGTTTGGTATTGGTGTTTGAATTCAAGTATTCAGGTATTCATGTTAGACTTTGGATTCATATTTGAATTGGACTCTAATTTAAGTTTGGATTCAGGTTTGACTTAGACTCAGACTTGAGTCAAACACTTGTAACTGATTTAGATCTGAATTAAGTTCGGGGGTCACAGTAACTGCTGCACATGGACGGAAGGATTTGTGTTTTTTCCAACACAATTACCATTGATAACTCCGTTAACTTTTCTAACTTAAATAGGCAAGCACTCACTTTCTCCAGCTCCCTGGGGCTTAAGAGAATTGATCCCGCTTAAACCTATATTTACTAAAGTCCTTAAATATTGTTTTATATAACTCGAGGGGGTTTTATGAAAAATATTTTTAATAAAATTTCAAAATAAATCTCGAGTATTTATTTATATTATTTAGGGTTTTTATGGATATGAATTTTAAGGATTTGAAGTATTTTAGTGATAATTGCTTAGCTTGAAAAGTTCATGGTATTTATTGTAAAACTTTTCTTTTGTTGGTATCTTGATGGTATTTTAGCGAAACTTGTAAATCTTTCATTTTAAAAAAATGTAAGTTTATTATATTTTGAAAATATATGGATTTTGTAATTTTTATATAATTATAAAAAATTAATTTTATTTAATTAAAAAAATTCGTTTTTCTTTAAAAACCGTATTTAAAACCTTTCGAGTCCGAATGCTCCGTGAGGAGGTCTGCATCTCGCTCTACTAGTCCAAGGATGTGCGATAATCCGCACCATCCAATAGCGGGTCCCTTAAAAAGGGTTGTAGAGGCATATTCGCAAAGGAATTAAGAATACTGTTTTAAAAGAAAACCGTTTTTAAAGTGAGTGGTATTTTAATGTAATATTTTCTTCGTAAGCAAAATTCACACAAAAGGAATCGTGCTATGGAACAAGAGTGTATGTGAGGGGTAAGTCGTTACCCCGTAAAGTTTTCCTAAAGGTATGTCTAAGCAATACTAAAAGAGATAATATTAAAGTTCATGGTATTTAAATGAAAAGGTTAAATTAAAGTTATTTTACATAAGAATTTTAATGAAATTTTGATTATAAATATTAGGGTTTAAGGTTACAAGTATTGTATAAAAATTTGTTTGACCAAAAGATAATAGGAATTGGAGTTATAAGAGTTCGAAAAAGTGATATCGGTATTAACTCCACTTTTACCGATTTTTATAAAATGATAAATTCAATGAAGAGAGAAGAAGTTTAGGAGGGACTTACTAGTTGATTAAGTTAAGAAGAGATAGGAGAAGGAGAGTTGGTCTTCGTGGCGTCGCGGGAGCTCCGGAATAGTTTTGATTCTTCGCTGGAAGTTGACCGCTTGATAACTCCTCTTTACTCCACTTGTACTTAGAGAATTTTTGAGAGTTTTGGCTAGAAATTTCAGAATAATATTGAGACAAATGGTAGGGTGGTATTTATAGTGTAGAATTAGGGTTTGGAATTAAAATGGTGAATTAAAATGCATTAAAAAGATAATAAATTGTGAAATGAAGGGTCTCTGTTCTATTGCAGGGAAATAAAACGGTGCAGGAGAGTTAGGGGAAGAGTCGGGCCTATCATAGCCGTCGGTGCCGGTTTTTCCCTTCATTTGGCCGGTCGATTTGATGAGTTGAGTCTCTGGATTCGTGCCACGTGTACAACTTGGTGTTTAAACCCTTTTGCACATGTCTGATTTTTCTGACTTTTCATTTTTATGTGAATTGCATGTGTAAACTTTTGGGCTTCCAAAAAGTTAAAAATAAAAAATCAGAAAAAAATATTGTGTCTGATGGGGATCGAACACAGGAGCTACGTCACAGCAGTGCAAAAGCTTTACCAGTGAGCTACAAGTGGCTTCTTGCTATTATTTAAAAAAGTTAACTTATAACTCAATCTCAGGCTGTTTAACTAATTTTTGTACATTAAACTGAAAATTTTCCGTACAGTAAATTCAGAGTCGTTATAGAGCGACCTTGGCTATAGCGCTAGCTCACATGTATAGCACGTGGCGCAGCGCACACCTTAGAATTTAAGCTCCGTTTTCTTCCCCAAAGAGGTTAACCTTTCTAAACTTAGATTTTGTGAAGCTTAAGCTTCTGTAAAGTGGAATCCTTGATCATTAAATTCGTAAAGATCTTCTTTTTTAAGATTTTCAGAATTTAAGTTCCATTTTTCTTTTGTTTCTTGATGGGAACTTGAGTTTTCCTAAAGCCAAAACTTAAATTTTTCATGGCTCTTGGTGATTTTTGATCTTTGATGGGGGAAGTAATAAATTTTTTCCTTTGAGATCTTAGATCTTAAAATCAAATTCCTCGTAAGATATTAAGCTCTCGGCCAAAGATGATTTGTCTTACGGATCTTTGATCCAAAGGAAAAACTTTTAGTTCTTGGGAAGCTTAAGCTTCGATGATGAATGAGAGGAGAAAAAGAAGAATTTTTCTTTCTTTTTAGCTAGTCGGCTAGGGTTTCTTTCGTGAAGAAGTTCTTCTTTGCTTGATGGAGGCAGTGATCTCCTTATGAACTTTATGGGGGTCTTTCTATGTGTGAAGATTAATCTTTCAGGCTCTTATTTATAGGAAATGAGATAGTTGTGAAATGTTGAGAGAATCTCTTATTGAGAGTTCTCAATTGATCCTTTGATCAATTGGTGGTACTTAAACACCGTTGGGTTTTTAATGCAGAGATTTTCTGTTTAAACATAAACAATCTTTCTATTTTAGAAAGATATGGAAAATTATTTTCCAAAATAAAACTTCAATTCTATTTGAAGCATGCACTTCACTATATAAATGCGCTTGCGTCACATGCGTTGCACCTGCGCTTACACCCACCATTGGCGCTTACGCCACGTGCATTGCACGTGGCGCTGCGCACAACTAATTTGATTGGCGCTTATACATACGCCCAACCATTGGCGTTTGTGCCACGTGCTTTGCATGTGGTGCTGCGCCAAAAATTGGTGCAGCTTTTGGACGGGAACACTATGCATGAAAGGATGACTACAGAAGAAAGCGCAATTCTAAAGTTAGAGAAGTTCAAAACTTTAGACGATGCTCGACTCAAAAATCAACAAAATTTAGAGCTTTATCGGGCTCGAATGATGTGCGCTTACAATAAGTTGGTCAGACTTAGGGCTTGCACTCAAGAAGAGCTAGTTTTAATGTTGTGCCGTTCCAAAATCATGAATCGCAAAGCTGGAGGAAAATTCGAGCCAAACTGAGAAGACGCTTATATGATCGAGATTGCTTCTGAGGACGGTTCCTACCAACTTATTGATACTCATAGAAACAAACATATGCCTCTTATTAATGGTCGGCATTTTAAAGAAATATTATGCTTAAGCAAAAGAGCCGAGCAGTATCTCTTTTTTATCTCAAGTCAAAAATCCCATATAAAAAAGAGAATTTGACAACAACTACAAGTTCAACAAAACCCATACCAAAGTTTAAAATTCCAAATTTTACAAAACTAACAGGGTATACTCTCAGCTAAAGTATCTCTCCGCTAGTTTTTTCCGCATCTATATCTACGCAGATAAGCCGAATAAATAAAGTATTCTTATGAAGGGAATATTTTATTCAGGCCTCTGCTTTAAATACATTAAACATGGATAGGCCTTGAATAACAATTATGGCCCCCATACAAAACATGGATAGATCCGAAACCTAACAAATAATAGTTTCTGGCCCCAGCAAATATCTCTCGGGTTTGAATCGAACTCGAGATAGGTCGGGCATGCTATCTTCAGTCGCCGTGCAAAGTCATTAAAGGCAGTGCTAAAGATAAACCGGTACGTCCCGAAAGGATACTCACTAAAACGTTCATTTTTAGGTCTCACGGCAAAATATCCACATTACGGAAAAGCCTATGAAAGATGGCACCAAAATAGAAGATTGAATATAACCGTGAAAAGGTATTCAAAATTCTGTTTCATATGGTCCCGTAATGATATCCACAAATATGCAGATAGGTCAAGCAAAAAGGAGTTTAAGATATTCTGCATAAGGCCCTGCTTTTATACATTAAATTGGGATAGGCCCGAACCTAGCAAATAATGGTTTCTGGCCCCCTGCAAACATCTCTCGGATTTGGATCGGACTTAAGATAAGTCGGTCATGCTCTAAGAGGCGAACCACATGATTTATCTTCGGTCACCAAGCCAAGGCAGTTCTAAAGATAAACTAAGTACACCCCAAAAGTATACTCACCAAAATACTTATCTTTAGGTCACACGGTAAAATATCCACATTATGGAAAAACCAAAGAAAGGTGGTACCGAAATAGAGAGAGGGGTATACAATGTAAATGGTACTTCTCAGTCTTATTTCGTAAAGTCACGTAATAATATCCACAAATATACAGTTAGGTCAACCAAAAAAGAATATTTTTATAAATGAAATATTTTGTATTAGTCCCTGCTTATACATCAAATTAAAACAGATCCGAAACCAACTAAATTATGATCATCTGCCCTTCCCCCTAAATGTTTATTGGACAAGCAGACTCGAGATGAGCCGGGAAATCCTTTGTAGGATGACCCACATAATTCATCTTTGATGATGCTCACAAGTGGTGTCTCCTCAGATTACGACACATGGTAGATGACGTGTCTCGGACTCTACAGGAGTGGAAAAAATGAGCCGCATCAGGGACATTCCCTGGGGCCCCTTCTCGGTGGACGTACCCGACCTTTCGGGAGACCCCCCTAAAGACATTCTACCTTCATCTAGGAGACTACCAACAGCTCGTCTCCGAGCTTCCTCAGTCTCCTCACTTGCCTCCGAGCCTTCTCTCGTGCCAAGATTCCTCGGCCTCCCACTCGTCTCCGAGCTCCAAGCATGCCAAGCTTCCTCGGCCTCCCCTGATCAACCGATATTGCAGAGCCCTAGCGCCTCCACAATGGATCTGCGTATCTCGCTAAAGCGGGATAATTGCCACCTCACGTCCCTCGTTCCACGCTGGCACGTCCCCCCATTAATGAGCGTATCCCGTCATTAGTGAAGGGATTCCGTCATTCACACACGCGTAACATCAGGGATGTAACCGAAGGCGAAGATCTCGCGCCAGCTCACTCCATGCGACCACTATAAAGCCCCTCTCTCAGATGACTCAGGTAATGCAACTTGAACCCAATAAGCCACTACTCTGCTTAAATTCCTCGGCTAACTTGATCGTCAGAAGATCCTACGGTGGTCATCCACCTCGGGAGTTCTCTGTAGGTAGCTCGTCTTCCACTTCAAACTCAACCCATTGATATCCACACACTCAAGGAGGCAACCTCCGAATCCAATTTCAACCGTCCAGCAACGCTCACGACAGATCGACGGAGGACAGCATCAGAAAGAGATCAAGGCCTCCATCAGTTGGCACCGTCTGTGGGAAAGAAAGACTTATCTTGTTCCACCAACAAAATTTGAACCTCCGCCTTCGATCCAATGGCGAGCGATGACCGCAACGATCCAAATACGAGCCGCCATAACGGAGGCGGAAGTGGCTCGCCTCCCCCTCCTAACGCCATCGGCACCTTGTTCCCCTCTGAACGGCGGCCAAGACATGGACGTCTCGCCTGAGGTTCGGGGCAGATGCTAATTGGTTTTATCCGTCCACCTCTCCGAAAATGCCAAGTTGATTTATGGCACCGTGTATCGGAGGTTTAGACGGATGCGGCCGATGTAGCAGACATCGTTAGATTCCCCCTTGCTTGAAAGGTTTTTTATTGTGGGGACGCTCTTCCCTACAGACGCAAGCCCCTGCAGTTAATTACACTACCGCATCGCGATAACAACTTTCTCCTTCTCCAGAATTTCACTTCATGTTGTGGGTGTTTTTTTTTGTTTGTGGTTGCCCGTGGATTGTATACGGAGACTAAGTTATGTCGTCGCCCGTAGGACGTGGATTAGTCCAAATCCATATTTACTTAGATTTGGGTTTGGTGTTTTAGTTTAAGAATACGTTAGCCATATCGAGGCTAAGATCAACTTAAACGTTCGTTAAGGATACGTTAGTCTGATTTGAGACTAAGATCAACTTAGCGGAAAGAGCATTTAGGGGCTCTATTGTTCCAGTTTAGGGACGTAGTGGTCCATTTAATGTATGACCATCGGGACCCATCACCTCTCTGACGACGTTGAAGGATTACAATGACAGGTGTGAGAGGAGTTCAGAGATGTACCCTTGAACCAAAGTTGATTGGGGGTCTTATAGTCCAATTTGGGACTAAAGTCTGTTTGAATGTTTAAGGATACGTTAGCCATATTTGAGGCTAAGATCAACTTAAACGGGATCGTTTAGATCCGACAAAAGAGCATTTGGGGGCTCTATTGTTCCAGTTTAGGGACGTAGTGGTCCATAAGTAGTTTAGGGACATTGCAGTCCATAGCCAGTTTAGGGACATGGTGGTCCACTGCCAGTTTAGGGACATGGTGGTCCACTGCCAGTTTAGGGATATGGTGGTCCATATTCCAGTTTAGGGACATGGTGGTCCATAGGTAGTTTAAGGACATTGCGGTCCACCATTTCCTTTGTGGCCGTCGGGACCCGTCACCTCTCTGACGTCGTTGAAGGCTTACAACGATAGGTGTCAAAGGAGTTCGGAGATGTACCCTTGAACCGGATGTAAATTGATTTAAGAGAGCAGCCGTGCTCAGTCAATTTAATTTGAGGACTTACGGCCATGATTGGGCTAAGTCCAGTTGAAGATGTTCAACGTTTTTTATCTGTGGCCTATTAGGCCTGTGCTAGGGCTTTGCTCCTATTTAATAATGCACTGCATTTTATTCTGGCATGCCCGGCCTTTTTTTATTTGGGCTCTGTCCCTTTATAAATAATGCAGAGCATCTGTTTGGGCTCTGCCCCTTTTTTTTATAAAAAAATAATGCATTGCATTTAATTTGGCCTGTTAGGCCTTTTTAATTTGGCCTGTTAGGCCTTTTTAATTGGGCTTGGCCCTTCTGTAAATAATGCAGTGCATTAATTATCTGACAGTGGCTTGTTAGGCGCTTTGCGCCAATTATTGAGAGCAAGCGCCTGTGGAGGTGACACGTGTCACGCTAGCGCAGTGCGCTGCGCCAGTGTGCTGCGCCGTTGCGCTGTGACACGTGGCGAGCTCTGATGAGTTGCGCCAATGTTAAAGAGCAATGCTCTATTTTAAAAGCGCATAGCGCAAGTGGTTATGGTGCAGCCACGTGGCGCTCTCTGGTGGCTTGCACCAACCCAGGAGCGCAACAGTGCAGTTTTTACAAGTGCAAGGCACTGTTTTTAATATCTTAATCCAATTTTGGATTTAAGATAAGAATCTTTAAGATTCCAGAACCAATGGTTCATAAAAAGTGCAAGGCACTGTTATTATTTATTTTTTATTGAAGATCATTGATCTTGTTCGTAGATCAATGATCTATTTAGAAGAAATTCTTCTTTTTTTTATAAAGGTTTTTACCTTTTTTCTCTTCTTAAGTTCTTCTCACAATCTTCAGAATTCTCTCTGTTTTGTTGTTTTTGAAGTTCTTGACGACGTTGTCGATGTGTTTTGAATTAGGGTCTAGGGGCTTTTATATAGTGCCCATTAATTTGTTAAATTTGTTAGAGAGATCATTCTCTGAGTGATTTGGGGATTTTTCCCCACCGTTGGATTTTTGATCCAAGAGCCTCTGTTTTACAGAAGACAATCTTCTTATTTTTAACAAGAATGGAAAGATCTTACTGGAATTTTAATTCTGTTTGGCGCAAACGCACCAGCGCTTGACACGTGTCGCGCAGCGGACCGTGCTAGCGCAACTGCGCTGCTACGTGGCGCGCAGCGCAGAGTGCAGCGCGACCGCGCTAGCACAACTGCGCTGCCACGTGGCGCGCAGCGCAGAGCGCAAGTCAGCTGAAGTGTTGCTTCTTTAATTTTTTAATTTTCATTTTAATTTTCAAAACAGAGCCTTGCTCTGATTGGGGGAAACATAAGCGTTGCTTCATTTCCCGCCTTTGAATTTGAACAGAGCTTTGCTCTGATTGGGGTAAACAAATGCCCCCCCCCGTTGCGCTTACGTGACCCCCAAACATGAGTGCAGCGATGGCAGAATTCCAACCGTCGTGGCAACTTTTGGAAGTTGAAAGGGCATTTGATGCCTATAAATAGGACCTTTGGTCGTCAACAGATGATTATCATCTTTTAAGATTTTTACTTTCAGAATCTCAGAGCCCTGCTCTTTACTTTCAAGAACTCCAAGAGTTAAACTCTTAACGCTTTTAGGTAAAAGTTTTAATTTAAATCAAATTAGATTAAATTAATTTTCGTTGACAGAGCCTTGCTCTCAATAGATCCCCGATCTAAAGAAAACCCATTTAAGGTTTCACTTAGCAGAGCTTTGCTCTATAGGTCTAAGGGATGTAAAGAGAACTAAAGGGAACCCTATTAGGGTTCCATTAATAGAGCTCTGCTCTCTAAAAGATTTTCCTTATATTTTCTTAAATCATTAATGGAGCTTTGCTCCTCCCAAATCATATAGAAGAACTCTTAAGAATTCTTCATGGATCTTGGAAGTTAAAGATGGAATTTTATATTATTATTGTTATTATATCATCTTTTCATAGCAAACCTCTCAATGTTCTTAGGGGATTTTCCTCAAATTCTCCTCATAACTGATTTTGACAGGTGTCACTCCTGTCTGCAGAGCATTGCTCTCGAGGAGTTTTAACTCCTGTCTCTTCTTTTTTTTTATTGCTAATTTTCCAATGATATTTCCTTCAGGCATTATGGCGGTGCATCTATACAGTCTGCACGAATTCATCACCTACGAGGATATCCGCGTACAGGGCCGTCAACAGAACCAGGAGTTTACAGATACCCAGTGTGCGAAGGTCATGGGTCGCTTGAACGCACGTGTTGGTTGGCTGCTCCCTCGCCACTCTGCTCTCTTGAAAGTCATGCTGGGAGCAATCTGGAAGGCACTCCCGGGGTTCCACGAGGCCATGCCGCTCAATGCGCTGGATGACGCCGAAGACAAGGTGCATTCAGTGCACCTGTCGGGGCTGATCTCGAAGAAACGGCAGGATAGCCTCGTCGACATTCTTCATCAAGTTTTTCAGCAGACGACGATAATCGCTGCTTATCAAAGGATAGGGGGCCTTGCCGAAGATCTTGACACGCGTGAGCGCGAGAGGCTGCGTACGAGAATAATCAGAAAGGCCAGATAACTCTAGATGGCCTCACTTTTGAATTCCTCAATCCGTGCCCTAGATCTGAGGTTATACCGTTATAATCATTTGAATAATGTCTTTATTTCATTTCTTTATATTGTAAGGACCCTTTTCAATATGAATGGAAACTTTTTATTTCAGCTTGTCTTATTTCTCATCCTGAGTCTTCTGCCCATGCACGAATGAGTGTGTCTCGAACGCTTAATCAAATGCACATTGGATGTTCTTTCTGTCGCTTTCTTCTTTCTCTTATTATCAGCATGCTGTCTTAATAAACATGGCTGACAGATAATAGAGTAAGCATCGTGGTTTCTTCAAGAGATAGCGATGGCTTAGGCCGCAGGTTCAGATCTGCTGCCTAAGACTTTTCAACTCTATGAGCCGTGAGGGTCTCATAGAGACTTTTCTCCCTACGGATCGAGAGGGCCTCGTAGGTGGATATTCTCTTTAGGAATCGTGAGGATTCCTAAGTGCGTTTTCTCTTATAAGTCGTAAGGATCCTATAAGAGAATTTTCCCTCTTACGAGTCGAGAGGACTCGTGAGCGGTTGTTTCCCTTCTTGTCGAGATTCGACTTTGGAGAGTGAGACCCGTGAATAGTATGCAAGAGACCGTTTTAGACCGACTTGCAGGGTCTCAGTGCTTAGGAAACAGGTTTTTTTTAATCCTTACTGCCTAAGGCTTTATCTTACGAGTCGAGCCGCATCGAGAAGTACTCGCAAAGACATCAATTTCTTTACAAGTCGAGACGAATCGATCATTTCTCGCAAGAATATCCTAACGTCACAGTTAAGCTCTGCTCTTTACGACAGAAGTCCGTTAGGGTCTGTGGTACTTAGGGTTTTGGCCGTCGTACTGTCGCATCAGCTGATATATTCCTCGATAGGCAATCGTGCTGTTCGAGTAGCCCTGCGACTGTCGTGTCTCTGATCCCTTCAGGGGCTGGACAAGACGTCTTCAAGCAATCTTCCTAGGCAGTTTGACCGTCGGAAGAGCAAGCGTTAGGAATTTGCCATGCCGCTTTTTACTTGAGGTTAGGCTCATTTTGGAGAGCCCCGATAAGTCATAACCACTCCGCGCTAGTGTGGGATGATCTCCGATAGTCTTTCAGGTTTTATGTGAGTTGCCGTCAAGACCCTGAAGCTATGAATTTGGCCTTTGCTTCGTTTGCTGGCATCGCGTCTGCTGTATCGAGACGAATGTCGCGGTTGTCTCTAGGTTGCTGGTGAGCCGTCGAGGTTTGGAACTAGGGACTTTGCCGTGGCTCCGTTTGTTTGATTGTCGCGTCCGAACCCTGCTGGAGGAAGAACGCTGGGGTGACATCTCGTCTGCTGTATCGAGACGAACATCGCGGCTGTCTCTAGGTTGCTGGTGAACCGTCGAGGTTTGGAACTAGGGATTTTTCCATGGCTCCATTTGTTTGATTGTCGCGTCTGAACCCTGCTGGAGGAAGAACACTGGGGTGACATCTCGTCTGCTGTATCGAGACCAACGTCGCGGTTGTCTCTAGGTTGCTGGTGAACCATCGAGGTTTGGAACTAGGGACTTTGCCGTGGCTCCATTTGTTTGATGATGTTGCGTCTGCTGTGTCGAGACGAACGTCGAAGTGGTGACCATTCCGCACTGGTGTGAGATGATCTCCAGTTGTCTTTCAGGCTTTATATGACTCGCCGTTAAGACCTTGAAGCTATGAATTTGGCCTTCGCTTCGTTTGCTTTGTCACGTCCGAATCCTGTTGGAGGAAGAACGCTGGGGTGACATCTCGTCTGCTGTATCGAGACAAACATCGCGGTTGTCTCTAGGTTGCTTGTGAACCGTCGAGGTTTGGAACTAGGGATATTGCCGTGGCTCCGTTTGTTTGATGATGTTGCGTCTGCTGTGTCGAGACGAACGTCGAAGTGGTGACCATTCCACACTGGTGTGAGATGATCTCCAGTTGTCTTTCAGGCTTTATATGACTCGCCGTTAAGACCTTGAAGCTAGGAATTTGGCCTTCGCTTCGTTTGCTTTGTCACGTCCGAATCCTGTTGGAGGAAGAACGCAGTCGTGACATCTCGTCTGCTGTATCGAGACGAATGCCGAGGTGGAGCTAGGATTTTGCCGTTACTCCGCTTTTTTGACCATGGGGTCTTTCGTTGGCGTTGTATCTTCATCTTGATGGACTGCGAAGGAACGCCATTGTTAACATCTCGTCTGCTGTATCGAGACGATTGTTGAGATGAAGCTGGGATTTTGTCGTCGCTTCGCTTTGTTTCGACCGCGAAGTCTTTTGTTGGCGTTGTATCTGTATCTTGATGGACTGCGAAGGAACGCCTTCGTTGATTCTTAGGCCGTAAATGTTGCCGTTAAGATTTGGAACTAGGGACTATGCCGTGGCTCCATTTCATTGCGACTTTGAGGTTGGTTGTTGACGTCACGTCTGCATCTGGTTGGGGTGAGGAGAAACGCCGTTGGTGATCTCTAAGTTGTCGATATCGACGTCGAGACCCTGAAGCTAGGGATCTTCCTTTGCTTCATTTGTTGACATTGTGTCTGCAATATTGAGACAAATGTCGAGGTTGTCTCTAGGTTGTCTATGAACCATCGAGATTTGGCTTCGCTTTCTGATGGAGCTTGTTAGAAAGGTATGGTTCCTTCTTTGTTCGTGCCCCTGGATTGTATACAGGGATCGATGTGATCTCACCTGTAGGGCAGCAGTTTCATTCATTTTTTTTCCACGATGCTCTATCATTTCAGCTTTATATCGCGAAAGTCGCGATTGCCCCATCATTTCGGCAATTTTTCGCGATGCCCAATCATTTCGGCTATTTATTTTATTTCCACTCGCTGCTTTTTATTGCGAGTTGCCCAATCATTTCGGCTATTTATTTTATTTCCACTCGCTGCTTTTTATTGCGAGTTGCCCAATCATTTCGGCTATTTACTTTATTTTCACTCGCTGTTTTTTTATTGCGAGTTGCCCCATCATTTCGGTTATTTTTCATGCATACATTTTTACTAGCTGATTTTTATTGCAAGTTGCCCCATCATTTCGGCTATTTCGTATGCATGTATGGCTCGCTGATTTTTTTATCACGAGTGTGGAATTTGGAATCTGACGCCAATCTCAGCATCAGCATCGCTACAACTGGAATATTGCCAGGAGCGAATCATCATTTGCCATGAAAGGGCTTAGAATTTGATACTAGTTTAGGCATCAGCATCGCTACAACTGGGACATTGCCAGGAGTGAATCATCATTTGCCTCTGTCGATGTTGAACAAAGGTGGCTTAGCGAACAGGGTTAGGATCCCGTCGACTAAGGCTTTTGACTTCATGAGCCGTAAGGGTCCCACAAAGGTATTTCTCCCTACAAGTCGTGAGGATCGCGTAAGTGCGTTTTCTCCTTAGGGATCGTGAGGATTCCTAAGTGCGTGTTCCCCTGTAAGTCGTAAAGATCTTACAAAAGGATTTTCCCCTATAAGTCGAGAGGACTCGTAAGGGTTGTTCGCCGTGCGAACATATTCCTAGTCACGGATGGGATTTGGTTAGGAAAATGTTTATTCGTGCCCGTGGATTGTATACAAGGGTCAGCATTGAGCCGCTTGCAGGGCCATATCGAAGGTTGTGGGAGTTGCTTAAGAACAGGTTCAGGTCTCTGTAACTTAAGACTTTCAAATCTTATGAGCTGTGAGGGTCCCATAAGAGAGTTCTCCTTACGAGTCGTGAGGATCTCGCAAGTGTAGTTTCTCCTTAGGAATCGTGAGGATCTCTAAGTGTGTTGCTCCCTTGTGAGTCATAAGGATCTCACGCGGGTGGTTTCTCCTTATAAGGTCAAGAGGACCCTGTAAGTGTCTTTTAACGAGGTTGCGCCCTTTCGGGTTTTCACAAACATTCGCCAGTAGCCCTGCTGTTTTTACTCACGGAGCCCTTTCGGGTTTTCATCCGTGCCCATTTTGCTTATGGACATACCGTTTATTATTTATTTTTCCTTTTATTCTCTTTTTTTACGAGGTCGCGCCCTTTCGGGTTTTCACGAACACTCGCCGGCAGCCCTGCTGTTTTTACTCACGGAGCCCTTTCGGGTTTTCATCCGTGCCCATTTCGCTTATGGACATACCGTCTCTCTTTCTTTTCTTTTTTTTATTCTTTATTCTCTCTTTTTTTTTACGTCAGCCTGAGAATGCTACGGTAGTAGTTTAAAGACGTTTCGGTCATCAGCTAGTTTTAGGACGTAGTGGTCCGTCATTAGTTTAAGGACGTTTCGGTCCATTATCCAGTTTTAGGACGTAGTGGTCCACTGTCGCCGTATTTGAGGCGAATTTATAGTTTACTGACTTTTCGGTCTATGGGGCTTTCCCTATGAATGAGCAGGATGCCCCCGGTGTATCCATCCTTCTCAGAGCGTGCGGTTGTGGCGGGTTCACCTTCCAGTTTTCGGAGATGACGAACTTGTCCTGTTGGTATTGGTCTTCAACCCAGTTCTTGAAGACGTAACAGTTTTCGATCGGATGGCCCAATACTTGGTGGTAAGGGCAATAATTAGAACTGTTGACATCATCCAGTTGTAGTTGGTGTTTCGGCTCCGGTAGAGTGATAAGCATGTTATGCACTGCCACTTCGAACAGCCTTCTTGTTTCATCCTGAGGAAATGAGTAAGGACGTTTCAACCTCTCTTCGAGGGATGGGCGTGGTCGCACATTGTTTTGGCGAACAACCGTTCTAGGGCCACTCGATTGCTGTTGAGTGTTGGCTACGAGGACTGCTTTCCCCTTCCCTTTATCCTTTTTGTTCGCTCCGTCGTTTGCGGGTCCGAGATTTTTTTTTCGAGTAGCGTGCGATTGCACGACTGAACGTTCTCGCAACTCCTCAATTCTTTCATTTTTAAAATGGATTCCTTGAGGAGAGGGTTGAGGGCGGCTTCTTCGTCAGAATCGCTTCCAAAGGTGATAATTTGTGATCCCTTAGAGTCGGCTATGTGACAGTCAGCGGCGGCTCTTTTGCGCTCACCTATCGCATTTTTCTGACGTCTACGAGCTTCACGCTTTGTCCTATTGAAGTGTTGCTTTTGAGCGACATACCCTTGCCACCAACACTTAAAGGAGTCGCAGTCTTCGGTAGGATGTATGATCTTCTGATGATATAAGCAGAAGTTAGGATGCATCTCTACTCCACCAAGTGTATTTTCTTTGGAGGGTGGTAGCTTCATTCCTACTGACAGGGCTTCAGCAAACCTTTTCCTCGTCTTGAATTTATTTTTATCCGCAGCGGTGGTAGCTTCATTCCTACTGACAGGGCTTCAGCAAACCTTTTCCTCGTCTTGAATTTATTTTTATCCGCAGCGGATGACTTTTGATTTGACGGAAGTGCCTCGACTCTTTGGTCTAGTAGTCGGTGTTTGGCTCCTTCCAGTATGGCCATCTCACGCCCTTGATTGGCTTTAACTTTCAGACGAATCTCTTTCAGGAAGGCATCGATCAACCCGTCTGACGGCCGCAGAATTTCTGGTTCAGGGTTCGCCCTCGGTTTCTCGGCGCAAGGAGCCTCTTCATCATCCGCCAATGAGTGAGAGATCACATGACAGGTCGCTACGTAGTCTTCGGATTCATCTGATGAGTCTTCTCCATCGTTTTCGTCCTCGACAAAAGAACAAGCTGCCCCCATCGTGTCCGTCTTCTTTGGAGTGTGCGGCTGTGGTGGGTTTACCTTCCAGTTTTCAGACAGCGCGAACTTTCCTTGTAGGTACTGATCCTCGATCCATCCCTTAAAGACGAAACAGTCCTCGATCGGGTGACTTACCGTTTGGTGGTAAGGGCAATAATTTGGATTATTGGGATCGCCTGGCTGCGACAGACGTTTTGGACTCGGCAGATTGATGAGTCTGTTGCGCACTGCCAGCTCAAACAGTCTTCTTGTTTTATTCTGAGGAAATGAATAAGGACGTCCTAGTCTCTCCTCGAGAGATGGGCGCGGATGCACGTTGTTTTGGCGAACGACCGGCTTTGTGTTGCTCGACTGTTGTTGAGCATTGGCGACGACAATCGCTTTCCCTTTTCCTTTCTCATTTCGAGAATCTGGTTTTGGAGGAGACGGTCCATAGCCCATCTGATCCATTTGGGCTAACTTGTCGATCAGGGCCTGGAAGGTGGTCGGCCTGAAGAACATCATGAATTGCGAGATGGTCGCTTGCGGATCAAGAGTGCCCACGAACATGCCTACCACAGGTGCCTCTTCTATGCGTTGTTCGCATTTTGACCATAGGTTCCGCCATCGTGTTGCGTATTGGACCCACGTTTCACCGGGCCTTATCCTGGCATTTATCAGTGCTGTTATCGGGGTGCGTTCACTAGCACTCGCGAATCTTTATGTAAATAGTAGCTCCATCTCCGCAAATGTTTTGACAGAGTCGTTAGGTAGATCCGAATACCATTCAAAGGCTGTTGCTGCTAAGCTGCCGACGAATTGGCGAAGCAACAATTTGTCATCGCCTCCAGTATTGCCGCATAAGGCCCTGAATTGAGCGACATGCTGATGCGGATTCCCTGTCCCTTTATATACGTGGAACTTAGGGATCATATATCCCGGCGGGTAACTGATTTGGTCATACCAGCTTGGATAGGGTCGTCCGGTTCTAACAATTTGCCCAGCCGCTTCATTCGCCTGATGAACCCGTATCTGCTGAGCTATATAGTCGTCTAATGTAGTTTTGGAAATGGTTTCCTCCTTGGCTGCAGAAAGAGCCGGAGGAGGATTAGATGTCTCCCCTCTATCTTCTTTAATAATGATTGGAGGGTCATCAGCTGGAGGATCCGGCTGTAACATCATCCCTACCATATCTTGGAAGAGGAGCGCCATTTGTTTTATGTTAGCCGCTTGCTCTGCAGCTTCTTTGTCCTTCTTTTCGAGGACTCTGCATAGGAAGTTAGCATCAGTTTCTTGTTCATGATGCTGCTCTGATGACGCCTCCGAACTTTCTTTTGGCCCGGTAAGTGCAGCCATTGCAGTCATCATCTCCTGAAGCTTCTGCTGCTATTCTTGAGCTTTTGTCACGGATCGGGTGAGCGGTCGGTGACCTGTCGAAGCACGGCCTTCCTCCTTTCTGGAAGCCATATAAACCGTATGCATCACCATTCCCCCAGACCTGGGGCGTTTAGATTCAGTGTCTTTGCGATTTTCCAAAGACACAGGGATCTTCCCCGACCTCCTTCTTTTTTGAGTGGTCGAAGTTGAGGGGGCCGTCGTAGTGGGCACCCAAGTAGCTATTGCTTTTTGTGGCTTGACGGAGTAATCCTTCTCCTGCCGAACCTTCATCTTTTTCTGTCGGCGGAGATAGCTTTCATCAATCACCGACTCTTGGACCTGTCGCCAGACTTTGTAAATTTTAGAGGATAGCCGTTGAGGGGGCTGCTCTAGCTTCTTCTCTAGAGCATTCTCCACGGGTGAAGGAGTTGGTTTCAGCACCGCAGCAGGAGAGTTTCTACGCACCGTGTTCAGCAATTCAAAGCTGTTCCCAGTTGGAACAGCAGCTTTGATTTCCACCATCGGAGCCGGCGGAGTTATCCCAGAGGGGGAGTTGCCCCAACCTTCCTCACTCGACGCCAGTAGCGGCGTCGAGCGTGTCATGCGGATGGAGTTGTTTCAGCCGTAGGGGTGACCTCCTCATGCCCCCTGCTTTGAGGAGAGACCATTATTGGTGCTAGCCTGTCGAAGACTGACGCCCGTTGAGAAGCAATGTCTAATCTGTCAAAGACAGACCTCTGGGCAGAGGAAGCAGCTTTGAGGACTTCGCCTGGAGCAGCAACCGGAATGGCCAGCCT
Source organism: Agapanthus africanus (assembly GCA_030015575.1). Taxonomy (NCBI): domain Eukaryota; kingdom Viridiplantae; phylum Streptophyta; class Magnoliopsida; order Asparagales; family Amaryllidaceae; genus Agapanthus; species Agapanthus africanus. The sequence continues at coordinate 178,851,126 of CM057338.1, read as the reverse complement.
TGTAAAAACTGACTTCTTGGAAGGAGGAGCCTTTCCAATGATTTCATCCGCTTGAGCCGGGATGGCTATCCGCTTTAGGATGGCCCTTCAGGTATCGCGGGCTTGTAGACGTTCTGGCCCAGTCTGTTGAAAACTGAAGTATTAGAGTTGGGTGACTCGTTGAGAGGGGCCGCGGCAGTGGTAAGTCGATCAAAGACCGACTTCTTTGGGGCTTCTTGCAATGTCATTGGGGCATCGAAGCTCATCGGCGGGAGCATGGTCCTGAAGAATAGTCCAGTGGTGGCTTGAGTTACTTACTCCACTGGTATCCTGAAAAGGGAGGCCGCTTGGGGCCCATAAGTCACTCCTCCAGCAAGGACGGAGCGAGAGTTGCAGTTGCAGGCAGTGCAGTTTGAAGCCATTGATCTTCTATTTTCTGCACAGAGCAAGACACCAAATCTAAGTACCTCGAACCCACAGGCAACCACAGCAAACCGCGATTTGTTCGCGAACACGACACACGAAGTGTGGAATGGAAAGAGGAAAAGGGCCCACCGGACGTGCCAGAATCTGTTCCCCTCCGAACGGCGGCCAAGACATGGACGTCTTGCCTGAGGTTTGGGGCAGATACTAATTGGTTTTATCCGTCCACCTCTTCGAAGATGCCAAGTTGATTTATGGCACCGTGCATCGGAGGTTTAGACGGATGCAGCCGATGTAGCAGACTTCGTCAGATTCCCCCTCGCTTAAGGGTTTTTGATTGCGGGGACGTTCTTCCTTGCAGGCGCAAGCCCCTGCAGTTAATTACACTACCGCGTCGCGATAACAACTTTCTCCTTCTCCAGAATTTCACTTCGTGTCATGGGTGTTTGTTTTGTTTGTGGTTGCCCGAGGATTGTATACGGAGACTAAGTTATGTCGTCGCCCGTAGGACGTGGATTAGTCCAAATCCGTATTTACTTAGATTTGGGTTTGGTGTTTTAGTTTAAGGATACGTTAGCCATATTGAGGCTAAGATCAACTTAAACGTTCGTTAAGGATACGTTAGTCTGATTTGAGACTAAGATCAACTTAGCGGAAAGAGCATTTAGGGGCTCTATTGTTCCAGTTTAGGAACGTAGTGGTCCATTTAATGTATGGCCATCGGGACCCGTCACCTCTCTGACGACGTTGAAGGATTACAACGACGGGTGTCAGAGGAGTTCAGAGATGTACCCTTGAACCAAAGTTGATTGGGGGTCTTATAGTCCAATTTGGGACTAAAGTCTGTTTGAATGTTTAAGGATACGTTAGCCATATTTGAGGCTAAGATCAACTTAAACGGGATCGTTTAGATCCGACAAAAGAGCATTTGGGGGCTCTATTGTTCCAGTTTAGGGACGTAGTGGTCCATAAGTAGTTTAGGGACATTACAGTCCATTACCAGTTTAGGGACATGGTGGTCCACTGCCAGTTTAGGGACATGGTGGTCCATGTTCCAGTTTAGAGACATGGTGGTCCATAGGTAGTTTAAGGACATTGCGGTCCACCATTTCCTTTGTGGCCGTCGGGACCCGTCACCTCTCTGACGTCGTTGAAGGATTACAACGATAGGTGTCAAAGGAGTTCGGAGATGTACCCTTGAACCGGATGTAAATTGATTTAAGAGAGCAGCCGTGCTCAGTCAATTTAATTTGAGGACTTACGGCCATGATTGGGCTAAGTCCAGTTGAAGATGTTCAACGTTTTTTATCTATGGCCTATTAGGCCTGTGCTAGAGCTTTGCTCCTGTTTAATAATACACTGCATTTTATTCTAGCGTGCTAGGCCTTTTTTTATTTGGGCTCTGTCCCTTTATAAATGATGTAGAGCATCTGTTTGGGCTCTGCCCCTTTTTTTTATAAAAATAATGCATTGCATTTAATTTGGCCTGTTAGGCCTTTTTAATTGGGCTTGGCCCTTCTGTAAATAATGCAGTGCATTAATTATCTGACAGTGGCTTGTTAGGCGCTTTGCGCCAATTATTGAGCGCAAGCGCATGTGGAGGTGACACATGTCACGCTAGCGCAGTGCGCTGCGCCAGTGTGCTGCGCTGTTGCGCTGTGACACGTGGCGAGCTCTGATGAGTTGCGCCAACGTTAAAGAGCAATGCTCTATTTTAAAAGTGCATAGCGCAAGTGGTTATGGTGCAGCCACGTGGCGCTCTCTGGTGGCTTGCACCAACCCAGGAGCGCAACAATGCAGTTTTTACAAGTGCAAGGCACTGTCTTTAATATCTTAATCCAATTTTGGATTTAAGATAAGAATCTTTAAGATTCCAGAACCAATGGTTCATAAAAAGTGCAAGGCACTGTTATTATTTATTTTTTATTGAAGATCATTGATCTTGTTCTTAGATCAATGATCTATTCAGAATAAATTCTTCTTTTTTTTATAAAGGTTTTTACCTTTTTTCTCTTCTTGAGTTCTTCTCACAATCTTCAGAGTTCTCTCTGTTTTTTTGTTTTTGAAGTTCTTGACGACGGTGTCGATGTGTTTTGAATTGGGGTCTAGGGGCCTTTATATAGTGCCCATTAGTTTGTTAAATTTGTTAGAGAGATTATTCTCTGAGTGATTTGGGGATTTTTCCCCACCGTTGGATCTTTGATCCAAGGGCCTCTGTTTTACAGAAGATAAACTTCTTGTTTTTAACAAGAACAGAAAGATCTTACTGGAATTTTAATTCTGTTTGGCGCAAACGCACCAGCGCTTGACACGTGTCGCGCAGCGCAGAGCGCAGCGCGACCGCGCTAGCGCAACCGCGCTGCCACGTGGCACGCGGCGCAGCGCGACCGCGCTAGCGCGACCGCGCTGCCACGTGGCGCGCAGCGCAGAGCGCAAGTCAGCTGAAGCATTGCTTCTTTAATTTTTTAATTTTCATTTTAATTTTCACAACAGAGCCTTGCTCTGATTGGGGGAAACAGAAGCGTTGCTTCGTTTCTCGCCTTGGAATTTGAACAGAGCTTTGCTCTGATTGGGGTAAACACACCTTATCCGCTCGGATAGACAGACTCACATCGCTGGTGGATGCCCTCGTTCGCGTCCAAGTAGCATGCCACACCCACCAGGCCGCAGTTCCCCCTCCTTAGGATAATGATGTCTGCCGAAGGACGGATGGGCATGCTCAAGCCCTCGATCTACCTCATCCTCGTCACAGCGCAACTGAGCGCCGGTAGGCCGACTCCGGCCACCGTAACCCGCATGCGGTGACTGATTCCATGACCCGCTGGGTGCCGGACGGCTCCACGCCATGGTCCCAGGGAAGACTGGGCCGTCGTTCCAATGCCTACCGCGCGTTCTCGCCCCCCGAGGAGGTATCAGTCAGCTCGCCTTCTTTCAGGCATGACCGACACCTCCCCTCCTGCCGGGGTCACACGAACGACGAACGCCGGGGCCACTCGAGAAGGACTTCGCCCGAGGATTTATGAAATCGGATAGAGCGGAATCGAAGCCGCACACCGGAGCAGACCAGAGCGAGGATAGTCACCACTCCGACTGCGCAGAATCCTCATGTTACCACCACCGACTCATGGCCCTCGAGAAGAAAATCGAGGGCATACACCAGGACGGCCAAGCATCCGGCGAAGGGGTCCGATACTCCGCTGATTCGCTGACGAAACCCTTTACGGAAGAACTGCTGGCCGAGCACGTCTCATACAGGAACAAACCGCCCAAGGTGGCCCTCTTTGACGGGAAATTCGACCCGAAGGACCATCTAGATGCCTTTACGGCGGGCATGAGCTTCCAGGATAACTCCGACGCGGCCCAATGCCGAGATTTTCCCGCCGCCCTCATCCGGGCTGGCCGGGACTGGTTCTAAGGAGTAACGCCATGCTCCATCTCGACCTTCGGTGAGCTAGACACCCAATTCCTCAACCACTTCGTCGGGAATTGATGATGCTCACAAGTGGTGTCTCCTCAGATTACGACACATAGCAGATGACGTGTCCCGGACTCTACGGGAGTAGAATAAATGAGCCGCATCGGGAACATTCCCCGGGGCCCCTTCTCGGTGGACGTACCCGACCTTTCGGGAGATCCCCCTAAAGACATTCCACCTTTATCTAGGAGACTACCAACACCTCATCTCCGAGCTTCCTCAGTATCCTCACTCGCCTCCAAGACTTCTCTCATGCCGAGCTTCCTCATCAAAGAGGTATTCTAGGCTCCTCAGCCTTACAAAAAAATATTTACAATAAGGGGGGCCGGAGATTAAGAAAGCATTGTTGATGGTACTCTGAGGAAATCTCCGCCAGCCGAGCCCTACCTTCCTCGGCAGCCACGGGAGCGCCATCCGCTGGACCAAAATCAGCGATCGACTTCTTCTGGAAACACTCCAGAAGAAGGTCCACCGATCGGTCCCGCCTGCTCTTCGAAATCAGGCCGAGGTGGTAGAGCGAGTGCAACTTTTCGATCATCTCGTCCCTCAGCTGCGGAGACAGGGCATTGTGCATCCCTGGGGACATCCACCAGATCGCGTTAATGGGCAGTTGGAAAATGGGAGATCGCCAAGGAAGAAGGCGTCGAAAGTGCCCCTCCACGCGGTCTATCACCGCCTCGTACGTCTACCCGGAGTGATCGAGGCTGTAAAGATACACATCGTCATGAGAAATGATCTCCCTGATGAGTACACACGAATGCCCGGCCATCTTCAGAAACACAAGGCTAGAGAGAAACCAACATGCCTTTGCTATTTATAGCCTCAACAAAAATCTCCAAAGGCCGTAATTTACGCGCACAGAGACGCGAATCGCGGGATATTTTCAATTTCCCGATACAAAACTGACACGTGGCGACCATTTTGGTCTTCACGATCTCCCAAGCGGTCAACGGAAGGTTGAATGACGCAAATATTCAGAATATCGAGCCTTTCCGATATAATTCCGCTACGTGTCATCCACGACGGTTGTAATACCCAGCCCCTCTTATACCAATATCTGTATTTTTGTTATTCTTGAATTTTATTTAATTTATTTAATTTTATTTCTACTAAACCCTATACCATATTTTACTCAGTCCATAACCTATATTTTTCCTAGCCATGTAAATTAAAATAGGATTTAAACCAACCCGGCCCGCTTCTTTCTTTTCCCCATTTGAATTCTTTTCTCCAAAGGCCCGGCCCTCATTCCCATTTCCTTACAATTCTTTTATTATAATCCTCGGCCCATCCATTTTTCTCTAATAAATTAATTAACTTTTCCCTTAGCCCAGCCCAGCAGCCCGTCAAAAACCCGGCCCAAGCTCCTCTTTTTCCCTCCTTCATTTCAAATCTCTTTATATTATTCCCTCTTAAATCACCTTTAATTCTAAAATAATTTCCATTAACACCTCTTTATTTCCCCCCATAAATTTCCATTAAGACTCATTTAATCCCTCCATTATTTTTCCTTATTAATTTTATATTTCAATGTCCTCTCTATTTCCATTTAATCTCCTTTTATTAAAATCCACGTTAATATCTCTCCCTCTCTCTCTTCTAATAATATTATTCCCACGTTTCTCTCTCTTTTTTCCTCTCTCACACGCCTCTCTCTCTCCTCTCATAATTCTCTCTCTCTCTCCCTCAAACCCACTCCCTCTCTCTTCCATTACTTTTCTCGCTCCCCTCTCTCTCTATCTCTCCTAGCCGCGGCCACGCCTGCGCTCGCCGTCGCCAGCCCCGCCGACGAGCTCCTCACTCCCCGAGCACACTTCCACCATCACCTTCCCTCCTCGGCCATCACCTCACTTCCCTCTCCCTCCTCCACGCTGCCGACCTCGCGTCGAACCCGAGAACTTGCATCCCTCACCACCATCGCCCCGCCTCCTCTGTCGCCATCACCCCACGCCACCGGCCACCACGTCGGTCTCCCCTCGTCATCGCCCTCATCTCTCCTCTTCACCCTCGACCCCGACTGCACCACACCGAACCCACAACCCCGAGCACCTCACCTGAACACTCGCCGGAGCTCCGACCTCCATCACCTCTTTCCTCCCTACACCCGGGCACCTGCATCACCCAACTGACGCCCGCACCTTACCTCGTCGCTTTCCCTTCACCTCCTCGCCTCCATTCACCGAGCTCCGACCACGACCACCCTATAGCCTCCACCCTCACCACTGGCGTTCATCAACAGTCTCCTCGCCTCCGCGACCTCCACCTCCATCAAAACAACACCCGAACCCCGAGCTCTGCATAGGCTCGCCCCTCACCTGAGTTCGAACCCTCAAACCGTCGCCAAGCTCCTTCGCGTCACCTCGGCCACCACCTGTGCACCACCTCGACCACGAGCTCCCCCTCTGCACCTCTCCCCTGCTGCGGCCAACCAATGCCGCTCTCTGCTGCCCCAGAACAGACCCGAGCTCATTCCGAGACGCTGCCGTCGCCGTTCGTCGCGCGTTCGTGACGTTACCGTCGCCGTGCATCCCCGAAACGTTTCCAGGCAAGTAATTTACTTGCTGCATGCTATATATTCAAGCTACAAACTTAAATTACATAGATCACAAATTTACAATTTCAGATCGATTATGTACCATATCTGTTCGATGTGTGATCCCAATGAAAATACTTACCTAATTTGACGGAATTAGATTGTGTGTCCTGGACCTTGTAGTGATGAGTATCCTATATAAATTTCACTGGATAATACGACTATTAACGACTAAAACGACTACCCCCAAGTTTATCTGTAAAACTGGAAATTTCTTGTATCTGAAAACCGTTAAAATCATCGTAAATTATGTACATACTGGAATGATGCGTTCGAGGGCTCAAATCGAAGACGACTCGACAAACTATAACCCTATGCAAGTTTCTAATTGTTTCTATACTTAAACTGTGACAATATTTGGATCGGAGTGTGACTCTGGACTGCAGTCCAGAGCGACTCTGTTTACTGTGTGCTGTCCCGTAATGGGTACCACCTTGTTTTCTTAACTCGTATGTTGTGGAACTCCACTGTTTATTAAAGGTGAATCGGTTAGATAAATAACACAAGTGGTTTCATTCTGCTTCGTCATCGTTTGTTATTTAATCTGTAATTTAAAAGATCGGGACGTATAACAGTCCCAACAGAATCAGAATTGACATACTAGTATTGAACAGTGTATATCTCCTGACTTACAGATGCGATAGAGAATCCGTCTGTTGCGTTGAAAACCTTACTAGAAACCCTAGATTTCATTCAACTGTAGTATCGCTAAAATCTGATCCCAACTGGGATTAAAATGCATTGCGAAATGGACTTCCGATTCTGAAACCGGATTTCCAGCCGTGAACGCTTAAAATGAAATGGCCATAACTAATGATCCTGAAACCCGATTGTCGTGAAACCAAATTCCCTGGTTAGATAATTAATCATAATATTTATTCCCTATTTATCGTTTCGCTAAACTGTACACGTTTTATTTATGATAAATATTGCAAGTGGTAGAATACTGATTTATGATATCTTAATCATGCTTTATATCATACATATGTCATTGCATTGATAACGTAGTGATCATGTGCATTAACCAGTGGTAAGTATTAGTGATGATTGTGGCAAGTACGTTAGTGTTCGTGCATAAGTGAATAAGTGAAAGTGGCACGTACTTGTACACAATCAGCGAACCTTATTATTCTATTGCATTGTCGACGTCTGTGGGACGCGTGTACGTGTGACTATAAGTGGTATGGGACACTTATGGAAGCTCTTGCATGGGTGTCACAGATAAGGCACCAGACACTGCTATTTATCTTGAGTATTAGTCGGGATGTGCTTGATGGAGATCCTGTCTCCAGTTCTCGTGCAGACTTGTCACAGACCGACTGGTATTTGAGGTTATGGTTAGCGTTTGATGTAGACCACGGGGTGTGGGGTAGTTTGAGTGTGAGTTCAACAGAATCTCGGGAGTCCCATGCTGGCTTATATATATGGAGATATATGGAGATTTACAGGGTACATGATTATTACCGTGAGTTACATGTTGGACCCGTGGTCCCTTGCCCTTGGGTTTTACCCTTGGGTGGAGGACACTCGCGAGTGGTTGACTCTCACACTTGGACTGACGATAGGCTTAGTGACCTGTACAGTGAGACTTAGAGACTGATAGGGATAATGGCATTGAGATACATTACTTACTATGTTGACATACTTAGCATATCATTTTACTGCTTTTACTGTTCCACTGCATTGATTACTACATGTTCATACCTATACCGTCATTGATTTACTGTTATATATATTTATTATCACTGTTAGAGTTGTCACTTGGATTTATACATTATATTGCTATTGTGTCGCTCTGACGACCTGAGTCTACATGCTCAGTGTGAGGAAAGGATTTAGCCGGGACAAGACCAGACGTACATCACGGACATCTTGATTAGCTATCCAGAGTTATACCCTTTTGTTTCCCATCAGGTCAGTTCTTTATATTGTTTTGTTTCAGTTACTGCATTTCTCATTACCTGCGCATTATTTACTGATTACCACGTAAAGCCAGAAGCCGAAGTGTGACTACGACAGGATATTTCCTTGACCGTAGGAGCATGGCTGGCCTTGTCAACCCCTCGTATTCCGTATTTTGGGAAGCGGGGCGTGACAACGGTCACTGTTCCTAATTTTATGGGTTAGGGAAGATCGAACAACTCCCTACGAGGCGCAGGGAAGTCTCTAAAGCCCTCCTAACGAAGCCATCGAGTAGCTTCCCTGCCCGGTCCATCCTTAGCAGGTAGATTCCTACTCATCTACGCTAAGGATCTAAAGCCCTCCTCACCAGGCCACCGAGCAGCTTCCCTGTCCGGTCCATCCCTAGCGAGTAGATTCCTACCCATCTACGCTAAGGATCTAAAGCCCTCCTCATGAGGCTACCGAGCAGCTTCCCTGCCCGGTCCATCCCTAACGGGTAGATTCCTACCCATCTACGCTAAGGATCAAAGCCCTCCTCATGAGGCCACCGAGCAGCTTCCCTGTCTGGCCCATCTCTAGAGGGTAGCTTCCTACCCATCCATGCTAAGGATTAAAGCCCTCCTTACGAGGCCATCGAGAAGCTTCCTTGCTCGATCCATCCCTAGCGGGTAGATTTCTACCCATCTACGCTAAGGATCAAAGCTCTCCTCACGAGGCCACCGGGTAGCTTCCTTGCCCGGTCCAACATAGCTGGTAGCTTCCTACACATCCATGCTAAGGATCAAATCCCTCCTCAGGAGGCCATCGAGAAGCTTCCCTGCCCGGCCCATCCCTAGCGGGTAGTTTCCTACCCATCCACGCTAAGGATCAAAGCCCTCCTTACGAGGCCACCGAGCAGCTTCCATGCTCGGTCCATTCCGAGTGGGTAGCTTCCTACCCATCAACGCTTAGGAGCTAAAGCCCTCCTAAAGAGGCCACCGTGTAGATTCCTGCTCGGCTAGTCTCCGAGGGGTAGGTTCCTACCCTACGAAGACACGGGTCTAGGAACCACATCAGGGGAAATCAGTCAATGCCGACCTATTCTACGTTTTTCAACTCATGCTAAGAGACGTGGTTGTCAACCTGTCTCTGAGGAATGGATTGATACCGATCTTCCTACACTTGGATATCTTTCGGTTCATCGTAAATGAACGATCGCCACCTCGACTCCGGAGAGCGGGAGGGCACCAACCTTCTTACACTCGACAATTAATCGACTTACACTCGACGCGCGATAGTCATCTAAAAAGTCGGGCATCGACTTATGGCCTACCACTCTAGTCGAGTGTAAAAAGACTGACGAACTAAAGTACTCATGCAAAAAGCACGCAGTCATGCAGAGAAAATAAGTCAGCTTTATTTATATTCCAGAAATTTTTATAAGGTATTCTGGGCTCCTTAGCCTTACAAAAAGCCCGGAGGCTTACTAAACTTAAGAAAAGAAAAAAAAAGAAAAAAAAGGAAAAGGCAGGAAAGCTCAGGCCATAGGCCCGGGAAGGATCTCGTCCTTCTCGACGCCAACGTCGGGATCCAAAACGGCGACCTCTGGGTCGGCACTTCCACCGGCAGCCTCACCCCCGGCGCTTCCACCGGCAGCCTTACCCCCAGCGGCATCCCCGGTAGCTTCCACCTGTGGCATCCTCGGAGAGAGGGTACTGGACCCGGAGCTCACTGTCGGCAAACCCCCAGCATCAACATCTTAACCCCGTCGAGAGCCTGGTGCCAAACAATGGCTGAGGCGTCGGCGAGGTCTGCGTAGAACTAGTCCGGCACCTTATACCTCTCCACGTACTTCGAAGCTCGGAAATCAGCAAGCTTCACTCTATTGAGCGCCGCCTGGGTGTCCCTCCTGCTGGCATCCCTCGACTTCTTCATCGTAGCGTAGAGCTTGCTAACCTCCTCCAACTTAGCTTGGATGGCCTTGTTGGATTCACTCAGAAGTCGGTGAGACTCCTTACACTTGGAGTTCGTCAACTCCTTGGCGGCCACCCGGGTTTCAAGGACGGCTATCCTCTCTTTCGCCTGCTGTAGCTCCAGGCACAGATCCTCTTCCCGTGAGGACGATTCGCCCGCCTTCCTCATAGCCAGGGCAATCTCCTCGGATTCAATATTAACGATGAGGGCGCAGTGTTGGAAGACCTGAGGAAAATAGCAAAAGAAGTTAGAAATGTTCAAATTGAGGAAAAATACTTAACAAAATTCTTTAAGGAAAACGGATACCTGTTGGGGTCGAAAATTGCACCCCGGTTGACCAAGTCAAAGTCAAGGTCAACCCCAAACCAGATGGGCCCAAGCTCAGATCAAGTGGGCCCATGCCCGAGTCGAGCCCGAACATGAAGCGGTCGGCCTCCCCTATGCAAATAAAAAATCATGTAATAAATAACTTTGATGTAATTTTTTATGCATGAATATAAGCAAAATGGGCATAAAGACAAATTTTTGTAAGCGCATGGCTTATGTGCAAAAAGAAATAGCACATGTGTCATGAGATGAGAAAAATGCCATTTTGTAAAGCCCAAGGGGCTATATGTAAATGTGTAAGACTATATAAGGTAACATGATGATGAAGTAAAGAAGAACTTTTCATTCTCTAAAAACTCTGGGGTTTTGTGCCTCCTTCTCCTTTCTCAAGGTTTTAAACCTTCTTCCCCTTTTCAATTAAATCAAGAGTTTTACTCTTCCTTTTTCAAAACTAAATAGTTTTTCACCACAAAACCCACAAAGGAGAGCTCAGATCTTCTATTAGATCTCAAAAATGGGAGATTTTTAAATCTCACCCCCTTTCTCCAAGATCCGACCAACCGAGAGGAAGAAGAAGGAGACTCATCTCCAGAAATCCCATCTTGGGAATATCCAAGGCCAAAGGGGAGAAACAAAGCAGCCCCCTTTGATCATTTCTAAATATTATTAGGAGTTTAACTCCATGCAAGATCTATTGCAGTTAAACTCCCTAAATCAATCTCTGTTAGGAGTTCAACTTCACAAGTCAAATCGGGAGCACAGCTCCCAATGCAGGGACCAGGTCCCTTTCCCTGCTGACGCCCAGCGCCCGCGTGTCAAGCACGTGGGGGCGCTGGTGCCCAGCGCCCACGTGATGGAATGTGGGGCACTGGCGCCCGGCATCCGCGTGCCAAGCACGTGGGGCGCTGGCGCCCGGCGCCCGCGTGCCACGCATGTGAGGCGCTAGCCCCCACGCGTCCTTTGGACGCTTTTTCCCTTTCTTATATATATGTATATATATGTATATATATATACACACACACTCCACAACACTGTCTCTGTTAGAATTCTAACGGGGCGCTGCCCCGCACCCCGTAAGGGGGCTGCTAGCCCTCTTGACCCCCAGCCTACTATTCGGGTAGTGGGACCCCCGTAAAAACCCTGCGGGCCCCCCGATATTTCGAAAAATCCTTCAAAACACAACACTGCACATTGAATTCGCATGACCTGTTTAACCCGTTAATCGGAGGTTCTCTCGCTCCAAAGGCGAAGGGTAATTAACGGCAGCTTAGTTCGCGGCTGCCGGAGATTCGAATCCCCACAATCAATAAACCCCAGCCTGCCCTAGGCAGGGAGAATCTGTAATGCGCCTGACAAGCGCGCGCATATTCCCAACTTAATGTGGTGACGAAAAACACCCTACAATACCGACCTGAACCGCCTCATGAGCGATGGCGGCCACTTGGGCCTTTAGGGTGTCCTTCGGAATTTTGCTCCCGGCCGATTGCCCCATGTCAGAGAGCAGGATGTCGGTGATGGAAAGCCCCGAAGGCACCTCAAAATAGACGTCCCCTTCCTGTACAGGGATCCCGGAGGGTAGGGAGCGAGAGACCGTCCTTTTGTGCCTCTTGAAGGAGACCTCGGTGAGGTCGGCTTCATCCTCTACCCCCCTCATTCGGGGCTCCGGTCCCCGTGCATGCTCTGTCTCTCCCTGCGGCGGACTTCCGGGGCTCGGGGCGCAATGGAAGGTTTCATCGGTGCAGTTGGTTTCGGGGCCGAGCTCGCACCAGGACGGGACATGCTAGAGCCCCCAGTCTTCTTTCCTGCCTTCGCGGTCATGGCAGCTAAGAATTTAGATCGGTCCATTTGCTCTGCAGAAAGGAGAAAACACGAAAGAGAGTTAGCGATGCTGGAAAAGGCAAACAAAACCTATTAACGTCTAAATAGATCGTCTAAATACCTAACTTACCCAGGAAGCGCGTGGGGCTGAGCCTGACCCAGCTAAGAGCCTGCTCGGAAAGCAGAACGTCGACCCGCTGGATCGGCTCCCACATGGATACTGCCCTTGCCTCAGGTGAGGATGACTGTATCTCCCTCGGCAGTCGGCCCTGTGCCACTGTGTAGGCACATGCCAATCCTTGCCATCGGGTGACCCGACTAATATGAACTTCTCCTTCCATTCATGAATGGAAGAAAGGACGACTACTACCCCCGATCCGGCCACCCCACCCATGAGTTTTATGAAAGAAAAATACATCTAGCTCAGCTCATCCTTGCTGGTGCCGGGGTGATTCTTATAACAAAGAAAGGAGACTAGGAGGGTCAAACTAAAGAGGATATTTTCAAGTTTCAAACGGACCAGAGACCCGAGGATGATTCTCCATGATTTCGGCGCTAGCTGGCCCGGGGCAAGATAGAAGCAACGAAGCACCCCACATACCTCGGTTGGAAAGGGCAGATGCATTCCCGTCCGGAATACTTTCAAATACAGGGCAATCTCCTTGCCCTACACCTGATCCGCCCGCTCACCCTCTCTGGCTAAACGAAGAGAATAGTTAGAGGGGATATAGAATCGAGCTCGGATCTCGGCAAGCTCGTCCACATTCTTCAAGATAGAGGGCGGGTCGTGGGCGTTCCCAACACGCACCTTGGAAGCCCTTGTTGCCGCCCGACGGTGGGTGACGGGGCGGCCCTGACTCTCGGATGCGAACCCGATACAGAGGACGAAGAAGAAGAAGACAAACCCTCTTGGCTATCTAAAGCCGAAGAAGAGGAAGACCCTCTGGACTCGGCTCCAATAACTGGAGCCTCATCGTCCGACCCTATCCTAACTATCTCTACAGACTTCTCAGATGAAGACATCTAACCTGACTCAAAGGAATGTGCTAGCCGAGGAAAAAGCACAGGCGATCTGATCTAAAAGGAAGGAGTGCTGGGCAATCTCTGACAACGAGTGTGAATTATGGTGGAAGTGTCGGCCCTAGGGGGTCCCTTCTTATTTATGCACGCCACAGAAAGCATCCAATGGTCCAGATTAATTCCCGCCAAAACGAAGAGTCGCGTCTGCCAGCCGTCAAAACTCCACGTGGCGATCGGCCATTGGGACGCCCTTTCGTTTGCAGGTGACAGCGACAGCCTGTCACGTCCGCCAACCTGTGTCAGACACGTGGCCTGCAGCCCAACAGACGAACTAGCGAAACGGCACACCCTCTTTAAAGCGTGATCATTTCATTGATCCGCTGACGCCGTCGTGGATACGCACGAAGATTCAGGTGAATGACGAGGCGACACGTGGGCCCAAGGATCGAAACGACGTATACACCAAACGCCATGCCGTTCCCGGGCAATCCGCATTACGATTCCTTGACACCAAATTGAGCAAAAGAAAGACCAAGCGGACCACTCTCGACCCGACCTTTGGATAGGTCAGAACAAGAGTAGAGGGCTAATGATGATGCTCACAAGTGGTGTCTCCTCAGATTACAACACGTGGTAGATGACGTGTCCTGAACTCTACGGGGGTGGAATAAAGAAGCCGCGTCGGGAACATTCCCCGGGGCCCCTTCTCAGTGGACGTACCCGACCATTCTGGAGACCCCCTGAAGATATTCCACTTTCATCTAGGAGACTACCAACAGCTCGTCTCCAAGCTTCCCCAGTCTCCTCACTCGCCTCCGAGCCTTCTCTCGTGCCGAGCTTCCTCGTCTTCCCGCTCGTCTTCGAGCTCCAAGCATGCCGAGCTTCCTCGACCTCCCCTGATCAACCGAGATTGCAAAGCCCTAGCGCCTCCGCAACGGCTCCACGTATCTCGCCAAAGCGGGATAACCGCCGCCTCACGTCCCGCTTCCCACGCTGGCGCATCCCCCCATTAATGAGCGTATCCCATCATTAGTAAAGGGATCCCGTTATTCACGCACGCGTAACGTCAGGGGCGTAACCGAAGGCGAAGATCTCACGCCTGCTTGCTCCCTGCGACCACTATAAAGCCCCTCTTTCAGACGACTCAGGTAAGTGAACTTGAACCAAATAAGCCATTACTTTGCTCAAATTTCTTGGCTAACTTGATAATCAAAGGGTCCTACGGTGGTCATCCAGCCCGGGATTTCTTTGCAGGTAGCTCGGCTTCCACCTCAAACTTAATCCATTGAGATCCACACACTCAAGGAGGCAACCTCTGAATTCAATCTCAACCGTCCAGCAACGCTCGCGACAGATCGACGGAGGACAGCATCTGAAGGAGATTAAGGGCTCCATCAATCTTCAATCTTAAATCGAGTATATCCTTAAAAGAATACCCACCAAATTGGAGAGACGTTAAAATATTAACTTTAAATGGAGTATTTTTAAACTAATTTGTGGAGTCATACAGAAATAAGCCTTTTACCTGTAGTTACTAATATCTCTACAATTTCAACTTTAAAGGGGAGAGAGTATCCAATGGCCAATTTGATTCTCACGCACACATGGAAAGAAATATTCTAATATTTTTGGAGAAAAATTACGGTATAAATCCATAGAATTATCCACGAAGTCATCTAAAGACTTAAAAAAAATCTTTAGCCTTATGTATAATTTTGACAAAAAGTCTCTTACAATCTTTGTCCAAGATATGTAATATATACAAGCATGCGTTGAACATGCAAATATGCATCGAAAAGCTATAACAAATGTTGTGGCCAAGAAAGTGGATGGCGTCTCATAGCTTATATTATAGACTGCCCAATATTTTTTTTTTAAAAGCATAAACGTCATGCCTCCTCATCAAAGTTACCAGCATTGATTTTAAAGGAAACAGTGGGTTTAAAGTTATTTTCATGTGGCAAATGCAGCATGCAACAAATACTGCATTCTGTGAGGGAGTGAAAGAGGCATGAGAACTGTGTTCTAACAAAGAGGGAAAGAGGTCATGTGTTTAACCCATGCAACTTGACACAAAGGAGGGGAGGCTAACATTGATTATTTAATGGCGGGTCAGAAAGTATCATATGGGCCACACCTTATGACTGATAAAATGCATTTGATTTGCTGCAAATCAAACAAAGTGACTGCAAAAACTAAGATTATTGTGAGGATGATAGAAGGAAACTTAGAAGAGCGTACACGTTTAACACGAAAGGCATCATAAGCCCGAAAAGATCAGCATCACTATGAATATAGAACCGATCCTTAGACCCATTCTTCTCAAGGGTTTCAATAACCATATCAAGATCATCCATTGCTCCCTTCACCGTCGTTCCTAAAACCCATAACATTGTTAACCAATGGAATATACTAGCTACTACACAGAAAAGATATGAACAAAGAAAGGAAGTATAGCTCACCGATATTGACATTTACATTGGCTGGTTTCCCCTTATTTAAGAGGAGTTTGTTTTCAAAATCGGAACAATCAATATCACCTGAAATTAGAGTACCAACCTTTTTACACGTTCCATTCTGTAGATTCTTGCTGCTTTAAAAAGCGAATAATGACTCCTTTGAGGAGTATAATATCCCATATGGGAAAACCTCTCACCCATTTTTACTTTAAACTATGAAATTTATCAACTCTAGTTGATAGGAAATAGCCCAGGACATGTGCCACTTTGGAGTTTGAGCTATCTGGAATTTTGAGATGCGCAATCTAAACTTCACTCCAAATTTCTAAGTAGGCGTGATGATGCTCTATATTGGCGATCTCCAAGATCAGGACACGTGGCAGATGACGTGTCCCAGAACTCAGAAGAAAGAACCCACATGGGCCGACTAGGCCACCACCCCTGTACCCGACCTGCAAGCACAAGCTGGCTCTCCTCGGGCCCCCCCGCAAATTGGCCTCCTCGGCCCCTCATCTCGTCCCGAGCCGCCACAAGACCGAGACTCCTCGGCCCTCCCGCTCGTTCCCGAGCTCCCTTGCCGAGGCCATCTTCCTCGGTCCCTCTGACCGACCAACTTCACCACTCACAGGTGTAACCGCCGCTCCGCAAATCTCGCCATGCGCAGATTCTCCGCCGGCAACATCCCGCGTTCCACGCCATCACGATCCCCATTAACAGGCGATCCGCTCTTTACGCGGACGTGACGTCGGGAGCGTAACAGCCGGCGAGATTCTCGTGCCTGCTGCTGCGTGCTGTCGCCGCTATATGGCATCACGGAGGGGTCAAGTAAGCTTTTTCTACCCCACTTAGCCGTTACTCTGCTCGGATCTTATGCTAACTTGATCGTCGGAGGGTCCTCGGTGGTACCAAACCACCCCGGGACTTCTTTGCAGGTACTCGGCGTTGACTCCTCAAAACCATCAATCTCCTCAAAATCCATTGAGACCCACACGCAACAGGAGCTCACCTCAAAGATCCACCGGGAGATCGTCGGAAGACAGCATGTGACGAAGACCCGAAAAGGACCTCCATTAGTTAGCGCCGTATGTGGGAAATAAACTCCACAAAAAAATAAAGTTGGCCTTCCGATCTCCATCAACATAGCAAGCGATCATCCTGAAGATTCAGGTACCAGTCACCGCCTCCCTCTCACCGGAGGCGCAGATGAACCTCCTCCGGCGATCGTAATCAACGACCTCGCCTGCCGAATAGATCGGCTACAATCCCTCATGGAGGCGCTCGTCCGCGTCCAAACGGTCAGGCCAGGGACCCAGATCGCCGCTCCTCCGCCCCCAGAAAGCTCTGCCCTCGCCGGCACGGCTGACCACCGGCAAGCTACGACCCTTGGCCACAGATCTCACGGGCCGATACTCCCTGAGGCCCGCTGGGCACCCCACAGCTCCACACCAAGATCCGCCGCCAGAGCGTCTCGCCTCGAGCCTCCCCGCGACCCTTACCCTCCTGAGGAAATGTCAGTCACCTCGCCTGTCCCCAGGCATGACCGACATCCCCTCCCTCGACGGGGTCGCACAGAATGGGCTCGCCACGACGGCTCGAGGGCCACCTCGCCCGGGGATCTGAGGAACCTAATCGAGAAGAACCGGGGTCGCGCCCAGACGCGGATCTCCCACAGCAGAGGCCAGGGATCATAAGGCGCCGAGTCCTCGGGGTACCACGGCCGACTCGACACCCTCGAAAGAAGATCGAGGGAATGCCCCGGGAAGTTCACCTCTCGGGCGACGGGGCTAAGTACGCCGCCGACTCGCTCACCAAGCCGTTTTACCCGAGGGACTGCTCGCTATCCACGTCTCCTCACGCAACAAGCCCTCGAAGGTCTCTCTGTTCGATGGGAAAACCGACCCGAAAGACCATTTGGATGTTTTCACCGCGGGGATGAGCTTCCAGGACCATTCCGACGCCGCCCAGTGCAGGGCCTTCCCAGCCACCCTCATCCGCTCCGGTCAGGACTGGTTCCGAGGACTCGAGCCTCGCTTAATCTCAACCTTTGACGAGCTGGCTACTCAATTCCTCGGCCACTTCGTCGGGAACCGTCGGTAGAAGCGCACGGTCGACTACCTCTTCACAATTAAAAGCGGGGACAAGGAGACGTTCAAAGCTTACATTACCCACTTCTACAACGCCCTCCTCGAGGTCCCCGACCACCGGGACGAGACCGTCATCATGGCGCTCAGATCTAGTCTTAGGCACAAGGAGTGGTTGCACTCTTTTACGTTGGCACAGCCTAAGACCATGGCCGAGGTCAAGGCGTGGACCGAGCGCGAGGTTCAGCTGGAGTCCGAGGTGAACGTGAACCTCCCTCGAGCAGACCGGTCCAACCAGAAGAAGAGGGCTCGGGAAGAGAAGCCAGAGCGTCAGCAGCCCTATCACCCGAAGTTCCAGGAGTACACCCCGCTCAACGTGTCCCTCGCAGTGTTACTAGAGGAGGCCCAGGGCGAGGGGTTCTTCAAGTTCCTTCTAATCCCGCGTCAGTTCTCGAAGCGAATCCGGGGCCCTTACTGCGCCTTCCACCAGATGTGGGCCATGCCACGGAGGATTGTAAGCAACTCCGGGACTACATCGAGGAGCTCAACCGATCAGGGCACCTCGCCGCCGACCGCGAGCAGGAGCAGCGTCCCCTTCCCGCCGAGCTGACCATCGGCCAGATCATACTCGTTTCGGCAGATAACCAGTCCGGCACTCAGGGGCCCCGTACTCGGTGCCGAGCACGGAGACCAACAAGCCTCCGGGGAGCTCGGGCCTCGCTAATAAGGTCATCTATTAGCATGTACTTTTCTTTTAGGGCAATGCAAACTCTTCCTAGGGTCTGTTGTTAATTTAATAAAGATCAATGGAACATTGCGAAAAAGAAGGAAAGGTCTCATTTATTCAAAAAGGTATTATGGACTTCTCATCCATACATACAAAAAGAAAAAGAAAATTACAGCAGCGGGGGAAGGGGGGTGCAGAGAGCACTGCTCATGGTACTCGGTAAAGATCTCCACCAACCGAGGCCTCACGAGATCTAACCTCAGCCCTCGATTCCCCCCGCGCGCGTTGACCCCGAGCCTCAGTTCGTAGCACTCACGGACGAGCGCCACTGAGCGAGCCAGCCGATTCGTGGAGATCAGGCCGAAGAGCCTAAGGGACCGCAGCTTGCCCACGGCCTCGTCGTAGAGCTGCTCGGACAAGGGGTTGTAAAGCCCCGGCGACACCCTCCAGATGGAGTACATCAGCAGCTGCAGCAGGGAGGAGCGCCGGGGGAGCAGCCGGCCGAAGTGGTCTTTGATGCTCGCATAGACCAACTGCACCGTGTCCTCGGTGCAGTTTTGGTCATAGAGGTATACGTCTTCGAAGTAGATGATATCGGGGATGGTAAAGGGAAAGTCTTGCATTCTCAACGATCTGATTACAAAGGAAGGAAAGAAGGACCAGTGCTTCATCAGCCTTATATAGCCCACTGCGCCCCAACGGAACCCAACAGTCGCCCGTTTTCGCCCACAAAATCGCTACCACGCGGCGATCATTGAGCCTTTCCTGGCAGGACCGAAACGACGCGACTCTGGCGCTTCGCTTCCCCGCACACTCAATGCGCATGCTACGTGCACGTTCGCCACGACCGTCCATGTTCCCCATACCTACCACGGGATGGTCAGGAGAGACCTCATGAAGAATCAACCAAGTATCTACCATGTTCGGCTGTCCCTGGCCGGTAGCTTCCCTACTCGCAATGCCAGGGATCAAAGCCCTCACCAAGAGGTGACCGCGCAGCTTCACTGCCCGGTTATCCTTAGCAGGCCTCCTACGGCCCTTCCAACGCTAAGGATCAAAGTCCTCCACAGAGGCGGCCGAGCGGCTACCCTGCTCGGCTATCCCTGGCCGGTAGCTTCCCTACTTGCAACGCCAGGGATCAAAGCCCTCACCAAGAGGAGACCGCGCAGCTTCACTGCCCGGTTATCCTTAGTAGGCCTCCTACGGCCCCTCCAACGCTAAGGATCAAAGTCCTCCACAGAGGCGGCAGAACGGCTACCCTGCTCGGCTATCCCTGGCCGGTAGCTTCCCTACTCACAACGCCATGGATCAAAGCCTTCACCAAGAGGCGACCGCGCAGCTTCACTGCCCGGTTATCCTTAGCAGGCCTCCTACGGCCCCTCCAATGCTAAGGATCAAAGTCCTCCACAGAGGTGGCCGAGCGGCTACCCTGCTCGGCTATCCCTGGTCGGTAGCTTCCCTACTCGCAACGCCAGGGGTCGAAGCCTTCGCCAAGAGGCAACCGTGCAGTTTCACTGCCCAGATATCCTTAGCAGGACTCATACGACCTTTCCAACGCTAAGGATCCAAGTCCTCCTTAGAGCCAGCTCAGCAGCTACCCTTCTCGGCTATCCCCGGCTGGTAGCTTCCTACCACGACCGACAGGGATCAAAAGCCCTCCCAGAGGCAGTCAAGACCGACCCTCGCTCGGCTATCCTTCAGGACAAAAGCCCTCGCCAAGAGGCACCGGACAGTAACCCTCCCCGGCCAAGGGTCCTTGGTAGGCTTCTTACAGCCCTTCCCACGCTAAGGACCAAAGTCCTCC
Organism: Agapanthus africanus; assembly: GCA_030015575.1. NCBI lineage: Eukaryota > Viridiplantae > Streptophyta > Magnoliopsida > Asparagales > Amaryllidaceae > Agapanthus > Agapanthus africanus. The sequence continues at coordinate 178,830,565 of CM057338.1, read as the reverse complement.
CAGAGGCAGTCGGGCCCGGCCCTTGCTCGACTATCCCCGGCTGGTAGCTTCCTACCACAACCGACAGGGATCAAAGTCCTCGCCAAGAGGCACTGGGCAGTAACCCTGCTCAGTCCCCGTCCTGAAGGATCAAAGCCCTCGCAAGAGGCAACCGAGCGGTTACCCTGCTCGGTCATCTCCGGGTGGTAGCTCCCTACCTATGACGCCAGGGATCAAAGCCCTCGCAAGAGGCATCCGAGCGGCTACCCCGCTCGGTCATCCCAGGCTGGTAGTTGCCTACCCACGACGCTAGAGATCAAAGCCCTCGCCAAGAGGCAACTGTGCAGCTTCACTACCCGGTCATCTTTAGTGGGCTTCTTACAGCCCCTCCAACGCTAAGGATCAAAGTCCTCCATAGAGGCAGCCGAGCGGCTTCCCTGCTCGGCTATCCCTGTCCGGTAGCTTCCCTAATCGCAACGCCAGGGAACAAAGCTCTCATCGAGAGGCAACCGCACAGCTTCACTGCCCGGTTATCCTTAACAGGCCTCCTACGGCCCCTCCAACGCTAAGGATCAAAAGTCCTCCCGGAGACAGTCGAGCCGGACCCTCGCTCGACCATCCCCAGCTAGTGGTCGTTGCTCGCAACGCCAGAAGTCAAAGGCCCTCGCCAAGGGGCAACCAAGCAGCTTCCCATTCATGCTCATTCATGCTCATTCATCCTATGAGCCCATTCATGCTCTGCACAAACACGGCGGACATCCCTCTGCCCATCACATGCAGAGGATCCGAGGCCCCAACAAGGGGCACCAGGTCCATCCAAGTCTGAGCGATCCCCCCTCGACTTCGGGGCCATGAAGATGCCTCCTTCTCAGCAGCGCTTGGCACGCTTGGCAAGTGATCAAAATCAACTCGACGAACGATCGCTAGACAGATAGCCGACTTGACAGGAAAGCCCAACAGTGCAAGCAAAGATATTTTACGAGCATTCTTCACAAACAGAAGATAAAGTGCAAATCGATGAAACAAAAACAAAAAAAAGTTTTATTACCAAAGGCAAAGTCTTTACAAAGGGTATTTTGGGCTCCCCAGCCTTACAGACTGCCCGGAGGCTTACAAAAATCCCAGAAGCGACAAAATAAAAGGAGGAGGAAGACGGGGGTTTTAGGCCTCGGGGCCAGGCGCGACCTCGGGATCCTCGACGTCCACCACGAGACGAGCAGGGTCCTCGGCCACCTCCTCGTCAGGAATCTCTTCCCCCTGCTCATCGGCGTCCTCGAGGGGGTATTTGGCCCGGAGCTCTTCATCGGCGAACTCCGGCATCCGGGCCTTAACGGCGTCGAGGGCCTCGTGCCAGATACGGGTTGTGGCCACGACTAGGTCATCATAAAAGTCCTTCGACTTCTTATAGCCCTCCACCACCTTCACCGCCGAGAGGTCGGCCAACTTCGCCACCGAGAGGTCGGCCAACTTCGCCGCCTCAGCCGCCGCCCCCAGCTCCTTCCGGAGGGTCTTCACCGTCCTCTTCAGGTTGCCGGCGAGCACCTAAGCGTCCTCAAGCTTAACCTCGGCAGCCATGGCGGCCTCGCGGTACCGGGTAACCTCTCGTTTCCCGGCCTCCACCTCGCCTTCCAGGGCGGCAACCCTCGCCATCACCGCCTCCAGCTCCCGCTTGGAGCTCTCTTCCAACGAGGCAAGCAAGGCCGCAGCCTTCATCGCCGGGGCTATCACCTCGGCCTCCATACGCAAGGCAAGGGCAACGTGCTGGAGAACCTGAAAAATTGGAAAGAAATCAGAAAGACGAAGGAGTCACCGAATCTCGCAAAAAAACAAACACTTACTTGCACGGACTCCTGGGCGATGGACGCCATCTGGGCCCTGAAGGTCCCCCCGGGGACCCTATCCCCCGCCGATTTCTCTATTTCATGCAGCAGGCTATCCGCGACGGATAGCCCCGAGGGCACCGCGAACTGGAGGCCCCCCTCCTCCACCATAATCGGCAAGGGCGGGCCCCGGGAAGACCTCCGGGAACCCCTCTTGAGCGGCTCCGATGGAGAGACGATCTCCTCCTCCGAGACCGGGTCCTCCAGAATCCGAGCCCGCTTCCGGCCCGATGCTTTGCTAGGCCCCGCGGCAGGATCCGCCCCCGAACACTCACGGGACGCGACCACCGGAGGAGAAGGAGCCGGGGCAGGCTTCGAGCGGGAAGAGCTGGCGCCTCCGGCCTTTGTGACCCTCCTCGGCTGGCGCATGGAGTCTCGGAGCTCATTCATGTCCATGGGTCCTGCACAAAACCAGATGCAAAGAAGTCAGCGACACATGCAATACAAAAGCCAAAAAGCAAGCCTAACTTACCGACGAACTTAACGGGGCTAAGCCCGGCCCAACTCAGGACCCTCTCAGACAGCAGCACGTCGAATCGGGGAACGGGCTCCTACGACGCCACTCTCACCGCGGCGGGGTCATTGGACTGGTTCCCCGGCAAGCATTTTCCCTCGATCACTTGGTAGGCACGGGCCAATTCTCGCCCTCGGGAGGGGAAACGAAGAAGAACTTCTTCTTCCAGTCGTGAATGGAAGAAGGCAAGGCCACAACCCCTGTCCCGGTGGCGCCCCCTGTCGCTTTCTAAAAGAGAGGTAGACCCATCTCGAGTCGCCCGCTCGACCCCCAGGATGATTTTTGAAAACGAGGGAAGAATCAAGGAGGGAGATGCTGAAAGGAACCGCCTGTAACTTCAGGTGGATCAGGAACCCGGGGAGAATCCTCCATGAGTTCGGCACTAACTGGCCAGGGGCTAACCTGAAGAAGTTCAGCGCTTCGACGACCTCGAGAGAGAAGGGCAGGCGTATTCCACCCCAAAAAGCTTCCAAGTACAGGGCGATCTCCCTACCCCGTACTTGGTCTGTCCTCTCTCCCTCCTTGGCCAGACGAAGCGTATAACGTGAGGGGATGTGGAAGCGAGCCCGAGCATTGGCGAGCTCGTCCTCATGCCTCACCCAACACGACATGCCGGGGGCAGCGTCTACCGCCTCCTCCCTGGGGGCTGCCCCCGCCGCATAATCCCGGGAAGAGGATCCGACCCCTGCTTCCCAGGAAGAATCAGGCTCAACTAAACGGTCCCTAGAACCTACTCCTACGACATCTACAGATTCCACGAAAGAAGATGTCACGCCCCGCTTCCCAGTGTACGGCGAAGTGGACGCGACGAGGCCCGCTACGTATGTACTCAGAAGTACAGACGCTAAGCGTAGCTAAGCAATATAAAGTAAATCACAAGAGACGAAAGATATAGAATAACAGCAACTTTATTAATAACATTATTTTGTACAATGCATGAAAAGAAAATATAACTGAAATGAAAAGCGATGCCTAAACAGTGGCATAACAGGAAATGAAAATACTGGAAAGAACAAGGTACAATATCTAGAGCTCGAGGTCTTCGTTAAACTGCTCCAAGTCTTCACCGGTGGGTTCAATCTCTGCTTGGTCCAACGCACCTGACGACATTCAAAGAAGAAAGAAATAGAATGTCGTCAGCGAACAGGTCGCTCGGTAAGTCCCAAAGATATGGGAGAATTAGAAAGACAGAATAAGAGTAATTTGCTAAGTGTCATGTTGTAGAATATTGTGGAATATTATGTTAACGCTGTTGTTTGTAGCTTGATACAGAAGGATGCCAGTGTATACGAGGGGGGTCTCTATATGCTAGAAACCAGGGCAAAAGGAAAGTACAAGGAACCGTTATGCCACGGTACAACAGCAATAGGATTCAGGTTAGGTGTCTTAATCTGACCACCTCGTGCCACCTTAACACCTTCCGTACCAATCTACCCCTTAAACCCCGTAGTGTTTTAACAGTATTGTTGTATTGTATTGTGTAAGTTGGGTGACTGACCAAAACCATGATATCAGTAAATATATTGTAACTGTATAATCAGGTAAATGGAATAACAGGATAGTGGATGAATATCCATGGTTTGATTCAGTCAAGTTGTAATGATTGTTAACAGGATTCTGGGATTCATGTGTTCATATAGAGTTGGAAAATAAAGAATATAGATTGACTTGAATCAAATTCAAGTCAGAAATAATCAGACTCTAACCCGAGTCAGACTAAAAGAAAGATAATTTGAAGTTCAATAATTGTTAGGGGTCTTATTGTAATTTATAAAACTTAAGGGGTTTTTATGTAAAAAGTACTATTGTATAGTTTTCAAGATACACCTCAAGTATTTATTTATTCGTCTTTATAGTTATAATGAGTGTGAATTTTATTTGTGTTATTCTAGTGAATATATCCTAATAAAAGTATTAATTGATTTATTTGAAATTCATGGTATTTTAATGTAACTTTTAATCTTGTAATTTTTAGGTAAATGTGGAAACTTTATCTTATAACAAAATAAGCGTTTAAATGATAATTATATATACATTAACACATGAATAATTTTAAATAAATATTTTATTTTCAAAAATCTCATTTTCTTAAATGTCGTATTTTAAACCTTTCGAGACCGAATGCTCCTTGCGGAGGTCTGAATCTCGCACTACTAGCCCGCGGGTGCACGATGAACCGTACTATCCCTAACGGGTTCCCCAAAAGTATGTTGTAGTGGCATTTTGCGTAGGTTTAACAAATACTATTTATTTAGGAAAACGGTTTTATAAATAAAAAGTATTTATTTGTAAAAGAGTATAGTTTTCTGTATTTTAGTTTCTAGGGTTTCCTAAGCCAACTAGCCTATTTCTAAGGGTCTAAACGACAAGTCATTAGAAGCCTCAAATCGCCTCTTCACCGCCAATTGTGGCCAGGTAAGTACAAGTGAGGAGGGAGGGATCCGCTCATGAATCGTGAGACGGGCCTTTTAAAGTTACCCAAGCCCACTTGCCTAGCCTAGACACCACAAAGTCAGTTTAGATAAACGATCGATGTCCATAACATATCGTATTTTCCTATTAAAAGATATTGTTTTAAAATTGTAAACAACTTAGAACTTTTAGAAAAGGTATATAAAGAAAAGGGTATTTTAGTGAAAAGTCTTGTATTTTCGTATTTTATGTTTTGACGTTTATCAATTAGGGTTTGTTCCCCTCCGAATGGCGGCGCACAAGACTGCGAAGTCCTGACGCTGAGATTCGGGGCAGATGCTATTTGGTTTTATCCGTCCACCTCTCCGAAGATGCCAAGTTGATTTATGGCACCGTGTATCGGAGGTTTAGACGGATGCGGCCGATGTAGCAGACTTCGTCAGATTCCCCCTCGCTTTAGAGGTTTTTGATTGTGGGGACGCTCTTCCCTGCAGGCGCAAGCCCCTGCAGTTAATTACGCTACCGCATCGCGGTAGCAACTTTCTCCTTCTCCAGAATTTCACTTCGTTTCGTGTGTGTTTGTTTTGTTTGTGGTTGCCCGTGGATTGTATACGGAGACTGAATAATGTCGTCGCCCGTAGGACGTGGATTAGTCCAAATCCATATTTACTTAGATTTGGGTTTGGTGTTTTTAGTTTAAGGATGCATTAGTCGCGTTGCGGCTAAGATCAACTTAAACGTTCGTTAAGGATACGATAGTCCTGTTTGAGACTAAGATCAACTTAACGTGATAATCCATTTAATATCTGGCCATCGGGACTCGTCACCTCTCTAACGTCGTTGAAGGATTACAACGGCAGATGTCAGAGGAGTTCAGAGATGTACCCTTGAACCAAGGTTGATTTGGAGTTTTATAGTCCGTTTGAATGTTTAAGGATACGTTAGCCGTGTTTGGGGGCTAAGATCAACTTAAACGGGATCATTTAGATCCGGCAAAAGAGCATTTAGAGGCTCTATTGTTCCAGTTTAGGGACGTAGTGGTCCATAGGTAGTTTAGGGACGTTGCGGTCCATGCTCCAGTTTAGGGACGTGGTGGTCCATATTCCAGTTTAGGGACATGGTGGTCCATGTTCCAGTTTAAAGACGTGGTGGTCCGTATTCCATTTTAAAGACGTGGTGGTCCGACATTAGTTTAGGGACGTTTCGGTCCAGCATTAGTTTAGGGACGTTTCGGTCCAGCATTAGTTTAAGGACGTTTCGGTCCACGAGTTTAAGGACCCCGCAGTCCGTATTGATGTGTGGTCATCGGGACCCGTCACCTCTCTGACGTCGTTGAAGGATTACAACGATGGGTGTCAGAGGAGCTCGGAGATGTACCCTCGAACCGGATATAAATTGATTTAAGGGAGCAATCTCACTCAGTCGGTTTAATTTGAGGACTTACGGCCATGATTGGGCTAAGTCCAGTTGAAAAGTATTCAACGCCTTTTATTTGTTTTTGGTCTGTTAGACCTGTGTTAGGGCTTGACCCATTTTTAAATAATGCATTGCATTATTTTCTATTCTTTTGTTTGGGCTCTGCCTATAAAAGATTCAGAGCATCAATTTATTTTGGGCTCTGCAAGGCATCTGCATAGCATTTTTATTATTTAGTTTGGGCTTTGCCCATTTATAAACGATGCAGAGCATCAATTTAATTAGGCCTGTTTGGTCTTTTAATTGGGCCTGGCCCTTCAGAAAATGCATTGCATTTTCAAGCGCTTTGTGCCAATCAGAGAGCGCAAGCGCTTGTGATGACGACACGTGTCATGCAAGCACAGTGCGCTGCGCTTGCGCTGCTGACACGTGGCGCACCTTGGTGAGTTGCGCCAATTACAGAGAGCAAAGCTCTATCTCAAAGCTCATAGCGCAAGTGATTCAGATGCTGACACGTGGCGCTTTTCCAAGAGCGCAACAGCGCAGTTTGGAAGTGCAGAGCACTAAGAATCTTTTAGATTCAAGAACAGAAGTGCAAAGCACTATTTAATTTCTTGATCAAAAAAATAAGTTTTTCTTTTTATTTCAAGAACCAGAGGTTCATAAAAGTGCAAAGCACTACTTTTTTTTATTTGTGTTGTTTTCTTATTTTAAAGAACCAGTGGTTTATAAGAAGTGCAAAGCACTGTTTATTATGTGAAGATCATTGATCTGGTTTTTAGATCAATGATTTATTAAAAGAGATTTTTTCTCTCTCGTGAAGGTTTTTTACCTTTTTCTTTGGAATTTTCTCAGAGTTCTCTCTGTTTGAAGCTCTTGACTTTTTTCAAGAAAAAAAATGTTGATGCCTTTGAATTGAGGCTTGGGGTCCTTTTTATAGTGCCCATAAATTAGTTAAATTTGTTAAAGAGATATTTCTCTGAGTGATTTGGGGAATTTTCCCCACCGTTGGATCTTTGATCCAAGGGCTTCTGTTTTACAGAAGGGAATCTTCTTGTTTTAACAAGAACGGAAAGATTTCTTTAAAATCTTAATTCCGTTTGGCGCAAATGCTCCAGCGCGTGACATGTGTCGCGCAGCGCACAGCGCAGCGCAACTGCGCTAGCGCATCTGCTCTGACACGTGTCGCGCAGCGCAACTGTGCTAGCGCATCTGCGCTGACACGTGTCGCGCAGCGCAATGCTTGCGCAACTGAAGTGTTGCTTTCTTTAATTTTACTTAAAATAGACCTTTGCTCTGATTGGGCGCGCCTTCTTGGGCGCTGTGCTGACGTATCAGCGCCTGACATGTGGCGCGTTGCGCCCGAGATTTGAAACGTTGCTTCAAAATTTTGAATTTTGAATTTCAACAGAGTTTTGCTCTGATTGGGCGAAACAAATGCCCCCCCACCGTTGCGCTCACGTGGCACACACGTGAGTGCAGCGGTGGCAAACTCCTGATCGTTGGATCAAGGGGTGAGCTCAAGGGGCGCAAGCGCCTTATAAATAGGACCTCTGGCCCTTAGAAAAATCTCACCGTTTCAAGATTTTTATTTTCCAGAGCTTTGCTCTCAGTCAAGAACTTCAGAGCTTTGCTCATTTCTAAAGTCAAAAACTTTAGATAAAAAAAAATTAATTAAAATTAATTTAACTTAATCTCAACCAAAAAGCTTTGCTCTCACAGATCTTTTGATCTAAAGAGATCCCCATTGGGATTTCATAAACAGAGCTTTGCTCTCAAAAACTTATAGATCTGCAGAGATCTTGCTCATGGGTTCTAACCCATGGATAGAGCTTTGCTCTTTGAATCATCCGTAGATCTTTTAGATCTGAAAAATAAAGAAATTTTCATAAGTTTTTCATGGATTTTTCAAGATTCCAAAATTTTTAATTCTTTTAGGTGTAGACATTTTCTGATGGACCTTTCCATTATTACCATAGAGCTGTGCTCTTTTAAGGAATCTTATTTCCCTGAGACCAGAGTTTGACAAGTGTCACTCTGTGATAGAGTTTTGCTCTGAAAGAGGAGATTTTCTCCTTGTCCCTAGGAATTCTTCCCCATTTTTTTTTAATGGGAATGTTTTCCTGGGAACCAACTGACAATCTCCTCCAATGATGAGGTTGTCTTATTAACTGACGTATTGTCATCCAGATTTTGTGGGTCCCCCTTCGGTCTCCTACCCACTGCACTGCTGTGTGGTGTAATTAATTAATTTTAATTAAATTAATTTTTAATTGATTGATTAATGCATTTTTTCTTAAACGCTAAGCGTTGGAATTGTAACACTAACGGCTAATTTCTGTTCACTTGCGGCGATCATGTCTCTCGACACCTCGTTCCCGTTTGTTCGTTCAGAAGAGGGATTTCCCGAGGCGCCTTTGGACCGTGAGGTCCTGGCCATGATTAAGGAATACGACCCGGAATACAAGAGTCTCCACCTTTGGGGGTCTTGGTATAATCAGATCATCATGGGCCACCGGAGCTTTACATGCACGGTGCCGTCGGAACCGATCACGGCGATTCACTATGCTACCCCACCCTCGGTGCAGTATGCCGTGGAGATGGCGGATTGGACATCGAAGGGTTTTCTTCATCCGGCTATAGATGCCATCCCGGTCCAGCGTCCTATGGCTGGGATATCCTAGGACGCCGTATCTGTCAGGGCGAGGCGAGACCCTGGGGGCAATCATATAACATTGGTCTGATCCCCCGCCACCCGATTGGCTATCTATCGTGGGCCCGGTACATCCTGTCGACGAAAAAGTCGCAGTTGATAAGGTTAGGACTGTACACCGCAGTGTACGTCTCTCTGTTTCAATATCCCACGCTCCCGACCTGGTGGTTTAAGGCTTTCCTGGAGCAATGGAACATTCCTACCCACACTTTCCTTGCCATGGATCGGGAAGTGTCCATCTCTTTGGAGGAGTTCACGGAGGTATTCGGTCTACCAGTCATGGGAGAACATTATAAGGAGCTGCTCCCGACAGATGTGTACGTCTTTGGTGCTAGGCCGATGGTAAGGGGGGTCACGCCGGAGAATGCTGTTCAGCACCAGTTCCCAAGCTTGATTAAAGTGTTGAACATATATGAGTCCCTCTTCGTCGAACATGGGAGTCGGGGAGTTAACTTTGAGGACTTCATTGCTCGTTTCCTTCGTCCAAGCGTCATCTCATCAGAAGCTGCCAAGTTTGCCGTCCTGGATGACCCTTTCGGTCTAGGTGTGGACAACCTACCGGAGAAGGATATAGATCAAAAGGGTTTTTTCCTTCCGGACTTCCCTACCATGTCATTTGCAAAAATTGCGGCCCCTGGAATGGATGAGGAGGCATTTTTCTTAGGATTTCTTGGATTGTGGCTGAGCTAGTTTGCGATCCCAATGCACTCTCATCGGATGCGGCCCTCTGTCTTTTATCCAGCCCACCGGATGGCCATCGGGGTAAAGGTGGTTGTTGGGATCACTGGCTTGGCGCACTTATACCATGGCCTCAGTCGAGCAGCGGATGCTAATGAGCCCGGGGTACTGCACGTGGTCTTCCCGATGCATTACTTTGCATCGTGGCTTGAGCTACACACGGCGGGTGTCTTCGGCATGCATAAAAGGCCCTCGTTCTTTGACAAGTGCGATTTTCCTCGTATTATACAGCTGATCGGCGCATCAATTGTAACCCCATCACCGCGGAACGCCAGGGGCATACTCCTTCGCCCTCATACCGTTGGAGCCGGGATGTCCTTTGTCGATAAGGTATTGACCATTGGAAAGGTGTCTACCACTGCGACGCGGCCATTACAAGATGTCTTTAAGGATGGAGCCTCAGTTTTGACAGCTCGGGAGACCCTTCACTTATATTCCATTAGACCGGGTTTCCTAGTTTTTAGGCAGAATGGTGTGGCAATTTTTATGAGGTATAACCCGCATCGTTTTGCTCAACAACTGGGCTACGATCAAGGGGTCCCCTTGGAGGCCTTCTTGCTGGAACCCACTGTCACTGAAGAAGGGATGGAGAACGCACTGCACCATTTCATGCGCCTGAATACGAGCTCTCATTTTCTTATCAATGCGCCGGCTTACGCTCCGAGACTCCTCAATGTGTACAAAGACTGGTACAATCATGCAACAGGAGCAGTTATAAAAGAGGAAAGGCGACTGTTGGTCGATCATAAGGGTGCGCCTCCAGGTACCGATCGCAGCGCTCCTTTGGTTCCTAGGACTCCAGTAGTTGCTCCTCTAAAAGAGGTTAGAACCGGGCCATCGCGTGCACAAAGTTCTCCACATGGATTGCCGCTCCCTGATGTCACGGATGCACCTCCCGCACCCTGTGCTCCAGTGGAGACAGTGGTTGTATCCTCGCCGGAGTCTGGCGTGGGTGCGGACATCGGAACTCGTCGTCCCAAGGTGGCTGCTAAACGTAAATCGATCCCGCGTGCACCTAGGGTTGGCGGGCAAAAGAAAAAGAAATCGCTTTTCGCTGCAGATGTCGTATTTGGTCAGGAACCCCACGCTCCCTATGCCGAGGGCCTGATCGAATACGGGACTAACGAAAGATTAGTGATGCCGCCGCCGGACGATATAGACTTGGAGGCTGCTCTCGAAACTTCAGCATGGTTGGCGAGGCGTGACGCGTGGCTAGCTAAGCTTGCGCAATCAAGTAACTACCAGTCGCCTTTTCTTTATTGCAACATATCCTCTTCATTACCTTTGACTAACGCTTTTCTTTCTTTTCTTTCAACAGGCATCACTGATGAAGAAGCCATTGCCGCTTCACTCAAGACCTTCCAGGAGGAGGAACGTCTTCGAGCATCCATGGGCCTTAGTAAGTTTCGATTCATCAAGTTTTCATTTCCCTTGTGTTATGGTCGATCTAATCTTTCCCTTTTAATCACAGGAACCTCAATGCCGCTCCCTCCAAGTGACGCAGATGTTCTACAAGTTGCCGATGTTCCCGCTTCCTCTGGGCCACCGCAGGAGGTTCGTCTTGGAGAGCCGATGAAAGATGCCTTAAAGGCTCTGGAGGCATCTTTAAATGAGGTCGATGATGCTTCGATAGAGGAAGCGTCAAAGAAGTCTATCGTGACGGCCCGGGAGGAGAGGAAACGGTCGAGACGTGAGGCGAAGGCGTGCAGGGATGCCTTGGCTATGGGAGCGGGCCCCTGCACCACCCCTCGTGTTGATACTCCATCCGAAGAAGCCCCGGTCGCTCTGTCTACAGCTCATAGACAGGCGATCCATGCCAATAGAGAGGCTAACGACAAGTCTACCTCAGGTAATATTTCCTTCAGAATTTCGTTACTAGACTCATAAAGTTGTCGGTTCTTATATATTCTATCTTGCAGGGCCAAGTCCGACCGAGGGGGAGGCGGAGACCGTTGATCCCAAAGAAACAGAGGGGGCGGCACCTGCCGAACCTGAGCCGACGGTAGGCAACGTCGCTGAGGCTTCGGAGCCTGAGATGGAGGTTGAGGGGTCTACAACCGAGAAGGTCATTGATGCCGAGCCTGAAATGGCGGCAGATGAAATGATCGTCGTAACTGAGCCCAGGGTAGTGGCGGAAGAGGCGCTTGAGGCCGGCGACCTCGTGGTGATGGTGGATGAGCCGATGGAGACGGCGGAGCCCGAAGGAGTAGCGGATGGGATGGGCACGACTCTTGGGGAAGAGTCAGCCGCTTCCTTCCAAGAATCCGGCAACGCTCCAATCATTGCCCTCCATGCCTACGATCTCCTGCCGTCTCCTGGTCGCGCTAGCACGACGACGGCCCCATTGAGTCAGGCGATGAGGCCACGGGCGGTGGTCTCATGTCGATAGAGGAGGGAATCGCCTTTGTTTCAGCCGGGAGCTCCTCAGGTAAACCCCAAGTTGCTGTTTTTCGTTACTTTACAATCCTTTCTGACAAGTTCACCCTTCTTGTAACGCAGGTGCCGCCAGCGACGATGCCCCACTGCTTGAGGGAGCGCCTTCAACGACTGCCTTGGTGGTGGTCGCCTCTCAACCCTCTCTCATACCATCTAAGATGTTGGAAGGTATGGGTTTGCAACTTATTGATCTCACTTTTCAGACGTATAACTTGTATACTAAAGTCATACTGTTATGTCTTTCAGGAGTGCTTTTTGACCATCTTTATCAGATGCTGCTCCCACACTTCTCCTTCCCATTCGAACTCGCTTCTTCCTCTGGTGGCGTTGGTGAGTATGATTTCCATTGATATCCTTCTTTCTTCATTGACGGAATTACTTCTAAACCCTTTTTTCTCATCTCGACTGCAGTGTTACAAATCGAAGGAGGGGATGAAAGATCGGCTGCGCCGCCGACCCTTCCGGCCCTGCCACCTGCCTCAGCTGGCACAGCGACTATCACATTGATAAATCCCCCCTTTTTTATTTTCTGAACTGTTATCTGATCACATCCTGTTTCTTTTCAGCTGTCGTTCCGGTCTCGGCGCCCTTCGAATCTCGCATCATAATGCCAGCAGGTCCTTACCTGAGACGTCCATCTTCGAAAGGCGCCGCGAACAGCTTGCGTATGTTGAGCGACTACATTGAGGAGCTCGACGTCGAGACCCCTACTTCTGTTGTGGATTTTGCTACAGCGGTTAACCCGATGCTGGTGATACTCGTGAACTTTCATGACGAGGGTATCATCGCATCTTAGGTTAACCATTGCAGGGAGATCGAGGCCCGCCTGCATCAGTTGGAGTCGCTGTGTCCGGCTCCCAAGACCTTGGCCGTCAGCAATCAAAGAGCAGCGTGGATTGAGCAGAGCGCTTCTTACTTCCGCCACCTCAAACAAGAAGTCATTTCAAGGCGTAAGGAGCGCGATGAGACTTCGAGCAAGTCTGCTCAACTGCATGCTCGGGTGGAGGCCAATGCTGCACGACTGAAGGTTGTCTTTGAGGGCCTTCTGCAATGTCTTTCCGAAGGGTTATCATTGAGGCAACAGCTTGACGTTGTCGAGCGAGATGCGCCCAGCCAGGAAGCAGCCCAGAAGGCGGCGGAGGAGCAACTTTCATCCTTCTTGCAGCAGCGAGCCCAGGTGGAAGCAGAGGTGGCCGCGGCAGCCACTCAGGAGGAGGCGCTGAAGGAAGTGCGAGAGCGGCTTGCGGATTTGTTAAAGACACTTCCTCCTCAGTAGCTATCCCTCTTTGTATCCTTTGTAATTGTAAATAAAAAAAATGTATATATATATATATATATATATATTTTATTCTTTAGCACAATATATCCTGTACTCAATCAAGTTTATGAATAAAAGATACACATTTTTTTGTAATGTCTTGTGCTATTTCCTTGCTTTTTCTTTCTTTTATCATCAGCATGCCGACTTAATAAAGATGGTCAACAGATAATAGAGCACGCATTTTGACTTTCTTAAGAAATAGCGATGGCTTAGGCCGCAGGTTCAGATCTGCTGCCTAAGACTTTTCAACTCTATGAGCCGTGAGGGTCTCGTAGAGATTTTTCTCCCTACGGATCGAGAGGATCTCGTAGGTGGGTTTTCCTCTTTAGGAATCGTGAGGATTCCTAAGTGTGATTTTCTCTTACAAGTCGTAAGGATCCTATAAGAGAATTTTTCCCTCTTACGAGTCGAGAGGACTCGTAAGCGGTTGTTTCCCTCCTCGTCGAGATTCGACTTTGGAGAGTGAGACCCGTGAATAGTATGCAAGAGACCTTTCTGGATCGACTTGCAGGGTCCCATTATTCAGGAAGCAAGTTTTTTTTAGTCCCTGCTGCCTGAGGCTTCATTTGCAGTTTGAGACGAATCGGGAATTTCCCGCGGAGACACTGGTTTCTCTGTGAGCCGACGCGAATCAGGAGGCTCTCGTCAAGGAGTGTTTGTATCCGTGAGTCGAGGAGTTTGCTAGGGATTATTTGTTTCCCAAGTGCCAAGGATTATTTGTTTCCTTGGGGTTTGAAACGAGTCGAGGATTTCCCACGGAAGCACTGGTGGCTCTGCGAGTCGATGCGGATCAGGAGGCTCTCGTCAAGGAGTGTTTGTATCTGTGAGTCAAGGAGTTTGCTAGGGATTATTTGTTTCCCAAGTGCCAAGGATTATTTGTTTCCTTGGGGTTTGAAACGAGTCGAGGATTTCCCACGGAGGCACTGGTGGCCCTGCGAGTCGACGCGGATCAGGAGGCTCTCGTCAAGGAGTGTTTGTATCCGTGAGTCGAGGAGTTTGCTAGGGATTATTTGTTTCCCAAGCGCCAAGGATTATTTGTTTCCTTGGGGTTTGAAACGAGTCGAGGATTTCCCACGGAGGCACTGGTGGCCCTGCGAGTCGACGCGGATCAGGAGGCTCTCGTCAAGGAGTGTTTGTATCCGTGAGTCGAGGAGTTTGCTAGGGATTATTTGTTTCCCAAGCGCCAAGGATTTTTTGTTTCCTTAGGGTTTGAAACGAGTCCAGGATTTCCCGCGGAGGCACTGGTGGCTCTGCGAGTCAACGCGGATCAGGAGGCTCTCGTCAAGGAGTGTTTGTATCCGTGAATCGAGGAGTTTGCTAGGGATTATTTGTTTCCCAAGCGCCAAGGATTATTTGTTTCCTTGGGGTTTGAAACGAGTCGAGGATTTCCCACAGAGGCACTGGTGGCTCTGCGAGTCAACGCGGATCAGGAGGCTCTCGTCAAGGAGTGTTTGTATCCGTGAGTCGAGGAGTTTGCTAGGGATTATTTGTTTCCCAAGCATTGGGATGAACCGTCGGAATTTGGCTTCGTCTTCTGGCGGAGCCTATTGGGAAAGTATGGTTCCCTCTTTGTTTACGCCCTTGGATTGTATACAGGGATCGATGTGATCTTAACTGTAGGGCCAAAGTTTTATCATCATTTTTTTTTGTTTTATCTCCGCGATGCTCTATCATTTCAGCTTTTATATCGCGAAGGTTGCGATTGCCCAATCATTTCAGCTATTTTTCGCGGTGCCCAATCATTTCGGCTATTTTGCATGCATACATTTTTACTTGTTGCTTTTTATTGCGAGTTGCCCTATCATTTCGGCTATTTCATATGCATGTGCGGCCTATTGGCTTTTCGCTGTAAACCGATTTCGGCATCAGCACCGCTACAACTGGGATATTAGCAGGAGCGAATCATCATCTGTCTCTGTCGTTGTCGAACAAAGGTGGCTTAGCGACCAGGGTTAGGGTTCTGTCGGCTAAGGCTTTTGACTTCATGAGCCGTAAGGGTTTCACGAAGTTATTTCTCCCTACAAGTCGTGAGGATCTTGTAGGTGTATTTTCTCCTTAGGACTCGTGAGGATTCCGAAGTGTTCATTTCCTCTGTAAGTCGTAAGGATCCTACAGGAGGGTTTTCTCCTCATAAATCGAGAGGATTTACAAGGGTTGTTTACCATGCGAACATATCCCCAGTCACGGATGAGACTTGGTTAGGGAAATGTTTATTCGCGCCCGTGGATTGTATACAAGGGTCAGTATTGAGCCACTTGTAGGGCAATATCAGAAGTTGTGGGGGTTGCTTAAGCACAGGTTTAGGTCTCTGTAACTTAAGACTTTCAACTCTTATGAGCCGTGAGGGTCCCATAAGAGAGTTCGCCTTACGAGTCGTGAGGATCTCGCAAGTGTATTTTCTCCTTAGAAATCGTGGGGATCCCTAAGTGTGCTGCTCCCTTGTGAGTCGTAAGGATCTCACGTGGGTGGTTTCTCCTTATAAGGTCGAGAGGACCCTATAAGTGTCCTTTAACGAGGTTGCGCCCTTTCAGGTTTTCACAAACACTCGCCGGTAGCCCTGCTGTTTTTACTCACGGAGCCCTTTCGGGTTTTCATCCGTGCCCATTTTGCTTATCGACATACCGTTTTTTTTTGTTCTTTTTATTTTTATATATATATATATATATATATATATATATAATTTTTTTTACGAGGTCGCGCCCTTTCAGGTTTTCACGAACACTCGTCGGTAGCCCTGCTGTTTTTACTCACGGAGCCCTTTCGGGTTTTCATCTGTGCCCTTTTTGCTTATGGACATACCGTTTTTTTTTAATATTTTTTTTTTGTTTTTTTTATATCTTGTCAGCCTAAAGATGCTGCGGTAGTAGTTTAAAGACGTTTCGGTTTGCTATTAGTTTAAGGACATTTCGGTCCGTCATGGAGAATGCCGGCTACTACTTATAAAGCTTGAGCTTAGGAAGATAGCGAGCGGACATAGTCGTCGTCATCTATCATTGACCTAGGCCGTGGATCATTAAGCGTAGTATCTCTTTAGGAAGCGACCGTTTATTGGCCTGAAAGGCCTTTCACCGTACATGTCCATGAGTAGATAGGCCCCACCCTGGTAGACCTTATCTATGATGTATGGGACTTCATAGTTTGGCTCGAATTTTTCTCGCTTGGCGCGATTGGGAATCATAGGCCTTTTGACCACTAGCACAAGTTAGCCTTGGCGGAATGTCCTCGGTCGGATCAATCTTTCATATAAGCGCGTCATCCTTGCTTTATAAGCTTCCAGATTTTGCTGTGCTACGAGCCGGGTTTCATCAAGGGCGTCAAGCTCCTCAAGCCGAAGGTGAGCATTTTCTTCGTCCGTTAGCCCATAGTGGACTGCCACTCGTAGAGAGGGTAACTCTATCTCGAGGGGGAGCACTGCTTCCGTCCCAAATACCAACGCGTACGGCGTTGTGTTCGTGGCCGTCTTGAACGTAGTTCGATAGGCCCAAAGAGCCTCTTGCAGTCTCTCGTGCCAGTCTCTCTTATTTCGGAACACCGTTTTCTTTATGATCTTCGTCAAGGTCTTGTTGAAGGCCTCAGCTAGACCGTTAGCTCGCGGATTATAGACCGAGGAATATCTCCAGTCTATATTGTGCTGCTGCGCAAAGCGACTGATCTTGTGGCTTCTGTAAGCTGGCCCGTTATCGGAGATGATCCGTCGCAGAGTTCCAAACCGATATATGACATGCGTCTTGAAGAAATGGAGGATATTCTCCGTCTTAACCTCTCTTAAGGGTACTGCTTCTGCCCATTTAGAGAAGTAGTCAGTCGTCGCCAGGATGAAACGATGTCTCCTAGACGATGCTGGTTCGATAGGGCCGACTATGTCAGTTCCCCACATCTCGAACGGCCAGCTAGCCACCGTCGGATGTAATGGATTTGGATGCTGATAGATGAAATCCCCATGAATTTGACATGAGTGACACTGCTTCGCATATTCGAGGCAGTCCTGAATTATCGTGGGCCAGTAGTAACCCATCCGTTTGATCTTCAACTTCATCTTTGGGCCCGCTTGGTGAGAACCGCAGAGTCCGTCGTGAACTTCCTGGATGACTCTTTTTGCTTCATCAGGTCTTAAGCACCTCAGCCACAGAGAATCAAATGACCTCTTGTATAGAGTATCATTGACGAAGGCGAAAGACAGAGCTCGTTTCATGAGCTGATGTCTTGTGGACGCTTCTTCGGGCATTCGGTGGGACTTAAAGTAGTCTATAAAGACTTCCCTCCAATCCTCAAACTTTTCTCGTTCTTTTACTTGTAAGGTCATCTGCTCAGTCGCTTCCTTCTCTTCGGGTGATTCCAGAGATATCTCCGCTAGGGCAAGCACCCGACGGCTTTGTACCACAATTCTTACGTCATCGAGGTTCTCGTCGGCCAGTTCTTTAGCAAGTTTGGCCAACGCGTCTGCTTTGCTGTTTTCGGCACGCGGTATGTTCTCCAAAGTGTAGGAGGGGATTTGGGTCAACAGCTGTTGCACCTTTTCGCCATATTTCACCAATTCTGGTTTGCATGTCTGGTAGTCGCCGTTTACTTGACTAACGACCAGTTGGGAGTCCCCATATATGAGGAGATTTTCAATTCCCGTGTCGATGGCGATCTCGAGGCCTGCTATCAGAGCTTCGTATTCGGATTCATTGTTTGTCCTCGACTCTGTTAAGGAGAAGGCGAAGCGCATAATCCCTCCTTGTGGAGTTACGAAGATGAGGCCTACCCCCGATTTGATTATAGGGGTACTTTGTTTGCGCTTTTTCATGGAAGATGCTCCATCGAAATAAAGTTCCCATTGGGTATCACCACCGTTGATCGTGTCAAACGCATGTTCGTCTGGCAAATCGCAATTCAGAGGAGAATCAGCCGGTATCGGATGCTCAGCGAGGAAATCGGCGATGGCCTGGTCTTTCACTGCCTTGAGAGGTTGATATGTTATCGAGAACTCCATCAAGAGCAGAGCCCATTTAGCGAGTCGACCTGTCAATATGGCCTTTGACATTAGATATTTGAAAGGGTCCACCTTCGAAATGAGACGGACTTCATGTGCTAATGCGTAATGTCTGAGCTTTGTTATCGCAAAGATTAACGCCAGGCAGTGCTTCTCAATGGGAGAGTAATTGCTTTCTGCCCCCAGCAGAACTCGACTTAAGTAGTAAAGTGCTCTTTCCTTCCCTTGGTCGTTCTCTTGGGCCCATAACGCGCCTAAAGAACCTTCGAGGGCGGTTGTATAAAGAATGAGGGGTTTTCCCTTGACCGGAGCAGCTAACACTGGCGGGCTCTGTAGGTATTTCTTGATCTCGTCTAGCGCGCTTTGGCATTTTTGGTCCCAGACGAACGGAGTTCCCTTCTTCATCAGGTGACTGTAAGGACGGCACTTTCCTGAAAGGTTGGCTATAAATCGCCGTATATACGCGAGCTTCCCCTGGAGAGACCGCAGCTGTTTGAGAGTCCTTGGCGGAGGCATTTCCATGATCGCCTTGATCTTTGACGGATCTATTTCGATACCCCGGTGCCGGACGATGAATCCCAGGAATTTGCCCGAGGAAACTCCGAATGCACACTTGAGAGGGTTCATCTTCAAGTTGTATTGCCGAAGGCGTTGAAATACGGTCTTCAGATGTTCGAGATGTTCCTCGTATGATTTGCTTTTAACCACGAGATCGTCGATATAGCATTCGACGATTTCGTGTATAAGGTCATCGAAGATCTTCGTCATGGCCCTCTGGTAGGTGGCACCGGCGTTCTTTAGACCAAAGGGCATCACCTTGTAGCAGAATATACCCAAAGGAGTCCGGAAGGCGGTGTGCTTCTGATCTTTGGGATGCATTTTTATCTGATTATATCCTGACGAGCCGTCCATGAAGGAGAAAACCTCATGAGTGGACGTATTGTCTATCATCAGTTCGGTGACTGGCACTGGAAAATCATCCTTCGGGCAAGCTTTATTAAGATCGCGGAAGTCTACGCATATGCGCACCGTCCCATTTTTCTTCATCACCGGGACGATGTTAGCGATCCATTCAGGATATTGAACCTCCTGGATAAAGCCAGAGTCGATCAGCTTCTTGACCTCGGCGTTGATACTCATCTCGAGCTCGAGCCGCATTCTCCTCGGCGCCTGTTTGACTGGCTTGATGTCCGGGGATATCGCCAATTTGTGTACAGCAATTTCTGGATCTAGTCCCGGCATTTCGGAATAGTTCCACGCGAAGCAATCTCTATGCTGTAGAAGTACGTCCTTTAACGCAGCCACCCTTTCTTCAGATAGCAGCTTACTGATGAAAGTCGGTCGCGGATCGTCTGCCGATCCCAACTCAATTTTCTTAAGGTTATCTGCAGTGGTATGGATTCCATCTTCCAGCTCTTTCGGCGCTGGTGGGAATTCTGAGATTACCTCGTCGTTGCTGTTTTCGAAGCACCAGGGAAGATCATCTATGTCCTCGGGCTTTTCTTTTAATATTGTAATCATGTGACAAGTGCGAATTCGCTTCCAATCCCAACGTGGAACCGGTTCTTCTTTTATGGCCTTGGGCTCGTGCTTCTGTGGCGGCGCCACCCTTCAGTTGTCAAACAGAGCGAACTTGCCAAGCTGATACTGATTTTCAACCCAATTCTTGAAGGTGAAGCAGTCCTCGAGAGGGTGCCCTATCACTCAGTGATAAGGGCAATAGTCCGGGTGAGAGACTTCGCCTGCTTGTTCGGGGTTTTTGGACTCCGGCAGTGTAAGCATTTGATGTTTTAGAGCAAGATCAAGTATCTTCTTCGTCTTGTCCCAAAAAACGATTACGCTCGACTCATTTTCTTCATGAGGGATAGATCAATAACGCTCGACTCCCGTTTGCGTGGCTTCTTAGCCCTGCTTTGTTGCTGTTGAGCGCCTTTTTGGCCTTTCGACTTATTTCTGCTTTTGCGCCGAGCCTTCTTTATGACGGGTTGACAAGGAGCGGCATTTTCATCTTTCACGGCCTGTTGAAGGAGGCGTTGCGTTCTGGCTTTCTCGTAAATGGCCGTCTCGCGGTTGTGATCATCTCGGACTTTTTGACCAGCTTTCTTTATAAGTTTGTCCATTTGTTCCTCGAACGACGGACTGGGCTCCTTTGCATCTGGAACTTTCACTGGCTTAGGATTAGCGTCCTCCCATTGAGCATCCTCTTCTTCATCAAGGTCATACACGACGTAGCAGTCACGGAGCAGTTCTCATTTCTTGGAGCGAATGTATCCGAGCCCGATCGTCTCCATCCTCCCGTTAGGCAGCTTGTGTTGAGTTCCAGGGACGTTCCAGACCCTATCATAGAATCTGGCCTTTCTAATGGTCTGTCCGAAGGGTATCCCTTGGCGCTTTAACAGCTTCTTCAAACCCTCTGTATAATATCTGGAAAGACGGATAGGCTGAATCCTGTCGAGCGTAGGATCCGCGCCATGCCAGATTTCTTTTTCCACCTTGGTTTCTTCAGAGCGGTAGAACAGAATTGCTTTTTCGCTTTCTCGCCTGGGAGGGATATAGAACGTTTGCAGCTCTTCTACATTGTAAATATTAAGCGCATCCAGTTCTTTATGGTGTTTAAGCGGCACCATGGCGACTTGTAGACTTTGTTCTTCGTCGGCGAACTTTCGTATTGAAGGTCGAGCAGAGAATACAGCATGGATCTTATCTTCCGAGTCGCTACCAAAGACCAACGTAGGAGTGGACGGTCCTAGCTTGTTGTGTTGGGGAGGACCCGAATAAACTATCTCTTCTTCCTCCTCAGTATCACTGCCGAAGACAGGGACGGTGGCGTTAGCTTTGTTCTCTGGCTTGTGACACCTTTCCGTGTCTTCGAAACTCGGTAAGAAGTATTTGGCATCTTCATATTTGCGAACTTCATTTACGGAAAATGGATTCAATTCTCCCGTCACGGTATACTCGAAACCATCCTTAAAATACTTCATACACTGATGTTGTGTAGAAGGGATGATGTTGTACTCGTGTAACCATGGTCGGCCGAGCAAAGCGTTGTAGCATGTCTTAGCATCTATGACGTGGAATTTAATGTCCATAACGAGCAACCCAAAGCGTAGCGTCAGTATCACAGATCCAAGAGTCTTTGACGATTGGGAGTCGAACCCGGAGATAGTGATCTTATCCCGAGCAAGATGTTGGATGCTCATGCAGATTTCTTTTAACACCCGCACGTTGAGGAGATTAACGGAGGATCCATTGTCGATCAGGATTTTGCCTATCTTAATATCGTGGCAGTATCCTGAGACATAGAGGGGGCGATTGTGTTCGCACGTCCCAAGGAGAAGGTCCTCGTTGCCGAAAGTGACATCGGTCGTGTGCACTTCCTCCAATTCATCCTTCATCTTTTCCTCGGCCAGGCACGCTTGGAATTGTTCCGGATCTTGGAGTGCCTTAATTAACGAATCTCTCGCCTCCTTTGATAGCAAAAGAGCGTCAAGAATGCTGAGCTGTGAGGGTAGCTTCCTCAGATGCGCTAAGACGTTGTAATCCACCTTATTCTTCTTCGGCGGGTTCTTGGCGCTTAGCTCTTCCACCACTTGGTCATCTAAGACGATATCTTCAGAGACCTTTTCTTTCCCTTTATCTTTCCTGTTTAAGGGTCCGAGGTTCTTTTCAGGCAGCGTCCGATTACGTAGCCGGATATTTTCGCAAACCTTCGGTTCTTCTTCTTTTCTCGAAGCGGACTCTTTAAAGAGAGGGGCAAGTTCTAGCTCTTCATCAGAATCACTCCCGAATGTAGGCACCTGCGACCCACCGGTGTTAACCATGCAACAATCGCTGGTAGTTCTTTTAATCCCTTCGGTCGTATTTCTTTGCTCTCGGCGAGTTTTACGCTTTTTCCGCTTAAAGCATTGTCGATGAGCCACGTATCCTTGCCACCATCTATCGAAAACTTTGCACTCTTATGTGGGGTGCGAAATCTTTTGATGATATAAGCAATAGGAGGGGTGCGTTTCCATTTCACCGGTGATGTTTCCTTCAGAGGATGGTAGCTTCATGCCTATTGATATGGCCTTAGCAAACTTTTTCCTCATCTTGAATTGGCTTTTGTCGGTAGCGGAGGTGTTTAGCTCTAACGGGATCGTCTCAGCTTCTTCATCAAGTCGTTGGCGTTTGGCCCTTTCGAATATAACCGCCTCGCGCTCTCGATCAGCTTTACTTTTCAGCCGAGCTTCATTAAGGAATGCGTCAATTACTTCATCTGATGGCCCCAGAACTTTTGGTTCGGGATCTGCCCCCAGCTTTTCGGTGCAAGGAGTCTCCTCATCGTTCGTGATCGAATGGGAAATCATATGACAGCTCACCACATATTCCTCGGATTCATCCGATGAACTTTCTCCCTCATCTTCTTTTTGAAAGACGTGATTGAGTAACTCTTGGAGCGTAATGGGAGTCCGTGCCTTTTGGTTGTATTCATCCAGCGCGTCAATTTGTTTTTGCAAGTCCGTACGCTTGTCGCCAGGCTTCACGGGCTTCTTTGACTTCTTTTTCTTCTTCTTTGAAGATTTCGACGGCTGGCTATGAATGCTTGGGCCACCTCCATCAATCTTTTGAGTTGAACGAGGCTTCAACATCCCTTCAATGATCTGCGGTTCTAACGGGTTCTTCCACCTAATCGCTGGACATGTCTGAAGGTCGTTCAGCATCCTCTTTGTCTTGGCTGATAATACGACCTCCCAAGGAGCTTCTTCAATGACGGAGCATGTTGCCCCAGGCGTATTCGTCCCCTTAGAGGTGTGGGGCTGCGGGGGATTCACCTTCCATTTGTCAGATAACGCGAACTTGCCCTGTCGGTATTGGTTTTCAAGCCAATTCTTGAAACGTAGCAATCTTTGATCGGATGGCCTAGTACTCGATGATAAGGACAGTAGTTGGGCTCGTTGACGTCACTTGGTTGCAACGGACGTTTTGGATCCGGCAGATTTATGAGTCTATTGCGCAACGCCAGCTCGAATAACCTCCTTGTTTTATCGCGGGGAAAGGAATAAGGACGTCCCATCCTATCCTCAAGGGGTACGTACGGGCGCATATTATTTTGACGAGCAACCGGCTTCGAGTCGCTCGGTTGTTGTTGAGCATTAGCGACGACGATCGCTTTTCCCTTCCCTTTGTCATTTCGGGAGTCCGGCCTTGGAAGAGGGGGTTTATGGCCCATTTGATCCATTTGCACTAGTTTGTCAATCAAGGCCTGAAAGGTAGTTGGCTTGAAAAACATCATAAATTGCGAGATGGTTTCTTGCGGATCAAGGGTTCCCACAAACATACCCACTGCGGGAGCTTCTTCAATGCGCTGCTCGCACTTCGACCATAAGTTCCGCCATCGTATAGCGTACTGAACCCACGTCTCGCCTGGCTTTACCCTGGCGTTAATCAGTGCCGTCATCGGGGTACGTTCACTGGCGCTTGCAAAACGCTGAGTAAACAACAGCTCTATTTCCGCGAAGGTTTTGATAGAGTCGTTCGGGAGCTTAGAGTACCACTCGAACGCCGTATCCGATAAACTTCCAACAAACTGGCGAAGTAAAAGCTTGTCATCACCACCAGTGTTGCCGCAGAGTGCCCTGAACTGGGCAACGTGCTGGTGAGGATTGCCTGTCCCCTTGTAGATATGGAACTTAGGAATTGTGTAACCAGGTGGGTACTTGATTTGGTCGTACCAACTTGGATATGGCCGCCCCGTTTTTACGACCTGACCCGCTGCTTCCGTCGCTTGATGGACCCGGATCTGCTGAGCTATGTATTCGTCCAGATCGGCTTTGGAGATTGTCTCTTCTTTAGCTGCTGACAGAGCTGGTGGAGGATTCGATATCTCTCCCCTATCATCTCCAAGGACGATCGGGGGCTCTTCGGTCGGAGGATCTTGCTGTATCATCATCCCTATCATGTCTTGGAAGAGGAGGCCCACACGCTGTATGTTGGCTGCTTGTTCCGCAACCTCTTTGTCCTTCTTCTCCAATATCCGACAAAGGAATTCGGCGTCGGTTTCTTCCTCTTGGCGTTCATCCGAGGACGTTTCAAGGTTTTCTTTTGGCCCTGTAAGTGCGGCCATAGCGTTCATCATTTCTTGGTGCTTCTGCTGCTGCTCCTGAGCCTTGGTCACTGACCTCGTGTGCGGTCTATGACCTGTTGATATGCGGCTATCCTCCTTTCCCGATGCCACATAAACTGTATGAACTATCATGCCCCCGGACTTAGGGCGTTTAGGCTCACCACCTTTGGCATTTGCCGCGGGCGCGGGGGTTTTCTCCGGCCTTCTTCTTTTGTGGGTCGTTGAGGTTGGAGGGGCCATTGCAGTGGGCACCCTAGCGACTATCATCCCTTCCTGTTTGATCGGACGGTCCTTTTCTTTTTCCACTTTCGCTTTTTTCTGTTGACGAAAGCGACCTGGGTCAATCACGGAGTCTTGAACTCTCTGCCAAACTTTATAAATTTTTTAGGACGGCCGTTGAGGGGGCTGTTCTTGCTTTGTTTCCGGAACTCTCTCCGCAGGTGGAGGAGATCTTTTCAGTGTAGCGGTTGGAGAGTTCTTGCGTACCCTCCTCAGCAGTTCAAAGCTGTTCCCAGTTGGAACAGCTGCGTTGACTTCCACCACTGGAGCCGGTGGAGTTAGCCCTGAGGGGGAGTTGCCCCCTACCTTCCTCACTCGTTGCCAATGGCGACGTCGAGTATGATGAGCCGTTGGGACTGGCTCGGAGATTGAGACATCTTATTTTTGCCCTATGTCTGAATGAGGCGCCGCCGGTGTTAACCTCTTAAAGACTGAGGTTGTCTTTTGAGGGGTGATATTCAACCTGTCGAAGACGGATCCTCGAACGGGGGCAGGAGCAGGAATCGTCAGTCTTGAAAAGACTGACTCTTTGACAGGGGAAGCCACCTTGACGACTTCTGGAGCAGCAGTTATTGCTTTCCTTGGGACAGCCAATTTAGAGTTCTGATTTAGCCTGGTGAAAACAGAGGCTGTCGGTTTGGCAGTGGGCGACCCGTTGACAGGGGTCGTCGTAGCAGTAAGCCGGTCGAAGACCGACTTCTTGTTCACTTTCGGTGCAGGTATTGGCACAGAGAAGCTTGTAGGTGGGATCATGGTCCCGAAGAACAGACCAGTGGTGGCTTGGGTCACCTGGTCTACCGGCAGAGCGAGGAAGGAAGCCGCTTGGGGCCCATATGCTACACCTCCCAGTGAGGTGGAGCGTCTGTTGCAGTGGCATTTCGAGCAGTTGGTGCAATTAGAGGCCATCGATGCTTGACTTCTCTTCTGCACCGAGTAAGAGACCAAATCTTAGTAAACTTAAAATCCAAAGGCAACCGTTAACAAACCGCGATTGGTTCACGAAGACGACACACGAAGTGTGGAGTGGAAAGAGGAAAAGGTCCCACCGGGCGTGCCATAATCTGTTCCCCTCCGAATGGCGGCGCACAAGACTGCGAAGTCCTGACGCTGAATTCGGGGCAGATGCTATTTGGTTTTATCCGTCCACCTCTCCGAAGATGCCAAGTTGATTTATGGCACCGTGTATCGGAGGTTTAGACGGATGCGGCCGATGTAGCAGACTTCGTCAGATTCCCCCTCGCTTGAGGGGTTTTTGATTGTGGGGACGCTCTTCCCTGCAGGCGCAAGCCCCTGCAGTTAATTACGCTACCGCATCGCGGTAGCAACTTTCTCCTTCTCCAGAATTTCACTTCGTGTCGTGTGTGTTTGTTTTGTTTGTGGTTGCCCGTGGATTGTATACGGAGACTGAATAATGTCGTCGCCTGTAGGACGTGGATTAGTCCAAATCCGTATTTACTTAGATTTGGGTTTGGTGTTTTTAGTTTAAGGATGCATTAGTCGCGTTGCGGCTAAGATCAACTTAAACGTTCGTTAAGGATACGATAGTCCTGTTTGAGACTAAGATCAACTTAACGTGATAATCCATTTAATATCTGGCCATCGGGACTCGTCACCTCTCTAACGTCGTTGAAGGATTACAACGGCAGATGTCAGAGGAGTTCAGAGATGTACCCTTGAACCAAGGTTGATTTGGAGTTTTATAGTCCGTTTGAATGTTTAAGAATACGTTAGCCGTGTTTGGGGGCTAAGATCAACTTAAACGAGATCGTTTAGATCCGGCAAAAGAGCATTTGGAGGCTCTATTGTTCCAGTTTAGGGGCGTAGTGGTCCATAGGTAGTTTAGGGACGTTGCGGTCCATGCTCCAGTTTAGGGACGTGGTGGTCCATGTTCCAGTTTAAAGACGTGGTGGTCCGTATTCCAGTTTAAAGACGTGGTGGTCCGACATTAGTTTAGGGACGTTTCGGTCCACATTAGTTTAAGGACGTTTCGGTCCAGCATTAGTTTAGGGACGTTTCGGTTCAGCATTAGTTTAAGGACGTTTCGGTCCAAAATTAGTTTAAGGACGTTTCGGTCCACGAGTTTAAGGACCCCGCAGTCCGTATTGATGTGTGGTCGTCGGGACCCGTCACCTCTCTGGCGTCGTTGAAGGATTACAACGATGGGTGTCAGAGGAGCTCGGAGATGTACCCTCGAACCGGATATAAATTGATTTAAGGGAGCAATCTCACTCAGTCAGTTTAATTTGAGGACTTACAGCCATGATTGGGCTAAATCCAGTTGAATAGTATTCAACGTCTTTTATTTGTTTTTGGTCTGTTAGACCTGTGTTAGGGCTTGGCCCATTTTTAAATAATGCATTGCATTATTTTCTATTCTTTTGTTTGGGCTCTGCCTATAAAAGATGCAGAGCATCAATTTATTTTGGGCTCTGCATAGCATTTTTATTATTTAGTTTGGGCTTTGCCCATTTATAAATGATGCAGAGCATCAATTTAATTAGGCATGTTTGGTCTTTTAATTGGGCCTGGCCCTTCAGAAAATGCATTGCATTTTCAGGCGCTTTTTGCCAATCAGAGAGCGCAAGCGCTTGTGATGACGACACGTGTCATGCAAGCGCAGTGCGCTGCGCTTGCGCTGCTGACACGTGGCGCACCTTGGTGAGTTGCGCCAATTACAGAGAGCAAAGCTCTATCTCAAAACTCATAGCGCAAGTGATTCAGATGCTGACACGTGGCGCTTTCCCAAGAGCGCAACAGCGCGGTTTGGAAGTGCAGAGCACTAAGAATCTTTTAGATTCAAGAACAGAAGTGCAAAGCACTATTTAATTTCCTGATCAAAAAAATAAGTTTTTCTTTTTATTTCAAGAACCAGAGGTTCATAAAAGTGCAAAGCACTACTTTTTTTTATTTTTTTTGTTTTCTTGTTTTAAAGAACCAGTGGTTCATAAGAAGTGCAAAGCACTGTTTATTATGTGAAGATCATTGATCTGATTTTTACATCAATGATTTATTAAAAGAGATTTCTTCTCTCTCGTGAAGGTTTTTTACCTTTTTCTTTGGAATTTTCTCAGAGTTCTCTCTCTGTTTGAAGCTCTTGACTTTTTTCAAGAAAAAAAATATTGATGCCTTTGAATTGAGGCTTGGGGTCCTTTTTATAGTGCCCATAAATTAGTTAAATTTGTTAAAGAGATATTTCTCTGAGTGATTTGGGGAATTTTCCCCACCGTTGGATCTTTGATCCAAGGGCTTCTGTTTTACAGAAGGGAATCTTCTTGTTTTAATAAGAACGGAAAGATTTCTTTAAAATCTTAATTCCGTTTAGCGCAAATGCTCCAGCGCGTGACACGTGTCGCGCAGCGCACAGCGCGGCGCAACTGCGATAGCGCATCTGCTCTGACACAAGTCGCGCAGCGCACAGCACAGCGCAACTGCGCTAGCGCATCTGCGCTGACACGTGTCGCGCAGCGCAACTGCGCTAGCGCATCTGCGCTGACACGTGTCGCGCAGCGCAGTGCTTGTGCAACTGAAGCGTTGCTTTCTTTTATTTTGCTTAAAATAGAGTTTTGCTCTGATTGGGCGCGCCTTCTTGGGCGCTGTGCTGACGTATCAGCGCCTGACATGTGGCGCGTTGTGCCCGAGATTTGAAGCGTTGCTTCAAAATTTTGAATTTTGAATTTCAACAGAGCTTTGCTCTGATTGGGCGAAACAGGGTTATATTTGTGTGTGTGTAGAGGTAGGTCATTACTTCGTGACTTATTTTAAGGTTTAGTGAAGTTTAGAGGTTAAATATGATATATTAAACATGAAGGAATTTAAACGTAAGAATACGGTATTTGAAAACGTTATCATTTCATGTGTGAAAACTCATTCAAATTGATTTCTACAAGTTTATTTATCAAGATGAACATGTTTAGGAATGAGAGAATTAATTAGAACAAGAAAAATAAATTTTATGGTATTTTTATGGAAAGAATACGATTTTACAAAAAAGCTATCATTTCATGTGAGAAACTTTATTTAAATTGGTTTCTATATGATTAATAGTCATCATGGATATGTTTAAATATTATGGATTAGGTGACAAGTGGAATTTTGTAGAAAAACCGAATCGGAAATCAGTTTGTTCCGATTTCCGTCGGGTTCCAAAAAGTCGTATTTTCTATTAAAAGAAAAGAGAGATAGAAGAGTTGGGACTTACAAGTTTGGACAAGCTAAGGAGGCTAAGGAAAGTGGTGGATGTCGGTGCGTCGAAAACGTCGCGAAGGTTCTAGTACGATCGCCGGAATTCGTCGTCGGTTTCGGCAGCGCTTCGCTTCTCGCTCTTTTTCTAACGTACCGAGTTCTCTTGAGAATTTGGGAGAGTGGACTTAGAGTTGTAGGGTGAAATGGTAGAGGGTAGGGGTGTTTATATAGGGCTAGGCTAGGGTTAGGGTTTGGATTAAAAAATATTTTAAAAAATATAAAAATTCATTAAAATTTCATTAATTTTGGGAGTAAAAGAGATTTAATGAGAATTTGGTAACTGTTCAGAGAAAATGGAGCATACAGGGGTGAAGACCAAGTCAACACGGAAAAATTCCGTGTTGACGACTCGGCCGACCGGCCGAGTCCGGCCGGCGGCGCCGGCCGACTCGTCCGAGTTGGGGCCGAGTCAGGGCTCATTCGGTAGGGTTTCACTTGGGAGGAATTTTGGTGTACTTTATTTTTTATATACAGTATTAATTTGAGAGTTATGGCTGTTTGACCGTTGACTTCCCAAAAAAATTAAAACAAAATGATATAGAAATTATGTGGGGCATGGGATTCGAACTCTGGTGGCTATGTTCAGTAGTGTAAGGTATTACCAATGAGCTACAAGCTCTTTCTTGTAATTATTGTAGGGAAATAGATACTTAAAGTGTTATCAGCAATATTAATACTCCAAGTATACTTCAAATTTAAATCAAATTTAGGTATACAAAAATTGGAGTTGTTACAATCTACCCTCCTTAAGTCCTCGAAATTTACAACTTTTATTTGAGGGCTAGTTTACAAAAAGGTGCGGATATCTTGCACGCATTTCATCTTCCCTTTCCCACGTGGATTCTCCAGGAGTGTCTTTCCTCCACATTACCCGGACCAAATTAACTTTCTTGTTCCGAAGTGTCTTCACTTTCCTATCCAGGATCTCCACAGGTTGTTGCTCACAGGACAAATCGGGCTGTATCGTGAGTTCGGAATGATCAAGTACATGGCTGGGGTCACTCACGTACCTTCTGAGTTGAGATATGTGGAACACATTATGCACTCCTTCCAATGAGGGTGGAAACGCTAATCGGTATGCCACTTCTCCGACTCGTTCGAGTATGTCGAACTGTCCAATGTATCTCGAACTCAACTTTCCCCGTCTTCCAAATCGGATCACTCCGCGGTTCGGAGATATTTTCAGGAATACATGATCTCCTGGCTGGAACTCCAAGTGTCGTCTCTTCGCATCAGCCCAGTGTTTCTGTCTATCTTGAGCTATGCGCATTCTTTCCCTGATAGTACGAACCACATCAACGGTCGCTACTATCATCTCTGGTCCAAGGAGTTCTCTATCTCCGATGTCGTCCCAACTTAATGGTGATCGACACTTCCTTCCATATAATGCTGCAAAAGGTGCCATTCCTATGCTTGCTTGGTAGCCGTTGTTGTACGCAAACTCCACAAGATGCAGGTGATCTTCCCACGATCCTTTGAAGTCGAGCATACATGATCTGAGCATATCCTCCAAGATCAGAATAGTTCGTTCCGACTGACCATCTGTTTGTGGATGATAAGCCGTGCTGAAGTTCAGACTTGTTCCCAAGCTAGCTTGCAGACTCTGCCAAAATTGCGATCGGAACCTGGTGTCATGATCGGAGACAATGCAGACCGGTACTCTATGAAGTCTCACAATTTCCTGTATGAGTTCATGGGTATCAGAGATAGTACATTATGAAGAGTTTAAATCTTATTAGATTATTACCTCCATGTACTTCTTCGCTAGTGTCTCAGTTGATTGGCCAACTCGAAATGGGATGAAGTAAGCCGACTTTATGAGTCGATCCACAATGACCCAAATTGCATCGTTACCCTTTGTGCTGCGAGGAAGAGCAGTTACAAAGTCCATCGTGATGTGCTGCCACTTCCATTCTGGAATTGGTAACGGTTGAAGTAGTCCAGCTGTCCTGTGATGTTCAGCCTTTACCTGCTGACACACCAAACATTTTGCGACACTTCTGGCTACTTCACGCTTCATTCCATGCCACCAATAATTCTGACGTAGATCCTTGTACAATTTGGTACCTCCAGGATGTACTGAATAGGGAGAGCTGTGAGCTTCTTTCATTAACTCTTCCCGAACAGGACCCTTTGGTACACACAATCTGCTGCCGTATCTCAAAGATCCATCTTCATGGATGATGAAATCTGTTCTGAGTCCATTCTCCACTTGTTCTCTGATCTTTTGCAACTTAGCATCACTGGCTTGAGCTGCCTTGATCTGATTGACAATAGTTGATTGAACTTGTAGATTCATCAAATTTAAAACATCACCTGGCATGACTAGTTCAATCTCCATCTGCTGTAAGTCTTGCTGAAGCTTCCACTGGGCGGTGAGATTCATTGCTAATGGTTGGCGACTAAGAGCATCAGGTACTACGTTCACCTTTCCTGGGTGATATTGCAAGTTGATGTCAAAGTCCGCCATGAGTTCTAACCATTTTCTCTGCCGCATATTCAACTCCTTCTGAGTAAACACATACTTCAGACTTTTGTGATCTGTGTAGATGTTCACTCGTTCACCAAGTAAGTAGTGGCGCCAAATCTTGAGAGCAAAAATGATGGCTGCCAACTCCAGATCATGCATCGGATAATTGCGCTTATGAGTCTTCAGTTGTCTTGAAGCATAAGCCACAACCTTACCGTGCTGATGTAGAACACATCCTAATCTCTTACCGGATGCATCACAATGCACTTCGAATCCTCCAGATTGATCTGGTATGACGAGAATAGGTGCAGATGTCAGTCTTGACTTGAATTCTACGAAAGCTTGCTCGCATGCTTCTGACCACACAAATTCTTCATCTTTTCGTGTGAGCTTGGTCAGGGGTGTTGCTATCTTCGAAAAGCCTTCAATGAACCTTCTGTAATATCCAGCTAAACCCAAGAAACTTCGAATATCCTTCACTGACTTTGGTGTAGGCCATTCGCTAACTGCCGAAACTTTTGCTGGATCCACAGAAATTCCTTCTCCTGATACGATATGTCCAAGAAAACCAACTTGATTTAGCCAAAACTCGCACTTGCTGTACTTGGCATAAAGCTTATGTTGTCGAAGAGTTTCCAGGATAATTCGTAGGTGCTCCGCATGCTCTTTCCGGTTCGTAGAATATACCAGGATGTCGTCGATGAAGATGACAACGAACCTGTCTAAATACTCCCGGAAGACTTGGTTCATAAGGTTCATGAAGATTGCTGGTGCATTGGTCACTCCAAATGGCATTACTAGAAATTTGTAATGTCCATGGCGAGTTCTGAAAGCTGTTTTGTGAATATCAGCTTCCTTGACCTTCACTTGATGATAACCTGAATGAAGATCTAGTTTAGAGAAGACACAAGATCCACTTAGCTGATCGAATAAATCGTCGATGCGCGGTAGTGGATACTTGTTCTTTATAGTGACTTCGTTCAAGGCCCTATAGTCGATGCACATTCTGTATGAACCTTCCTTCTTCTTCACCAATAGTACAGGTGCTCCCCAACTTGAAGTGCTGGGACGAATCCATCCCTTCGCCAGTAATTCGTCCAACTGTGTTCGAACTTCCTTCAATCCTTCCGGACTTAGTCTATACGGTGCTTTGATCACTGGTTGTGCTCCTGGTACTAAGTCAATACTGAATTCAAGAGCTCGATCAGGAGGCAAACCTGATATATCGTCAGGAAATACATCATCGAACTCTCGAACTACCTCCGGTCTTGATTCTTCCTCTACCTGAGCTGCTGCAACTACTGCTTCCCTTGGCTTTGCTTTGTAAGTACTTGGCTCTAGTGTACGGTCTCCACTCTTGAAATAGACGACCGGATGATCTGGGATCTCAAATACTACTCTCCTTTGACGACAGTCGATGGTAGCATAAAAGGTTCCAAGCCAGTCCATTCCTAGAACCACATCGAAGTTTGGTATGTCCAGTACCTTGAAGTCAGCATAAAACTCTCGACTGCAGACGACGACTGTATACATGTTGTATCCCATAGTTGCCTTTAGAACACCATTTCCGGAACTGACGTTCCAGCTGGATACAAGCGGTGAGACTGGAATCGCATGGGTTCGGATAAACCGTTGCGACATAAAGCAGTGGGATGCTCCAGTATCAAACAGTGCAAGTGCAGGTAGCGAAGCTACTAGGATTGTACCTAAGGTATATGGGATAGGTTTTAGGTATAGGGAAAGTGTGTAGGTAAACAAAACTAAAAGATAAGTTTGAGAAGGAAAGTTTATCAATAATGACTTGACCAGTAGCCTCAGCTTCTTCCACTGACATCATGAAAGCCTGGCGCTTTGGCACATTCCTCCTAGCCTGAGGACCATTCCTCGGAACGTTCTTTTGAGCTTGATAGAACTGTCGAGGAGGTGGTGTAGCTTGTGGTCCCCTGGGTGGTGCAGGCAGTGCAAGTCTGGGAGCAGGTGCCTGAAGAGCTGGTCGCTGCTGATAAGTATTTGCTGGCCTAGGTGCAGCAACTGGGTTCTATCTTTAGGGATAAGATCCAATATCGTGAGTGGCTGAACCGCAGACTAAGCAGAGGCGGTTGGCTCGACGGCAGTCCTTCATCATATGTCTAGTTCTCTTGCAGTAGGTGCAAAAGGCTGGGCTAGGACGATGTGTTGGTACTCCGGGTCTCCTTGGCACGAAAGGTGGTCTGGACGTGGCTCCACCTGCCATCTGGTTGGCAGGGCGTTTGACTCCTGCAGACTGAGGTCTGCCCCTCTCTTTTATCACTGCCTCATAACTGCGGGCGGCTTCTAGGGCTTCCTCATGAGTCAAAAACTTTCCTGTGGCTAGAGCAGCCTTAATCTCTATGTCCAAACCTTGCTGAAAACGACGGGCTCTGATCTCGTCCGTCGGTATCAGGTGTGCCGCGAATCGGCTCAACATGGTGAACTCAGCATCGTATTCATCTACCGATTTGTCCCACATTGATCCTTGCTGTAGATGAATAAACTGCTGCTCCATAGCGAACCTGGCAGTCACAGGGAAATATTTCGCATTGAACTTCTCGCGAAAGGTCTTCCATTCAATCGGCTGTACCAGACGGGTTTCTTCTGCCTTCCACCAATTGCGAGCATTATCCGTGAGCTGTAGTTTTGCTACATGGACCCAAGCGTTGTCTGGCACTTGAGCTGCTGCCAAATCGTCTTCGATGCTTTGTGCCCATTCTTCCGCTTCAAGAGGGCTTCCTTTACCCGAGAATTGCTTTGGGTGCAAAGCTCTGAATTGCTTTATTCCCGGTGCATCGGTCTCAGGACGATTCAGAAGTTGTTGCTGTCCCTCGAGAAGGCTGCGGATCGCCTCAAATAGCATCGTTTGATCAGTGGGTGGTGCAGTAACAACTGGAGTGAGAGGTAGTGCTGGAGGGGTGTTGTTGACGTTGGTGCTGGTGTTGTTCGGGGAATCCATAACCTTGAAGAAAAATTTGGGTTAGAACAGATTCAAATACATGAAATGATAAGATTCAAGGAATAGAAATTTGCAAGATTCAAGGAATATGAATTGTAAAGAATGTTTTAGTTGCTGGTTCTTGTGTTATATTGCTTAGGTTGTTCACGCAGACCAGAACTGCATGATAGAGATTCATACAGCTCTGACCTGCATGGGCCACCAACAAAACCTGTCACGCCCCGCTTCCCAGTGTACGGCGAAGTGAACGCGACGAGGCCCGCTACGTATGTACTCAGAAGTACAGAAGCTAAGCATAGCTAAGCAATATAAAGTAAATCACAAGAGACGAAAGATATAGAATAACAGCAACTTTATTAATAACATTCTTTTGTACAATGCATGAAAAGAAAATACAACTGAAATGAAAAGCGATGCCTAAACAGTGGCATAACCGGAAATGAAAATACTGGAAAGAACAAGGTACAATATCTAGAGCTCGAGGTCTTCGTTAAACGGCTCCAAGTCTTCACCGGTGGGTTCAATCTCTGCTTGGTCCAACGCATCTGACGACATTCAAAGAAGAAAGAAATAGAATGTCGTCAGCGAACAGGTCGCTCGGTAAGTCCCAAAAATATAGGAGAATTAGAAAGACAGAATAAGAGTAATTTGCTAAGTGTCATGTTGTAGAATATTGTGGAATATTATGTTAACGCTGTTGTTTGTAGCTTGATACAGAAGGATGCCAGTGTATATGAGGGGGGTCTCTATATGCTAGAGACCAGGGCAAAAGGAAAGTACAAGGAACCGTTATGCCACGGTACAACAGCAATAGAATTCAGATTAGGTGTCTTAATCTGACCATCTCGTGCCACCTTTAACACCTTCCGTACCAATCTACCCCTTAAACCCCGTAGTATTTTAACAGTATTGTTGTATTGTATTGTGTAAGTTGAGTGACTGACCAAAAACATGATATCAGTAAACATGTTGTAACTGTATAATCAGGTAAATGGAATAACAGGATAGTGGATGAATATCCATGGTTTGATTCAGTCAAGTTGTAATGATTGTTAACAGGATTCTGGGATTCATGTGTTCATATAGAGTTGGAAAATAAAGAATATAGATTGACTTGAATCAAATTCAAGTCAGAAATAGTCAGACTCTAACCCGAGTCAGACTAAAAGAAAGATAATTTGAAGTTCAATAATTGTTAGGGGCCTTATTGTAATTTATAAAACTTGAGGGGGTTTTATGTAAAAAGTACTATTGTATAGTTTTCAAGATACATCTCAAGTATTTATTTATTCGTCTTTATAGTTATAATGAGTGTGAATTTTATTTGTGTTATTCTAGTGAATATATCCTAATAAAAGTATTAATTGATTTATTTGAAATTCATGGTATTTTAATGTAACTTTTAATCTTGTAATTTTTAGGTAAATGTGGAAACTTTATCTTATAACAAAATAAGCGTTTAAATAATAATTATATATACATTAACACATGAATAATTTTAAATAAATATTTTATTTTCAAAAATCTCATTTTCTTAAATGTCGTATTTTAAACCTTTCGAGACCGAATGCTCCTTGCGGAGGTCTGAATCTCGCACTACTAGCCTGCGGGTGCACGATGAACCGTACTATCCCTAACGGGTTCCCCAAAAGTGGGTTGTAGTGGCACTTTGCGTAGGTTTAACAAATACTATTTATTTAGGAAAACGGTTTTATAAATAAAAGGTATTTATTTGTAAAAGAGTATAGTTTTCTGTATTTTAGTTTCTAGGGTTTCCTAAGCCAACTAGCCTATTTCTAAGGGTCTAAACGACAAGTCATTAGAAGCCTCAAATCGCCTCTTCACCGCCAATTGTGGCCAGGTAAGTACAAGTGAGGAGGGAGGGATCCGCTCACGAATCGTGAGACGGGCCTTTTAAAGTTACCCAAGCCCACTTGCCTAGCCTAGACACCACAAAGTCAATTTAGATAAACGATCGATGTCCATGACATATCGTATTTTCCTATTAAAAGATATTGTTTTAAAATTGTAAACAACTTAGAACTTTTAGAAAAGGTTTATAAAGAAAAGGGTATTTTAGTGAAAAGTCTTGTATTTTCGTATTCTATGTTTTGACGTTTATCAATTAGGGTTATATTTGTGTGTGTGTAGAGGTAGGTCATTACCTTGTGACTTATTTTAAGGTTTAGTGAAGTTTAGAGATTAAATATGATATATTAAACATGAAGGAATTTAAACGTAAGAATACGGTATTTGAAAACGTTATCATTTCATGTGTGAAAACTCATTCAAATTGATTTCTACAAGTTTATTTATCAAGATGAACATGTTTAGGAATGAGGGAATTAATTAGAACAAGAAAAATAAACTTTATGGTATTTTTATGGAAAGAATACGATTTTACAAGAAAGCTATCATTTCATGTGAGAAACTTTATTTAAATTGGTTTCTATATGATTAATAGTCATCATGGATATGTTTAAGTATTATGGATTAGGTGACAAGTGGAATTTTGTAGAAAAACCGAATCGGAAATCAGTTTGTTCCGATTTCCGTCGGGTTCCAAAAAGTCGTATTTTCTATTAAAAGAAAAGAGAGATAGAAGAGACGGGACTTACAAGTTTGGACAAGCTAAGGAGGCTAAGGAAAGTGGTGGATGTCGGTGCGTCGAAAACGTCGCGAAGGTTCAAGTACGATCGCCGGAATTCGTCGTCGGTTTCAGCAGCGCTTCGCTTCTTACTCTTTTTCTAACGTACCGAGTTCTCTTGAGAATTTGGGAGAGTGGACTTAGAGTTGTAGGGTGAAATGGTAGAGGGTAGGGGTGTTTATATAGGGCTAGGCTAGGGTTAGGGTTTGGATTAAAAATATTTTAAAAAATATAAAAATTCATTAAAATTTCATTAATTTTGGGAGTAAAAGAGATTTAATAGGAATTTGGTAACTGTTCAAAGAAAATGGAGTATACAGGGGTGAAGACCAAGTCAACACGGAAAAATTCCGTGTTGACGACTCGGCCGACCGGCCGAGTCTGGCCGGCGGCGCCGGCCGACTTGGCCGAGTTGGGGCCGAGTCGGGGCTCGTTCGGTAGGGTTTCACTTGGGGGAAATTTTGGTGTACTTTATTTTTTATATACAGTATTAATTTGAGAGTTATGGCTGTTTGACCGTTGACTTCCCAAAAAAATTAAAACAAAATGATATAGAAATTATGTGGGGCATGGGATTCGAACTCTGGTGGCTATGTTCAGCAGTGCAAGGTATTACCAATGAGCTACAAGCTCTTTCTTGTAATTATTATAGGGAAATAGATACTTAAAGTGTTATCAGCAACATTAATACTCCAAGTATACTTCAAATTTAAATCAAATTTAGGTATACAAAAATTGGAGTTGTTACAGAAGACATCTAACCTGGAGAAGAGGGATTCTCGGGAAACGAAAGCAGAAGAAAGAAGACGAACGCCGAGCAACCAGGGCTTATAGCGAGGAAGTATGAAGGAGCAGGGACCCTGGAGTGGGCCCCACCCCTATTTGTTTCCGCAATCGCCCTCATCCAAGGGCGTCCTTCATCTCCCACCAAAACGCCTCCTCACGTCCAACGGCTCCGATTGCTCCACTTGTCGTTCCCACACTGGACCGCACCCCATCAGACGCCGCAGGTCTGCACACGTCGCGTCGGCCAACCGACGCTTGACACGTGGATCGTTGTTTCAGTGACAGGATGCACGAACCGACGCACCTTCCTTAAATGCAGAGATCTCGCCCCGATTCGCTGGCAGAAAAGACAGCTGACAGCCCGAGAACG
This sequence comes from Agapanthus africanus, assembly GCA_030015575.1. Lineage (NCBI taxonomy): Eukaryota > Viridiplantae > Streptophyta > Magnoliopsida > Asparagales > Amaryllidaceae > Agapanthus > Agapanthus africanus. The sequence continues at coordinate 178,792,316 of CM057338.1, read as the reverse complement.
CGTCCCGACAAAACCTTAGGTGGGAGCTGTCACGCCCTGCTTCCCGATATACGGCGAAGGGGACGCGACTGGTCCGCTACGTATTTATTGTGAAGTAAATACGCTAAGCGTATCTAAACAATATAAAAGTAATCACAAGAGACAAGAGATATAAAAATAACAGCAATTTTATTTATTAACATTCTTTTATACAATACATGAAAAGGAAATACAACTGAAGTAAAAACGATGCCTAAATAATGGCATAACAGGAAATTAAAGGTACTGAATGGAAACGTACAATGTCTAGAGCTCGGGGTCTTCGAGGAACTGATCCAAGTTTTCACTGGTGGGCTCGATCTCTGCCGTGTCCAGATCACCTGACGACATTCAAAGAAGAAGGAAATAGAATGTCGTCAGCGAACAGGTCGCTCAGTAAGTCCCAAGGATAAAGGAGAAATAGAAAAGACGGAATAAGAAGGTATCTTTTAAAGTTGTATAATATTGTAGAATATTGTGTTAACGCTGTTGTTTGTAGCTTGGTACAGAAGGATGCCAGTGTATACGAGAGAGGTCTCTATATGCTAGAGACCAGGGCAAACTGAAAGTACAAGGAACCGTTATGCCATGGTACAACAGCAACAGGATTCATGTTAGGTGTCTTAATCTTACTGTCTCGTGCCACTTTTAACACCTTCCGTACCAATCTACTCCTTAAACCCCGCGATGTCTTGTTTGTATTGTTATCTTGTAAATTGTATTGATTGTAAGATTGATTGACTGACTGACCGAAACCATGATATCAGAAAACGGTTGTAACCGTAGGGTCATGTAAATGGAATAACTGAGAATCATGTAAAAGGAATATATCCATGGTTCGGTTCGGTCAAGTTGTAGAAATTGATAATTGAATTCATAGATTCATGTGTTCATATTGAATTGGAATCTTGTAGATTATAGATTGACTTGAATCATATTCAAGTCAGATTAATCAGACTCAAATCCGAGTCAGACAATCAGGAATGTAAATCGAAGTCTTATAATTATTAGGGTTCTTAGGGTAATTTATAAAACTTGAGAGGGTTTTATGTAAAAATATTGTTGTATAGTTTTCAAGATACATCTCAAGTATTTATTATTCGTCTTTAGAGTTGTAATGAATGTGGATTTTATATTGTGATATTTCTAGTGAAAATATCCTAATTTCATAAATAAAGGTATTTATATGTAATATTGAATTATGTGGAATTTATGGTATTTTAGTGTAAAATTTGTTCTTGTGATTTTTAGAAAAATGTGGGATATTTATATCATAACAAAACATATATTTTAATGGTAAATATACATATATTTATACAAAATTAATTTTAATAAATATTTTATATTCTAAAAATCTCATTTTCTTAAAATGTTCTATTTTAAATCTTTCGAGACCGAATACTCCTTGCGGAGGTCTGAATCTCGCACTACTAAGCCCGAAGATGTGCGATAATCCGCACCATCCCGAACAGGTTCCCCCAAAATGGGTTATAGCGGCGCTTTGCAAAGATTGTAAAATACTAATCCTTTAGAAAACGGTTTTATAAAGTAAAAGGTATTTATTTGTAAAAATGTCAATTTTCCGTATTTTAGATTCTAGGGTTTCCTAAGTCAACTAGCCTATTTCTAAATGGTCTAAACGACAAGTCGTTAGATACCTCAAATCGCCTCTCCACCGCCAATTGTGGCCAGGTAAGTACAAATGAGGAAAGGAGGGATCCGCTCACGAATCACCGTGAGACGGGCCTTTTAAAGTTACATTTCTCACTTGCCTAGCCTAGACACCAAAAAGTCAGGTTTAGATAAACGACCGATATCCACAACTTATCGTATTTTCCTAATAAGAGTTATTTATTTAAAAGTGTATCAAAGCTAAAACTTTTAGAAATGGTTTTATTAAGAATATGGTATTTAAATAAAAGTATTGTTTTATCGTATTCTAAGTTTTTGATGATATCGTTTTAGGTTGTATATGCGTGTGTGTGGAAGTAGGTTATTACCTCGTGCTCTCCTTAAAATGTATAGCAAGGTTAAGGGGGTTAAATGTGAAATCGAAATATTATGGTATTTAAGTGAAAATACGATAAATTGAAAAGGCTATCATTTCATGTGATGAAACTTGTTCAAATTATTTGTTAAATATTTAATAATCAACAATAAAATGTTTAAGCATGATTGAATTGGTGAGAAGTGAAATTTTATAAAAAACCGAATCGGAACGGGTTTGTTCCGATTCCATCGGGTTTTGTAAATTCGTATTTTTTTAGAAAAGAAAAGAGAAGCTAGAAAGGGACTTATGGGTTTAGACAAACACGAGAGTGATAAGGAAGAAGAGGGTTCGCCGGTGCGTCGATTTGTCGCCGAGAGTTCCTAGCACGATCACCGGAAGTTCGCCGTCGATTTCGTTGGAGGTTCGTCTTTCGCTCGTTTTCAAAGTACATAATATTTTCTTGAGATTTTGAGAGAGTGGGCTCAGAATTTTGGGATGAGAGGGTAGGGGGTAGGGGTGTATTTATAGGGTTAGGCTTGGGTTAGGATAGATGTAGGGTTTTTAATTAAAAAATGTAAAAATAATGTTATAAATTATAATAAAAAGGAGTAAATGGTGTTTAAAGGGTGCTCTGTTACTGGTCTAACAATTTAAAGTATACAGAGGGGTAGGGGAGACCAAGAGGCAGCACTTTGCTGTTGGGGACTCGGCGGTCCGGCCAAGTCCGGCCGGCGGCGCCGGCCCGAGTCGGCCGAGTCCGGCCATCGGGAGGGCTGCCGTCATCCCACCATCTCACTGGTAGTTTAACATTTTCATGGGTAGTGGGGTTTTTGTGAGAAAACACGTGTTGACTGTTGGGCTTCTGAAGAATTTAAAACAAAACAATATTAAAAATAATGTGGGGTATGGGATTTGAACTCTAGTGGCTTGGTTCAGCAGTGCAAGGTATTACCAATGAGCTACAAGCTTTTTCTTGTAACTATGGTGTAAAATAAATACTTAAAGAGATATCAGCAATATTAAATACTCCAAGTATATTTTGAATTTAAATCAATTCTTTGTATATTAAAAATGGAGTTGTTATATTCTTGTGATTAAAAAACAAAATAATTACTTATATCTTGTGCTCGGACTAAAATACCCCTTTATGGATTTTGGAAAAAATTAATTTAAAAATTTGTATAGGAAAAAGTATATAAGAAAATTAGGGTTATTACAGGAGCTCACCCCGGGCGGCCCGGCAGTCCACTCCTGACCCGACCCGCTAACTGGTCGGGACAAGAGTGGGGGACTAATGATGATGCTCTATATTGGCGATCTCCAAGATCAGGACGCGTGGCAGACAACGTGTCCCAGAACTCAGAAGAAAGGGCCCACAGGGACCGACCGAGCCCCTCCTGTACCCGACCTATAAGCACAGCTGGCTCTCCTCGGGACCCCCTGCAAATTGGCCTCCTCGGCCTCTCAGCTCGTCCCGAGCTGCCACAAGACCGAGACTCCTCGGCCCTCCTGCTCGTTCCCGAGCTCCCCTGTCGAGACCATCTTCCTCGGTCCCTCCGACCGACCAACTCCACCACTCACAGGCGTAACCGCCGCTCCGCAAATCTCGCCATGCGCAGATTCTCCGCCGGCAACATCCCACGTTCCACGCCATCACGATCCCCATTAACGGGCGATCCGCTCTTTACGCGGGCGTGACGTCGGGAGCGTAACTGCCGGCTAGATTCTCGCGCCTGCTGCTACACGCCGCCGCCGCTATATACCCTTATCACAGAGGAGTTAAGTAAGCTTTTTCTACCCCACTTAGCCGTTACTCTGCTCGGATCTTGTGCTAACTTGATCGTCGGAGGGTCTTCGGTGGTACCAAACCATTCCGGGACTTCTTTGCAGGTACTCGGCGTTGACTCCTCAAAACCACCAATCTCCTCAAAACCCATTGAGAGCCACACGCAACAGGAGATCACCTCCAAGATTCACCGGAAGATCGTCGGAAGACAACATCTGACGGAGACCCGAAAAGGACCTCCATCAAGACGGCAGAGCTATCTCGACCTAAAAATTGAACTAACTAGAGTTATGTCTCCACACAGGTATTAGTGACAAAGGTTTTGCCATTTGGGTTGATTATGATGGATTTCAAGCCAGGTTAGGTGTTTTTCATAAGAAAAATAGATAGTATAAGGTTTATGTGGTTCCCACTTTGCAATAGGATTGTGGAAATTCCGCGTCTCGAGACAGGCAGAATCCTCCAACCAATTGAATGAGGGCAGATCTCAAGCTTGGACATGGGGCCCATGCATCATGTGGGTGACGTGTCGCTGAGGTCAATGTTGAGTATCCAGACATGCATGCATGATTTTATCAGACGTATTATCTCACTTCTTTACATCTTTTCTTTAGTATTAACTTAAGGGTGCGTTTGGCACGTGGACTCAAACACCATGGGGAACCCTCACTAGAAATGTGATGTTGCTTCCAAAAGGCTTGTATTAGCATTCTTGATATATTTTAATCGAGGACCGCAGGCGGCCGACCGGTGGCGGACAACAGAACGATGGCCGAAGGCGAGCGAGTGGCCCAATGGTGTCTGACGGACAACGGACGGCGGGCGGTGGGGGGCAAACCGATGGCGAATGGTCGATCGACGGCGGGCAGGGGGTTCGTGACAGGGGATGGGGCCGCGACGGGTGGCGAATGGGGCCAGCGGCGTACGAGTAACGGGTGATGGACGATCGTGGCACATCTTGTGTTAAGTAGGGACAATTTAGGATATACATCGGTTTTGGGGGGAATGACATTACCATGAAATGCGATCATTTGATCAGCAAGGTAATTCTATATCCCCGAAAATTATATTTATACTAAAATAAGCGTGACAATTTTTCTCGGAAATGTAGGATTACTATCTAGATTACGTCCTGCGCACGTACCCAAACCGATATGTCCAAAAGTTTGTCCTTTTTTCTTTAAATAATACAAAATATATATTTAAAATATCAGAAGAAAATTCTAAATAAAAGGCATGATATCTCATCTTTTCATATATATTTTATTACATTTATACCCTTCAATAATACCTAATACAACAATATCTCCTTATTGATGAATAAACTAAAGTAGTTTCAACAATGCTTGATACATTTATACCCTTCAAAAATTGAAAAAAAAACCCGGATAAACTCAAAGGAGCATACAAAATCCATGGACATGGCAAATATTTTATCTCCACACAGGTGCGTAGACGTGTATGATGCTAGTCTCCACGTAGCAATGCCATGCTACCAAAACTTACTGCAGCTGAGCAAAAAAATTAGGTTTCAAATCCCACTTAAACGAAGCAAGTTTATCATTGATGTAGATCAATCTCAATGAACACGCAAGCCGTTGCCTGATATGAATCAGTGGCATCCCGTAACAATCAAATCTAGGTTGGTTTAGTAAAATTTTAAAGTCTCTTTCCATTTCAGCACGGCTTGAAGTTATAAAGAGAATTGTTGTCTTATATTCTAACACCCTAGACCTTTTGCTCGGTGAGAAAGACTCTACCATTGTGCTGTAGTAGCACTTGAATTTTAGGCAATATTGGTCATATTTACGGATGTGTGTCTTCATTGAGTTTAAATTTAACCCATTTTGAATTAATATTTTTTTATAGACCATAGGATACCAAGTTCTTGTGATCTTTCCGTGGTTTTTGATAACATGACAAGCTTTATAGATCATCATAAATTTTCTGCTCGCTAACTTGTACACTGAAATTGCTATTCTTTTGCTTGATATACTTTCTTTTCATATATATATATATATATATATATATATATATATATATATATATATATATTTCAAAATCATTTATATCAGGATTCGGGATGAGTACACTATTACTTCCATGCTATTTTGGTGCAATTTATGAATCCAGACCTACATCAAAGATCACAAGAGCATGACCCCCCATGTTTATTGGTCACTGCTAGACCATGAATAACATCAATACTGTGTGCTCAAACGAGTACCAAAACTATCAGCCGTGCGGTATGACCAATAGATGCCTCTTTCTTTTAGCATTTTATTTACACACAATGCCAAACATTAATATCATTTGAACAAAAATCATAGAATGGCAGTACAAAAGTCATTTTACACTAACTTTATAAATGATCGATGAAACCGTTTATTTTAATTCGAAGATCTAAAATCCATACACACCAATTTACATGTGATGTCAATTTTTACTCATCTTTATAGAGACGCGAAATGATTGTTGAATTAATGATTTGAAATATTGCACACCAGTATGGAAAAATGTTATACAACTACAAACAATCATAACATATCCGAAGAGTGGACACACAAATTGCCACAACACGTCACACAAAACTCACACTTTTTCGTACCATTCATTCCATTTTTCTCAACCACAGCAATCCATGTATCCCAAAACACAGGAACACAAAACCAAATTAAAAACAACAGCAGCTTGAATATACATATTAAAAAAAATAATTAAAAAAAATCTATCTGACAGCAGCTAACACATGCACAAAGCCGAAACCAAATCATCCTCAAAATGGCAGCCTCGTAATTTTATTACCTCCTCCTTCCTCTTTTTCCCAAATCCCTAACCCCGAAGAAAAGAAATGCCCACCCCCATCGACGACTCCGATCCTCCGCCGCCGCCGCCGCCGCCGCCGGCGGCGAGCCTGATCCTATCCCTACCGCAGGACACCCTCCACCACATCTTCTCCCTCCTCTCTCTCCGTCAGGCCCTCGTCTGCCGCTGCGTCTGCCGCTGCTTCCACCTCTCCCTGCTGTCCCCTCCCCCTCTCCCTCCCCTCCCCCTCCTCGCTCTCCGCTGCAGTTCCTCCTCCTCCTCTTACCATCGCCACCACCAACCTCAGAATCAACTCACCGCCTTCGACCCCCGCCTCGCCTCCTACCTCACCTTCGACCTCTCCTTTCTCCTCCGCTTCCACTCCCTCTCCCCCATCGCCTCCTCCAACTCCCTCCTCTACCTCTGGGCCGAGTACTCCAACCCTAGCGCCACCATCACCACCACCAGCATCCAACACAAAAACCCTAAGTCCCTCATCGTCTGCAACCCCGTCACCAAAGCTTACAAGGTCCTGCCGCAGCTCGGATCCGCCTGGTCCCGCCACGGCACCGTCCTCGTGGGCCCCGCCGGCGCTGTCCTGGTGCTCACCGAGCTCGCCGCGCTCTACTACTCCCCTGCCCCCGACGGATCTGGCTCCTCCAACTGGTTAAAGTACTCGCTGAACCTGCCGTCGAAGCCGAGGAGCCCGATTTTGGTCGGGGACTCGATCTTCACGCTGTGCGACGTCGGGTCGCCGTGGAGGAGCCAGTGGAAGCTGTTTTGGTGTAGGGTGGAGGAGCTGAAGAGGAACGGGAGGGGTTGGGTCCAGCTGGAGAAGAACGAGTGGGGGGATGTGTTTGATGTGCTGAAGAGGCCGAGGTTGGTGAGGGGTGGGGGCAAAGATGAGATCTTGATGGTCGGGGGGTTGAGGTCGAGCTTCGCGGTGGATTCCCCATGCTCAACGGTGCTGATTTTGAGGTTGAATTTGGAGAGGATGGAGTGGGATGAGGCCGGGAGAATGCCGCTGGAGATGTACACGTGCTTTGCACGTGGCGGCGGCAGCGGCGTGGGGGGACAAGGGGAGTCGGCTGGGAATAATAAGGTGAAGGTTTTTGGAGGGGAGGGGAGAGTCTGGTTCTCGGGAAAGAGGGTGAGGGGTAAGATGGCAATGTGGGAGGAAGAGGATGGAGATGGAAAAGAAGAGGGCGGAGGTGGAGGGAGATGGAGGTGGGTGGATGGTGTTCCCGGGTATGGCGACGGGGTTTATCGGGGTTTCGTGTTTGATGCGGGGTTCACGGAGATTCCTTGATTGATTGGTGATAATATTGGTGAGTTTATCATTGCTAATAATCTCTTTTTTTGCCTTTCAACACTATAGCTTATTGGACGAACACAATAAGCATTTTTGTGTATACATCTGCATGGAATACAAAGTTTGTTGTAGTAGGTATTGATGAAGTATCGACTTAACAAGGATGTTATAGCTTTCTCCATAGACATATTAGATGCAATTATATGGAAGACCTGTGTTTGGGTTTCAAGTCATGCCTTCAACATCTACCCTTATTTCATTGTTATACAACAAGGCCACAATCCTTGTGATCAACTAAATGTATCCTTTCCTTACATTTAAACATGTCAAGTGCCATCTTTCTGATTAAGTTAGCAACCATCGTATCCTTTTTAACTGTCTTCATCCATGTTCTCTTAAGCTTACATCTAGTGTTCGGTCATTAACCAAAATCATCTCACTCTAACTGATACCTAATTGGTCTCCACTGCGCAAGCCAAAACCATCTCCATTGATTCATCCTCATTGTATAATTTTTTTATGGAGCTGACTTTAGCTTCTTCCTGTCTACTCGTTTATTATCTCATTTCTTATAGTCTCCCACGCAAACGATGAACACCCTCATTTTAGCCATTCCTCTGGCTCTATGATCACATAACACTTCGGAAAAACTTATAAGCTTTAACCATTCCTCTTTCATTCCATTGAACATTTAACTTGAAACCTTTACTACCATGTAGGGTTTGTTTTTGAATTTATTTTGGAGCATGATATAATTAGCAATAGCATTTGTTTTACTTTCTATGCATGCTTGAGTACAATGTCAGCTATTGCAGTTCTTTACAAATTGTCACCTTGATGAGGATACTACAGCTTGCTATATAAATGTATAGCAACCATACGTGTTTCTTGTTTGACTATAGGGTCCTACCTTCAACTTTACTTGGATTTCATTGCCATTGAGTGTGTGCGCACACACATCCGTGCGTTGACACCTTTTATCTGGGATTCACTTATTTGGAAAATGCAAATTTGTTATATACTTCATCTTCAATTTAGCACCAATTGTTATTAATATGGTGGTAATGCTGCCTTGTCACATATAACTGATAATAAATCGATCCACAATTACATAGGGTTCTCAATCATATTCGTACAAATTGCATTCATGTCGTCATTTTGGGTATTGGCTACATATTAGCATTTTTCATAGTTCATGTACTTAAAATCATCATAGAGGGGAGGCGATTATTGTGTTGGAAATGATGGCAACAAAACACATGTTTATAAAAGCATCTCACTGAATGTAATCCTACAACATATATGTAAGAGGAACAAAATCCTTCACAAAGTTGATGCAGTAGATGCTAAGTTGCTAACCAACCCTGAGCAAAGATCCACAACATATCCAATGGTTACAAGTAATAGGCGAATCACAATAGTACATACAAGTTCCAATAATATAGAAACTACTAAGGTTATAGGATGTGGTATGCACCACCATGCAGTTGAGTGGTGCAAACCACATATATTGATATGCGCCACATGTGACATGCGATATGGCTATTCAAAGAAGCGTACATAAGGGAAGAAAAAAGAATGGGAATAAAAAAAGAAATTGATAAGAAGAAACAATTAAAAAAGACCGAAGATTATATCGTCAATATGAATGAAATTTGAGGAACATTAAAAAGCATATCTGTCTAAGAACCGATGTAAACCATAAAAGAGAAGAATAAAAAAGAAAGAGAAGAGAGATAATTAAAATAAATGAGGGATTATTAAGTTTATTGTATGATAGGTCAAAACAGTACTTGTGTCAAACCATACATCGTTTCAACTCTAATTGCTTATAACAACGCACATAGGCCTCTTTTATCATTGAAAATGATTGTATCCACATAATAGGCCATGCGACAATTTTATGTGCTATGATGACACATAACGCATACGCGTCACATAAACAACATTTTATAAGATATTACTAGTGGAATAATGATCAATCAACAAGTGACGATATTAACATTGAAAAGCCAACAAATGTCTCTGTCAAGGTAATTATCAAAACGATCAATTTATCTATGATAGAAAATAATAAAGAATCAACAATTGATTTATAATGATTTTATTGCTTGCCCGCTCTACTCAATATACTTTCCACCTGAGGAATACTACTAATCTAATGTCCTTACATTTGAAGCTAAAATCGTTTTGCTATGGAATTCTAAAGCCGAGCCTCTCTGAAGGTATAAGTTTCATTTTGAGGGCCCAATCTCTTACCATTTCCAATACAAAGCCCTTGCGAATTACTCAAATCATTTTTTGATCAAGATTGCAACATTTGCATTACTCTTGTTAATGTTTTAAAAACGGCTGTGTAAGTGAAAGCGGTGTCAAGCCATCCCGTTTTGACCCTAAGTGGTTGCATTAAACGTTCTAGGCGTTTTAAGCTCTTAAGTAGGCTTTCCCATCAAATTGATTGTTTAAGTGAGTTATAATACAAGTCTCATGCATCAAAATTAAGGTTTTTTTAATAATACTCGACTCAAAACCTTTTCTAAAATATAGTACATGTATCGATATATTTTTATATTACACGAAAAATGAAACCATAAAATATTCTTCTTGTTGCTTTCCCTTCGTCACTCTCCTCTCAAATGTGCAAAAGATCGTTGGCAAAAACCATAAGTAATTTTGCCAAAATCATTTTATGTTTTTCTTCTTTTTGTCAATTTCATTCTATGATGTATGTAATTTGCAAGCTGAAAGTTCAAATTAGAAATTTATGATCATCATTATATTTCATCTAATATAACGCGTGTAATTTTTTGAGACTACATTTTGTTCAATGTAAGGTTGCTATATAAATCATGTATTTTTTCTCTTCTAATTATATTATTTTTATAATTTTTAATGAATTTTGCTATTTTATGTATATGTAAGCATTATTTTTATTAAAATCAAAATACCCATCTAGGCAGTGCTTAAGTGGTGTCTAAACGGCTAGGCGTTAGGCGATACCTTAACCGCTCAGTTCCGTAGAGCGTCTTTTACCACTTACTTTTGTGTTTAGCAGATTTGCAAGAATTAAAAAGTTTTTAGGTATTATTGGTAGAACAACGGCTAAAATTTTATAAGTTAGGATTAGAATTTAGTAATAAAATAACAAATGATAAATGTCGGTTTTCATTAATTGAACTTATATTTAATGATTTCAGTTAAGACATGGTAATATAATTGTCAAACCGTTTTTTGTAAGGTCCGAGATTTCGGTCGAAACCACCGATACTTGGTGGTTTCGTATCGGTTTCGGTGGAGACCGATACGAAATCCGAAACCGATACGAAACCAACTATACAATATAGTTTCGGCTGAAACCTTTAAAAACTTATTTTTTATATCATTTTTACTGTCATTGTGATCATTGTAGGTCTTCGTTGTTAGAAAATCGTAAAAAAGTGAACTCAAACCCTATATTAATACTTATCTAAGTACACTTTTCAATATATTTTGTATCATGGCTGGATTTGTAAACACTAGGATCACCGTCTTATAATATAAAACCATAAATTTAAATATTTAATATATCTACATTTATGTAGATTGTATTACTTTCGAAACCGAAACCCGAATCAAGATTAGCGAAACTAGCTGAAACCCAGCGAAACTAATAAAATTCTGAGAGACCGAAACCGAAACCGAGTTCTTGAACCTTGTTTTTTTTTTTTTGTTTTTTTACTTATTTGAGAAGATATGAATCATAATATCAATCTTAAATTATAAAATGAATCTACGAACTAAAAAACTTAGAAACCTTTCTATCTTTTTTTAAGGAATATAATCTTTTCCATCTTTTATTTGATTTTCGAATGAAAAAATTGGTGCAAATGGTTTGTGTATAAATTGAGTCAAAACTTGCCAAATAAATACGCTTTGAATGTGGTCACTCGGATTGCATAGTCTCATTAGTGGCTGCTTGGCTACTTGACAATACAATCAGTTGGACAATGGCTCAAGAATATCATTTCAAGGTCGAATATTTTTCTAGCATATGTCTGGTCGACAGATATTCTAGCATATGCCTGGTCGACAGATCACAAGTTCTTTTAAACACTGTGGTCATCAATGCCTTTTTTTTGATTGAATAAACTCAAATCGGTGAAATGGTTGTAAGTCAAACGACCGGTTAGTCGTCTGCCGTGTTGTTCATCTAGGATATCCGACCAAAATGATTTTAGACCAAATTAAAACAAAGTTTCAACTCTAAGAAATCATTTTATAGATAAGTACACATATACACACAATCTAATGCCTTTAAATGCAAAGTTTACTTTAATAAAAAATAATAATAAAATGCAAAGTTTACCTAACTTGGAAGGTTCACTGGATTTTACCTAGTTCACATCAATCAAATCCTTGACCATATTTTACTTGAAGCTCCATAGCTTAAATATTGTGTTCTTGAGCTCACGAGCCAGGTTTCAACTTTGTTACTAGATCTTAGTACTTATACTCCATATTATATTTGTCCACCTCATTTAAGTGTGATCGAGTAAATGGATATCCTGAGATTTATGCACAGTAAAAGAAGCAGAGGGTTACCTTGAGAATTAGTTTAGTTTGTTGCTATCAAAATCCAAGAGGCTATACTGCAGTACTATTATACCGCTGGCGTGTACATGAGAAACACATGCTCATGAAAATAGTACTTTGTTTACTCCATATTTTGTTGACAAAATCAATTATGTTTCATATGCATATACATAATACACATACAAAAACATTCATACGTATATATAAACATAGGTACATTTGTATATAAATCTATACATACATATATGATTATAGATGCATGTGTGGGTGGGTGGGTGGGTGGGGGGAAGGATACATTGCCACCATAGGAATTTCCTACAGTGGCTTACCACATGGAAGCACATTATTCATTGACCCATTGAGAACTAGTTCTCAAAATAAGAAATGAGAATTTTTGAATCTCAAAAATTAAATTTTTGAATCTCAAAAATTAAATTTTTGGGCAATCTGCACCTTTAAAGCTGATCCTTCAGACCTATGTTTATGAAAATCAAAGGATATGAAGACCCTTGATCCCATGTATCAAGTGAAGTTTATGTTGTATTTTTGAAAGATGTTCTTTTTGCACCCACTTGATATCCAATTTAAAATTGTAATATCGCCTCAACATTTAGATACGCGGGCGGTTCTGCTATCATTTTCTTAAATGACAATACTGTTACAAATAGTTTCGGTATAAATCGAGTCAAAAATTGCCAAAATAACAAATTTTGAAAGTGTAGTCACCTGGATTGCGTAGGCTTATGACTAGTTGCTTGTCCACTTGACACTAGACGTGAAGCTCCATAGCTTGAATATCCTGTTCTTGAGCTCACGAGCCAAGTTGTCACCCTATATCTTGAATATTCTGTTCTTGAGCTCATGAGCCAAGATGTCATCTTTGTCACCATGTCTTAGAATACTCCACATTATAGTCTACCTCATTCAAGTGTGATCGAGCAAATCGATAACCCGAGAGACATGAACAGTTAAACAAGCATAGGGTTACCTCAAGAATTAGTGTAGTTTGTTACTATCAAAATCCATAAGGCTATACCGCACTACTATTATACTGCTGACATGCACATAAGAAATGAGAACTTTTGATTCACAAAATTATGGTTTTTGGCGATCTGCACTGTTAAAGTTGATCTCCCTATCTTCAAACCTATGTGTATGAAAAATGAAAGGATTTGAAGACTACTGTCCCATGTATGAAGTGAAGTTTATGTTGTATTATCGAACAACGTTCATTTTGCATCCACTTGATATATCCAATATAAGATTGTAATATCGAACCTCAGACATTTAGAGGAGGCATCACTGCTAACAATTTTTTCCCACTTTATTTTCACTCTCTTAAATGGTTGTCGATATAATTTTGAAACATAACAATACTGCAAGTTAAATCGAGCTAAGTTAGCAGTCCCTGATGTTACTGGTTAACCTATTGCTTTGTGGCTTTGATTTTAGCTTTAGCCTCAGGCTCTTCACATTTTATTTTGGGAATGTTCGGTGATTGGAGAGGGAGAAAGGATTTAATTTGAGGGTGTTGGCTGTATATAAAACCTGAAATTACTGTAAGGAAAATGCATGACTGAGCAATGGGGGAGGAGAACACGTGCAATGGATAGTCATACGAGAGCTAAATGCGCTGTTCATATGAGTTTTCATCCAAAATGGTGTTTGGATTCATCTTGCCCCTTGACACGACTCCGATTTCAGTCCTATTGAGCATGAACCTCCAGTAAACAAAATGGTAACATGTTTGCATAATAGAACACACAAATAGATAGTTATTTACTATTAGAGATATATAGCCACCAATTTATTTGTCGTCTTCAATCGCGTGTTTTATTCAATCCTGTTATTTTTGCATCTTCTTCATTAGTAATCATCTCATACATTACCTATTCTGATGAGTGAAAAGTTGGGGGAAAAGGAGATGATGAGAAAGAAGGAAATGAGTCACAGAGGAGGAGAAAGACAAAGAAGATTATTGCAATCTATGAAAGTAGGGTTTTATGATTATGCCGGTCTCGATTTAGGGTTTGGGGACTAAGATTATTTGCTTACCAAAAAAATAGCAAGAGAGAGCACAAGGTTCAGGAAAGATGAAACGAGAAGAGGAGAGGGAGAGCACATACTGAGACCCATTGTTTCAGCATTTAGTTTATCTTTGTACATGATAAACATAAAAATTAACACATTGGTTATAAATTGTAGAGAAATCAACTAATAAACTAAACTAACAAACCATATATAGTTCACTTATCCCATTTCACCCGGTTACTTGTCCTGTGAACAGTGATCTCTGCCATAGCCACCTTCCTCATCTCTTCTAGCAATTGTTTATTATAATAGTTAATAGTTATCCTACTACAGTCAAATGTAGCCAAATTTTGGATAAGGACCAATACCTGAATATGAGATGGTTAACATTAACTCGATGGCAGGTTGTAAGATGTCAAATTTAGTATTGAATCTTTCTTCATAGCCGATCCCATTTTGATGGGAAATGGCATAGATGATGATATTGATGATGACCCTTTACTTAAATGTTGACCATATCATTAGCTTTTGATGTGAGAGATTGTCCACTTAAATGTAATCAAATTTTGGATAATGACCTTGTCCCTAATCTGGAGAGCTGATGTCAGGTCGTCAACGGCCGATCATAAAACTTGTTAAATCTTTCATGGAATCTTGCTTTTAGCTGAACCAATGTGATTTGAAAAGCTTAGACAATGATATTGATGGTGATTATGAAGACCATATCCCTAGCCATTTATTGACTACAAAATTTAATTTCAATGTGAACAACTTTGTCCACAGCTCCAACCTGGTGAAACGCCCTTTTGTACCTCCCTGAGTTAGTGGTATGGTAAGATCTTGGCACCAGATTATAACATAGAAACAAATATTTGATATTTGTAAAAAAGAAAAAGGAAAAAAGAAAACTGTATTTGGTAGAGATTTGTAAAAAAGAGAAAGGAGAAAAGAAAACTGTTTTTGGTAGAGATTCCAATACTATATACAAAAATCATTCCTTTAAACAACTTGGAAAGATAGGGTGAAAGGCTTATTTTTATCGGAAGAGACTTTGTTTAACGGAGTGCTATTTATGTATGCATCAACTGGAGTTGAAGTAATGTGATGGTCAGACAAGTCATCAAACTACTTACCAGGAGCCACATCCTTTTCACCTCGATGAATTGTAGGCATCAACCAAACTTATGATCAGGCTCCCTAAAATAATGTGATGGACAGACATCTCTCTTCCCAAGTAAAAATTGCTTTCACTATTTTCCTACTTAGTGAAAAGGTGGAGCTTGTAGAGCCCTTCAACCCATTCCAATACTGTGAAGAAGTGGACCTTGCAAGAGGGTGGTTTTCATAGTTTGATGATAGAGTTCTAATTATTTGAAGACAAGATTGGACTTCTTTCTTCTTTCAGTAGTAATTTAATAGCTATATACAACTTTCAAGAGACATGAGACAGAGATGGGGAGATTGATTGAGGGAAATTACATGTCATAAATATTGAGTGTTTGTTTGTTGAAAGAGACCCCAGTTCATCGTCATATTTTAGTGGGCCAAAGTCATAAGTTTTGGTTGAATGTCGCCCATCAATCGAAAATGAAATGGATGGCTCAGAGTATTTCATTGGAAAGGATCGGAATCCACCGAAAAATTGCTACATCATTTCCAGCAATTTTTACTCTCTTAATCCATATACCATTGTATTTTTTGTTTGTATACATCTGTTTATAAATCACAAGAAAAAAACCTTAAACTTTATATCTATCTAAATTTCATCAAACTTTCATCAAACTACCATTATAGTTTGAACTTTTTAAAAAAAATTAAATTTACATTAAGCTCTGTTAAAGTGCTTAATTTAAGGGTGTTTTAATGGAAAAACTCTTAAAACCAAAGTGTAAGTGAGTTTATTGTGATTTAAAAAAAGCTTTACGCAGTTTAGTGGAAAAACAGCGATGATTAAGGATAAGCTAGTGAAATTTAGTCTATTTTGGTCTATTTATGTTCGCCTCTCTTTATTGTTCTGACATCTGAAAACATCGCCTTGTATCTTCCGTTTTTCCAGTTCAGCATGGACAGAGGTGCAGAATGAGCTTTAGAAGGAAAGATTGTATTGATGGCAGCGAGACGCGTAATTTCTGCTACTTATCAGCAAGCTGCACCTCGGTTATGCTTTAAAGCAAATATGTTAAGATGAATCATGTCTGATCAATTCATCCTTGTGTATCATTCAATGTACCATGAAAATTTTCTGTGTCATGCTTTTTACTTTTTTCTCCAAAGTTGCATTCGATCTTTGTAGTTTATTGTATCATTTGAGTGTAAGATGATGTGCAACGAAGAGTCGATTCCTGAGTGAAGTTGGGTTGCCACAAAATCCACATGTTAATTCTCATGTTAGGTTTTTCAATGCACATTATTTGTACTCATTCTGGCATTGCTCTTTTTCTTTCATCTCTGATTGACAAAATTTTGAGATAAAGGCTTGCTATTGTCTGACAATATTTTTCACATCAGCCCTGAAACCAGTGTCCTGCATGATTATTAGTGTGTTTTTGTGCAGTAATTTTCATGCCTGCTGTCTGTTTCATTTGATCTCTTCCAAGGTAAATAAGATTTGTGTGATTATCTGCACTGATCTCCAAATTTACTGACATTTTGTAATTACTGTGTCCTCAAGCAATAGTGAAAAATATTTAATTATTCCAAATTATATCTAATTGATTAAAGAGTGAACAATGAAAATGGTGCATCCTATGCCTAAAATTAAATAACAATCTGATCCAAAATCACTCATGCTTTTAAAGTGCTAACTTTTTTCGGGGCTCTAATTGTTTTTTAATTTTGCGTGGATGCAGATGGCATCTGTTTCTGTGAGGAAAAGTCATAAAAGCAGAAAAAAATCTTTTTCAAATTTCTCTCATCCTAAGCTATTCATATCATCATGTATTTAAATTTGAAATGACGTCCCCCCCTCCCCGACACACAATGGAAGAAAAAAAGAAAAAAGAAATAAAATACCTACACTCCCTCCCTCTTTTTCTCATTGAAGAGAAAAAAAATCTTTCTTTCAAAATGTCCATAAAATTATTAAATGACCATAAAAATATGAATTCATACCAATTTTGAATAAATATTTTCAACTCTTTTGATGCAATACTATTTTAATGAGCTTAATAAAATGAGAATTTTTGTTCTATCTAAATTATGATAAATAAGGGATCCAAATATACATTACACCAATAATTTGACATTATTTATCATTATATTTATTTTTTTTGAAAGAAAAAAGTAGGGAAATCCATACCCCAAAAATATATGTTAAAAGAAATAAAATGTACGGTAGATGCAACTATTGGTTTACAAAATAAGGAATGGTTAGTAAGGAATTCTGTACTCATATATAAATTAGAATTATGAGGACGGTGAGCGGACCTTGTAGTTATCCACAAGCATATTTTTTCACCATGTAATGCATATCAAATCAAAACTAAACCAACCCAAAATTATACCAATATTATATTTATCATTATACAAATATAATAAATGATATCAAGCTATGAATTTTGTATACATATTCTAAACCATCTTTAGTTCCACATGCATCGCATGTGCAAAAAACCAGTATACCTTAACTATATGACTTGGTCATAGACTAGAAATGCTTCATGTTGGATCACATCATTTAGATATTGATGACATATATACATGGGGTCTATGGTGTTTATCTTTTGGATACATACGGGCAGAAACAAAAGTGGATAGGACAAACATTTTTCATCATACTCTCATAATTGGTGGCATACATAATTAAAATAATTATAGGGTAAATTACACTAAAATACCTTTAGCTATCTAGATTTTTCACTAAAATAGGTATCTATGGTTTTTCAAAAGGTATTTTTTAAAATTAAGATACCCTCTGAAAAGCAGCACTTAAGGGCATATTACTATAATAAAAAACTTAAGGTATCTTAGTGAAATCCATAAGGGTATTTTAGTGTAATGCCAATAATTATAAAAACCAGTCCACAAAGATGGGAGGGTCAAAGACAGTTGTTATCAAAGTTACTGTTCACTTGGATAGATTTTGGGATAAATTTTCCTAAACTTGGGACTTGTCATGGTCCTGGCCATGTCTGCACCTAATGCCCACAAACGATATTTTGTCATTATTTACTCCATTTTTTTATGCTATAATTTATTAAGATTCAGATTCTTTTTATGATGATCATTTGTTGTTATTTAACCGTCCATTTTTATAGAAATAAAGCAGTCTCCATCAAGCATAGAAAACATCCTAAGTTTTAAAAAAAAAAAATTCAGACATTTGTTTTATAAATGTATATCCTTAATTTACTTTTATGCATTGCTACACTGGTAATGACTCTTTGTATGTTTATTTGAGCTTACTCTGCCAGGTTTTTCATATGAATGCTATTCCGGATCCGGATTGTTTCAGGACACGGAACGAAAACATGAATGTAGAACGCTGTTTGTTATGAAACGTGGTCCAATAGGAATAGTTTTCTTCTATAGGCTAACATTGAGTGGTAAACGTAGTTTTTGACACCGACTGTTTAAACATGGTTTTTCTCAGTGTTTATGGATACATGTATATAATTGAATTCTTTTATTATCTACCTTGGTTTGTGAAAGAAAATAATACTATTTTAGCATTAGTTAACAAAAGTTAGGCTTTATGTTCATTTAGGAGTTTCTTAACAGGCTAGATTAGAACGACGGTTCTTCCGATCTCCAATAGTAGTGTTTCTCGATTGGGAACGATCTTTTTCAAACCATCGACTAATTAGATTGGCGATATTATGGCAACACAACTTAAATTTTATAAGGAGTTTGTTTATATATGTTGATTTGATTTGAGTACACGGAAAATAAAAATCAAATCGCCCTTTTTTCATCAACATGCATGTTTATTATTTGTTAGGATAGTCTGCTATCACATTTATATATATCACATTTATAGCACATCACCTGCTCTCTCAACATTTTTTGCAAGCATCATCTTAGAAAAATGACAACTAACTTTGGAATCATGAATCTTAATTCTTATCTTAACTAATCCACATTTAAATACATAATTAACAAACCATCTCTTTTGTTTAATTACTTTTTTCTTGAAAAGAATATTCGTTGGATGCATGACGTCAGCACGCTGTACGAGAGATTCCGTACACATGCTTGATGTGAAATAAAATTAAGTTAACCTTTTCGTATATATATATATTTTAAGAAGACTGAGGCTATTTATACTAATTTAAAAAAAAATACATATACATAAAAATACATAAGATATTTAATTATAATAAAAATATAGCCTTTATGTCGTATGCATGGCATCCTAATCCTAATCCTAATCCTAATGGGGAGCATAAGCATTGATTAGTAATTTTAATCATAACAATTTTGATTTAGAACATAAAGAGTGCCCTTTCTTGCACACAAAGATCTCTAGGATTTTATTCAGTCAATTCACTGCACTACTTCAAAAATAATGTTTGCTTTTTCAAATATGATACCTGAATTTTGTTAATATTAATATAGCTGATATTGGTTGATACAGAAGTGTCGGATATTTTGTGGACGTGTTGAATATAATGAATATGATTATTTCATATTTCGTGTCATGTAAATTTAAAATTGTGTCGTTAGTTCTGAAGGTGCCTATTAGCCGTTTTTGAATAATCTGTGGCATACAACACTAAGAATTAGTAGAAAACAAACCGTATAAGCTAAGATTTCATACTTCTTACATCTCTTATTATTTTGTAGTTCTATTTCCTTCAGAATTCCGTATTTGTGTTCAAGATCACAATACTCATGACGGAGAAAGTATGTATTATTGTTTTTTGATTTCGAAATGTCATATTTCATGGATGTTTCTCAAAAAGAGAACTGGGATTTGATCAAAGTTTCCATCTAGGTAAGGTCCACCAAAGTCACTTGACATGATTAGATGAGCAAATTAAAAAAAAAAAAATTGGTGGTGGGGGGAGTGGGGAACAAATGCAAGGGCGCATTCATGTGTTGATAGAGCTTCCAAGCTTTTAGAGGGAAAGGTGTTACTGCTTAAGGTAACTACAAAATTGATGAGAGAAGCAACTCTCTCATAGTCTTGATCATGTCCTCTTCATGATTATAAATGAGCCCATCACACTCGCACTTGCATCTCCACAAAGCATACTTTTAAAGCAATATAGTGTGAAAATTCACCTCTTTTTTTTGAATATTTTTGTTGGGAATTCTTTTCGAATAATCATCCGTGCATGCTGAGATCGGCTCTGAAGGTTGTAGTTGTGATGCAGTGTCATACTGTAGTAGTGGTCATTACTCTATCTTCTTAACAAATATGAAATGGTGACCACAGTTGCAAATATAATGTGGATATATATAAAAAAAACTTTCATACAGATGCCTTCTAACAACTTATTTTAGATGCATGATATTTTATAATTCATGAACATCAATTGGTCGGTATAGTTTGTACAGGTTTCGTTAAAAAGACTAATGTTGGTCAGCATATTTTGGCCTTTTGTTCTCTGAAAGTTTGAAGTTTCAATCCAGGATAATAGGACCGGAGTTAATATGTTTAAATCCATCCATTGTATTTATAAAACAATATACAAAATCAAAAAATACGAACCGGTTCATGGTCAATAAAAAGACGCCGGCTCAACCTGCAAGTAGGAAAGGAAGCGATAGAATATGAAAATTGTTGGCCATTGGGTTCGAACCGGGCAAATACCCGTCCATATGAATAGATATCCTATATAATCATATAAGAGGGATAGGGTTTCATATGAAATATGAGATATATAATAATACATAAAGAGTTTTTCTAGAGAGAAACTGGAGTGCCGTCGTCTCCTTCTCCATCCTCTTCTTCTTTGGGTTGGCTTGTGGGATGATCAAGTGGGGGATTCTCGCTTCTACAAAATGTGGTTTCCCTCCGGCCATTGCTTAGAGGTGATAAATATCGGATCTTCTACGAGACGTGAACAAGAAACGATCTAACCAATTGAATCAGATATATCGTAAACATTTTGGGTAGATACATGTATTTCCGTCGTACTTGATTTCTTATTATATATCTACGTCACCTAAAGCGTACATTGGTATCAGAGCCATACATCCCACTTTCGTAGAATTATATATCTGTGATGTTCGAAATTTTTGCAACTCAAAAGTTGCGTTTGTTTGATCTAAATCTAGATCAATTTTTTTTAATGACAGATCTATGATATTAAGATTATCGTTTGATGGATCTTTTAAGATCTGTCTATTTTGCATCATTATGTGTCAACATAAATTAGATCTATTTTATTTATGACGTTTTGATATAGGTTTTTTAGTTCGTTGATGTGAAATAACTCATGGAACAAATGTGAGATTTTTTTTATAAAGATTGGATCTTCTGTGTAAAAAGAAAATTTTAATTCTTTTTCTCTTTTGGTGAGCATTAATGGCGGTTAGGCCACAATTTTTTCCTAAAACTCTAACCCTATTTTTTCTGGATAAAAAAAACTTATGGGATATATTTTTTGGGAGTTTGGTTGTACCAATTCTTTTTTGATTTTTGGTTGGACCAATTTTTTTTTCGAATTTTGGTTTAGAACCAAATCTTTTTGATTGTGGTAGTGGGTCAAATTTTTTTTTTAACAAAAAGAATAATTTCTAGAAATTTTATTTTTTTGGATTTTATTTTTTAAAAAGGAAAAATTCAATTTTTTAAAAAAAAAGCTTCCTAAGAAAAATTGTGGGGGAGGGGAAAAGGGAGGGGGAGTGGTAGGGGGGCAGCCACCGGACCGGGCCTGGCTCGGCGGCTCGAGCTGAATCGAGCCATGTGCCTGATCCATTTTTTTATTTAAAATAATTTCAGAATAATCCCCGAAAATTCATAAAAATTCCAGAAAAATCGCAGAAAATTTCAGAAACATCGCAGAAAATTCAGAAAAATTCCAGAAAATTAAAAAAATTATTTTTTTAGTTTTATTATTTTTGGGGAATTTCGCACTCAAATTTTGAGTTAGTTAAGGATTTTGCTGTTAATTCTGAAACCTATATTTTTTTTCGAAAATTTTGTGTGCTCACCAAAATCTTAAATATTTTACTTTCACATAAAATCTTAGAGATTTACTGGGTAGTTTTTTCAGTGGGAGCGTCTGGGGCGTATATTAATTTCACGAATAAAAAGAAAATCCTAATAAAATGGACAAAATTAGATAGGGTAGTTTAAATGAAAAAGAAATTTGTTAGATTGATTGTTACATTTTGTGTTGTGCATGACATATTATATATATAAAGACGCATACTGTATTAATCTGACAGATTTCAAGTGGGAGATTTCGAGAGGAGACGGGAGTATCGATTCAACTACCCAATCTACTCCGTTTTTAGAAAATCTATGTTCCGTTGTTCAATCATGTTAACAATATTTTAAATTTAATACTTTTGAAGAACATGATTAGGGCCAGAGGCTTTCCTTCTCTTTTTTCGGATAGTAAGTTTATTATTTTTGTTAAGATGAGTTGAAGATGAAGCGTTCTTTAGAAAAGAATGGTACTCTATTATATGCCATAGTCTTAACGTATCTATAATAAAGTTAAGATATCGTCAGTCTCACCAGAGATGAGATGATAGATGACGATAACATAATAAAATAGAAAAATTAGTTTAATATTATATGAACAAGCTGAAAAACTTAGACGCTAGTGACGAGGTGGCAGTGATGTAGAAAGGCTACACGATGCGGCACCATTGAGGTGGTAGCAATGTAGCGGAGCTACACGACGCAGCGCCATCGAGATGCAGCGATTTTTGGAGAATTGGCGCATCTAGGATTGCTCTACGCGTTGGACGTGATGAAGAGCGATATTATTAGTGGTCATATGTTTTATTGCCGAGCACTCGCAGTTTATATTAAGTGGTAGTTATAGGGTATCTACACGCCAAGAGATAAGCTGTGCGACGATTACGGGGTAATCTATACGACGTGGCAACGTCACACTATTTCTTGGTTTGGCCTTATTTTCATATAAGGAGGCGAATTACGTAATGTGGGTACACTTAAGAGTTATATCTTTATTGATCCGGGATTTGAAGAGTGCTGCTCCGGTTAGACTGTAGAGCGACAGCAGTAGACGGTTATATATTTTCTACTCGATATATGAAGCAGTTATTATGCGGAAATCGAATGTGTTGACATTTGCTAGTACGTTTGAGTAACTGAGCTTTAAGTTTTAATCTCCAGGACGATAGAACCAAGAGCGCTGCTGATATGTTGACGAGATCAACAGTGCGTAAGGGTGAGTGTCCTAACGCAAGAAGAGTTTAACCGAGCTCCGAAAACAGGAATAACGCGCCAACAACTTAAGTGATCTGACATGGAGAAATGTGCTGACAATAATGGATATAATAAGTCCAACGTTTGACTATGGGAATTTGAACAGCTCCACTCATCAGGGTACTGAGTGAAAATAGGCCTTCTGCTGGGAGCAGAAAAGTTTGTGGAAGCAAATCATGTGTTGAGAACATATGAGTCATTTGTGCATCGGAGATGCAGATAACTATAAATCATCTTCCCGTCGGTTTTAGTTTCAGTCTCGGCTTAGGATATTTGGATAGCTTAATGGGACAATCTGTCTTATGAGTTCCTTATGGTTTTGAGAATTAGCCCTTCTATAAATGTCATGAGTGGTATAGTAGATTAGGTTAATAGATAGATGGGATGATTTAACGGGTGGATGAGTTGGTATTTGAGCCAAAGTCAAACCATCTATTTATGAGAGTTGCCTCAGAGACAAAACTACCAGAGTAAAGCGATTTGGACATCCATTACAGATAATTTACTCCGATAAATACAGACCAATAAACGCGAAGACACATGGTGGAGTTTCCTAATTTAACACCTTCATTAATAATTACCCGATATGGCTATTAATCTCACACGGAACTAAAGCGTTGATTTATATTAAACGTGATATTAGTGAAGTGAAGAGTCAGTTCACGCAAACAGGATTGTGCGTGTTTCACGGAGCAGTTTTGGGAATTGTAAGCAAGTCATGAGTATTTATTTTAGCAGTTCAGGGAACTGAATGAAGGAAAAAGAGTCGTCATATAGCTGATGATACCGTAAACTCTGCAACAAAATGGTGTTGTAGAGAAGGAAATCAGGAAATCCTAGATATGATAAAGAACATGATGGTAAGGGCTAATTTTACATATTGTTTGGGAGATGCGCTGTTGGCAGTGGCTTATATTCTTGGTCATGTGTTTTCAAAGACAGTACAGTCAACATCTTATGAGTAGTGGACGAACGAGAGACCTGAGAGGTCACTTGTGTCCATGAGTATGTGATAGGATCGTGACTAACATTTGGTCGTGCGGCATTGCTTTTCTCGGAAATGAAACAACGAACAATTTCCTCATGGAGGAAACATCGAGCAATTTTCTCGGAAAGGAATTTTCACAAAAAACAGAAGTGTGTCAGGATTTGGGAGTTTACGAGATTGAGGAGTCTCCTAGTCGGTCAGTGGTGAAAAAAGAATTAGTTCTTTCAGCGGTTGGCGACAGTGGGAGTGATATTTCCGCTGATGGCTCGGAGCAAATCAAGGATCCTCAAGTGAGTTGTAAATAGTGTTGTGGATTGACATCCCAATGATGTTTCGATATCAAAGGGGAGACGTCTATGGTAACTCCGCATTGGTTGCGGAACCCACATCATACGAGGACGCTATTTATGGGGCTATTGCGAAGGAGTGAATAATGACAATAGAAGAAGAGAAAGAGTCAACGTTAGAGAATCAAGTCTGGGATTTGATCGATTATCCTACCGGACGCAAGACTGTTAATAAAAACTGGGTTTTTCGAGATCTTGTGAAGGGAGGACGATACTGTAGAGAGATACAAGGCAAAATTATTGGCGAAGGGATTCAACTAGCGTAGATGAAAAATGAAGAGACACTTTTCACCCGGGGTGATGATTGTGTCTATTTCACCTTCCCTAACAAATTGTTACACATAAAGATCTTAAACCAGTCCTGAGGACTTAGATCGTATTGTCGATGGAGATTTGGATAAGGAGATCTGGAAGATCTGCCTACGGGTTTCAAAACTAAGGGGACTCGAGTTAACCCAGAGAGTCCATTTATGGTTTGAAACATTTATCCAAGCAGTTGTTGGTTCGATATCATCGATCTATATTGGATATGGACTAACGATGATTGAATGTGACAACTGTGAGTTCAGAGTTCTTGTTGTGAACGATATTGCAATGACCAAAAGTGACTTGGAGACAATGAATGCTATTTGGAGTTGTTGTTCTCTTTATAGAGAAATCATGAGATGTTGACTTTATGCTTGAGAATTGGATCCATGAGGAGTCGTTTCAAGAGTATCTTATATTTGTCTTCGGAGACTCATATGAGGTATGTCTTAAAATGGTTCCGGCCATACATCCACTCTCCAGTTTATTACTCCATTCACTGATGGACCCGTTTTTAGCTTTGATCTTTGCTATAAGACTTTTGACACAGAGAGACAGATTTTGTGGATTCCATTTTGTATAGTCAGAGTCTAATATATGCATAGTGTGTATTTGACCATACATATTACCCTTGTCGATTAGACTTAGTAGTAGAGTCTGCATTTTAGGATGAAGTGACGAGGATTTTCAGGTATTTATGTGGGACGACCCATAATACATAGTGCTATAAGGAATCAGATTTATAGTCATGTGGACATACAAATGCCGACTGGGACGGCAATATGGGTATGCGCACATCCACATCTGCACGTGCTTTCTTGTATAATAGCATGGCCATCAACCGGAACAGCAAGAAGCAGGAGGTGTAGTTTTTTTACTATGGGGGTGTAATATACTGCTAGCGCAGTAGCGCCAAAGGGGCTGCTAGGCTGAGGTGATTTCTCGGGAGTTTGCACGTGATTTCGCATACAAGGGAAACATGGTTTCTCTTTATCGTGACATCAGGTCAACGATATCATACTCAAAAGATCCCATATATATGAGAAGTTGAAGCACTTAAAGATTTAACGACACTTCATTAAGAAGTAAGTGGCATGAGAAGGTGGTCTAAGCTATAGGGTTTTTCTTTCAGGTTAGACAACCGGGGATCCGATGACGAAGGAAATAGTTGAGTAATGCTTTGTGCGTTTGGGCTTCGTCCTGGATGAAGTATTGTATTTCAGATAGTTTGATAGACCTTACTCTTATATTTGACATTATTATTATGGGTGGCGACTTTATAGATGTATATTTTAAGATTGATGGTGTATAGCTTTCTTTCTTTATTATCTGGAATGGATATTTCTATATTTTGTTTGACTATTTCAGACATGGAGTACAAGCGTACGGGGTACACGATGTGTGTAGGACACACATTTAACAAGAATGCGTTAGCAGGTAGAAACTCTCCCTCACGCGAAAGATCCCTTTATACTAGAGAAGCATACGAAGGTAAGACTAAGTGTTAGACGTCAGCTGTTTGGAGTAGTGACTATGGTGTTGCATGCTGGGTATGGCGACAGTGGGAGCACTTAATAGAGTCGCCCTGACTGGGTCTAGATGAAATTGCTATGTGCTGTAGGCCGAGCGACCGAAGTGATTATCCCATGATCATTTTTACCTGTTTACATATAGCCGGACTAGAGATCTGACTCGTCGCACTGGGTGCAAGCTTGTCGGGAGATCCCAGGCATATTGCAGGACGATATGGCCGGGCAGGTCAATCAAATGGTGATTGGATTTGGGCCCGTACGGTATAACCTTAATGGCGTACACTCTCAGAGAGAGAATTTTATACCGTAGCATGTTGCCAGACGACGTGCGCTTAGATCGTGCATATAAGGAGGTTGAGAGATGGATCACATCTCCCTCATTGCGTGAGCCCTTATGACGACCTCTTCACAAAAGGACAGACAGTTTATACCCTTAGTGACACTGGGCTGTCTGGGTAGGCATGTTATGAGCATCTGCTAGTTTGGCTGCTGTTTCCTGCTGCTGCGATGACAATATACCGCACATACAGGGTAGTGTCAGGAAAGCGAGTGAATAGTAGACCTAACTATTCAGAACCGGAGAAAGATCGATTGAAATGTCTTCTGATTGTATCGCATGGCCAACTCTTATTGATGCCATGGTGGCGAAGTTTAAGAGTGCGATGAATCGAGAGGTATACCTAGGTGTTCAAGTACGCTTTTGAGAGGGATCGAATGTACTTAAGCATACATGTCTGATCGGATCTGGGGTATGACATTTCTTGAGTCTAACATATTTTGGTTTATGTTGTTTTCTTTTAGGAACATCCTTATGTCGGTCCTAACGGATCTGGCTGGAAGGCTATCTTTTTACAGATTCTCAACGGTCCACGCCGTACCAACATATATATGTATGGATATGAATGCGGAAGAGAAAGATGAGATTCTCAGGGAGATAATTGATTCAGAGAATCAATGGTTCAGGGAATCAGTTCAGAAAGGTATTGACGACACCCACTCGAATGTGCGAGTGGGAGTATATTAGCCATTGGACCCGAACCGGTCCAATACCCGCTCATATGAGTGGGTACCCTATATATTCATATAGGAGGGCTAGGATTTCATACGAGACATGAGACATATGTGATATATGATAATACATATAGAGTTTTTCTTAAGAGAAAAATTGGAGTGCTGTCGTTTCCTTCTTCATTCTCTTCTATTTTGGGTTGGGTTGCAGGGTGATTAAGTGGGGGATTCTCGCTTCTACAAAGTGTGGCTTCCTTCCGGCCATTGCTTAGAGGCGATAAAGATCGGATCTTCTACGTGACGTGGGTGAGAAATGATCCAACCAATCGGATCAGATATATTGTAAATCTTTAGACTAGATACATGTATTTCCACCGTGCTTGATTGCTTGTTATGTATTTACGTCTTCTAAAATCACCTAAAACCTACAAAAATATTTCATTACTTCGCAAAAATTTATAAGTTACCATTTATTTTTACCACCAAATCTCCTCCCACTAATAGTTGTTTGTGTGGATAGGTTTGCCGTGTCATGGCTGGGAGCTGGAAGGCATGATTTGCTCTTAGACTTTAAGGATCAAAAAAACGAATGAAGCCCACTCTAGCTCTCAAGTCCAATGCCATTGGTTTTCCATTGGCTAAGCAAAGCAATAATGGTTATGAAGGGAAAAAAATAATTATAAAATTACATGCCAAAAGTTTCATGCTTAAGCTATCTTTGGATGCTAAATTAAAAAAGTGGAGCAAAAGAAATATTTCAATCAGCATCACACTAACAACTTGAACCTCTTCCTATAAAAGTGAGGAAATATTTATTCGTGGAGGGTTCTCTCATCTACAGGTGCATGTTTCCGATAAAAAAAAAGATAAAATTAAAGATATGGACGCCGTAAAGCTACCGAAGATACTCAAAAAATCATCCCTTTCTTTCTCCAGTTGTAACATCCTAGTACGGTTATACGACATTAATTGATATTTTAACACTTGCTTTATATTTCTTCTATTTTATATATTGAATCGCGAATGATTTGAATACTAGTAGTCGTTATCCGACCCGACCTGTAAGTTTAGAACCCAATATGGTGTAAGATTGTATCTGAGATTTACCAGTAAAGTGTATTTATGTGAATCTAGTATAATAACTATATTATATTTTTAGATCTTTATATATTATATATCTAAATCATCATATATCTTTTAATAACCACAAATTAAGAATAACTTATATTTTGTTAACTGTCATCATATAATTGCCATCTCATATCTTATTTTACTTTATTTTTTACGTTTAAATCTCAAAATATCTAATATCAAATATTTATTAAATCTAGATATATTTTTAGAATTCTTATAAATCTTAAATTAGGGGTATGAATTATTTAAAATATATTCTTGCATTATGGTTGAGAAGTTTACATATGTGAATTATTTTCCAAAATATATTTTTGATGAGATTTTGGTATAGATTGGTTGTAGTTTGATATTATCTATATACATTAAAATTAATATATATTTATAATCTAATTTAAACTATACTATATATATTTATATTAAACACAAAACCACTCTCTCTATCTCTCCCTCATCAATTTATATATTCTCCTTCTTTGTTCTTCAAGCCCACATCCATTTTCGCCGACGCAACTCCAGCCGCATCGTAAAACCTTAACCGAGCCATCAAAACTTGGTGTTGATTTGTATAGCGTCGTGTTGTTTCTGTTCATTGCGAGGCAAGTTTACAACTTGCTACATGCTATATTTTATGTAATTTACTTATATATTGTCGTACTATTATTATTATCATCATCATCATACATTTATATCTAAATAATTTATACACCGTGGTTATTTAACGTTAATCAGTTTTATAATATACAATGTATGCAAGTTTATCTTACAACATACTATGTTAACATATCTATTTATATATGAATAAAAATAATACATGTGTTACATTATGCAGCAAATATTATAGTTTTACCGTTTTATAGTATCCGTACGTATCCGTGCTAATCATAAATTCTCTAGTTGTATGCTGGAACGTCCTGATATCATTTTACTATTATATTATTATAACGTGTTATTTAGATTGCATCATACGTAGTCATGGACGTATAAAAGATTATTACAGATAGATACATATGCATCCTGGTATCCGTCGTGCTTACCGTGTTCAGATATTCGTTACAGTTTCATATTTGGTATCTATTTGATACATATGCATCACATGACATGTTCACGACACACTACTTGACTCATTATTTGGATCTTGTTACTAATGCCAACAATCCCGACATGCTGTCCTGACGGACGTAACTTGTTATCTGCATAGACGAGGACTGCACCTGATTGATCCTGTGTTGGCATTAGATCTATATTGGCAATACTTGACTTGAACACAAATCTGGGGTAAAGGGGAAATCAAGAATATAACCGAAACGTAACTCAAAAGACTATAATTACATGTTTGCCGTTTTTCCGGGCATTACGGAATAATTAAATGTTTGCCGTTTTTTCGGGCGTTATGGAATAATCCTATTTGCCGTTTTTCCGGACGTTATAGAATAAATCCTGTTACCATGGTCTCGTGGGAAATGATGGGGCATAGACTGTTGGGTTATAATGATGATTACATTAATTGATTTCAAAGACTTTTAGAATTGATAACTTAGAAGCACAGTTTTAGATTACACATCACGCATCACTTTCATCCACATACCTCATTGTTTATATCTATATTATTTATTTATATTCATATTTACTTATCTCGTTACATCCTGGTTATTACTGCTATTTTGATATTATGATGCACTGACGTCTGGGTTTTGTATGACCCAGTTCCTCTATTTTTATCGCAGGGTGAACAGAAGTACTTTTGCCATCAAGCCGAGCAGTGAGGAATTAAACATGTGTGGCTTAGAGATATTTAGTTTAGTTTATTTTTTCACAGTTTTATTTTCTTGATGTGAGCCCATATTGGGACAAGTTTCAGATGTTGTTTATTGGATTTAATTCGTTTCAGCTTATGCATTTTCTTGACTCTATTTACTATGGCAAATGGATATGTACTAGATAAATTTTATATTTTTATTGTTCTTGATATCTTATAGACAGCCGTAATGTAACTGTGGAGGGATGTTTCCTAGCCACAGGTAGCATGGTTGGCTCTGTCACGTGCCGTAGTATGCACATTCTGGAAAGCGGGGCGTGACAGAGTTTGTTTGGTATCAGAAACATATGATTTAGGATTAATTGGGTTTGGTTCTTTTGTAGTTGGGTATTAAACCCGATACACTAACCAGAAAACCCGTAATTAGGAACATATCCTGCCACATTATTGTCGTGTCATTCAGATTCTTGAATCTTATCTTTCCCTTGACTCTTTATCTTGACGATATGGAAATGACTTGGCATCACAACCTGGAATCCTCTTGATTCCTTATTGTTTCTCCCTTCTTATTCTTTCGATTATGATAGTAGGATTTGAGTGACTTGGATGGAGTTATGTGATTGTAACTATGTATCGCGACATAGTTACAATGTGGTACTCTATTTAGGTAACCTGGAGTCCTATTTCGATTTATTTTCTTGATTTATGGTTGTTGTATTACCTTATTTCCTCTCGGCGTCATTGCCTACAAATTTATGTTTTATCGCGATATTGAATCCAGCAACCACGATATATCTTTCCTTTCATCCCGTAACAACAATCCGTTTGCGTTTCGAAGAATAAGGAGAAACACATGAGAAGTTTTTGATGATTGCAGTAGTTCGAGATTAATCCCAGCGGGAGTTAGTACAGACCGCTTCAAGGATGATCAGATATAAGATGTTTGATTGACAGACCCGCCTCAAATTATCAGAGTAGCGCAGCGGAAGAGTGGTAGGCTAATAACCCATAAGTCTTAAAACAAACTTGCAAATTCATGATGAAGGGAACCGTTTACTGAAGGGTGAAGTTCGTAAACAAGTTGCAAATGAAACGCTGATAGCAATTCGGGATTTCATGGATGTGTTCAAGGAAATCTTGAGTTTACTGTCAAAATGAAATGTAGAGTTCATGATTGATCTTATTCCTGGAGCAGCGCCGATTTCAAAGGCATATTATCTGATGGCACCGGTGGAATTGGAAGAGGTAAAGAAACAGGTTGCCGAATTGCTAGAGAAGGATTAGATTCGCAGTAGCAATTCACCCTGGGGAGCTCCAGTTCTTCTAGTCAAGAAGAAAGATGGCACGTGAAGGATGTGCATTGACTATCGAGAGTTAAAACGGGTGACTATTAAGAACAAGTACCCGATCCCTCGCATCGGCGAATTATTCGATCAACTCAGTGGTGCGAGAATATTCTCGAAGCTGGATTTATGATCCGAATATCATCAAGTTCGGGTGAAATCAGAAGATATTTTCAAGATAGTGTTCCGAACTCGATATGGGCATTACGAGTACTTAGTGATGCCATTCGGAGTTATGAACACACCGGCGATATTTATGGATTTGATGAACCGAATCTTTTTACCGTATTTGGACCAGTTCGTAGTGGTGTTTATCGATGATATTCTGGTCTATTCGAGGAGTAAAGAAGAGCATACAGAACACTTGAAGATCGCACTACAAACGTTGAGGCAAGAAAGGTTATATGCTAAGATGAGCAAGTGCGAGTTTTGGCTTGAAGAAGTGAAATTTTTGGGTCATGTCGTATCCGGAGATGGAATTGCCGTTGACCCTGAAAAAATTGCGGCTGTTCATGATTGGTCGATTCCAAAGAATGTAGCTGAGATCAGAAGTTTTCTTGGGATTGCTGGATATTATAAAAGGTTTGTAGAGAACTTCGCTCGAATAGTTGAACCATTGACCAAGCTAACACGAAACGAGGCACCGTTCGTATGGACGGAGAAATGTGCATCAGTTTTTGAAGCGTTGAAGCAAAGATTGACCCCCGCTCCTATCTTGACAGTGCCAGACGGTTCCGGAGGGTTGGTTATTCATAGCGACGCATCTGGGAAAGACTTGCGATGTGTTCTAATGTAGAATGGGAAGGTTATAGCCTACGCGTCGTGGCAATTGAAGACTCATGAGAAGAACTACCTAACTCATCATTTGGAGCCAGCAGCAGTGTTTTTTGCTTTGAATATTTGGAGACACTAGTTATTGGGCGAAAGGGTAGAAGTATTTACCGATCACAAAAGCCTAAAATATGTGTTCACACAGAAAGAGCTCAATATGAAACAACGTAGATGGTTGGAGCTGATGGTTGAGTATGATTTTGATCTAAAATACCATCCGGGAAAATTTAATGTAGTGTCGGATGCGCTAAGTCGGTTGTCAGCAATACGGATGTTGGCTGTACAGAAGGAGATTATAGCTGATTTTCAGAGATTCGAGTTGGAGATTGTACTACCGCATTTTTCGGAACAATTGATGCAATTGCAAGTACAGTCATCCCTGATCGATAATATTAAAGCAGCGCAGTCGCACGATCCAAGGTTGCGGAAGTTTCGAGAACAGGTAGTAGCGGGACTTCGAACGGACTTGTTAATTTATGAAGATGGTTCGTTACTATATGGGAGTCGTTTATGTGTGCCTAAAGGAGATGTTCGTGAAGAAGTCATGAGGGAGGCTCATAGTTCCGCATATTCAGTGCATCCGGAAGACACAAGGATGTATCGAGATCTACGACAACATTTCTGGTGAGAAGGCATGAAAAGGGAGATTGCTCGCTACGTATCGAAGTGCTTGGTGTGTCAGCAGGTCAAGGTTTAACATCAAAGGGTAGCTGATTTATTGCAACCACTTCCAATTCCTCAATGGAAGTGGGAACATATAACCATGGATTTCGTAACAGCTTTACCACGGAGTCTAAAGGGTAATAATGCAGTTTGGGTGATTGTTGATCGATTGACCAAGGAAGCTCATTTCATACCGTTTCGAGTTGGTTAGTCGACGGAGGCTTTAGTAGAGTGGTACATGCAGAAGATTATGAGATTGTATGGAGTACCTGTAAGCATCATTTCTGATCGTGATACTCGATTTTTATCGCACTTTTGGAGGAGTCTACATGAAAATTTGGGAACTCGCTTGAAATTTAGCACATCCTATCATCCTCAGAAAGATGGTCAGTCTGAAAGAACGATCCAAACTCTTGAAGATAAGGGCATGTATGTTAGACTTCAAGGGTTCATGGGAGGATCATTTACATTCAGTGGAGTTTTCATACAACAACAGTTTTCAGGCAACTATACAGATGGCTCCATTCGAAGTATTGTACGGTCGTAAGTGTCGCTCGCCTGTTTGTTGGGACTATATTGGAGAAAGAAGATTGTTAGGACCGAAACTCATTGTGCAAACTGTGGAGAAGTTAACTTGATCCGTAATCATATAAAGGCGGCACATGATCGAAAGAAAAGTTGGGTTGATACTGGAAAAAGACCTTTGGAGTTCGCTGTTCATGATCTTGTGTTCTTGAAGATATCACTGACTAGAGGAGTAATCCGATTTGGTAGTCAAGACAAACTTAGTCCTCGATTCGTGGGGCCTTTCGATATCATCGAGCGTGTTGGAGAGGTAGCTTATCGATTGGCTGTACCACCATTCTTAGCGGGTGTTCATGACGTGTTTTATGTATCTCAACTCCGCAAGTATGTTTGAGATGAGATGCACATTCAATATCACTCGGAATTGACAGTGAGAGAAAATTTGACTTATAAAGAGCAACCGATGACGATTTTGGATCGACGAGAAAAGTTTCTCAAGAATAGGGTGATCCCTCTAGTGCTTGTTTCGTGGGGAAATCGTTTGCATGGAGAATCTATTTGGGAATGTGAAGACGAGATTCGACAAAAGTTTTCTCATCTCTTTTCTTAAATCCGTATTTTCTTATCTTTTCTTGTTTCGTGAATGTTTACCGTCGAAAACCGGGAAGACAAAAGTCTTGCCTGAATTTGGGGGCAGATGCTATTTGGTTTTATCCGTCCACCTCTTCGAAGATGCCAAGTTGATTTATGGCACCATATATCGGAAGTTTGGACGGATGCGGCCGTTATATCAGACTTCGTCGGATTCCCCCTCGTTGTGAGGGGTTTTTGATTGTGGGGATGCTCTTTCCTGCAGGCGCAAGCCCTTACAGTTAATTACGTTACCGCGTAGCGATAATTACTTTCTCCAGCTCCAGAAGGTCACTTCGTGTCGTGTGTGTTTGTTTTATTTTTGGTTGCCCGTGGATTGTATACGGAGACTAATTTATGTTGTCGCCCGTAGGGCGTGGATTAGTCCAAATCCGTATATTTTTAGATTTGGGTTCAGGTTAATTTAAGAATCGTTAATCTCGTTTGAGAGTAAGATCAACTTAAATGTTTGTTAAGGATATGTTAGTCCGATCTTGGACTAAGATCTACTAAACGGGGGTTTATGATCGTTTTAATCCAACAAAAGAGCATTTGGGCACTATCGTTTTAGTTTAGGGACGTTACTGTTTGTAGATCACCATTTTTTGAGGTGAGGGTTTAGTTTAAGGACGTTGCGGTCCACAGCTAGTTTAAGGACGTGGCGGTCCATATTGGGATGTGCCCATCAATTTGGGAGTGCACCAAAGAGTTGTTGGTTATCGGGGCTCTCCACCTCTCTGAAGACGTTGAAGAATTACGACGACATGTATCAGAGGTGTGGAGAGATGTACCCTTGAACCAAATTCCAGATTGAAGGGAGATCATAGTGGAGCGAACATCCTTTTAGATACCATCTATTAGGAGATCATTAGCCATCTTTGGAACTAAGATCGATTTGGGGAGATCTGAGCATAGGAAGGCTCGGTTGATTGGTGATCAAAAGGTTTTTGGCCTCGGGAGACTTGGCTAATTTAGGCTG
Organism: Agapanthus africanus; assembly: GCA_030015575.1. NCBI lineage: Eukaryota > Viridiplantae > Streptophyta > Magnoliopsida > Asparagales > Amaryllidaceae > Agapanthus > Agapanthus africanus. The sequence continues at coordinate 178,756,405 of CM057338.1, read as the reverse complement.
AGGTTGGCCTCTCATAGTGTTAAACACTAATATCTGCTCGGTGCTCACGTGCTCCCTGTAGGGTGTTTTTCTTGTCACCCTATTGAGATGGGGATACGCGTGCGCTTGTCAGGCGTACTACAGATTCCCCCTGCCTAGGGTAGGCTGGGGTTTATTGATTGTGGGGATCCGAATCTCCGGCAGCTGCGGACTAAACTTCCGTTAATTACCCCTCACCCTTGGAGCGAGGGAACCTCCGATTGACGGGTCAAACAGGTCATGCGAACTCAATGTGCAGTGTTGTGTTTTGAAAGGGTTTTGGATATATCGGGGGCCCCGCAGAGTATTTTACGGGGGTCCCGCTACCCGGATAGCGGGCTGGGGGTCAAGGAGGCTAGCAGCCCCCTTACGGGGTGTAGGGCAGTACCCCGTTAGAAAAATTTTCCTAGCATGAGACGTATTTTGAGTATAGAGTGTATGAAAAATGAGGGGTGAGGAGCGTCTTAAAGACGCGTGCATGGAACGTGGGAACTGGGCGCCCACGGGTCACGTGCCTGGCTTGTGGGCGCTTGGCGCCCGCGGGTCACGTGCCTGGCTTGTGGGCGCTTGGCGCCCTCGGGTCACGTGCGCGGCACGCGACTGCTGGAAACACCAGCGTAAAAGGGGTTTAGCCCCTGGGCTAGGAGTTGAACTCCCCAAAGATCTTCAGAGGTGATCAAAGGGGACCCCTCTCTTCTTTCTTTAGCCCTGGAGTTTCTTTTGAGCCTCGGATCTTTCCAAAGTTGGATTTTTGGAGATGTGTCTCCTTCTTCCTCCTCTTGATCGGCTGGATCTTAGAGAAAAGGGGGTGAGACTTAAAAGTCTCCCCTTTTCGAGATCTGATTGAAGATCCGAGCTCCCCTTCAAGGGTTTTGTGGTGGAAAACTATTTCTTTTTAGGGAAGAGTTAAACTCTTGATTTAATTTAAAAAGGGGGGAAGGTTTTAGAACCTTGAGAAAGGAGAAGGAGGCACAAACCCTAGAATTTTTTGAGAATGGAAAAAGTTCTTTTTTATTTTATTATCATGTTGCCTTATATAGGCTTACAAATTTACATATAGCTTCTTGGGCTTTACAAAATGGCATTTTGCCCATCTCATGCCTCATGTGCTCATTTCTTTTGCACACGAGTCATGGGCTTTACAAAAATTTGACTTTATGCCCATTTTTCTTACATTCATGCATACAAAATTACATAAAAATTATTTATTACATGATTTCATTTTGGCATGGAGGAGATTGGCCGCGGGGCTTGACTCGGGCATGGGCCCACTTGATCTGGGCTTGGGCTCGCTTGCTTGGGGTTGACTTTGACTTTGGCTTGGTCAACCGGGGTGTAGTTTTCGACCCCAACAAAGTGCCCCCCATCAATAAATGCACACCGCACATGTGGGTCGTGTGCATATTGATGAATCTTCTTTCACGTGGAGGCGACTTGATTTGGTTCCCGCTTTTTGGGAAGCTGGCACTGCCCTTTTTACGATATGGACGGTCGATGGCTGACGTGTCTCCGAGACGGAGTGCCGGAAGTTGACGTGTCCCCGAGGCGGCGTGTCTGGTTGACTTGATTCCAAGATGGAGCATAATTCCGACGAGGAGGCCGCTGCTGCCCTTTTTGCGACTTGGACGGTCTTTGCTGCCTTTTTAGCGATGTGGACGGTCGGTGCTTCCCTTTTAGTGATTTGGACGGTCGGTGCTGTCCTTTTAGCGACGTGGACGGCCGATGCTGCCCTTTTTGCGACTTGGACGACCGATGCTGCCCTTTTAGCGACGTGGACGGTCGGTGCTGCCCTTTTTGCGACTTGGACTGTCGGTTCTTTCATTTTAGCGACGTGGACGGTCGATATTGCCCTTTTTACGACGTGGACGGTCGGTGCTGCCACTTTTGTGACGTGGACGGTCGGTGCTGCCATTTTTGTGACGTGGACGGTCGGTATTGCCTTTTTAGCGACTTGGACGGTCGGTTCTGCCCTTTTAGCGACTTGGACGGTCGGTGCTGCCCTTTTTGCGACTTGGACGGTCGGTTCTGCCATTTTAGCGACGTGGACGGTCGATACTGCCCTTTTTGCGATTTGGACGGTCGGTGCTGCCATTTTTGCGACGTGGACGGTCGGTGCTGCCATTTAGCGACATGGACGGTCGGTTCTGCCCTTTTTGCGACTTGGACGGTCGGTGTTTGATTTGACTTGCTCCGCTTCTTGCGGTGTCGGGGTTGAAGTTGACTTGCTCCGCTTTCTACAGTGTCAGGGTTGATTTGTTTGATTTGATTTATTCTGGGAATTCCCTACCCGTCCAGCGGGACTTTTGAGCTTGGAAGCGCTACCGGGTGGGACATTAATTTGATCTGTCTGATTTCTGCCTCGTTTGGCAGGACTTTTGAATTTGAAAGGAACTTGGAATTTGGAATTTGTTTGGCATCAGCATTGCTACACTGGAATAATGCCAGGAGCAACTCATCATTTGCCCCGGGAGGACTTGGGATTTGTTTTTTTGGTCGGCATCAGCACTGCTAACACTGAAGCAATGCCAGGAGCGACTCATCATTTGCCTTTTTCCGTTGGGGAGCGATGGCTCAGGAGACAGGTTTAGATCCCTATCACCTAAGGCTTTTTAATTTTATGAGCCGTAAGGGTCTCATAAAAGTATTTTCTCCCTACGAGTCGAGAGGATCTCACAGGTGTATTTTATCCCTAGGAATCGTAGGGATTCGTAAGTGTGTTGCTCTTTTGTGAGTCGTAAGGATCTCATGCAGGGATTTTCTTCTCACAAGGTCGAGAGGACTTTGTGAGGGTATTTTATCTCTTTTCACAAATTTGCGCCCTTTCGGTTTTTCACAAACTCGCCGGCAGTCCTGCTGTTTTACTCACGGAGCCCTTTCGGGTTTTCCTCCGTGCCCGTTTTTCTTGTGGACATACCTTTTTTTTCGGTAGGACTTTAAATGTAGTCTTGCCGGTAGGACTTTGGGGAGAGATAGGGGTCGTTTACATTCATGAATTGTATACGGTTTTACAGGATGTATGATCCAGACCGTAGGGCCAGTGTATTCAATTCGTCTATGACTAGGAGCATTCACACATAATATTTCTTGAGATATCGGCCATTGATGGGTGGCACGGGCCTTTCTCCATCGGCATTTATCAGCTGGTAGGACCCTCCATCAAACACTTTCTCGATGACGTAAGGTCCTTCCTAGTTTGGCTCGAATTTTCCTTTGGCATGTCGATTGGGGATGATCGGTCTTTTGAGGACTAACACCAATTCGCCTTTCTTAAAAGCACGGAGACGGGTCATCTTATCATAAGCCCGTGACATTTGGGCTCGGTACAACTCTAGATTTTGCTGTACCGCGAGCCTCTTTTCTTCGGGGCGTCAAGCTCTTCGAGCCGAAAGAGGACATTTTCCTCCTCCGTCAACTCGTGTTGTACAACCATTCTTAGGCTTGGAACTTCGACTTCGAGCGGGAGGATTGCTTCCACTTCGAAGAGTAGTGAGTATGGAGTGGACCGAGTTGGAGTGCGGTGCATGGTACGATATGCCCACAACGCCTCGTGGAGCTTGAGATTCCAGTCTCTCTTGTTGGCTGAGGCATTTTTCCTCAGGAGCTTGCATAGAGTTTTATTGAAGGCTTCGGCTAGCCCATTGGCTCTTGGATTATAGATGGAGGAATATCTCTAGTCTATCTTGTGCCGAGTAGCGAACCTTGAAACTTTGAAGCTCTTGAAAGAAGGCCCGTTGTCAGATATGATTCTTCTCGGTGTACCAAAGCGGTATAGAATATTATGTCTGAAGAACGTTAGAATATCTTCTGTTTTGACTTCTTTTAGCGGGACAGCTTCAGCCCATCTGGAGAAGTAGTCTGTCGCAGCCAATATGAACCGGTGGCCTTTGGATGATGGAGGATCAATTGGGCCAACTATATCGGTGCCCCAAACTTCGAAAGGCCATGACGCCACCGTAGGATGCAACGGATTGGGATGCTTGTGAATGAAATCATCGTGAATTTGGCAGAGATGGCATTTCTTTGAATGCTCTTCGCAATCCCTTATCATGGTGGGCCAGTAATATCCAAGACGTTTGATCTGAAGCCGCATTTTGGGGCCGGACTGGTGAGCCCCGCAGACGCCCGAGTGAACTTCTTTCATGACTTTTTGGGCTTCGGCCGATGACAGGCACCTGAGCTAGAGTTGGTCATATGATCTGCGGTATAGCGTATTATTTACAAACACGTATCGGAGAGCTCTCTTCTTCAGCTGAATCCTCATAGATTTTTCTTCAGGCAGCTTGTCGTATCGAAGGTACTCTATGAAGGGTTCTTTCCAATCGGACTCGTCTTGGATGATCGAAGCCTCTTCGGCAGGATTGTTCTCTTGTTCTATGCTTTCTTCTTCACGCAAAGAGACTGGAGGCAGAATTTGCCAGTTTCTGACTGTGATTAGAATTTCTTCCATATCAGGATTAGCTAGCTCTTTAGCTAGGAGAGCCAGTATATCATCTTTTCCGTTCAACGCCCTAGGGACTCTCATTAGTTCAATGTGAGTGAACCGTTTCATGAGTTCCACCACTCGGCTTCTATATCGAGCTAACTCGGGTTTGTATATCTTATATTCGCCGCTTACCTGGTTGACGATAAGTTGGGAGTCACCGTAGACCCGTAGCCGAAAGATTTCCATTTCTATGGTGAGCTCCAGACCAGCTATCAGAGCTTCGTACCCAGCCTCGTTGTTTGTGCGAGGCTCGGTGAGAGCAAAAGAATGTCGTGTGGTTTCTATCGATGGCGTGATGAACACTAATCCTATCCCTGCTTTTATCTGCGGGACGCTTGATTTGCCGGAGCTCCTCATTGATGAGGCTCCATCGAAGTAAAGCTCCTAACATGGCTCATCATCCTCGTGGTGCAGCACTTGTTCGTCGGGTAACTCGCAATTGAGCGGTGACCCTTCTGGTATGGGGTGAGCGGCAAGGAAGTCAGCGAGAGCTTGACATTTTACCACTTTCTGGGGAGTATAGATTATGTCAAATTCAAGCAGCATGATAGTCCATCTCACCATTCTACTAACTAGGCTTGCTTTGGTCATTAAGTGTTTGAGCGGGTCGACCTTAGAGATCAGCATAACCCGATGAGCGAGCAGATAGTGCCTCAGCTTCTTCACAGCGAATATCAGAACCAGGCATTGCTTTTCGATCGGGGAATAGTTGTGTTCCGCCTTGACTAGAGTTCGACTGAGGTAGTAGAGGGCATTTTCTTTTCCCTCCTCGTTGTTCTAGGCAAGGAGCGCACCGAGTGAGTCATCTAGCGCGACAGTATAGAGAATCAACGGTTTATTTAGAATAGGGGCAGCAAGCACTGGAGGGTGCAACGGGTACTGTTTGATGCTTTCGAACGCTTCTTGACATTCGGCATCCCAGACAAAAGGAGCTCCCTTCTTCATGAGCTTTGAGAAGGGCCTACATCTTCCCGATAAATTTGAGATAAACCTTCGTATATAAGCAAGCTTGCCTTGAAAAGATCTTAGCTGCGTCAGACTCTTTGGATGGGGCATCTCCATGATGGCCTTTATCTTGGATGGGTCAACTTCGATCCTCAGATGTCGGACTATAAAGCCCAGGAATTTTCCCGACGACACGCCAAAAGCGCACTTCAGAGGATTCATCTTCAGATCGTATTCCCTCAGTCTAGTGAGAACGGTCCTAAGATCTTGGATGCGATCGGCCTTGACTTTAGTCTTGACGACCAGATCATCAACATAGCATTCGACGACTTTATGGATTAGGTCATCAAAGATATTGGTCATTGCCCTTTGATATGTAACACCTGCGTTCTTCAGTCCGAACGACATCAATTTGTAACAGTATATGCCGATCGGGGTTTGAAATGCTTTATGCTTCTCAACCTCAGTCGACATTTTTATCTGATTGTACCCAGACGAACCGTCCATGAAAGTGAACAACTCATAATTTGAGGTGTCATCGACCATCATTTTCATGACCGGAAGCGGGAAATCATCTTTAGGGCATGCCTTGTTAAGGTCCCTGAAATCGACACAAACCCAGATTTGCCCATTTTTCTTCTTTACTGGGACAATGCATGCGATCCAGTCTGCGTATTTCTCTTCCCTGATGAAACCAGCATCGATGAGTTTCTTAGTTTCCTCGATGACCTTTTCTTCCAGCTCCCTTCTCATTCTTTGAGGAGCTTGTTTGACAGGCTTGACATCAGGAGATATAGCCAGCTTATGCACGACCACTTCAGGGGAGAGGCCAGGCATTTCTTTGTACGTCCACGCGAAATAGTCGGCGAACTCATGCAGCAGGGCGATTATCTGCTCTTTCATTTCCTCTGACAAGAGTGAGCTGATGTAGGCCGTCCTTGGATTATTGGACGTTCCTAAGTCAATCTCGGTTAGCTCATCAAAGGTTTCTTGTCCGCCGTCTTCGAGCTCTCGATGGGCTTCTTCTGTCTCGGCTATCTCGTCATCGTCATTTGACCTTTCGCTGGCTTCACGAACGTGGATCATGTAGTATGCTTTAGAATCAAGTTGAATGAAACCTATGCCCCATCTGTTTGGAATTCGTCCATCGATAAGTGCTCGGACCTGAGGTGGGTGCCATAGCCCCTCATAAAACTTCGCTTCAGATTCCGTTTAATATAACCGACATCCGCACTTTTTAAAATATTCCCGCATCTCGGGCACATAATATCTAGGGTTTAGGACGGCTCTTATGCCTCTTTCATAGGGAAGGCACGTGACAGACAAATCATCCGGGTACACGACAGGATTTGACCCATAAAACAGGATGCCTTTCTGCCCGCTCTTTCTCCCGGGAACGTAGAAGGTATTCAGCTGGTCCACGGTAGAGACTGACAATGCATCGAGCTCTTTGTACATCTGCTCCGGCACCCTGGTGACGGCTAGAGACCCTTCTGCAATTTCAAAGGTCTCTCGTAGTTTTGCTCATCGCGTGGGGGCCCAGTCTGCACAGCTGTTGCAAGGCGGGTCCTCTTCCTCCGACTCTTCAGTGTCGCTGCCTAAACGAGGGTGGATTTTGCTGTCGGATGGGCCTTTAGTATCAGATTCGTCCGTATCGCTACCGAAATGAGGGCGAGTTTTACGGAAGGACGGACTTCCAACGTCAGACTTATCAGTGTCACTGCCGAAACGCGGACGCACTTGGGGTTTTTTGCTTTTGAAAGTGACAGCCGACTCAGATTTTCCTTTGAGTTTTGGGGCCGCTCTGTCTTCGGTCAGTTGTTGCTTAACATTTTGGGGGTTCACAAAGTACCGAGAATCTTTATATCGGACTTCATGCACACCAAACGGCCGGATGTCTCCGCTAATGCGTCTTTCTTCGCCATTTTTAGTATATTTCATGCATTGATGGAGAGTTGACGGAACAATACCGTAATCGTGGATCCACGGCCACCCTAAGAGAATTTTATAAAACGTGTCAGCATTGATCACGTATATCTTAGCTTCGGTTTGCAGATCCCTAAATTTGATTGGCAGAGCTATAGACCCCAGAACTTGCTGGCAATTTTGATTGAAGCCTTGAATGACAATCCTTTCCCTTGACAGGTGTCGAATGTCCATTGAAAAACTCTTCTGAGCCCGCAAGTTCATGATGTTCACTAAGGATCCCGGATCAATCAATATGCGATTAATCCGATCTCCGTCACTATACCCAGTCACGTAAAGCGGCGGATTATGCTCAGCCATTCCCAGTAGTAAGTCTTCGTCCTTAAACGTGACTGCGGTGGCATGCATAGTGTACTGGGCTTCTTTCATATTAATTTCCACAAAGGGAGCCTGGTACCGCTCGGGGTTTTGTAAAGCGTGAATGAGAACATCCCTAAGCTCCTTAGATAGGACCAAGGCATCGTAGATGCTCAGGAGAGACGGAAGCTTCCGGAGATGGGCCAAGACATTGTAGTCCACTGAGGAAGGACTTGAGTTTTCATGAGCCGGCTCTCTGCCATCTTCTTCATTAACGACTTGTTTTTCCTTTCCTTTTGGGGTGTTGCCCTGATTTGGCGGTAGAGCCCTGCCGCTTCTGAGCTGGATTTGGTTGGCCTTTGTGGCGAGCTCCTCATCTTCTTCGGGAAAACATAGCTCTTCCTCAGAGTTGCTACCAAGGTGGATGGTGTTGCAGGTCACTACATGAATCTCTTCATTGGAGTCTTCTTCTAACTCCTCCAGAATTTCAGCCGCTTCTACAGGGAGGAACTCCTTCAAATGAATCAGAGTTCTTTCCTTTTATTCATAGTCTTCGAGAGAATCGATATATTTTTGAATGGTCGATCTCCCTGCAGACTCTTTTTCGTGTTGAGCTGCACTTTTCTTCTTCTTGAGCTTTTTGGATTTTGAGCCTGATGGAGCCGAATTGGCAGCTGGAATGGTAGGCTTCTTCTGTCCTTCCCATTCCGTTCTGGGCTCTTTCCGAAGTAGCTTTAGCATCTTCTTTGTCTTATTAGAAATGTGCGTACTCCATGGAGACTGCGGTGAGTCAGTTTCATTTCTCAGGGTAGCGGGTTTAGCTGTCTACTCCCAGAAGGCTTCAGCTTCTGTCCGTATAAAGTTGGTGGTTGCAAATTGATTGTTCACCAACACACTCTTGGACAGCTCAATCTCTCCAGTCTTGTACTGCTTCTCGACCCAGTCTTTGAAAATATAGCAATCCTCGATCGCGTGACTCACTACTCTATGGTACGGGCAATACAGGGGATTGTCAGTCATTTTTACTTCATGCGGTCTCTTTGACTCCGGTAATTGTAGGCCATTGTTCAAGGCATCTTTGAATATCTTGCGAACCTTGTCCCTTCTGAAAGAGTAAACCTTATTCTTTTTCTCCTCTAGGGAAGGCCCTTCTCCTCCCAGCACTGGCTTTCGAGACCGGTTGATTTTAGATTCGCCTGCTTTTCGCTTGTCTTCATTATAGGACGCATTGAAGACATTGGTACTGCTGGAATTCCCGTTTCTACGGTTGTCGTCCCTCTTGCTTTTCCAAGTCTTGTCTCTCGGAGAGTCTGGGGTAGACTCTTGCTTCGAGTGTTCCAGCATTTGGACTTTCTTGGCTAGCTCCTGAAACGTCTTGAGGCCTGCTGTACACAAGAATGAGACCATCCAATTGCTGAGCTTCCCAATGAGAAGGCCGACGGACTGGTCCTGCTCCAGCGGCGATTCTCACTTGACCGTGAGATTACGCCATCGGGCGATAAAATCGGTGTTGCTTTCATTCTTCCCCGGCTTGGTCCTCACAAGGTTCGCAATAGAGATTTTATCACCGAGACTCATGAATCTTTGCCGAAAAAGAGACTCCATTTAGGCAAAAGTAATGAAGGACCTGTCTGGTATGCTTGCGTATCAGTCGAAAGCAACACCGGTCAGGCTATTGACAAACTGACAAAGAAAGAGCGCGTCATTGCCCCCTGTGTTTCCGCACGATGCTTTAAAGTGGGTGACGTGCTGATTTGCGTTTCCCGTCCTATCAAATCTTCCGAACTTAGGAATGACGTAGCCGCTCGGGAACTCGATCGGATCGTACTGTGCGGGATACGGCTGCCCACTACTGCTGATTTCTTTCTGAGCTTCGGTTTCAGCTACCAATGTTCTAACCTTGCTAGTAACCAAATCCATTATCCGATCTTATGTCAGCGGGATAGTGCTATCTGGGGCCAAGGCGTCCCCAGAAACGGAATGTGGCTGGCTTTCGTGCGGCTCACCCAATCTTGGACCCAAGGGGACATGCATCGGTTGCTTCAGGTTACCATCACCCGGCTCATGAGTAGAGACATATGATTGATTGGAAGGCGCTCGAGCAATTTGAGCCGTTAGCTGCATCACAACATTCGTCAGGTCGTCAATTTTGGAGTAAAGCTTGGCCATTTCTTTATCTTTGCTCCTGAGATGTTTTCGAAGCTCTTGAAGTAGCTTTTGCTTTGCGGTTCTGGGGCGGAAAGTCGGCTCTTCCTCGCTGTCCGAGCTTGACTCTGCATAGACTGAAGGATCTATTTGGGGATCGGCCTCATAGAGAGGGTTTTCCTCATCCAATGGAGGCGGCTGATCTTAGGAAGCGGCAACCACATTCAAGCCATATTGGGCTTAGGATGCGGTGGCCCCATCCTTGCTTTTGCTGCGCAAGTTGTCGCTGGGGTGCCTGCCCACCATATAGACCGTATGGATAACATATCCTATTGTCTTTTTTATTATCGGCAGCTGATTTCATGGATCGCTGTCGTGGCCCTCCTGTTTCGGTAACGGGCAATCGACTGAAAGCGGCTGGCCTGACCGGGTTCTTGAATAGTGTTGATGCTTCTTTTCTGGTTTTTCCCCGCTGCTTTCGTGCGGCACAGAGCGCCTGATAGATACTTGAAGAGATGGTGTCATGCTTTCTCTGATGGGACTGGGAAACATCTCTTTGCAACATCGTTCGGACTGCCGTCTTCTTAATTCTGGCGGTCATGGCATTTTTTGAACCCACTTTAGAGGTTCGAAAGAATTGCTGACTTTTACGGTCGACTCAGCCGTCGTCGCAGGATGACTCGGCTCTTAGAATCTCACAAGATTCCACTTGGACGGATTCATGGCCCTCTTGTTGGCTCGATACCTGAGCTGCTTCTGTCTCAACCTTTCTGTTTTGAGTACTTGGCTGGTTACGGCTCTTCGGGAAGCTGCCGTAGACCGATTGACAGAGAGTCCAGAGAATATGCCTGCTTGCTCGATTGTCAAAGGCAACGTCTGAGCTTGCTGGAGCTGTTTTGTGGCCCCATTGGTGTTTACGACCTTGCCCCCAGTTGGAACAATGGAGAGCCGTTCGAATACGGATTTGCATTTGGGGTAGGAAGCTCTGGCGACCACGACGTTCGGCCTCTTGCCCCTAGAGGTTGGTTTGACCGCTTGGTTTGTCAGGACCTCAGCCAGATGAGCGCTTCCAGTAGGGTAGATGATGACCGAACCAAATTGACGGGGTGGCTCCTCCCATTGCCGGCTGAGACTGGCAGGGAGAACCACACGTGCATTGATCTTGACTACGTATGAGATCAGGATCACGTCGGAAGCTGAATTCATCTTAGGAGACATCGTCTTTGAAAGTTGATTGCTGCATGAAAAGAAAAATACTTCACTACAAATATCGGTATATATGCTAAATGAGTTCGCATGAACACTTGACCAGATATATGGGAGGGGATAAATGTCCCACCGGCCGTGCCAGAATCTGTAGGGTGTTTTTCTTGTCACCCTATTGAGATGGGAATACGCGCGCTTGTCAGGCGTACTACAGATTCCCCCTGCCTAGGGTAGGCTGGGGTTTTTTGATTGTGGGGATCCGAATCTCCGGCATCCGCGGACTAAGCTGCCGTTAATTACCCCTCGCCTTTGGAGCGAGAGAACCTCCGATTGACGGGTTAAATAGTTAATGCGAACTCAATGTGCAGTGTTGTGTTTTGAAGGAGTTTTGGATATATCGGGGGCCCTGCAGAGTTTTTTACGGGGTCCCGCTACCCGGATAGCGGGCTGGGGGGTCAAGGGGGCTAGCAGCCCCCTTGCGGGATGCGGGACAGCGACCCGTTAGAAAATTTTTTCTAGCAGGGGACGTGTTTTGAGTGTAGAGTGTATGAAAAATGAGGGGTGAGGAGCGTCTTAAAGACGCGTGCATGGCATGTAGGAACTGGGCGCCTACGGGTCACGTGCTTGGCTTGTGGGCACTTGGCGCCCGCGGGTCACGTTCCACGCGCGTGGGCGCTTGGCGCCCGCGGGTCACTTGCCTGGCATGCACAGGCGCTTGGCGTCTGCGGGTCACTTGCCTGGCATGCACAGGCGCTTGGCTCCCACGGGTCACGTGCGCTGTACGATTTCTATTTTTGAGAAAAATAGAAAAGAGGTGGAAAATTAGAGTATGGTTGCAAGCATGGGCTTTATTCATAGTTTATTCATCTTAACTCACTATTCAAGCATGGTTGCAATTTTATATCGCAAAATTCCATGCTTGAATGAGTGGGGGTCAAGAGTTGCCGTTCATTCTAGGCTCATTCTCAATACTTAGCCATTTTTCTTGATTTTCTCCCATGGTTTCTCTTTAGCTTCTTCTTCTTCCTCAATCCCATGGTTCAAGCTTCAACCCTCACATGTGATGTGAACCATGAAGCTTGAACACAAACTAGTGAGCAAATTAAGCCCCTACTTCACCATCACACATTAGATTAGAAATTTGATGTGGAGCGTTGCCTTCACTAATGAGATTAGTGAAGGGTTAGCTTGAGCTTGTGGACTTCGGGTGGATCGTCTTTGGCACGAAGATCATGAAGGAGGTTCGTTCAACTCGAAGAGGAGCCTCGTAGAGTCGCGTGGACTTCAACCCGGAGCTATTGAAGAGAAGGACTCGAACTACAAAGGTTGTATGCTCTTTTCTTCTCTTGAGTCAATCACATCACAAAGGCAAACCCTAATAATCTAGTAATGATCTTGTTAGTCTAACTTAGCACCTAATAAAAATTTAAAATGTGGCATGCTTGATTCCTCTAGAACCTCATGGTGGTGTTAAGGTCGACCTTTATGGTATCAGAGCTACTTGGCATTAGATGTCGACCTATGGGGGGGTTCTCACTGTGTGACAGTGTGGAAAAGCATAGGCTCTTACCCCCAGGGTGTCCCGAGACCGGAAGGTGTTCCGGCGGGTTATAGTCCTCGCGAGAGGGCATGCGTAAAAAGTAGCTGCTGAGGGACTTAGAGGTGCCACGACGACCCTATTAGATGGGGTGGCTGCCTGACTTTCGTGGTATCAGAGCCAAACTAGAACATTAGGGTAACTTGTTGCGACGTTAGAAATCCGCCGTTTTTGTCGCGCAAAAACTGCCGATAAAAACAGTTTTCGAAAATGATGTTTTGAGTTGTTTGCACACCCCGCGGGCTTACGGTTTGAACCGAGAAGCCGCGGCGTGGAGAGTGCGCACCCCGGGGACACCCCGGAAGGACCAGAGGCCGGACCCACACCCCAAGACCACTACAAGATGGCCTTGGGGGTGGGTGACCCGAGAGCACCCCATATGGGTGCTCTCGGGTCTGCCAACCCTTGGGGTCACTTCGTGGTGGCCCCCGGGGGTGGGTACCCCCCGAGGCCCCCCATTCGATACTTCTTTTTGGGTCTTCTCCCCCGTGAAGATTCGGGCGAGTTTCGAGTTTGTTTCGACTCCCGGATTGGCTTAAAACGATCGGTTTTGGAACTTTAGCTCACTGGATTTTTCAAGTGTTGGAAAAATTGGTTTAGTTTGCTAATTGTGTGCAGAATTCTAATGTCGCGGTTACTTTACAAGCCTTGTGATGTGTGTGATATAATTATTAGAATCCGGATTAATTAGTTTTATGAAAACTAGTTAGTATATTATAAACCTAGCCGTTTAGTCTCAATTGATCGATTGCCACGAAATTTTGATTCAGATCAAAACTCCGTCGCAATTACGTATTGTACGCGATCACTAAGTCGGGAATCTTGTTGAATTATCCAACAACCAATTGAAAAGAGTTTTTAATTTGAGACTAAAATGCAAGTTTTATAAGTTAGCCATGAAATTCGGAATATGAGATATTCCGGGTTTATGATATCTAAGGAGATTGCGGATTCTAATTATTGTAGTTTTCTGTTTTCTTTTCTGCGACCGTAAGTGTAATATGTGGGGTATCACAATCTCATTTCTATATGTCAACAAGTTTTAAGAATACACATATTTGCTTACGTTGATGATATGTGATATCATGTGTTGCTGTTGATATGATTTATTGGATCGTCATGAAAGAATAGCCGGGGTTTTTTTTATGTGAGATGAGGGTTTTTATTTTCATTCATGTAAAATCTGTATGTAATATTCTTTTATTAGGGCACTTCCGGGTTGAGGATGATGTCACCACTGTTGTATATTATTTACTTTTCCGCATTAGGATAGAACCAAGGCAGGGAGCACAAGTAACCGGGTTTTAGAGTCCAGTGGGAGACCATCTCAAGGAGTTGAGACCAGGTCTCCTAACTCTAGAATTGGCAGGGTTACTTGACGCTCTCGTAGGGGTCTAGGGATGTGGGTTTGGCTATTCATTACGACTGTGGAATCCGTGTTTTACATTATTGGCTAAATTTAAAACACGGACATCCTAGTATATCCAATATTTCATATGTTGCTTCTGCTGCTTGATTCTGTGATGTTGATCATAGAACCGTGTGAGACGAATGTAATATTATATATATGATATATAATAAACGTTGCTTATGTTTTGCACCGGCGCTAGTCCAGCCCCCGCTCTGTCGGTAGTTAAGTAACCTAACGGTGCATGACGGGGCCCCATGGCGAATGCGGATGGCATAAGCGTACGTTCTAATTTCGTTTCATTTTTCTGTAATGATTAGGAAACATTAATTGATGGGACTTCATTAATGAGATTAATGAAAAGAAAGAAACCAAAAGATTTTGTAGAATCAAATTTTCAAAAAGGGTAGCTCTAGTTTTTGCTTTGCATAGTGGTATTCCTTGATGAATATCCAACACCTAATTCGATGAGGAAAGAGCCGAGATCCCTTCACCGGGAGTGACCTCTTTAGCGAAACTAGCAAATGCTACAACTCACTCGGTTTTGTTTTTGATAGCTTCTCTAGTTCCTGTTTTGCATAGTGGTATTGCTGAATATCCTCTACCTCATTCGATGAGGAAAGAGCTGAGATCCCTTCACCGAGAGTGATCTCTTTAGCGAAACTAGCAAAAGCCTAAAAAACACTCATTTTCAAAATCACTCGATTCTGCAACGATATCAAGTTCATTACGCAAAAGGTTTTTTTAAAAACCTGTCATAGCCCTCCGTCATTTCAGATAAGTAGTATTTAGTATTCGTGCTACGTTTGTTGGTTTTCGTCAAGGCGTAGTGTGCGGTAGCTACTTACTGCTTATCTGCTGCATATGATGCGATTGGATTAGGGTAGTCGTACGACTTTGTTGGCTTTCGTCAAGGGTCGTGCGGGTGGGTTTAATTCAATCATGTAATGTACGGGTTGAACTTGACTAGTGGACTATGGTTTGTTGGTTTTCGTCAAAGTTATAGGACGCTAGGGGCAAAATATTATCGGGAATTTCAAGTGTTGAAATTTGCAATGAGATTGCATACCTTCTATGAGATAGTTGGATCCCGATACCCACTGCGAGTAAGAGTTACTCCTGGGAGAGTTTTATACATCACAATTATCCGATCAAGTAGGTGTCTAGAAAGGTGTTAACGGGGTTATGCCCCTAGGAAAACGAGGTTTATTTTAATTTGGTCCGTGCGAAAGCACGAGGTACCTCCCTCAAAGTACCGACACTGGCCTGGCTGAAAGATTGGCGAACTTATAGGGTGTAATTAATCCTGACCAGTCTTACCTTTTAGGGTTTGAAGGAAGATTTGATAAAACCAGTGGGAGCCATCCTGATTAGATAAGATAATAACCAATCTAATCTTGCAAGAGCATACGCTAAGTGTTTTCTTCTCTCTCTCTCCAGGTAGCGACCATGTCAGGCCTTAATCAAGATAATAATATGGATGTATTGACCGAACCCGCTTGTTATACTAAGCAGGGGAACGTTGGTTCCGCTCCCACTTATAATTGTTATAAGTCCGAGTAGGAAATAGGGGAATATCCGGATTCCCACGCCCACCCAAACGAAGAATAAGCATGTTGATGCATCTACTTCGGGTGTGTTAGTTACCGAGAACCGTTTCTCAGTACACTCTACGTCCTGGGTATTAGATACCGGATCAGGATCCCACATATGTAATATGTTACATGGGCTAAAGAAAGGTAGAGAGCTGAGAAAGGGTGATCATTCTCTAAATGTAGGGAATGGTGCAAGTGTTGCAGCCAAAGCGGTTGGTGAATATCACCTTGTATTACCAAATGGAAATATATTGATCTTGAACAACTGTTATTATGTTCCCTCTATGATATGCAATTTAATATCAATTTCTTTATTAGATAAAGAAGGATATAACTTTATAGTAGAGAATGATGTTATGAACATTTACCTAAATCAAGTGTTGATTCGGTTTGATACGTTATGTAACGGTTTATATGTTCTGAATCAAAACTCAGTTCTTAACGTATAAAACACATACAAGAGGAAGAGTTCAGAAATGAACGAATCCTTTTTGTGGCATTGTAGACTAGGTCATATCAATGCGACACGACTAGCCAAGTTACATAAGGATGGATATTTGAATCCGTTCGAATTTTCATCTTATGAAACTTGCCAGTCATGTCTCAAAGGCAAGATGACCAAAACTCCGTTTACTGGACTTGGAGAAAGAGTTACGGAACTCTTGGGACTGATACGTAGTGATGTATGCGGTCCCATGTCTACACATGCCAGGGATGGTTCCTCAT
Source organism: Agapanthus africanus (assembly GCA_030015575.1). Classification (NCBI taxonomy): domain Eukaryota; kingdom Viridiplantae; phylum Streptophyta; class Magnoliopsida; order Asparagales; family Amaryllidaceae; genus Agapanthus; species Agapanthus africanus. The sequence goes on along the minus strand of CM057338.1, from coordinate 178,739,999 downwards.
ACTTCATTACATTCACCGACGATCTCTCAAGATACGGACATGTGTTCCTGTTGAAACACAAGTCTGAAGCTTTTGAGAAATTCAAAGAATATAAGCATGAAGTCGAGAACCATACGGGTAAAAGTATTAAAATCCTACGATCTGATCGGGGAGGAGAATACTTGAGCATGGAATTCCGTGACTATCTAAAAGAGAATGGGATTCTCTTTCAGCTTACTCCTCCGTATACACCACAGCACAACGGTTATCGGAGCGGAGAAACCGTACCCTATTAGATATGGTGCGCTCTATGATGAGTATTGCTGAGTTACATATTTCCTTTTGGGGATATGCGCTTGAGACAGCCATGCGCCTATTGAATATGGTCCCTACCAAATCAGTGCCTACCACTCCATATGAGATATGGAAAGAGAAGAGACCATTTCTTAATTATGTTAAGATATGGGGTTGTCCGGCCTATGTCAAAAGGCAAAATCCGGACAAACTCGAGGCAAGGTCTGTTCTGTGCAAGTTTGTAGGATATCCCAAAAACTCACAATGGTATATCTTCTACCACACCGAGGAACAAAAGGTGTTTGTTTCTCGGCATGCCACCATTTTAGAAAAGGAATTTCTTGCGAAAGAAATTAGTGGCCTTGAGGTAGAACTGAAAGAGGTTCCAGCAGCACAAACTGCAACAGAAGATTTGGTGGAACCAGAGAATTCGATAGTTCCCAACGAACCTCAGTCTCTCCACCGATCTAGTAGGGTTCCTCATCCACCTGAGAGATACTATGGTTTTCTCATTGATGGTAGGAGTGAGGATTGCATCATGGAAGATGATGACACAACTAGTTTCGAGCAAGCCATCACGAGTGGGGACTCTGTGAAATGGCTAGATGCTATGGGATCCGAGATGGAATCCATGTACACCAACAAAGTATGGACTTTGGAAGTTTCTCCTGAAGGGGTAAAACCCATTGGGAGCAAGTGGATTTTCAAAAAGAAGATAGGTGTAGATGGAAAAGTTGAGACTTTCAAAGCTAGACTTGTAGCAAAAGGTTTTCGTCAACGACCTGGCGTCGACTATGATGAAACCTTTTCTCCTGTCGCTATGATTAAGTCCATCAGGATCCTACTTGCCATAGTTGCATATCATGACTATGAAATCTGGCAGATGGACATCAAGAACGCTTTTCTAAATGGTGATTTAGAAGAGAGCATGTACATGACACACCCAGAGGGCTTCGTAGACAGTGGGAGTAGCGGAAATGTGTGCAAACTGCTTAAATCCATCTATGGATTAAAGCAGGCGTCGCAGAGTTGGAACATCTATTTTGATGAAGCTATCAAAGAGTTTTACTTCATCAAAAATATAGACGAACCTTGTATATATAAGAAGGCTGTAGAGAGTAAGGTGTTCTTCCTCGTATTGTACATGGATGACACACTCTTGATAGAAAATGATGTTCCTACGCTACACTCGGTCAAGCTCTTCTTGTCACTCAAGTTCTCCATGAAAGATCTTGGTGATGCCTCTTACATTCTGGGGATAAAGATCTATAGAGATAGATCTAAACGGATGTTGGGATTGTCCCAATCCAGGTACATAGACACCATACTAAAGAGGTTTAATATGGAAGATTCCAAGCGAGGTAATGTACCCTCTTGTTCAGGGTTCACTCTCTCCAAAGAGATGTCTCCCAAGACTGATTTGGAGAGGGCTCACATGCAAGGGATACCCTATACTTCAGCAGTAGGCTCTATCATGTATGCGATGTTATGTAGCAGACCGGATGTAGCTTACTCACTAGGTGTAGTGAGCAGGTATCAATCAGATCCTCGGGAAAACCACTGGACAGCTGTGAAGAACATTCTTAAGTACTTGAGAAGGACTAAAGAAATGTTCTTGGTGTATGGTAACGGTGAACTCCAGGTGGAGTCCTTTATCGATTCAAGCTTCCAGAGTGATAAGGACGATAGTAAGTCGGTCTCGGGTTTTGTCTTTACCCTTAACGGAGGGGCGGTGTGTTGGAAGAGTTTCAAGCAAGACACCGTAGCAGACTCGACGATGGAGGCTGAATACATCGCTGCCAACGATGCTGCCAAAAAAGCTGTCTGGATGAAGAAGTTCATTGGTGAGCTTGGTGTAGTTCCATCCATTGAGCATCCAATACGTGTGTATTGTGATAACAATGGAGCGGTGGTTTTGGCCAAGGAACCCAGGTCCAATCAGAGATCCTGACATATTCTGAGGCGGTATCACCTGATCAGGGAGATAGTAGATCGCCGGGAGATCGAGGTCAGGAGAATTGACACGAAGGACAACGTAGCGGATCCACTCACAAAGGCCCTCCCCCAGGTACAATTTGAGAGACTTTTTGGGATGTTGGGTATGAGATACTACAACACATGGCCTTAGTGCAAGTGGGAGATTGTTAGTTATATGTATGCCCTAGAGGCCATTATTGTACATGTGATGTTTATTATAGTGGATGCTTGGACACACACACACACACACACACACACACACACACACACACACACACATATATATATATATATAGGACTTTCTTGCTGGACATGATAGTATGCTATCTGGTTAATTTTTATCTTAACATGTTGACTGGTATTCTTTACTGTCTTGCTCTCATATATTGATAAAGCCCTTAGGATATGTACTTGACTACCAGGATTATGATGAGATCATACTAGTGGGGCCAGGTTGGTCCATAAGTACATCCTTTAATCAGTTCCTAGTCGTGGGAATATCGAGACCAGGGCATCGATATTCCAAAGTAGACTAGTATGTACGTTTCTTGTCCCTTAGAGGGCGATAGTTGATCCCACAACCATTGGTGTGTGACATCAAAGATTGTACACAGGTGCTCATTGGAGAATGGGTACACCGAACAGGACTCGCCGAGGACTCCTATGTGGTAGTATACCTATCGTCAGATAGCAGTCCTCTGGTGACACTGGTATAGGTTAGTCTGTAGACCCGAGATCGTCATAGAGTCTTGTGTGGCTCCCACTGTACTTTGATTTCCTCCCTACCACGACTCAAAGGAGTCATGCAAACAGGTGGATTTTGGGTACAGTCCCGAGTCACATAGAGGCAATGAGCGATAGGAGGGGTTTCGTCTCTCCCGGTATTGGGGGTAGATGTTGCGCTATGCTCAATTGGCTATAGCTGGAAGTCCCTGGCCAGGGCCGCTGCTGAGATTTACTGATAAGCGTTATCAGTAGTTTCTCGAACCATTATAGACCAGACATCGGCATGACGTTTACTACCCTTAGACATGATATGCGACATATCAGAAGAAGAGACCGGACTGTACGGTAGTGTTACTGATAGGCTTCATGGAGAGTATGGATGAGCTTGCTTGTTGATCTTCATATCGCTCAATACTCAGGTAGCCGTTACGTCCAGCTAGTACTACTGACGGCTTGTAGGTGATTGATGTGATCATCACCTAATGCTGGCGTATTGACGAGTCTTTAGAGTCCCACACAGAAGTTTCCTGGTTCGAGCGAAACGAAGTAGGGCACATATGTTGATATGTGCGTGGTGTTCAGACCATAATATTGCATTTATCATCCCCTATTCTTATCCTTTTTATAAATAAACAGGTACTCTTGACGCACGTTTGTTGCATATTACAGGATACAGGTTTCTGGAGCAAATACAGTGAAAAAGACACAAAACAACAGAAAAAGGGACTTTTGACCAACAATTAGACGGATCTCAGTAAAGCCCAGTTCATATAGGTGCAAGTCAAGGTGAAACGGTTAAAAGACCAATACAAATCTTCACTGAAAATCTGGAGAAGACTCAGAAGTCCAACAGAGGAAAGAAATATAAAAAGACAGAGCCCAAGAAGACAGGAAAATAACCCCAAAGTTTGACAGCCCAAGTCCACAGTTTGGCCGCGGAACCGCAGCCAAAAGCATGCTGGAGCCACGGTTCCGCGGCCATAGAGGGCCCGTGTCGGTGCAGTTTTTCTGTACTGTTGCGACGTTGTGGGTGTTGGGATTTTTCGTGGGCAAATCTATAATTGCGCATGCGCGAGAGTCTGTAACCCTAGGTTTCCTATTTTCCTATAAATTGTAATTTGAGATCTGAAAAATGTATGCCTCTTTTCAATAAATAAAATTCAGAATTTCTGGAAGTGACATTCAGATCTATTCTGTCTTCTACTTGGAGGGAGCCATCAAATCTGTAGGTAATTTATTTTCTTACTTTTATTTTCTAGTATAATTTATCATTCCCTAATGAGCGAGTAGTCTCCTCACTTGTTAGGGTCAGCCTTAGCGAAAGGGTTGAGAGATGAGATCTCTCACCCCTTTCAATGCCATCTTCACTTTAGAGTTAGAACTCCATGCATACGCACACATCCGCTCCCTACGGCACCATACCCCTCGAGGTAACGGTGAACCGTAGTATAAAGGGCCGGTTGCGCGCGTTTTCCATGGGGGTTAGGGTAATTATCAACAAAGGAAGGATACGAATCTAGAGGAAGAAACATCTTCCCAAAAGATTCGTATCCACTTTATTGATAATTAACGTAACATCTAATAGATCTAAAAAAGAAGGCATTGAAAGCGGTGAAGGAAACATTAATCTCCAAAACTTCTCCTAAGCCTAACCCTAGCAAGACTCTTAGTTAGATTAATTAGATCTAGTTTTTATAGATTTTTATAAACCAATCAAAAAGACAAATAGAATCAACTCGTTAAAACACACTAAAGGAATTTACCCGTCTCTGTGGATCGACCCGCACTCACCGGCTAGCTGCGAAGCGACGCCATTCTGATTGCGGTAAATACAAGTTTTGACACACCAATCAAATGGCGCCGTTGCCGGGGACGGCGTAATCTTTCTTTTTGTGAATTTTCGGGTTGATATAAATTTTGAAAATTATAAAAATCTGAAAATATAAAAAATAAATTTTTTTTTTCAAATTTGATCTGTTTGAAGGGAGTGTCTTTTGAATTTTGCAGGAACAGCAAACAATTAAGGATCTGGAAATTTACAGAGGGCAAAACAAAAATTGGTACATAAGAACAGAGAGGAACTGAAGGTACAGAACCATAGAATTTTTTCCAGAGGCCGATCTCTCCACTTAGCCGCGCTTCCGCCGCAAAAGAGGGTCCCACACCGCGGTTCCGCGCCTGTTCTGCCACGTCAGCACCTGAAATTTTGCGGGTTGGTTCTCTTTTTCTTCCCTCTGCAACCTACAATATATCTCTCTGTAAAAAGTTTTCTGCAGGAATTCTTTGCGTAAAGAGTCTTTCTCCCCCTTCTAAATAACAGATCTCTGCAGGTTTCTTTGCGCCGCGCTAAAAATTTTTGATTGCAAGTGAAATTTTATCTGTTTTGCATAATTTAACCGGACTTAAGGGGCTAATTGACCAAACTCAGATTGGGTGGGGATTTCATCACCCTTCCCAGGACCCCAGAAAACACCTAAAGCATTTTGCATCGACCACCTTTAATTAAAAAAGATTAGACTCAGACCTAAGGACAGCGAGCTCAATAGGAAAAGGACTAGGGTAGGCATCGGCCGTTTATCCTAACCGACATTGCGGTGTCTAGGCTAGTGGTTATTAATTAGGCCCACTGTAGTGGTGGTTCCTTCCCACTTACCTGGCCGTATTTGTCTGTGAAGAGGCGGTTTGAGGTCTATTTCTAGCCCTAGTTAGGAGCTGTCTAGTAGACCTAGGCGACCCTAGATCTAGGCCTGATTGTGCATGTGTGGTTGATACAGTTGTGTCACGAGTCCGTCTTCAAAAACTTTATTGCAAAACTCTCCAATAAAAAAAAATTAAAGAAAAAATCTTTTAAAAACTTGCAAAAATTTTGTCGCTAAGAAATCCTTGCATTCTTCTATCATGGGTACCCCACATTATAAATCTCTTGCCGAATCTTGGTATCCCGAACCTAACTTTGCGTCGTTCGTCAATTGTTTCGGTCAATTTAAAAACGATCCCTCCTTGCCAAAAATTTCGTTGAAAGATCAAATAGAGGCGTCTAGGAGAAATAGTTTGACTTTTCAACCCACTTTGTGTCAACCGAGTTAACCTTTACAACCTACATATGTTGATACCATTTCTTCAAGTCCTTCTGTCACTCCTAGGCCGATGTCCATTGCTGAGCATATTGCTCAATCTCGCAGTCGATCTTTCACCCCTCTCCACTCATCTAGTTTTAGGGATCCGCACGATTATTCACCTTCTTATCCATATGTTGACCCTACTCCTGTCTTACCACCCACTTCCTACCAGTCATACCCGACCTTCCCACCTTCACTAGACGCTGTTTCGACACAGCCATTAGGGAGTTTCACATACCCAACTAATTTTGAATCTTTTACTGAAACCCCCTCACCACCTAAGTCTAGTTTGGAAGAGTCGTTGGAAGCATATATTGCTGCAACAAATAAAATTATGAGGAATGCGGAAGCATTCATGGCCGCCCTTATGCAACCTAGTGAACCGGTAGCTAGTGTCCCGCTAGCTCCGAATTTTTCAATGTATAAGACGGCAGTTGGACAGAGTGAGAATGAGAGAGGATTTTCAAATCAAACCTACCCTTACCCAATTGAAGCCCACAACTCCGGTTTTCCATCGATTGTTCCAAATGATTCACCAGTTGAAAATAAAAATGAGTTGTGCGATTTTGTAGTGTTTGAATTGCCAAATTGTGAGGAACCCCTTTCGAGTGAAACCGCACCTAATCCTTTCGATCTTTACACCTCCACTCTAGAACCTACATTGATAAATATACATGCTGTGGACGAAGTGTCTAAAGAAATTGATTTTCACTTGATTGAGGATATAGACGCCGGGAATATTTCGGATGATGAACCTGTCGATTTAATAGAAATTTTATGTTCAAATCATCATCCTGAGTTATTAAATGTTTCCCCCGAATCTCATATGCGTCTAGATTTTGATGACAATGGCATAGATGGATTAAATATTGAGGAGAGTCTTGAGGATAATATCGAGGTTGAACCATTTTTATTTGATGTGTCGGATTTTCCAATTCAGCCTCCTGAACCTTTGACTGTTATATCACCCTCCCTCCTTCCTATTGTTCCGACCGAACAAATGACCGTTACGTTTTCATCTCCTATACCAAGTTCGGCGTACCCATGTTTTCTTGCGAATCTTGAGGGATTTGACCCCATTGCACGACGAGTTGGTAGGTTAGCGCAATCGCTTTTAACACATCGGTCATCACAAATTGCGCTAATTTATTCACTCAATTTACACCCTCAAGATCGCACTCCACTTCTTTCTTCTTTCCGTCTTTCTTCTCCCCCACCGAGACCATATTCTACCATTCTTCTTTCCACACGGTCTCGCGTGCTTTTCATCTCTTTTCTTTCCATCCCATTCTTGCACCAACTCTACCATTACCATGATAAGATTTTTGAATGGTTGGTGCTAACATTTGGCTTGTGTAAGGCCAAGCTTAACTTTGGGGGGAATCTTGTTGTATATATGTATATATCCTTTTGTTTTCTTTTTCTAAAAAAAAAAAAAAATTCAAAACATAAAAAAAAAAATTTATTATAAATAAATAAACAGGGGAGTATCGGTATTTTGACCCTCTTGGTTTAGCATGACAGTGAGGACACTGTCAAGTTCAAGTTTGGGGGTATGCTCGGTACGTCTTCTTCCTTCGCATTCATTTGTACATATTTTTGCATTTGCATACTTATTTGAAAACCCATAAAAATTTGAAAAAATTTCAAAAATTATAAAAATTATTGTATTCAATTTTGGCTAATTGACTTGAGTTTGACAAATAGGTTAACTGGCTAGGAATAACTAGATCTTAGACTTAGTGAATTAAAAACCCTAAAAATAACATTTCTTAAAGTTTAACGGTAGAAAGTATATGCCTTGTAGTTTATTTAGAAATAGGCAAATTTTGGGTTCACTTCTTGGGCTAAGTCGAAACAAGGGAAGAGTATTGATGTTCTTATTAGAGTATAAGTTTGAAAAATAGTTCCTAACTTAAGTCTAAATTCTGAAAATGTATACCCTACAATTTGCACATTCACGCACCTTGAAACTTGGAATAGTAGAAGAGACCTTGAAATGCTTTTGTCTAAAGTCCTTAGTACAATGAAAAAAAAAGTGAATAAAGAAAAAAAAAATGGACACTGGTTTTTGTGATTACTTAAGGCTGAAAAAAAATAGAAAAATATTTAGCGAGGGTGCTTCATCACCTAGTGCCTTAGACCAACTGGTTTGGGAGTCACTGCTAAAGCCTTGGGTGTTGCAAGGACTAGGAAGTACGCTTTAAAGTGCAAACGCATTTTGTAATCGGTCGTTGGTACCTCAAGAAGTATTAACGGTCGCATGAAGGATGTGTAAGCAAATTTCATTTAAATTCACCAATTAATAAGTACTTTGGACAATGGACAAGGGCATGATTGCTTGAATTGAATTTCCAAGTGTAGGGGTGATCTATACACACACGTAGGGGTATGTGATTGGAATTTAGATAGGAGAGAGGAATGAAAGATAAAATTTGTATCTTTAATGGAGTTGATAGAAAATTCCTAAGTAGAGATGAAACCCTAGAAAGAAGACTTAAGAGATGCCGAAAGCTAAGTAGGTCTACATAACATATATAATCTTAAGTTAAATAATGAGGAAGCGTGAAGAATATGGGTGGATAATTTACAAGTAGAAGATAATAGAATTCCTTGTTAGAAGACCTAAATGAAGAACAAAAGTCAGTGGGCCGAGTTGATAGGATTTTGTGGGTGTAATCCGCTGAAAACCCTCAGGAGACAACACTCCTCCTACTAGGGACACCTAGAGGTTTAACGGCTTGTTGCACGTGCTCAGTGCAATCGCGTTTCCCTGCGAAAGTGCGGTTAGGATTTTAGTGAATAAATAATAAGTTTGCTCGAGGACGAGCAAAAGGTAAGTTTGGGGGTATTTGTTCAGACCATAATATTGCATTTATCATTCCCCTATTCTTATCCTTTTTATAAATAAACAGGTACTCTTGACGCACGTTTGTTGCATATTACAGGATACAGGTTTCTGGAGCAAATACAGTGAAAAAGACACAAAACAACAGAAAAAGGGACTTTTGACCAACAATTAGACGGATCTCAGTAAAGCCCAGTTCATATAGGTGCAAGTCAAGGTGAAACGGTTAAAAGACCAATACAAATCTTCACTGAAAATCTGGAGAAGACTTAGAAGTCCAACAGAGGAAAGAAATATAAAAAGACAGAGCCCAAGAAGACAGGAAAATAACCCCAAAGTTTGACAGCCCAAGTCCACAGTTTGGCCGCGGAACCGCGGCCAAAAGCATGCTGGAGCCGCGGTTCCGCGGCCATAGAGGGCCCGTGTCGGTGCAGTTTTTCTGTACTGTTGCGACGTTGTGGGTGTTGAGATTTTTCGTGGGCAAATCTGTAATTGCGCATGCGCGAGAGTCTGTAACCCTAGGTTTCCTATTTTCCTATAAATTGTAATTTGAGATCTGAAAAATGTATGCCTCTTTTCAATAAATAAAATTCAGAATTTCTGGAAGTGACATTCAGATCTATTCTGTCTTCTACTTGGAGGGAGCCATCAAATCTGTAGGTAATTTATTTTCTTGCTTTTATTTTCTAGTATAATTTATCATTCCCTAATGAGCGAGTAGTCTCCTCGCTTGTTAGGGTTAGCCTTAGCGAAAGGGTTGAGAGATGAGATCTCTCACCCCTTTCAATGCCATCTTCACTTTAGAGTTAGAACTCCATGCATACGCACACATCCGCTCCCTACGGCACCATACCCCTCGAGGTAACGGTGAACCGTAGTATAAAGGGCCGGTTGCGCGCGTTTTCCATGGGGGTTAGGGTAATTATCAACAAAGGAAGGATACGAATCTAGAGGAAGAAATATCTTCCCAAAAGATTCGTATCCACTTTATTGATAATTAACGTAACATCTAATAGATCTAAAAAAGAAGGCATTGAAAGCGGTGAAGGAAACATTAATCTCCAAAACTTCCCCTAAGCCTAACCCTAGCAAGATTCTTAATTAGATTAATTAGATCTAGTTTTTATAGATTTTTATAAACCAATCAAAAAGACAAATAGAATCAACTCGTTAAAACACACTAAAGGAATTTACCCGTCTCTGTGGATCGACCCGCACTCACCGGCTAGCTGCGAAGCGACGCCGTTCTGATTGCGGTAAATACAAGTTTTGACACACCAATCACGTGGGCCTGATTAAATATGAGTATGTGATACCGTATTGTAATCTGGCAGTTATCTGTTATCGGTTCGGTTATATGTGATATAACCAGATTGTCGAATCAAGTGTTGATTTGATAATGTGATATACAGATGAATGATATTAGTCGGTCATATGTGATATAACCGGATTATTAAATCAAGTGTTGATTTAATAATGTGATATATATTATATGTGATATAATTATATCTTAACTAATATCATTAGCTCACTAATTATTCTTCATTATATATATATATATATATATATATATATATATATATATATATATATATGATAATGAAGTATGGCATGATTTCTATTTTTGAGAAAAATAGAAAAGAGGTGGAAAATGAGAGCATGGTTGCAAGCATGGGCTTTATTCATAGTTTATTCATCTTGACTCACTATTCAAGCATGGTTGCAATTTTATATTGCAAAATTCCATGATTGAATGAATAGGGGTCAAGAGTTGCCATTCATTCTAGGCTCATTCTTAACACTTAGCCATTTTTCTTGTTTTGCTCCCATGGTTGCTCTCTAGCTTCTTCTTCTTCCTCAATCCCATGGTTCAAGCTTTAACCCTCACATGTGATGTGAATCATGAAGCTTGAACACAAACTAGTGAGCAAATTAAACCCCTACTTCACCATCACACATTAGATTATCAATTTGATGTGGAGTGTTGCCTTCACTAATGAGATTAGTGAAGGGTTAGCTTGAGCTTGTGGACTTCGGGTGAATCGTCTTTGGCGTGAAGATCACGAAGGAGGTTCTTTCAACTCAAAGAGGAGCCTAGTAGAGTCGCGTGGACTTCAACCCAGAGCTATTTAAGAGAAGGACTTGAACTACAAAGGTTGTATGCTCTTTTTTTCTCTTGAGTTTATCACATCACAAAGGCAAACCCTAATAATCTAGTAATGATCTTGTTAGTCTAACTTAGCACCTAATAAAAATTTAAAATGTGGCATGCTTGATTCCTCTAGAACCTCATGGTGGTGTTAAGGCCAACCTTCAATTGCCAGGAGCGAATCATCATTTGCCTTTGTCGATTTGAACAAAGGTGGCTTAGCAAACAGGGTTAGGATCCTGCTAACTAAGGCTTTTTGACTTTATGAGCCGTAAGGGTCTTATAAAGGTATTTTCTCCCTACGAGTCGTGAGGATCCCGCAGGTGTATTTTCTCCTTAGGAATCGTGAGAAATCCTAAGTGATATTTCCTCTTGTAAGTCATAAGGATCTTACGCGAGTGTTTTCTCCTTACAAGTCGATAGGACCTACAAGTGTTGTTCACCAAATAGGGATATTTCGTGCCATTGGTGGAACTGGGTGAGGAAACGTTTATTTGTGCCTGTGGATTGTATACAAGGGCCAATATTGGACCGCTTGTAGGGCATCTTGGAGAATATGATGGCTTAAGAACAGGTTCAGGTCCCTGTATCTTAAGGCTTTTGAATCCTATGATCCGTGTGGGTCTCATAGGGGGACTTCTCCTTACGAGTCATGAGGATCTCATAAGTGTAATTTCTCCTTAGGAATCGTGGGGACCCCTAAGTGTGTTGCTCCCTTGTGAGTCGTAAGGATCTCACGCAGGTGTATTTTCCTCACAAGGTTGAGAGGACTTTGCAGGTGTCTTTATTTTAACGAGATTGCGCCCTTTTGGGTTTTCACAAACTCGCCGGTAGTCCTGCTGTTTTTACTCATGGCGCCCTTTCGGATTTTCATCTGTGCCCATTTCTCTTGTGGACGTACCGTTTTTTTAGTCTTCGCCATGGGAGCTTTGATTGCAACATAGATCCCAGAAAAAGATATCGCCATGTTTGGGGCGAAGAGTACTAGTTTAGGGACATTTCGGGCCAAGCAGCTCCGAGGCGAAGTTTTGCCGGATACTACTTATAAAGTTTGGACTCCGGAAGACAACGAGCGGACACGAGCGTCGTCATCTATCCTTAACCTCAGCCGTGACTTATCAAGCGTAGTACTTCTTAAGGAACCGACCGTTTATTGGCCGGAAGGGTCTTTCGCCATGCATATCCATGAGCAAGTAGGCCCCATCTTGGTAGACTTTGTCTATGATGTACGGACCCTCATATTTCGGCTCGAATTTCCCCCGCTTTGCACGGTCAGGGATCATAGGTCTTTTTACGACTAGCACGAGTTCGCCTTGACGGAATGTTCTTGTAGGGTTCTTAGGCACCCTAATGAGGTCTCACAAGGCATCAACCATGCCAATTTCAAATTTAAACGGTGCCGAGAAACCCTAGAACGGATCGTTGGCTAGATTTCTAGGCGACAAAGCAAACTAGTTAACACTTAACTACAAGAATACGGAAATACAACCTTTGTAGATCCGGTTCTCCACCTCCATAACTCCGCAATGAAGTCTCCTCGCTGTCCTCATACAATCCCGGGCTCTAGCGTCGGCTTCATCGGAGAAGAAGCGGGCTAGGTCGTCGATGTCCATGCCGAAGATGATCTACGTCGAGGCATCGCTAGATCAAGCTCCCACTTTACCAAGTCATGAAACTTATGAAGAAAACACACTCTACTACTTGGCAAGAGGTAGAGGATGAAGAAATAGGAAGTGGGTAGACTTTAGAATTGGATTTCTCACTCATTTCCATCAATCACCATTGATGGAGCTTGCTTTCTTCAAGTGAAGAAAGGAAGAAGAAGAAGAATTATGTTATGATAAGTTAATTGAAAAAGAAAAGAAAAATCAATCCTTATCATAACATGACCATAGTTAAGTGTAGAGAACTAATCATGGTTTAATGCAATGGTTAGGGTTAAGCTAAAAACAAAATGGTCTTCAAGTCAAAGCATTCATGAAGCTTCATGAATGAACAAAAGAAATGCCACCATTTTATCATTTCATTTCCTTTTTCCAATAAGAAAAAGATTAATAAATAAATGAATAAAATGAATAAGCAAATAGTAAACCCTAACCATTCCATTAACCAAGGTTTAATTCTACACACTTAATTAAAAAGGCATGTATCATCAAACATGATACAAGCATGTGCACAAAATCATATCGCATATGCAATGCGCACACCCGAGCGAGAAAATCCATTTAAAGTGAACCGATACTAGTTAATGCAAAGTAATATATCAAATATATAATTATGCATTAAATCATTAAATCAACACTTGATTTAACGATCCGGTCATATCGCATATAACCGACTAGTATCATTAGTAACAACTTATCGAATCAACACTTGATCCGATAACCCGGCTATATCGCATATAACCGATCAATGTCACATCACGAGAATCGAATACAGTATCACAAACTGGTATTATTCTCGGTCCCGCACATATCTCATATGTGCTCCTATTTCGTTTTGCTTGAGCCAGGAAACCTCTGTGTAGGACTCTAAAGACTCGTCAATACGCCGGCAGCAGATGATGATCATATCAAGCATCCACAAGCCGCAAGCGGTCTGCTAAACGTAACGGCCACCCGGGTATTGAGCGATCTGAAGATCGACGAGCAAGCCCGCTCACACTCCAGTGAATCCAACCAGTAACACTACCGTACAGTCCGGTCTGATCGTCTGATATGTCGCATATCTCGCCTAGGGGTGGTAAACGTCAGACCCTAATAGCTCGATAAGTCGTGTCGATATGAGGTCTATAACTATTCGAGAAACTACTAGTAACACTTACCAGTAAATCTCAGCAACCCTGGCAAGGGATTTTCTGTTATAGCCAATCGAACACAGCGCAACATCAACCCCCTATACCGGGAGAGACGAATCCCCTCCTATCGCTCATTGCCTCCATGTGACTCGGGACTGTACCCAAAAACCACCGTTTTGCACGCCCTCTTGGACATGGTAAGATGGAAATCAAAGCACAGTGGGAACCACACAAGACTCTATGACGATCTCGGGTCAACAGATTACTCTGTACCAGTGTCACCAGAGAACTGCCATCTGACGTAAGGTATATTACCATCTGGGAGTTCTCGGCGAGTCCGTCCAGTGTACCCAGTCTCTACTGAGCACCCGTATATCATCTCTGATGTCAAACACCGATGGATATGGGATCATCCATCGCCCATCTGTATGGGTCGAGAGGGTATACGCTAGTCTACACTGGTATATCGATGCCCCGTCTCGATACACCCCCGACTAGGGACTTTGAAGGATGTACTTATGGACTACCATGTCCCCACTAGAATGATCCGCATCATAGTCCAGGTAGTCAAGCACACATCCTAAGGGCTTTACCAACATATAACAGAGAGACAATAAGTGTACACGTTAAGGTAAAGAGCAACCAGAAAGCATACTATCATGTCGAGCAAGAAAGTCCTCCCTATATATGTCCAAGCATCCACTACAATATACATCCTATGTATAGTAATGGCCTCTAGGGCATACATATAACTAACAGTTCTCGGCCTAGTCAGTCTTTCGTATGAGCGCGTCGTTCTTGCTTTGTAGGCTTCCAGGTTCTGCTACGCCATGAGACGAGTTTCATCGAGGGCATCGAGCTCCTCAAGCCGAAGATGGGCATTTTCTTCATCCGTCAGCTCGTATCGAACAGCTACTCGTAGAGAGGGTAACTCTATCTCCATGGGAAGTAATTCTTCCGCGCCGAAAAGCAACGCGAATGGCGTAGTATTCGTGGCCGTTTTGAACGTAGTTCGATACGCCCAGAGAGCTTCATGCAGTCTTTCGTGCTAGTCTTTTCTGTTTCTAGACACCGTTTTCTTTATGATTTTCGTTAAAGTCTTGTTGAAAGCCTCAGTTAGACCGTTAGCTCGGGGATTATAGACCGAAGAGTATCTCCAATCTATTTTATGCTGCTGTGTGAAGCGGCTGATCTTACGGCTTTTGTAGGCTGGCCCGTTATCGGAGATAATCCGTCGCAGAGTGCCGAACCAATAGATGAAGTGTGTCCTGAAGAAATGGAGGATGTTCTCACTTAGAGAAGTAATCGGTTTTTGCTAATATGAACCGATGTCCCCTGGATGATGCTGGCTCGATGGGCCCGATTATATCGGTTTCCCACATTTCGAACGACCAACTAGCCATTGTTGGATGTAGCGGATTTGGATGCTGATGGATGAAGTCCTCGTGAATCTGGCACGAGTGACATTGCTTCGCGTATTCGAGGCAGTCCTGAATCATCGTGGGCCAACAGTAGCCTATCCTTTTGATCTTCATCTTCATCTTTGGCCCGGCTTGATGAGAACCGCAGAGTCCATTGTGAGTTTCTTGGACAACTCTCCTTGCTTCTTCTGGTCCCAGGCATCTCAGCCACAGAGAGTCGAACGATCTCTTATATAAAGTATCATTGACAAAGGCGAAAGACAGAGCTCGTTTCATGAGATGATGTCTTGACGACGAATCTTTGGGTGTTCGATGGGATTTGAAGTAGTCTATGAAGACTTCTCTCCAATCCGTGGCCTTTTTCCGTCTTGTATTCGGCAGGCTGCTTGTTTAGTCGCTTCTTTTCCTCTAGACGGCTCCGTAGATATTTCTGCTGGCGCGAGAATCCGGCGGCTTTGCACAACGATCCTTACGTCATCGAGTTTTTCGTCGGCCAATTCTTTAGCGAGCTTGGCCAACGCATCCGTCTTGATATTTTCTGCCCGCGGTATGCTTTCCAGGATGTAGGAGGGGATTTGAGTCAGCAGTTGCCGTACTCTTTCGCCATATTTTACCAACTCTGGCTTGCACGTCTGATAGTCGCCATTTACTTAGCTAACGACTAGCTGGGAGTCTCCATATATGAGGAGGTTTTCGATGCCCATGTTAACAGCAATCTCAAGACCTGCTATCAAAGCTTCATTTTCCACTTCGTTGTTTGTCCTTGGCTCTGTTAAGGAAAGGGCAAAATGCATTATCCCTCCTTGTGGCGTTACAAAGATAAGACCAACCCCGGCTTTGATTATGGGGGTGTTGTGCTTTCGCTTCTTCATGGAAGACGCTCTGTCGAAGTATAATTCCTATCGGGCATTATTCCCTTCTTTCTCCCTGTCGATTGTGTCAAACACATGTTCGTCTGGCAGTTCGCAATTTAAGGGAGAATCGGCTGGTATCGGATGCTTAGCAAGAAAGTCGGCGATGGTCTGGGCCTTCACTGCCTTGAGGGGTCGATATATTATCGAGAACTCCATCAAGAGGAGGGCCCATTTGGCAAGCCTTCCATTTAATATGGCTCTTGACATCAAATACTTGAGAGGATCCACCTTTGATATGAGATGGACCTCATGTGCTAGGGCATAATGTCGATGCTTCGTTACCGCGAAGATCAGTGCCAGGCAATGTTTTTCGATGGGGGAGTAGGTGTTTTCTGCCCCCAGAAGAACTCGACTCAAATAATAAAGAGCTCTCTCCTTCCCCTGGTCATTCTCTTATGCCCATAGCGCGCCTGAAGAACCTTCAAGGGCTGTTGTGTACAGGATGAGGGGCTTTCCCTTGACCGGAGCGGTCGGTACCGGGGGATTCTGCAGATACTGCTTGATTTCGTCCAGTGCACTTTGGCATTTACGATCCCAAACGAACGGGGTCCCTTTTTTCATTAGATGGCTATAGGGGCGACATTTTCCGGAGAGATTGGCTATGAACCGTCGG
This sequence comes from Agapanthus africanus, assembly GCA_030015575.1. Taxonomy (NCBI): domain Eukaryota; kingdom Viridiplantae; phylum Streptophyta; class Magnoliopsida; order Asparagales; family Amaryllidaceae; genus Agapanthus; species Agapanthus africanus. The sequence continues at coordinate 178,723,162 of CM057338.1, read as the reverse complement.
ATATACACGAGCTTTCCTTGGAGAGACCGCAATTGTTTGAGAGTTCTTGGCGAGGGAATTTCCATAATCGCCTTGATCTTTAATGGGTCTACTTCGATACCTCAGTGTCGTACGATGAATCCTAGGAATTTGCTTGAGGAGACTCCAAATGCGCATTTCAGAGGGTTCATCTTTAGATTATATTTCCGAAGACGCTGGAACACTATTTTCAGATGTTCCCAGTGTTCTTTGTATGATTTGCTTTTCACCACAAGGTCATCGATATAGCATTCAACGATCTCATGGATGAGGTCATCAAAAATCTTTTTCATGGCCCTCTGGTAGGTAGCACCTGCGTTCTTCAAGCCAAAGGGCATCGCCTTATAGCAGAATATGCCTAGCGGAGTCCGGAAGGTGGTATGCTTTTGGTCTTCAGGATGCATCTTTATTTGATTATATCCCGAAGATCCATCCATGAAGGGGAAGACTTCATGAGTGGACGTGTTATTTATCATCAGCTCGGTAACCGGTACGGGAAAGTCATCCTTCGGGCAAGCTTTGTTGAGGTCATGGAAGTCCACGCAGATGCATACTGTCCTATTTTTCTTCATCACTGGGACAATGTTGGCGATCCAGTCGGGATATTGAACTTCTTGGATGAAGCCGGAGTCAATTAGCTTCTTGACTTCGGCGTTGATACTCATCTCAAGTTCGAGCTTCATTCTTCTTGGCGCTTGATCGACTGGCTTAACGTCCGGCGATATAGCCAGTTTATGCACCGCTATTTCTGGATCTAGTCCCGGCGTCTCGAAATAATTCCTTGCGAAGCAGTCTTTATACTGCATAAGTACGCCCTTTAGTATAGCCACCTGCTCTTTAGACAGCAGCTCACTGACGAACGTTGGCTTCGGATCGTTTTTCATCCCCAAGTCGATTTCCTTCAGATTGTTTGCTATGGTGTGTATCCCATCTTCCGACTCTTTTGGCGCCAATGGAAATTCTGAGATCACCTCGTCCTCATCTTCATTTGTGAAGCACTGGGAGAGGTCATCCACATTCTCATGCTCTCCCTCCTTTGAGAATGTTATCATGTGGCAGGTACGAGCTCGTTTCCAAGCTCGATTTTGATCTGGACTTTCCCTCGCAGTGTAGGTTGCTCTTGGATCATGCTTTCGTGGTGGGGCTACCCTCCAATTGTCGGACAGAGCGAACCTGCCTTGCTGATACTGGTCTTCGACCCAGTCTTTGAAGGTGAAGCAATCTTCAAGAGGATGTCCTAATGCTCGGTGGTAGGAGCAATAAGCCTGATGATGGACCTCGTTTATTTGCTCAGGATGCCGGGACTCCGAGAGTGTCATCATTTGATGCTTCATGACAAGGCTGAATATTTTCCTTGTCTTGTCTTAAGGGAAAGGGTATTCCCGACCCATCTTTTTCATAAAAGACGGATTCCAGCTGACTTTTTCTCGATCGCGTGGCTTGTTGGATCCGCTTCGCTGTCTCTGAACGCCATTCCTGTTCTTGATCTTGTTGTTGCTTCTACGTCGGACTTTTTCATTTCCACGAGAGCACACAGCAGGCTGAGGATTAAGGGCATCGTAGTCTTCTCTTTCCGTGGACTGCTGAATGAGACGTTGCGTCCTGGCTTTCTCGTAAATGGCCATTTTGCAGCTGTGGTCATCCCGATCCTTTTGACCTGCTTCTCTTATTAGCTTGTCTATCTGTTCTTCGAATGACGGGCTTGGTATTCTCACGGAGGGATCTCGCTCCGGTTCAATATCAGCGCTATCTGGAAATCCATTCGCTTCTCCACCGGAGTTATTTATGACATGGAAACCATGGAATCGCTCCCGTTTCTTGGACCGAACGTATCCAACCCTCGTCGTCTCTATCCTCTCGTTAGGCATTTTTCGCTGAGTCCCGGGAATGTCCCAAAACTTGTTGTAGAACTGGGCTTGTCGAGCGGTTTGTTTGAAAGGTACGCTGTGGCATCTTAATAGACTTTTCAATCCCTCTGCGTAATATATGGGTAGACGGATTGCTGGAGCCTATCGAGTGCAAAATCGGCACCATGCCAGACTTCTTTCTCCACTTTGGTGTCCGTGGATTGATAGAAGAGGATCGCCTTTTCACCTTTTCGCCTAGGAGGAACGTAGATGGTCTGCAGCTCTTGCACGCCGTATGTATCGAGCGCATCAAGTTCCCTGTAATGCTGTTGCGGAACCATGGTGATTTGCAAACTCTGATCAGCTTCAGTGAAGGTCTTCATTGATGGACGAACAAAGAACACTGTGTTGACCTCGTCTTCAGAGTCGCTGCCAAAGACCAAGATAGGAGTAGATGGTCCTGGCCTGCTGCTTTGCGGTTGCCCCGAGAAGACTATCTCTTCATCCTCCTCGGTATCGCTCCCAAAGATCGGGATGGTGGCGACGAATTTTTGTTTATTCTCCGGTTTACGACATCTTTCCGTGTCTTCGAAGTCTGGCAAGAAGTACTTAGCGTCTTCATATTTGCGGACTTCATTTATGGAGAATGGGTTTAGCTCCCCTGTAACCGTGTACTCGAGGCCGTCTTTGAAGTACTTCATACACTGATATTGTGTAGAAGGGATGATGTTGTACTCGTGTAACCAAGGCCGGCTGAGCAGAGCGTTATAGAAAGTTTTGGCGTCGATGACATGAAACTTGATGTCAGTGACGAGCATCCCGAAGCGTAATGTCAGTATTACGGACCCAATCATCCGTTATGACTTCGAGTCGAACCCGGAGATAGTAATTTTGTCCTGAGTCAGGTGTTGAACGTTCATGCAAATCTCCTTCAGCACTCTCACATTAAGAAGGTTGACGGAGGACCCGTTGTCAACCAGGATCTTCCCTATCTTGATGTCATGGCAGTACCTAATGACATACAGATGACGGTTGTGCTCGCACGTTCTGAGGAGGAGATCTTCATCGCCGAATGTGATGTCAGCTGTGTAAACTTCTTCCAGCTCGTCCTTCATCTTTTCTTCTGCAAGGAAGGCTTGAAACTGATCGGGCTCTTGTAATGCCTTGATCAGAGAATCTCGTGCCTCTTTGGACAGGAGGAGAGCATCCAGTATGCTCAGTTGTGAAGGTATCTTGCTCAGGTGTGCCAGGACATTGTAATCCACTTTGTTTTTCTTAGGTGGGTCCTTGGCTGTGAGCTCTTCGACGACTCTATCATCGAGGGCAATCTCCTCGGGGACTTTTTCCTTCCCCTTGTCTCTCTTACCCGAACCTTTGTTTGAGGGTCCGAGATTCTTTTCAGGCAACGTACAATTACGCAGCTGAATGTTCTCGCATTTCTTCACCTCTTCTTCTTTTCCAGAGGTGTATTCCATGAAGAGAGGGCCGAGGGCTATTCTTCGTCGGAATCGCTCCCAAAGGTAAGAACTTGAGATTTCCCTTTTGTTGAAATGGCATCAACCATATGACAGTTACCGGCTGTTCCTTTATGCTCATCTGTCATGCTTTTCTGTTCCCGATGGGCTTTGCTCTTCATTCGCTTGAAGTGTTGTCGGTGGGCAACATATCCCTGCCACCACTTCTTGAAAGAATTGCACTCTTCGGTAGGGTGTATGACCATCCGATGGTATAAGCAGTATTTTGGATGTTCATCTACTTCATCGAAGCACGTACTCCCGCGAGCATTTCCTTTGACAGGTGGCAACTTCATCCTCATTGATAGGGCTTTGGCGAATTGTTTCCACATCTTAAACCTGTTTTTGTCTGTCGCGGGTGTGCTTCGATCTGGTTGGAGTACCTCGTGACTCTTCCTTGCCGCAGCTTCCTCATTCTGACGCCGACGCTTGGCTTTTTCATATATGGCTGTTTCACGCTCTCGGTTAGCTTTGCTCTTCTGAAGGGCTTCGTTCAGCAGTTTATCGATCAGGTCGTCTAACGGTTCCAGGGATTTTGACGCCGGTCCTGCCCCCAGTTCCTCTGTGTTGCTTTCCTACGCTGAGAGAGCTTCTTCATTTTTTAACGACAAGTGGGAGACCATGTGGCAACTCGTTACATACTCTTCAGGTTCTTCTGACGAGTCGTTCCCCTCATTATTGTCACTGTCTCCGTTCTCAAGAATATGCTTGAGGAACTCTTCAAGTGTGACTGGGGTCCGTGCCTTTTGGTTGTACTCTTCCAGTGCGTCAATGCATTTTTGCAGATCCGTGCGCTTGTCGTCGAGCTGCACGGGCTTCTTGGTCTTCTTCTTTTTCTTCGAAGACTTTGAAGTCCTGACCTGGGTGTTTTTCCCATTGTTATCGGCGTTCGGTGCCGAGCGGGGTTTGAGCATCCCCTCAATGATCCCGGGCTCCAGCGGGCTTTTCCATCTGATCGCCGGGCATGCCTGAAGATCCTTCAACATCCTTTTAGTTTTGGCCGAAAGGACAACTTCCCATGGAGCTTCTTCTATAAATGAGCATTATATCCCCGGCGTATCCACCTTTTTAGGAGTGTGCTGTTGTGGCGGGTTTACCTTCCAGTTTTCGGACAGCGCGAACTTGCCCGATGGGAACTATACTTCGACGGAGCATTTTCCATGAAGAAGCGAAAGCACAACACCCCCATAATCAAAGCCGGGGTAGGTCTTATCTTTATAACGCCGCAAGGAGGGATAATACGTTTTGCCCTTTTCTTAACTGAGCCAAGGACAAACAACGAAGCGGAATATGAAGTTTTGATAGCAGGTCTTGAGATTGCTGTTGACATGGGCATCGAAAACCTCCTTATATATGGAGACTCCCAGCTAGTCGTTAGCCAAGTAAATGGCGACTATCAGACGTGCAAGCCAGAGTTGGTAAAATATGGTGGAAGCGTGCGGCAACTGCTGACTCAAATCCCCTCCTACATCCTGGAAAGCATACCGCGGGCAGAAAATAGCAATGCGGATGTGTTGGCCAAGCTCGCTAAAGAATTGGCCGTTGATTTCTTGAAGAGCCGGATTGCAGAGATTTGAGGCTGCAAGTGGCCCATACTTGACTCCACTGGATATGAAAGAGCCTGAGTTACTAGGGTGGGAGAAAACGCCATTCTTCATAGAGACGAAACGCCGGCTTCAGTATCCTCTCACCCAAGGGCAACCACAAACATATATACCGTGATTATTTGATCGCGGAAAAACACGACACACGAAGTGTGGAGTGGAAAGAGGAAAAGGTCCCACAGGGCGTGCCAGAATCTGTTTACCGCCGAAAACCGGGAAGACAAACGTCTTGCCTGAATTTAGGGGCAGATGCTATTTGGTTTTATCCGTCCACCTCTCCGAAGATGCCAAGTTGATTTATGGCACCGTATATCGGAGGTTTGGACGGATGTGGCCGTTGTAGCAGATTTCGTCAGATTCCCCCTCGTTGTGAGGGGTTTTTGATTGTGGGGACGCTCTTCCCTGCAGGCGCAAGCCCCTATAGTTAATTACGTTACCGTATAGCGATAACCACTTTCTTCTGCTCCAGAAGGTCACTTTGTGTCGTGTGTGTTTGTTTTATTTTTGGTTGCCCGTGGATTGTATACGGAGACTAATTTATGTCGTCGACCGTAGGGCGTGGATTAGTCCAAATCTGTATATTCTTAGATTTTGGTTTGGGTTAATTTAAGGATCGTTAATCTCGTTTGAGATTAAGATCAACTTAAATGTTTGTTAAGGATACGTTATTCCGATCTTGGACTAAGATCTACTTAACGGGGGTTTATGATCGTTTTTAATCCAACAAAAGAGCATTTGTGTTAGTTATATGTATGCCCTAGAGTCCATTACTGTACATACGATGTATCTTGTAGTGGATGCTCGAACATAGATAGGGATGACTTTCTTGCTCGATATGATAGTATGCTATCTGGTTGCTCTTTATCTTAACATGTACTCTGATTGTCTCTATGTTACATGTTGATAAAACCCTTAGGATGAGTACTTGACTACCAGGACTATGATGCAGATCATACTAGTGGGGATAGTGTAGTCGCTAAGTACATCCTTCAAATGTTCCTAGGCGTAGGTGTATCGAGACAGGGCATCGATATACCAGAGTAGAATAGCATATAGCTTCTCGACCCATATAGATGGGCGATGGATGATCCCATATCCATTGGTGTTTGACATCAGAGTAAGTATACGGGTGCTCAGTGGAGACTGGGTACACTGAACGGACTCGCCGAGAACTCCTAGATGGTATAGTACCTATCGTCAGATAGCAGTTCTCTGGTGACACTGGTACAGGTTAGTCTGTAGACCCGAGATCGTCATAGAGTCTTGTGTGACTCCAACTGTGCTTTGATTTCCACCTTACCACGTTCAAGAGAACGTGCAAAACGGTGGCTTTTGGGTACATTCTCGAATCACATTGAGGCAATGAGCGATATGAGAGGTTTCGTCTCTCCCGGTATTGGGAGTTGATGTTGCGCTGTGCTCGATTGGCCATAACTGGAAATCCCTGGCCAGGGTTGCTGAGATTTACTGGTAAGTGTTATCAGTAGTTTCTCGAACCGTTATGGACCTCATATCGGCATGACTTATCGGTTATTAGGGTCTGACGTATACCACCCCTAGACTGGATATGCGACATATCAGACGAAGAGACCAGACTGTACGGGAGTGTTACTGATTGGATTCACAGGAGTGTGTACAGGCTTGCTTGTTGATCTTCTGCTCGCTCAAAACCCGGTGGCTATTACGTTTAGCTGATCGCTTGCAGCTTGTGGGTGTTTGATATGATCATCACCTACTGCCGGCGTATTGACGAGTCTTTAGAGTCCTACACAGAGGTTTCCTGGCTCAGGCAAAACGGAGTAGGAGCACATATGTGATATGTGCGGGATCGAGATTGATGCGCGTATGTGATACCGTATTCTATTCTCGCGATATGTGATATCGGCAGGTTATATGTGATATAGCCGGGTTATCGGATCAAGTGTTGATTCGATAGAATGATATATATATATATATATATATTATATGCTCACTTAAGTATTTATTATTCTCACTCATGATACATTTAACATATATATGATATATGTTTATTGTATTGTTTTCTATTGTTACATAGATATATTATATATGTGATATATAATATTGTGACATGTTTGGTTACACATGCAACATGTATGTATGAGACTCATACCATATTAGGGTTTATGTTAGGGTTTCATTTATCATTAAGTAATCACAAATTAGTGGACTTAATTAAAGCTAGAAGCTTGGAGAAGCTTTTGGATAAGCTTTGACTTAGTCCACTCTTTTGTTTCTACTTAAGATATTTTGTGACCTAACCATTAACCCTTGACCATGGTTAACTCTCTACATGAGTTAGGGTTTGTGATATTCTCAACCCCCCATGGTTGCATATATATCCAAATGAGAGGAGATATTTTCATCACTTAATCATTATTTTCTTCATCTTCTTCTTGCTCATCAGTTGAGCTCACTAGCCATTGATCAAATGATGATATATGTTGAGAAATGAAATTCTAAAGAGAGCAAAATTCCTACTTCATCATCTTCTTCTATACTAGCCATATAGATTAGTGTGTTACCTTCACTAATACCTAATTAGTGAAGTGAAAGCTTGGGTTTGAGATTCCTCAAGGTAGATCATCTTGGATTAGTGAAGACTTCAAGCTAGCATGTGTCATTCACCTCATGAAGCCTCTATAGAGTCCAGGAGCTTGATGATCGCAGCGAAGGGACTTCAACTCGGAGCTTATGAAGCGAAGGAATGGACTACAAAGGTTGTAATCCCAAACTCTTAGATGTTAAGTTGTTAACATATAGTTTTGTTTGATTCTCTAGTTAAAAATCTATGGTTAGGGTTATCTAGAATGGCAAAAAATTTAAACTTGGCATGGATGATGCCTCCCAAAACCTTGCTGCCGTTGTAGGTAACCTAACAGTGGTATCAGAGCCTAGCTAGAGAATTAGACGGATAAGTGTAGGATTACGAAACCGAAACAACTCCGAAACACCTGATGCAAAACCCCAGTTTCTGTCGGATTATTTTTGGTGTCAAATTTTTTTTCAAACAACTGCAGAATCATGTATGAGACAAATAGTGAACATGGGAAAACTTGGACCCCTGTGCTCAAAATTTGGCCGAGCACCAGGCTTGGATTTCCGAGTTGGCCGGCCCCTATGTGGGTTTTGAGCTCCAGTTTTTGGTCATGTTTTGGTCTCTGGGGTTTGGTACTTCAGGTGTTGTTTATTTTTTCTAAATTTGCATGAGATGTTTATTTGCTAAAAAGGTAATTCGGAGTGTTTCTTATTCGCAATTCTTGCTTTGTTTCGGATTGTTTAGACAGTGTTAAAAAATTCGAACGGATATCAATAACTCACTTTTTCCCCTGCCGTAAAATTTTCAAGTGTTGGATTTTTCCTTAGTTAAAGAACATTCAAATAGCGTGCAAGTGATGCGGTGAACCCTCTAGAAGAACAAAACCTTAACTCGATTTTGTGACCGTCAAAACCGCATCTAAACCCTAGGGTTTATGGTAGTTTAATAGTTCTACAAGTGAGGCATTGGTTGACCCTTCTATGGCTGGCTCACTGCTACTGTGGCATATGATGGATACTTCTAAACTACGCTCAAGTGTTGAGCATTTTGGAAAATTTTGGGTGTTTGTTGATTCGATCAGAATGTTTAACATCGTCTAGCTTTTTCTGTAATGTGATACAATATGTGGAATTCATATAGTTAGGCATGAAATCTGTAAAATGTGATATTTCGGGTTTACGATGTCTAAGATGATTGTGGATTCCAAATATTGTAGTTTTACACTTTCTTTTCTGCGACCGTAAGTGTAATATGTGGTGTATCGCCGATTTCGTTACTATACATCAACGATAATTAGGACACGCATATTTACTTATATTGATGACATGTGATATTATGTGTTGCTGTGATATGTTATATTGGATCGTCGTGTTCTGAATAGCCGGGGGCTTTATGTGAGATGAGACTTTTTATTTTCATTCATGTAAAATTCAATGTATATAATATTCTTTTATTGGGGCACTTCCGGGTTGAGGATGATGTCACCATTGTATATTATTTACTTTTCCGCATTAGGATAGACCCAAGGAGGGGAGCACTAGTAACCGAATTCTAGGGTCTAGAGGGAGGCCATCTCGAGGAGTCGAGACCAGGTCTCCTAACCCTAGAATTGGTAGGGTTGTTTGCCGCTTTCGTAAGGGTCTAGGGATGTGGGTTTGGCCATTCATCATGACCGTGGAATCCGTGTTTTATACAGGCTCACAATAAAATATGGACCTCCTAGTATATCCAATATTTCATATGTTTCTTCTGCTGCGATATCTGTGATGTGATCATTTGATATATTGATGAGATAATACAGGATATAGTATATGTGATATATTATATAGAAGTAGCTTATGTTTTACACCCGCGCTAGCACTGCCCCGCTCTGCCGTTAGTTACCTAACCTAACGGTGCACGAGGGGACATCGAGGCGAATGCGGATGGCATAAGCGTACGTTGTATTTATCTGTGATGTTTAGGTAAACTTAAATGATGGGACTTAATTAATAAGATTAATGAAATAAAAGAAACCTAAAGATGTTTTGGAATCGAATTTTCAAAAACAGGTAGCTCTAGTTGTTGCTATGCATAGCCGTGTTTCTTGTAGAACATCCAGCACCTTATTCGATAAGGAAAGAGCCGATACCCCTTCACCGGGAGTGACCTCTTTAGCAATAACTGGCAGATGCTACAACCCTCGGTTTTGTATTTTGATTGCTTTTCTAGTTTTTGCTTTGCATAGTGGTATTATGAATATCTTGCACCTTATTCGATAAGGAAAGAGCTAAGATCCCTTCACCGGGAGTGACCTCTTCAGCAAAACTAGTGAAAGCCTCAAAAACACTCCTTTTCAAAATTCATTTGTTTCTACAACGATATCAAGTTCATTACGCAATAGGTTTTCTGAAAAACCTGTCGTAGCCCTCCGTCATTTCAGCTAAGTCCTACTTAGTATTCGTGCTACGTTTGTTGGCCTGCGTCAAGGCGTAGTGTGCGGTAGCTGACTAGTATTTATCTTCCGATGCATATGATGAAGATTGGATTACGGTAGTCGTGCGACTTTGTTGGCCTACGTCAAGAGTCGTGCGGGTGGGTTTAATTCAATCAAGAAATGTACGGGTTGAACTTGACTAGCGGACTATGGTTTGTTGGCCTGTGTCAAGGTCATAGGACGTTAGGGGTAAAATATTATTGGGAATTTCAAGTGTTGAAACTTGCAATGAGATTGCATACCTTCTATGAGATAGTTGGATCATAATACCCACTGCGAGTAAGAGTTACTCCTGGGAGAGTTTTACACATTACAATTAGCCGATCAAGTAGGTGTCAACGGGGTTACGCCTCTGGAAAAACGAGTTTTATTTTAATTAGGTCTGTGCGAAAGTACGGGGAACCTCCCTCAAAGTACCGGCACTGGTCTGGCCGAAAGATTGGCGAACTTGTAGGGTGTAATTAATCCCGGCTAGTCTTTCCTTTTAGGGTTTGAAGGAAGATTTGACTAAAACAGTGGGAGCCATCCTGATTAAATATATTAATAACCAATATAATCTTGCAAGAGCATACGCTGAGTGTTTTCTTCTCTCTCTCTCTCCAGGTAGCGACCATGTCACGCCTTAATCAAGATAATAATACAGATGTATTGACCAAACCCGCTTGTTATACTGAGCTGGGGAACGTTGGTTCCGCTCCAACTTATAATTGTTATAAGACCGAGCAGGAAATAGGGGATTACCAGAATTCCCATGCCGCCCAAACGAAGAAAGTGCATGATGATGCAACTTCTTCGGGCGTGTTCATTACAGAGAACTGTTTCTCAGTATCCTTTACGTCCTGGGTATGAGATACCGGATCAGGATCCCGCATATGTAATCTGTTACATGAGCTACAGATAAGTAGAGAACTGAGAAAGAGTGATAAGTTTTAAGAGTTAAAAATGGTGCAAGTGTTGCAGCCAAGTCTGTTGGCAGTTATCACCCTGTATTACCAAATACATTGATTCTGAACGAATGTTATTAGATACCGAACCTGATATACAATATCATATCAGTATCTTTATTAAGTAAAGAAGGATATAATTTTGTATTGTTGGATAATATTTTGAACATTTCCAATATCAAGAGTTGATCGGTTCGGGCATGTTATCTAAAAACATATACGTTCTTAATCAAACCACAGTTCTTAACGTATAAAACACACACAAGAGGAAGAGTTCAGAAATGAACGAATCCTTCTTGAGGCATTGTAGACTAGATCATATCAATGCGACCCGACTAGCTAAGTTACATTTAGATGCATATTTAAATCAGTTTGAATTTACATCTTGTGAAACTTTCCAGTCATGTCACAAAGATAAGATGATCATAGCTCCGTTTATTGGAAACAGAGAAAGAGTTAGTAAACTCTTGGGATTGATACATGATGATGTATGTAGGTCCCCTGTCTACACATGCCAGGACCGGTTCTTTGTACTTCATTACATTCACTGATGATCTCTAGGATTCAGACATATGTTCCTGTTAAAACACAAGTCTGAACCTTTTGAGATATTCAAAGAATATAAGTTAGAAGTAGAGAACCAAAAAGGGTATAAGTATTATGTCCTTTGATGAGATCAGGGAGGAGAATACTTGATCACGGAGTTCCTGGACTATTCTAAAGGAGAATGAGATTGTCACGCCCCGCTTCCCAAAATACGGAATACGAGGGGTTGACAAGGCCAGCCATGCTCCTACGGTCAAGGAAACATCCTGCCGTAGTCACACTTCGGCTTCTAGCTTTACATGGTAATCAGTAAATAATGCGCAGGTAATGAGGAATGCAGTAACTGGAACAAAACAGTATAAAGAACTGACCTGATGGGAAACAAAATGTATAACCCTGGATAGCTAATCAAGATGTCCGTGCTGTACGTCTAGTCCTGGTCCAGGCTAAATCTTCTCCTCACACTGAGCATGCATACTCAGGTCGTCAGAGCGACACAATAGCAATATGATATATAAATTCATGTGACAATTCTAACAGTGATAATAGATATATATAACAGTAAATCAATGACGGTATAGGTATGAACATGCAGTAATCAATGCAGCGGAACAGTAAAAGCAGTATAATGATATGCCACGTATGTCAACACAGTAAGTATGTATATCGATACTATCATCCCTATCAGTCTCTAAGTCTCACTGTACAGGTCACTAAACCTATCGTCAGTCCAAGTGTGAGAGTCAACCACTCGCGAGTGTCCTCCACCCAAGGGTAGAACCCAAGGGCAAGGGACCACGGGCCCAACATGTAAATCACGGTAATAATCATGTACCCTGTAAATCTCCATATATCTCCCTAAATATATAAGCCGGCATGGGACTTCCGAGATTCTGTTGAACTCACACTCAAACTACCCCACACCCCGTGGTCTACATCAAACGCTAACCATAACCCTAAATATCAATCGGTCTGTGACAAGTCTGCGCGAGAACTGGAAGTAGGACCTCCATCAAGCACGCCCCGACTAATACCTAAGATAAATGGCAGTGTTTGGTGCCTTATCTGTGACACCCGTGCAAGAGCTTCCATAAGTGTCCCATACCACTTATAGTCACACGTACACGCATCCCACAGACGTCGACAATGCAATCGAATAATAAGGTTCACTGATTGTGTACAAGTACGTGTCACTTTCACCTATTCACTGATACACGAACACTAACGTACTTACCACAATCATCACTAATACCTAACACTGGGTAATGCACGTTATCACTAGGTTATCAATGCAGTGACATGTGTATGATATGATGCGTAAACAGTGTATAAAGCATGTTTAGGATGTCATGAATCAGTAATCTACCACTTGCATAATTTATCATAAATTATACGGTTACAGTTTAGCAAAATGATAAATAGGTAATAATTAGTATGTTCAGTTATCTATCCATCGAATTTAGTTTCATGCCAGTCGGGTTCCAGGATCACTAATTATAGCCATTTCATTTTAAGCGTTCACGGCTGGAAATCCGGTTTTAGAATCGGAAGTCCGTTTCGCAATGCATTTTAATCCCAGTTGGGATCATATTTTAGCGATGCTACAGTTGAATTAAATCTAGAGTTCTCAGTAAGGTTTTCAACGCAATAGACGGATCTTTGATCGCATCTGTACGTCAGGAGATATACACTGTTTAATACTAGTATGTCAATTCTGATTCTGTTCTGGACTGTTATACGTCCACATCTATTAAATTACAGATTAAATAACAAACGATAACGAAACAGAATGAAACCAATTGTGTTGTCTAACTAACAGATTCAAATTTAATAAACAGTGGAGTTCTGCAACTTACGAGTTAAGGAAACAGTGTGGTACCGATTACGGGACAGCACACCGTAAACAAAGTCGCTCTGGACTGCAGTCCAGAGTCGGACTCCGATCCAAGTATCGTCACAATCGAAGTACAGAAATCATTAGAAACTTGCATAGGGTTAAATTTCGTCGAGTTGGATTCGATTTGATCCCTCGAGCGCATCATTCCAGTATGTATATAGTTTATGGTGATTTTAACGGTTTTCAGGTATAGGAAATTTCCGGTTTTACAGGTAAACTTGGGGGTAGTCGTTTTAGTCGTTAACGGTCATATTATCCAACGAAATTCACACACTAGATTCACAGCCATACGGGCCAGCTTATACAATTGAGTACCGTCAAAATAAATGATAATTTCCTATGAGAACATGTATCGAACAGTTGCGTCGTAATATTTAACAGAAAGTAAAACATGGGATATATATACGATTTTGATTTGTAGTTAACAAAGATAGCATGTAGCAAGTAGGGATCTTGTCTGGACACGTCTCAGGGATGTACGGCAGCGGCAACAACATGACGATGACAACACGCGACAAGTCTCGGCTTGGCTAGGGGTTTGGCTCAGTTTGGGTTCGACTATAACGGGCACGGCTGCAGCTTGGGCTTGTTTGGAGAGACGAGAGCTTGGCTGCGGCGATGCAAGGAGGATGGGTATGAACTTGGTGTGGTGATGAAGGTGGTGCCAAGGGGTCGTGGAAGGGCTCGTCGGAGGAGTTTCGTCTACGGTGGTGGAGGCAGTAATGTCGGCTGTGCAGGGGCTCGGTGGGGGTGATGTAGTTGTATGAGTGTCTTGGAGGAGATTGACGATGATGGCTCGGGTGCTCGGTGGTCCTGTTTGTGGTCGTCGGCGATGGCGTTGGAGTTCTGGCGAGGCAACCGGGAGCTGTGGGTTTGGGGTGGAGTTCGGTTGGAGGAAATGAGGGGAGAGGGGTCGTCGTTGATGGAGGAGGGTGGTCTCAGTAGGATGCCGGCGAGTGGGAAGAGGGAGCTGGGGCCGTTAACGGTGAGGTTAGAAGGCGACGAGAGTGAAGTCGAAGAAGTAGATGGGGATGGTGATGGGTTGAGCTGGAGGAAGAATGAGAGGGAGGTGCTCGGGTCGACGAGGCTTGGTTGCCGACGAGGGTGATGGTGGTGGTGTCGATGAGATGGAGGCGAGTGACGTGAGGGGACGGCGGCGAGCACGACGCGCTGGCATGCGCGTGGGTTCGAGGGAGAAACGGGAAAGAAAGAAGAGAGATGACGTGGGGGAGAGGGAGAGAATTATGAGAGGAGAGAGAGGCGCGCGTCGTGGGTAACGCTCGCGAGCGGGGCACGGCGCGTGACGAGCGGCGACGTGGGCGCAAGTGTGGGGTACAGCGAGGAGAGCAGAGGCACAGTAAAGAGCGGGAGAAAAATAGCCGTTAGGAAGAAGGAGTGGGTAGTGGGCCGGGTCGGGTAGGAGGTGCGGGGTGAGGGGATGATGAGAAGAGTGGGCCGGGCCTTGATGGGTTGCGAAAATAATCAAAAGAAATGAATAAAAAAAAAGAGGCCGGCAGCTGGGCTCGGGAGTTGGGCCAGAGGGATAATAAAGAGAGAAGAATTTAGTGGAAAAATAAAGAAATGGGCTGGGGGATTAAAAATGCTGGGCCGGCTTGTTTGGGGATTTAAAATAAAAGAAGATGGGCTGAGGAGGGAGAACGGGCTGGGCTAGACTGAAAATAAAAGAATTATAAGGGAACAGGCTGAGGCATTAAGGAAATAGGAAAGTGAAGATTTTGGGTGATATAGGTTTAAGAAAAATGTGATTTATGTGGACTTGGGTTTAGGATAATAATTAGAACTAGGGTTTTAGATTAGAATTTAAAACAACTAGAGTTAGAAAACTAGAAATATAGTAATGTAGGGAATATATTTTGATGAAGAATAAATCTATAGTTTGGGTTTGGGCTAAAAGGTTTTAAAATAAATCAATAATTATAAATAAAATAAATAATAAAAAAAGAACTTTATACGCTAAAGAGAGATACCTATATTGGTATAAAAAGAGGCTGGGTGTTACATCATACCACCCTTACAAAAATTTCGTCCTTGAAATTTAAAATAAACGATAGGTTATACAAACATAGGCGAAAGCTGTTATATTGCACACTAACACATAAAGATTTACTAGAAATACGTGGACGAAGAAATTTGAAGGTATAAATATGTAAGAACAACATACAAAAAGATAGGTCTAAATAGTATAAGGCAGGAATAACTATAAGGGCAAACTACATATATACGGGAATATAAATAACAACAATAATGAACAATATTATTCGAAGCGTACTCGATAAAATCGAAACTCAATTATGTGCACGTATAAGTATTTCAAAGGTAGCACGGCAGAAAAATAAGTATAAGGCACAGTCATTTATAATAGTAAATATAGGCACAATACCCGAAAAATAAAGTAACGACAATAAAATAGTGAAAGTTTTGTCGGTAGGTTAAAACATTTTAGGATAATGTATCTATCGAATAGTTTAAAATAACTTAGGAAATTCATATAGTGAAAATAAGAAACGTGGAACAGAATATGCGCGGTGTAAGGTTGCGCTACTGAAAATGAGAATAATAATAGTGTACTTAAAATACATAAAGCGGGGTAATTAATAACACGCACTCTTTGATAAATACAAAGTAATGAAAACTAAATTTTCGAATAACAGTGTCCCTAAATATAGTTAGGGTAACAGGAAAAACACAAAGAGGTATAGGTCTAGCTAAGGTAATGATTACAAGGAAGGGTGGCTCATTCAGAAGGTCGGAGTGTGGCGGCTTAGGCTGAAGATCGGGTCAGCATGGGAAGTAAGGGTGAGCAACAATGGACTACAAGAAAAAAATATGGGAAGAATGACGGTCGGTACATCATATGAATCAAAAAAATTTCGAAGGGTCAGTCAACTTGGAAATTTTATTATCAACATCCCCTGACAGAAGGATATCAAACGAGGCATATACGAAGGATAAAAGATGGCCTATTCCAAAGATCAGGGTGCGGTACTAGTTAATCTCAGTGAGGGTTAAAACAATGTGAGGAGTAGGATGGACAGATCTCAGTAAGAAAATAATTGTATAGAAGAAATAATCAAGCATCAAGTGAACTAAGAAGATCGAAAGATTAGCGAACCCAACAATTTATTTCATTCTAGAAAATTTTAAACAAAGCATTCTCAAAACGAAATGTGGCCCTAATCTATACACAGATTTATTTGGCCAGATAAAACAACATCAAAAAGGAATTCCGTCAGTCGCGGTTGTGAAGGTTCAGCAGGTTGCGGTAGGCTCGCGCACTCAGGTAGGGACGTTCGTTTCCATATCGCCTCGCAGGGATCGCCATTGGGAGTCCTTCTACAGCAGGGTCTTGATCTTCTGGTCCTTCTTCCTCGGATGGAGCTTCTTCATCGAGGTCCGATTCCATGTGATTCTCTTCCCCTGGATTCTCTTCCATGGGGTTTTCCTCCACTGGATTCTCTTCTATCGGGTCTTCCTCAGGATCTTCCTCTATCGGGTTCTCTTCAGGCTCCCCTTCCTGTTCGTCGGAATCGCCTATCATGTCAAACTCTGGGGTGGCTGCTTCTTCATCTTTGGAATCGCTGTTTTCGCCGATGACCTGGGGACCGTTGATCTCATCGTCAGAACTCATCAGCGTGCGGTCTGAGGAAACGCATGGCTGTGCATCCTCATTAGATGCGGCGCTGCTCCAGGGTGGGCCATGGCCTGAAAGAAAAGAGTCATGATTAGACAATGGAATACATCAGAAAAATGGCTAAGTGTACGAAGTATGGAAAGATATGCGGTGGCAGGAATTGAAAAATCAAGATTAAAATGTTGTGCTAATGAATAGTATGAACAAGGGAAAGGACAAGAGAATGATACATATATTACGATTCAAATTTTATTGCATTTAACTAAGAGTTCAACGGATACAAGATTTCAAACGGAAAGAAATATTCATAAAAGGATGACAACATTATTACTGAAAGTAGAAAACATGAAAATTCTTCTTTAACTACTATAATGTTGCATTCTCGTCGCGTGAGTTGAATCCTGCGCTGGGTTCGCCTTATCCTCGATATTTGAACTACGCAATAATCATCACTTGGCAGAGGTGGAGAGTGTTGATGAGTCTCCTCCTTGTAGCTCCTTCCTTTTTGGGCAACCGTTGATAAGATGTCCGCTGGATCCGCAAATCAGACATTTCCCTTGGGCGAGGCGACAATCCCTCTGAAGGTGTCCTGGCCTCTTACAATACCCACAACATGGGTCTTCTGCTGCTTCTGTCGCGGGGAAACAAATTGGCGCTTCATCTTCTTCTCTTTTCCTCGTCTAACGGGGATCCCTTTACAATTTGAGACTCCCGTTGGTGCCTGATTCACCTGCCTTCTCAGTCCTTCAGTTAGCAAGTCGTTCGTCCGCTCCTGGGCTTCCTTTAAACCTTGCAGTACACTCAGGATCTCGACGGTCTGATTCTGGGAAGTGGAGATAGAGGAAGAGTCGTTGGAAGACATGATCCTGAAACAATAATTTTGAAGATGATATGAGGCACAAGCTATAAGAATCAAATATAATATGGATTGGACAAAGATTCAAGAATATCAGATGTGATTAAATTCTTTACAAATGGGAAAAATCAACTGTATGAATCTAAGTCACTTAAACAGAGTATGGTAGTGTAACCGTGATGTAGTTCACAATTACAACCACGAAACTTTGCCAAGTCACATGAAACCCTAGCGAATGGATAGCAGAACACTTAATGTGAATATGGATCAAGGATATCAAGTTTACAATCCAGACTGAGGGATGTCTTAGATTGTCAAGCTCTACACGGAAAACTGCAATCCCAATCGAAGCAAAACCTGGCTCTGATACCAACTAAACCATGTCACGTCCCGCTTCCCAAAATACGGAATACGAGGGGTTGACAAGGCCAGCCATGTTCCTACGGTCAAGGAAACATCCTGCCGTAGTCACACTTCGGCTTCTAGCTTTACATGGTAATCAGTAAATAATGCGCAGGTAATGAGGAATGCAGTAACTGGAACAAAACAGTATAAAGAACTGACCTGATGGGAAACAAAAGGTATAACCCTGGATAGCTAATCAAGATGTCCATGCTGTACGTCTAGTCCTGGTCCAAGCTAAATCTTCTCCTCACACTGAGCATGCATACTCAGGTCGTCAGAGCGACACAATAGCAATATGATATATAAATTCATGTGACAATTCTAACAGTGATAATAGATATATATATAACAGTAAATCAATGACGGTATAGGTATGAACATGCAGTAATCAATGCAGCGGAACAGTAAAAGCAGTATAATGATATGCCACGTATGTCAATACAGTAAGTATGTATATCGATGCTATCATCCCTATCAGTCTCTAAGTCTCACTATACAGGTCACTAAACCTATCGTCAGTCCAAGTGTGAGAGTCAACCACTCACGAGTGTCCTCCACCCAAGGGTAGAACCCAAGGGCAAGGGACCACGGGCCCAACATGTAAATCACGGTAATAATCATATACCCTGTAAATCTCCATATATCTCCCTAAATATATAAGCCGGTATGGGACTCCCGAGATTCTGTTGAACTCACACTCAAACTACCCCACACCCCGTGGTCTACATCAAACGCTAACCATAACCCTAAATATCAATCGGTCTGTGACAAGTCTGCGCGAGAACTGGAAGTAGGACCTCCATCAAGCACGCCCCGACTAATACCTAAGATAAATGGCAGAGTCTGGTGCCTTATCTGTGACACCCGTGCAAGAGCTTCCATAAGTGTCCCATACCACTTATAGTCACACGTACACGCGTCCCACAGACGTCGACAATGCAATGGAATAATAAGATTCACTGATTGTGTACAAGTACGTGTCACTTTCACTTATTCACTGATATACGAACACTAACGTACTTGCCACAATCATCACTAATACCTAACACTGGGTAATGCACGTTATCACTAGGTTATCAATGCAGTGACATGTGTATGATATGATGCGTAAACAGTATATAAAGCATGTTTAGGATGTCATGAATCAGTAATCTACCACTTGCATAATTTATCATAAATTATACGGTTACAGTTTAGCAAAACGATAAACAGGTAATAATTAGTATGTTCAGTTATCTATCCATCGAATTTAGTTTCATGCCAGTCGGGTTCCAGGATCACTAATTATAGTCATTTCATTTTAAGCGTTCACGGCTGGAAATCCGGTTTCAGAATCGGAAGTCCGTTTCGCAATGCATTTTAATCCCAGTTGGGATCATATTTTAGCAATGCTACAGTTGAATGAAATCTATAGTTCTCAGTAAGGTTTTCAACGCAATATACGGATATTTGATCGCGTCTGTACGTCAGGAGATATACACTGTTTAATACTAGTATGTCAATTCTGATTCTGTTCTGGACTGTTATACGTCCACATCTATTAAATTACAGATTAAATAACAAACGATAACGAAACAGAATGAAACCAATTGTGTTGTCTAAATAACAGATTCACCTTTAATAAACAGTAGAGTTACGCAACTTACGAGTTAAGGAAACAGTGTGGTACCCATTACGGGACAGCACACCGTAAACAAAGTCGCTCTGGACTTCAGTCCAGAGTCGCACTCCGATCCAAGTATCGTCACAATTGAAGTACAGAAATCATTAGAAACTTGCATAGGGTTAAAGTTAGTCAAGTCGTATTCGATTTTAGCCCTCGAGCGCATCATTCTACTATGTATATAATTTATGGTGATTTTAACGGTTTTCAGGTACAGGAAATTTCCGGTTTTACAGGTAAACTTGGGGGTAGTCGTTTTAGTCGTTAACAGTCATATTATCCAACGAAATTCACACACTAGATTCACAGCCATACGGGCCAGCTTATACAATTGAGTTCCTTCAAAATAAATGATAATTTCATATGAGAACATGTATCGAACAGTTGTGTCGTAATATTTAACAGAAAGTAAAACATGGGATATATATACGATTTTGATTTGTAGTTAACAAAGATAGCATGTAGCAAGTAGGGATCTTGCCTGGACACGTCTCAGGGATGTACGGCAGCGGCAACAACACGACGATGACAACACGTGACAAGTCTCGGCTTGGCTAGGGGTTTGGCTCAGTTTGGGTTCGACTATAACGGGCACGGCTGCAGCTTGGGCTTGTTTGGAGAGACGAGAGCTTGGTTGCGGCGATGCAAGAAGGATGGGTATGAACTTAGTGTGGTGATGAAGGTGGTGCCAAGGGGTCGTGGCAGGGCTCGTCGGAGGAGTTTCGTCGACGGTGGTGGAGGCAGTAATGTCGGCTGTGCAGGGGCTCGGTGGGGGTGATGTAGTTGTATGAGTGTCGTGGAGGATATTGACGGCGATGGCTCGGGTGCTCGGTGGTCCTGTTTGTGGTCGTCGGCGATGGCGTTGGAGTTCTGGTGAGGCAACCGGGGGCTGTGGGTTTGGGGTGGAGTTCGGTTGGAGGAAATGAGGGGAGAGGGGTCATCGTTGATGGAGGAGGGTGGTCTCAGTGGGATGCCGGCGAGTGGGAAGAGGGAGCTGGGGCCGTTAACGGTGAGGTTAGAAGGCGACGAGAGTGAAGTCGAAGAAGTAGATGGGGATGGTGATGGGTTGAGCTGGAGGAAGAATGAGAGGGAGGTGCTTGGGTCGACGAGGCTTGGTTGCCGACGAGGGTGATGGTGGTGGTGTCGATGAGATGGAGGCGAGTGACGTGAGGGGACGGCGGCGAGCGCGACGCGCTGGCGTGCGTGTGGGTTCGAGGGAGAAACGGGAGAGAAAGAAGAGAAGACGTGGGGGAGAGGGAGAGAATTATGAAAGGAGAGAGAGGCGAGCGTCATGGGTAACGCTCGCGAGCGGGGCACGGCGCATGACGAGCGACGACGTGGGCGCAGGCGTGGGGTTCAGCGAGGAGAGCGGAGGCACAGTAAAGAGCGGGAGAAAAATAGCCGTTGGGAAGAAGGAGTGGGTAGTGGGCCGGGTCGGGTAGGAGGCACGGGATGAGGGGATGATGAGAAGAGTGGGCCGGGCCTTGATGGGTTGCGAAAATAATCAAAAGAAATGAATAAAAAAAAGAGGCCGGCAGCTGGGCTCGGGAGTTGGGCGAGAGGGATTATAAAGAGAAAAGAATTTAGTGGAAAAATAAAGAAATGGGCTGGGGGATTAAAAATGCTGGGCTGGCTTGTTTGGGGATTTAAAAATAGGGTTTAAAATAAAAGAAGATGGGCCAAGGAGGGAGAACGGGCTGGGCTAGACTGAAAATAAAAGAATTATAAGGGAACGGGCTGAGGCATTAAGGAAATAGGAAAGTGAAGATTTTGGGTGATATAGGTTAAAGAAAAATGTGATTTATGTGGACTTGGGTTTAGGATAATAATTAGAACTAGGGTTTTAGATTAGAATATAAAATAACTAGAGTTAGAAAACTAGAAATATAGTAATGTAGGGAATATATTTTGATGAAGAATAAATCTATAGTTTGGGTTTGGGCTAAAAGGTTTTAAAATAAATCAATAATTATAAATAAAATAAATAATAAAAAAAGAACTTTATACGCTAAAAAGAGATGCGTATATTGGTATAAAAAGGGGCTGGGTGTTACAGAGATTCTCTCTCAGCATTACTCCTCCGTATACACCACAGCACGTCGGTGCATCGGGGCGGAGCAATTGCACCCTATGAGATATGGTGTGCTCTATGATGAGTACTACTGAGTTGCCTATTTTCTTTTGGGGTTATACACTTGTGCAGCTGCATACCTATTGAATTAGGTTCCAATCAAATCAGTGCCTACCACTCCATATGAGATATGGTATGGGAAGAGCCCATGTCTTAAGTAAGTTAAGATTTGGGATTGTCCGGCCTGTGTCTAAAAGCAAAATCCGGACAAGCTCGAGACAAGGTCAGTTCTGTGGAAGTTTGTTGGATATCCCAAGAATTTGCAAGGGAATATCTTCTACCACACCGAGGAACAAAAGGTGTTTTATTTCTCGGCATGCCACCATTTTAGAAAAGGAATTTATTTTTGAAGAAATTTGTGGTCATGAGGTAGAACTGGAAGGTGTTCCAGCTATACAAACTGCAGCTGATGATTTGGTAGAACCGGAGGATTCAATAGTTTCCAATGAACCTCAGCCTCTCCACCGATCTGGTAGGGTTCCTCATCCACCTGAGAGATGCTTCGGTTTCTCTATGAAGTGGGAGCGAGAATTGCATCATGAGATGATGACCCAACTAGTTTCAAGCAGGCCATCGGGAATGGGGACTCTGTAAGAATGGCTGGATGCTAAGTGATCTGAGATGGAATCTATATACACCAACAAAGTATGGACTTTGGTTGCTTTATCTGAAGGGTTGAATCCCCATCAGGAGCAAGTATATCTTAAGAAGATTACTAGGTGTACATGGAAAAGTTGAGACTTTCAAAGCTAAGGTTTATTGCAAAAGGTTTTCGTCATTGACCAGGTGTGGATAATGATGAAACCTTTTCTAGAGCCTTTGCTTAAGTCCATCCGGATTCTACTTACCACTGCTACATACCATAACTATGATGTCTGGCGGTTGGGTGTCATGACTGCTTTTCTAAATAATGATTTAGAAGATAGCGTCTATAAGTACACAGCCAGAGGGCTTTGTAGATAGTGGGAGTAGCGGAAACGTGTGCAAGTTGCTTTACGGGTTAAAACAGGCATCGCGGAGTTGGAACATCTGTTTTGATGTGGT
This sequence comes from Agapanthus africanus, assembly GCA_030015575.1. Classification (NCBI taxonomy): domain Eukaryota; kingdom Viridiplantae; phylum Streptophyta; class Magnoliopsida; order Asparagales; family Amaryllidaceae; genus Agapanthus; species Agapanthus africanus. The sequence continues at coordinate 178,700,008 of CM057338.1, read as the reverse complement.
AGTCAAAGAGTTTGACTTCATCAAAATGGTAGATGAACCTTGTATACACAAAACGGTAGTAGGGAGTATGGTGGTGATCCTCGTATTGTTCGTGGATGACATACTCTTGATAGAAAAGGCGTTTCCTATGCTATGCTCGGTCAATCTCCTTTTATCACAAGGATTCTCCATATAGGATCAAAGTGATACCTCCTAAATCCTGGGTTTTGGATCTATGAGATAGATCTAAATGGATATTAAGGATTCTCAGTAGGTGTAGTGAGAAGGTATCGATCGATCCTGGGGAGAATCACTGGAAAGGTTCCAGGATGGTAAGGACGACTGAATGTCAGTCACAGGCATTGTCTTTACCCTCAGTGGAGGGACGGTATGTTGGAAGAGTTCCAAGCTAGATACCGTAACATATTAGACGATAAAGGCTTGATACATTTCTACCAAGGATGCTACCAAAGAAATAGTCTGGATGTATACTGGTTCATGAGATGAACTTCGTTCCTTCCATTGTGTGACAATGGAGTTGTGGCTTAGGCCTAGGAACCCCCGTCCCATCTGAGATCCAGACATATTCTTAGGCAGTATCACCTGATCATGGAGATGGATGATCTTCAGGGAGATCAAAGATAGGAGAGTAGACTTGGAAAGCAATACAGAGGATCCACTCACAAAAGCCTGTACCCTAGAGAGACTTTTATGGGATGGTTGAGTATGTGATACTACAACCACTGCTGATTATTGGGTATGAGATACTACGACAGATGTCCCTAGTGCAAGTGGGAGATTGTTAGTTATATGTATACCCTAGAGGCCATTACTGTACGTACGATGTATCTTGTAGTGGATGCTTGGACATATATAGGGATGACTTTCTTGCTCGACATGATAGTATGCTATCTGGTTGCTCTTTATCGTAACATATACTCTGATTGTCTCTATGTTACATGTTGATAAAGCCCTTAGGATGAGTACTTGACTACCAGGACTATGATGCAGATCATACTAGTGGGGACAGTGTAGTCGCTAAGTACATCCTTCAAATGTTCCTAGTCGTAAATGTATCGAGACAGGGCATCGATATACCAGAGTAGACTAGCGTATAGCTTCTCAACCCATATAGATGGGCGATAGATGATCCCATATCCATTGGTGTTTGAAATCAGAGTAAGTATACGGGTGCTCAGTGGAGACTGGGTACACTGAACGGACTCGCCGAGAACTCCTAGATGGTATAGTACCTATCGTCAGATAGCAGTTCTCTGGTGACACTGGTACAGGTTAGTCTGTAGACCTGAGATCGTCATAGAGTCTTATGTGATTCCCACTGTGCTTTGATTTCCACCTTCCCACGTTTAAGAGAACGTGCAAAACGGTGGCTTTTGGGTACAGTCCCGAATCACATTGAGGCAATGAGCGATAGGAGGTGTTTCGTCTCTTCCAGTATTGGGAGTTGATGTTGCGCTGTGCTCGATTGGCCATAACTGGAAATCCCTGGCCAGGGTTGCTGAGATTTACTGGTAAGTATTATCAGTAGTTTCTCGAACCGTTATGGACCTCACATCGGCATGACTTATCGGTTATTGGGGTCTGACGTATACCACCCCTAAACTGGATATGCGACATATCAGACGAAGAGACCGGACTGTACGAGAGTGTTACTGATTGGATTCACAGGAGTGTGTACATGCTTTCTTGTTGATCTTTTGCTCGCTCAATACCCGGTGGCTGTTACGTTTAGCTGACCGCTTGCAGCTTGTGGGTGTTTGATATGATCATCACCTACTGCCGGCGTATTGACGAGTCTTTAGAGTCGGTTTCCTGGCTCAGGCAAAACGGAGTAGGAGCACATATATGATATGTGTGGGATCGAGATTGATGCGCGTATGTGATACCGTATTCTATTCTCGCGATATGTGATATCGGCCGGTTATATGTGATATAGCCGGGTTATCGGATCAAGTGTTGATTCGATAGAATGATATATATATATTATTATATGCTCACTTAAGTATTTATTATTCTCACTCATGATACATTTAACATATATGTGATATATGTTTATTGTATTGTTTTCTATTGTTACATAGATATATTATATATGTGATATATAATATTGTGACATGTTTGGTTACATATGCAACATGTATGTATGAGACTCATACCATATAAGGGTTTATGTTACGGTTTCATTTATCATTAAGTAATCACAAATTAGTGGACTTAATTAAAGCTAGAAGCTTGGAGAAGCTTTTGGATAAGCTTTGACTTAGTCCACTCTTTTGTTTATACTCAAGATATTTTGTGACCTAACCATTAACCCTTGACCATGGTTAACTCTCTACATGAGTTAGGGTTTGTGATATTCTCACCCCCCCATGGTTGCATATATATCCAAATGGGAAGAGATATTTTCATCACTTAATCATTATTTTCTTCATCTTCTTCTTGCTCATGAGTTGAGCTCACTAGCCATTGATCAAGTGATGATATATTGTGAGAAATGAAATTCTAAAGAGAGCAAAATTCCTACTTTATCATCCTCTTCTATACTAGCCATATAGATTAGTGTGTTACCTTCACTGATACCTAATTAGTGAAGTGAAAGCTTGGGTTTGAGATTCCTCAAGGTAGATCATCTTGGATTAGTGAAGACTTCAAGCTAGCATGTGTCTTTCACCTCATGGAGCCTCTATAGAGTCCGAGAGCTTGATGATCGCAGCGAAGGGACTTCAACTCGGAGCTTATGAAGCGAAGGAATAGACTACAAAGGTTGTAATCCCAAACTCTTAGATGTTAAGTTGTTAACATATAGTTTTGTTTGATTCTCTAGTTAAAGATCTATGGTTAGGGTTATCTAGAATGGAAAAAAATTTAAACTTGGCATGGATGATGCCTCCCGAAACCTTACTGCCGTTGTAGGTAACCTAACAATTTGGGTTCTATCGTTCTAGTTTAGGGACGTTACGGTCCGTAGATCACCATTTTTTGAGGTGCGGGTTTAGTTTAAGGATGTTGCGGTCCACAGCTAGTTTAAGTTTAAGGACGTGGTGGTCCATATTGGGATGTGCCCATCGGTTTGGGAGTGCACCAAAGTGTTGTTGGTTATCGGGAATATTCAGTCGAAAATAGTGTATTTTTAACACAACAATTTCCTTACTTTTCTTATTATCTAAAGATATTTGTTATAAATATAAGACATATTTGAAGTTTTTCTGGAAAATATCATTTACCAGGTGTTATACATTATAATCAACATTTTGAAGGAAATTGTATGTTTAACATTTCACGCATAATATTTTGTATATCTCTAACATTCTTCATTGAGATCTTGTGCAAAAAAATCAGCTCTGGTCAGTTATTGGAATCGCAAATTTGCCGATAAAAATACAGGAAATCAAAGAGTTAAATTCTGGCAGTGATTCATAAGAGATAAAAAGATTCCAGATATCACATATAAACCTAGAGATCAACATTAGAAGACTCAAGAGACTTGAAGCTATGAGCTCACCAATCGGCCGCGGTTCCGCGGCCGAGTCTGGCCGAGTCGCCGCGGATCCGCGGCCGAGTCAGGGGATCAGATGACGAAATTTTTCCAGAAGCTTCCTTATAACATCTTAGCTTGCTGAGGACGGTTCATAACTACCTAGCTTATTCTAGAAGCCTCTTTGTAACAACCTAGCTTATTGGGGAAGCTTGATTAGGGGCTATAAAAAGGACCTAAGCCTACATTAAAAAAGTTGTTGATTTTTAGTACACATTTTGTACACAATTACAAAAACAATTTAGATCCAATTTCAAGAACACCAAATCTCAAGATCAAGAATCGTTGAGAAATTCATCAAGCGATTCAACAAAAGATCTTTTACGCGAAGCCGATCGTCATCATCGAGCACGTGATCCTTGATAGATCCAAGACTCACGGTGATCGAGCGAAGCGAAGATCGACGGAGAAATTACCTCTTCAAGGGAGTGATCGAGAGCAATTCTTCTTGTAATCTCGGATTGAAGAAGTTGTAATATGAAGTTGAATAATAATGGCGATCATTACTTTTAATCTCGCTTTCTTTAAATCTCCGCATTATGAAATCTTTAATTGTTGATTCTTCTATTTTCATGATGTGTGAGTAAATCTCCACTTGCTAGGATTCAAAGGAATTTGGTAGATCAAATGCTGAGAGAATCCTATATTCGTTTTAAGTCTTATGTAGATTATAAACTTTAGCAAAGAGAATCATCGATGTCCAAATTGTGAGCGAGATCAATTTATTGTGAATTTCGTCACAATTTGGGGATTAGATTGATGATCCTCCTTGTTAAAGGCTAAATAGGAATGACAATCAATGAAAGGAAAATGGGCAATGAAGGAGAAACCCTGGTTTCTTCAAAGGATCCCTAATTCTCATTTATAGCCATCGATATAGTTTTAATTCTACCAATAGATAAGATGAATCATTTTGAATAGTCATCCATGACTACCAATTCCGTTCGAATCCTACAAGCCTTCTACAATTTTCTTGATAACTAAATCTTGAACATTTTCTTGAATTTTCTTTCTTGAAAACGATTTCTTGAATTTCTTGAAACTATTAAATTCAACTAATTATTGAACTATTTCTTGAATTTCTTTACTAGTTCTTTCGACTCAACTAATGCAAGAATTTACGAATTCCTCGAATCTTAGAGGACGACCCGTGCTCACTAACGCTCGCTATACACGATACCGTTATTGATTGCGGTTACTAAACTATAAACCTACTATCATCAATTTTGTAACAATCAAATGGTGTCGTTGTCGGTGATACGTGCGTAATTTGTTCTTTCTTGCTATTTGGGTTGAAATATTATTATTCTATCGAAATATAAATCAAGAACGCATCATGTGTTTAACGATTAGTGTGTGAATTTTGCAAGGAGATCTGGAATCACTGTAGCAGGGAGATAAAGATTCAGATCATTTCATCAAGACCAGAGGAGCAAGTGAAGCAAGTACAGAAAAAATATTTTCAAGAACTCACAAAATGGCGGCGGAACCGCGGCATTATGCAGGTTTTTGCGGCGGAACCGCGATGGTATTGGTGAATTAGGTCTTCAAATTTCTCTGGTATATTTCCTATCGTCTTTTCTCTCCTCTGCAAAATTCCAATAACAATTTTTCTGCAGGATTCTTTGCAAAAATCCGCCGTGTAAAAAATTCTTGTTGCGTGTTTTGATATTGGTTGTTTGTTGTATATTGTAATACGGAAAATTAAGGGGCAAAGACCAAATTCAGATTAGGTGGGGATTTCATTACCCTTCCTAAGCCCCACAAATCACAAAACTAGCATTTGCACCACCCTTCATTAATTAAAAAAATATATAGACAAGACACTAATGACCGTCGCGCTCAATTAGGACAGAAGAAGGTCGTGGGTAATTTACTACTTATCCGCATTTCTTTTGTGGTGTCTCGGCAAGTGTGTCTAAGGCAAGTGGTTACTTAATTAGGCCCGCTATTTACAACCAGCCAACAATTCTACACCGTCTAATAATTCTTTGCAATTAGCCGGTACCGAAAAATCCTCTTCACTCGAACGAACCTTAGATTTGTTTATGAAACATTCCATGCAAATGTCGGCTGATATAAGGTCTTCTATCGATATCATAAAGAAGGACTCCGCTTCACACGGTGAGAGTATAAAATCGATAGAAACACAAATTGCACAATTAAATGCCGCAATGAGTGCTAGGGAGAAAGGGAGACTTCCATCTCAACCCTTACCGAATCCTGGGCACTCACAATATCATAATGTGAATGCCATTACAACGTTGAGATCCGGAAGAGTCATAACCAAGTCGGTGAACAGGTTGATAATGATGAATCAATCATGGACACCCCGGCTTCCACTTCCACTTCTGACCCTATTTCATCTAGTCCATCTTCTTCCGAGCCTATTCTCCGTTTTCCTCTAGGCTCGAACCCTCCGCCCACCTCATTGACCCAATCTGAAACGATCCCCACTCCAATTCTGGGATCCTTACTACCCACACAAACCACACAAACTTCTCCACAAATGTTGGACCCAACTATTATTGATAAAGCTTCTTATCCAAATAGGTTGAGGGCCAACAAGCCTAATGCACAAATGGAGAAGATTATGGAAATGTTTAAACAGGTTAACATAAATATCCCTCTCCTAGATGCTATCCAACAAGCTCCGGCTTATGCAAAAATACTTATGGACTTGTGCACTAGGAAGAGGAAGACTCAAGTGCCGAATAAAGTGTACATGGCGAGTAATGTTAGCTCAGCTTTTATCCATCAATTATCAAAGAAACGTAAGGGTCCTAGCTGTCCTACAATCTTTATTTCTATTGGGGGTAAAAATATTAATCATGCTCTACTCAACCTTGGCGCTAGTGTTAATCTGCTTCCTTACTCTGTCTATGAGTAGTTAGGTATTGGAGAGTTGAAAACTACCCACTGCACTCTCCAGATGGCAGATCGATCTATCACCAAACCTAGGGGTGTTCTTAAGGATGTGTTGATAAAAGTCGGGGAATTTATATTCCCTGTGGACTTTATTGTTTTAGATACACAACCTGTAGCGAACCCACGGAACCAAATTCCGGTGATTCTCGGTCGACCCTTCTTAGCCACTTCCAATGCTATTATTAATTGTCGTAATGGTTCTATGAACCTAACTTTCGGGAAAATGACAATTGAGCTTAACATTTACAACCTAGGAAGTCAACCATCTGAACCTTCTGCTCATTTACTTGATGTTTGTTCTGTCCACGAGATAGCTCCCGAAAACTGTAAGGTTGAGGAACTTTGCTTTGATGATCTCGACGACATTAGTACATCATTCTTTGATCTAGCACAGTATCATAGCGAGGACACCTTTGACGAGTCCAACCCTGAGTTTGAACCTTTTGACTCATCACAAAAGTCAGTAGCACTTCCCGAGTCAGTATCCTTTCCAGGCTATGAACTTCTTAGGGAATCCGAATATCATTCCCTTATCCCACCTTCTATTGTCTCTCCGCCGACATTAGATCTCAAACTGTTACCTTCTCATCTTAAATATGAATATTTAGGTGAGAATGAGTCTTTGCCCGTGATCATATCCGCTTCTCTAGCTTTAGAGCAAGAGGGCGCTCTTTTAATGGTCTTGAGATCAAATCGGCAAGCATTTGGTTGGACAATGACAGACATCAAAGGGATTAGTCCCTTGATTGTAGAACATCATATACATTTGATGGATGAAGCCAAACCAACCCGAGGCCCATAAAGACGGTTAAATCTCGTCATGAAGGAGCCGGTAAAGAAAGAAATCGTCAAGTGCCAAGATAGTGGTATAATTTACCCAATCTCTGATAACCAATGGGTAAGTCCTATTCATGTGGTCTCTAAAAAGTCTGGCATCACGGTCATAACTAATGAGGCTAATGAGTTGATTCAAACATGCACCCAAACTGGGTGGCGTGCATGTATTGATTATAGAAAACTCAATGCCGCAACGAGGAAAGATCACTTCCCTCTACCTTTCATTGACCAAATGTTGGAACGATTAGCTGGACATGAATATTATTGTTTCATGGATAGATACTCTGGCTATAACCAGGTCCCTATCGTCGAAAAGGATCAAGATAAAACAATATTTACTTGTCCTTTCGGTACCTTTGCTTATTGACACATGCCCTTTGGGTTATGCAACGCTCCCGCTACATTTCAGTGGTGTATGATGGGGATATTCTCAGACATGGTCGAGAATTTTCTGGAGATTTTCATGGATGGTTTCTCTATATTCGAGGACTCTTTTGAGGATTGCCTATCTCATCTTGACGTAGTTCTTACCCGCTGTAACGATAAGAACTTAATTTTGAATTGGGAAAAATGCCATTTCATGGTCCAAGAAGGTATCGTGCTTGGACATGTCATTTCACGAAAAGGCATTAAGGTAGACATAGCAAAAATAGATATCATCCATAACCTTCCTCCTCCCAAATGCGTCAAAGATATACGATCTTTCTTTGGTCATGCAGGATTTTATAGGAGATTTATTAAGGATTTTAGCAAAATTGCTAGACCTTTAACTCTTCTCTTGGCCAAGAATACTATATTTCACTTTGATTCGGACTATGAGGTAGCATTTGACTCGCTAAAAAGATCTCTCACTACAACCCCCATTCTATCATCTCCTGATTAGAACCACCCATTAGAGCTTATGTGTGATGCATCAGATTTTGCTATTGGTGCAGTCTTAGGACAGCACATTGATAAGATGCCACGTGCAATTTATTATGTAAGTAAAACCTTGAATGATGCACAAATTAATTATACAACCACCGAGAAAGAACTCTTGGCAGTTGTATTTGTATTAGAAAAATTCAGGCCTTACTCGATTAGCTCACCGATTGTGGTTTACACCGATCACTCCGCCCTAAAACATCTTTTATCTAAGAAGGATGCTAAGGCTAGGTTAATATGTTGGATCCTGTTATTACAAGAATTCGATCTTGTCATACGATATAAAAGAGGATGTGAAAACGTAGTAGCCGATCATCTTTCACGCATCTCTTCTTCACCTACTGTGGCCTTGCCAATAAACGACTCTTTTCCTGACGAACAGCTCTTGACTGTTGTAACAACCCTAAACTTTATGTACAATTTTTTTCAAAAATACAGAAAGGGATACTTGATCCTGAGCACAAGTTATAAGTTTGATTTTCTTTTTAACAGCAAGAAGGAGCTTGTAGCTCATTGGTAAGACCTTGCACTGCTGAACCATAGCACCAGAGTTCAAATCCCATCTGCCACACATTATTTTTAATTTGATTTCTTTTAATCTTTTTAGAAGCCCAAGAGTCTACACGTGCACTACACGTAATAGGGTAAGTTACAGAATAAACAAACGGGTCCACGAGTCAAGACGAAGCGTCGGGGACACGTGGTAAGAAGATGTACCCCGACTCGGCCGACTGGGGCCGGCGGAGCGGCTGACTCGGTCGGCGCCGTCGGGTCAAATCGGCCGAAACCCCGATTTTCTTCTTTCTACTGCAACCTTTGGCCTACCCCATAATCCCTGTACTATTTAAATTCCCTGCACATTTACAGAGCAAATTAAAACCCCCATTTAATCCATTTTTAATACAATTTTTATCACACCCTTTCACTACCCTAAAACCCTCGTTTTTTCTATAAATAACACCCCTCAAATCACCCCACTTACTCACAAATCCCTGCCCAAACTCTCAAGAAAATTCCCAAGACTTTTTGTGTGCAAGTGGAGTTAGCAAAGGGCGAAGCTCCGACGAACTTCCGACGGCAATCTGAGGAGTTTCCGGCTACGAAACGACGCACCGGTGTTTTCCCAATCTTACTCTTCCTCCTCTCTTGACCCTAAACTCATAAGTCCCTTCTCCCCCTTCTCTTCACTATTCTAAAAACTTAGAATTCTAAAACCCGACGGAAGTGGAGTTAATCCGACTTCCGATTCGGTTTTTTCTTAAAAATCATATTTTTCTTAAACACAATATTAACAAACTCTCACATCATGATCATTAAATATTAACAAAACATATTGACAAGTTTCATATCAAAAGAATTCATATTTCAATTTTTATAGCACTTTTACAGAAAAATACCATATAGTTTAGTTTCGACATAAAATATCATTACCTCTTACTATACTTTTAGAAAACTCACGAGGTAATGACCTACCTCCTCAAAACACTCATATGTAACATAGCACGATGATCTTTGGGAATATAGTTTTGGGAAAATACGATTTTACACAAAACTACCTCCAACTTATAAAAACCTTTTTCTACAAGATATGTATTTTTAAAAAATCTTTGCAATGTGCCGCTACAACCCATTTCGGGGAACCCGTTCAGGATGGTGCAGACTATCGCACATCCTCAGGCTTAGTAGTGCGAGATGCAGACCTCCGCAAGGAACATACGGTCTCGAAAGATTTAAAATACAATTTTCTTTAGAAAATGTGATTTCTATTATAAATAAAACCTATATTTTTAATAAATAAATATATATGTAATTAATATCAAAATATCTATTTTTAGTATTTATAATATTGCACATTTCCAAAATTCAAGAAAAACATCTCATTTATAAGAAAATACCATACAATTCCAATATTACAAATAAATACCATATATTATGAAAAATAGGTTTTATTCACTAGAAATGTCACAATGATAAAATATACATTAATGAAAACTTTAAAGATGATAATAAAATACTTTAGGTGTATTTTGAAAATTATTTTTACATAAAACCCCCTCAAGTTATACTAAATTAGAATAAGGACCCTAGTAAACATAGGTTTAAGCGGGATCAGTCTCTTGAGCCTCAGGGAGACGGAGATATGGGTGCTTGCCTATTTAAGCTAGACAACTTAACAAACGGTGTTATCAACACGGTAATCGTCTTTGAAAAAGACACAAATCCTGCCGTCCATATGCAGCGGTTACCGATAACACCAAAACCTAATTCAGAATTCAATTTCTTTTCTAATTGTCTGACTCAGACCGAGTCTCAATATAATCAATCTGACTTGAATGAGATTCAAGTATATATAACAATTCAATAGAATCCATATATTCAATCTGTTCAATCTATCAATCTATACAACTTGACTGAACCGAACCATAGATATATTCCATCTACATGATCATCCATTATATCCGTTCCATTACTGATATCATGGTTTCGGCAAGTCATCCATCTATACAATCTATAATACAAGACAATACAATTTACAATACAATATAATACAATTTACAATACAATGCAAACAATACAATCAAGACATCACGGGGTTTAAGGGGTAGATTGCTACGGAAGGTGTTAGAAGTGGCACGAGACTGCAACTGTTAAGACACCTAACCTGAATTAAATTTCCGTTGTACCATGGCTGAACGGTTCCTTGTATTCCGTCCACCATAGTCTCTGGTCTATTGAGACTCCTCTCGTATATACTGGCCTCTTATGTACCAAGCTACAAACAACAGCGTTAACACTAAATACAACAATATAACAATATAATACCACTTTAAAAGTTACACACACTCTCTCTCCGTCTATTCTACTTCTCCCCCATCTTTGGGACTTACCAAGCGATTTGTTCGCTGACGGCATTCTCTTTCTTTTCTTTGGAATGTCGTCAGGAGATTCAGACCTTCAGGAGATCAAGCCCACCAGCGAGGACTTGGACCAGCTAGTCTTCGACCCGGAGCTCTAGTTACTTGTACACATTTACATTATGTATTTTCCATTTCTGTTATGCCACTGTTTAGGTATTGCTTTCCATTCCATGTATTTACTTTTCAGATGTATTGTAAAAAGAATGTTAATAAATAAAGTTGTTGTTCAATATATATCTATTGTCTATGTCTCTTGTGCATTTTACTTATATTGCTTAGATACGCTTAGCGTGTTTACTTCAGAGTAAATACGTAGCGGCCTCGTCGCGTCCCCTTCGCCCTACACCGGGAAACGGGGCATGACAACTGTATCCTGCGAACCTTGGTTCGTGGATATTGAGAATTATCTAGCAACAAGACTTATTCCCAGCGAATGGTCTAAACAAGACAATCATCGATTTCTATCCCGAGTAAAGTATTTTTACTGGGATGACCCTTATTTGTTTAAGTATTGTCCTGACCAAATCATTCGCGGATGTGTCCCCAATAATGAATTCAAGAGTGTTTTGTATTTCTGTCACGGTCAGGTATGTGGTGGTCACTTTGTTCCACGTAAGACGGCGGAGAAGGTTTTGCAATATGGTTTTTACTGGCCTACATTATTCAAAAATGCATTTGATCATTGCAAAACTTGGCCACGGTGTCAACACACGGGTAGGATTTCTCGAAAAAATGAGATGACACTCCAACCTATCTTGGTTGTGGAAATTTTTGACGTTTGGGGAATTGATTTTATGGGTCTTTTTTCCAACTCTTTTGGGAATCTATATATCTTGTTAGCGGTTGATTACGTCTCAAAATGGGTGGAAGCAAAACCATGTCGCACTAATGACAACAAGGTTGTGATTAAGTTCCTTAAAGAAAATATCTTTTCACGATTTGGACACCCTCGCGCTATAATTAGCGACAATGGGACACATTTCTGTAATCGGTCTTTCGAGACTTTGATGCGGAAATATTCAATTAACCATAAACTTTCTACGCTCTATCATCCCCAAACGAGCGGGCAAGCTGAGATTTCTAATAGGCAAATCAAATAAATTTTGGAGAAGACAGTTTCTAAAAACCGGAAAGATTGGTCAACCAAATTGACGAATGCTCTTTAGGTATTCCGTACCGCTTATAAGACTGATCTTGGTATGTCTCCTTACCGTCTATTGTTTGGAAAGGCTTGCCACCTTCCTGTCGAGATCGAACATAAAGCAATGTGGTCTATTAAAGAACTTAACCTCGATTTACATCAAGCCTGCAACTTTCGGAAGCTGCAATTAAATGAGCTAAGGGAACTCCGCGATGAAACTTATGATAATGCGGTGATAGTAAAGAGCCGGACTAAAGTTTTCTATGATAAGAATATTCTTAGAAAAACTTTTACCCCGGGACAACAAGTCCTCCTTTATGATTCCCGTCTCCATTTTCATGCGGGTAAGCTAAAATCTCGTTGGAAAGGACCATTTGTGGTGCAGTATGTATACCCGCACGGGGCAGTTGAAGTTGAAAATAGTAAAAACGGTTCAATTTTCAAAGTGAATGGGCATAGATTAAAACCGTATTTTTCCACTGACCCGACGGAGGAGCTCCTATTTTTACAGGAGCCACTTTATCATAACTAAATTTCCTCCACATCATTTCCATGTCTCGGTAATATTGTCTCATCTTAAGAATGGAGGTGAGCTAATAAAAAAAAAAGAAAAAAAAAACTAATATACAAATAATTAAGTTTGGGGGAAGAGTTCACTTTCTTTTATTTTTGTCCCCGTTAATAACTTTTCCTCCCAAGTCTACAGGTTTTTGAGATTTAAAGGATGAAAACAATGAGGACACTGCTGTAAATAGGTTTCGGGGAGGTTTGTGCTTATTTACGCATTACTTTGCATTACACTTTGCATAAGCACAAAATTTTCAAAAATTTTCTTTGATAATGAAAGATTAGAAAGTGAAAAATTATATTTAAAAGATTGGAAGAGTTTGAGAAAAACAAGAAAGTTAGATGTTTTCTTAAACGAAACTAGTAATAAGTAGTTATGAGCCGTTGTCCCAAGGGTTAGTAAGATGAAGGAAGTCACTAATCTGAGGATAAAAATAAGTCTGAAAAATAGTCCCTATTCTTGAGGCCAAATATTTGAACTTTGATATCCTACTATACGCACTTACACACGTCTTGAAACTCGGGATAGTAGAGGATACCTTGAAATGCTCTTGTCTAAAAGCCAAAGTATCAAGAAAATAATAATAAATGAAGTATAAAAGTATAAGATGGTGAAGAAAAATGAACACTGGTTTTGTAATCACCAAGGCAGTATAAAAAAATATAGCGAGGGTGCTTCATCACCCGGTGCCTTAGACCAACTGGTTTGGGAGTCACTTCTAAGCCTTAGGTGTTGCAAGATGAGGAAATTGCTAATTACGCTTAATATATGAGCACATTTAGTAATCGGTCGGTTAGTATCTCAAGAAATATTAACGGTCGCATGAAGAATGTGTGAGCAATTCCATCCGAAATATTCACCGACTAAAAAGTACTGAGGTAGATGGACAAAAGTATGATAGCTTGAATTGAATTCTTCGAGTGTAGGGATGTCTTTTACACACACGTAGGGGTATATGATCGGTGTTTGGAAGATAGGTAGGGATGAAGAATAAAGGTGATGTTTTATTGAGAGATGATGTGATTTCTAACATCTTTTCAAGACTATTAAGATAGGGATCATGACAACCGATAAGCTAGTGTAGTTGAAAACTCTGATTTTCAAGTTCTTTCTTTTACAATTCTTACCTTTATATATAACTTTCACAGTCTATCCTTTATTATAGGATTTTGTGGGTGCAATCCGCTGAAAACCCTCAGGAGACAACACTCCTCCTACTAGGGACACCTAGATGTTTAAAGTCTTGTTGCACATGCTCAGTGCAATTGTGTTACCTACGAAAGTGTGCTAGTTAGTTTTTCTTTTTCTTTTCTCCTTCTCCTGAATAAAAGAAGTTTGCTCGGGACGATCAAAATCAAGTTTGGGGGTATTTGTTCAGTCGAAAATAATGCATTTTTAACACAACAATTTCCTTACTTTTCTTAATCATCTAAACATATTCGTTATAAATATAACACATATTTAAAGTTTGTTTGGAAAATATCATTTACCAGGTGTTATACATTATAATCAACATTTTGAAGGAAATTGTATGTTTAACATTTCACGCATGATATTTTGTATATCTCTAACATTCTTCATTGAGATTTTGTGCAAAAAAATCAGCTCAGGTCATTTATTGGAATCGCAAATTCGCCGATAAAAATACAGGAAATCAAAGTGTTAAATTATGGCAGTGATTCAGAAGAGATAAAAAGATTCCAGATATCACATATAAACCCAGAGACCAACATTAGAAGACTCAAGAGATTTGAAGCTATGAGCTCACCAATCGGCCGCGGATTCGCGGCAGAGTCGCCGCGGATCCACGGCCGAGTCAGGAGATTAGATGACGAGATTTTTCCAGAAGCTTCCTTGTAACGTCTTAGCTTGCTGAGGACGCTTCATAACTGCCTAGCTTATTCTAGAAGCCTCTTTGTAACAACCTAGCTTATTGGGGAAGCTTGATTAGGGCTTATAAAAAAGACCTAAGCCTACATTAAAAAGGTTGTTGATTTTTAGTACACATTTTGTACACAATTACAAAAACAATTTAGATCCAATTTCAAGAACACCAAATCTCAAGATCAAGAATCGTTGAGAAATTCATCAAGCGATTCAACAAAAGATCCTTTACGCGAAGCCGATCGTCATCAACGAGCACGTGATCCTTGATAGATCCAAGACTCACGGTGATCAAGCGAAGCGAAGATCGACGGAGAAATTACCTTTTCAAGGGAGTGATCGAGAGCAATTCTTCTTGTAATCTCGGATTGAAGAAGTTGTAATTTGAAGTTGAATAATAAAGGTGATCATTACTTTTAATTTCGCTTTCTTTAAATCTCCACATTATAAAATCTTTAATTGTTGATTCTTCTATTTTCATGATGTGTGAGTAAATCTCCGTTTGCTAGGATTCGAAGGAATTTGGTATATCAAATGGTGAGAGAATCCTATATTTGTCTTAAGTCTTATGGAGATTATAAACTTTAGCAAAGAGAATCATCGATGTCCAAATTGTGAGCGAGATCAATTTATTATGAATTTCGTCACAATTTGGGGATTAGATTGATGATCCTCCTTGTTAAAGGCTAGATAGGAATGGCAATCAATGAAAGGACAAGGGGCAATGAAGGAGAAACCCTAGTTTCTTCAAAGGATTCCTAATTCTCATTTATAGCCATCGATATAGTTTTAATTCTACCAATAGATAAGATGAATCATTTTGAATAGCCATCCATGGCTACCAATTCCGTTCGAATCCTACAAGCTTTCTACAATTTTCTTGATAACTAAATCTTGAACATTTTCTTGAATTTTCTTTCTCGAAAACGATTTCTTGAATTTCTTGAAACTATTAAATTCAACTAATTCTTGAACTATTTCTTGAATTTCATTACTAGTTCTTTCGACTCAGCTAAAGCAAGAATTTACGAATTCCTTGAATCCTAGAGGACGACCTGTGCTCACTAACGCTCGCTACACGCGATACCGTTATTGATTGTGGTTACTAAACTACAAACCTACTATCATCAATTTTTAAACAATCAGGGACCCTCCACCTCTCTGAAGACGTTGAAGAATTACAACGACATGTATCAGAGGTGTGGAGAGATGTACCCTTGAACCAAATTCCAGATTGAAGAGAGATCATAGTGGGGTGAACATCCTTTTAGATACCATCTGTTAGGAGATCATTAACTATCTTTGGAACTATGATCGATTAGGGGAGACCTGAGCATAGGAAGGCTCGGTTGATTGGTGATCAAAAGGTTTTTAGGCTCGGGAGACTTGGCTAATTTGGGCTGAGGTTGGCCTCTCATCGTGTTAAACACTAATATCTGCTCGGCGCTCACGTGCTCCCACGTGAGACTTTAAAGCAGTGTTAAACATTGAAATTTAGAGCGCTCACGTATGGCACGTGAGGCGCCTGAAAACTAGGCACTGCTTTTTTGGGTTTATTCTCTTGTTCTTTTATAAGTGCTAAGCACTATTGGGGGTCACGTGGGATCACGTGAGACGCCCCCAAAATGGGAACTGTCTTTGATTTATTCCCTTTTTCTTTTATAAGTGCTAAGCACTATTAGGGTGTCACGTGGGATCACGTGAGGCTCCCCAAAAATGGGAACTGTCTTTGATTTATTCCCTTTTTCCTTTTATAAGTGCTAAGCATTATTAGGGGGTCACGTGAGGCGCCCCAAAAATAGGAACTATCAGGGGTGGTCATGTGGGAACACTTGATCTATCGTTATAGCGTTGAACGCTAATATGCAGGGAGAGCTTGATCTGAGTTTTGAGAATTTCAGGTCCCTTATTTTGATAAGAATTAAATTCTTTTATAGGGTTAAGCCCTAGTTTCATCAGAGGAATTAAATTCCTATATCTTTTTGTAAGAATTAAATTCTTTGAACTTAGTTCTTTCCCCTAAGTTTTTAATCTGCATGACAGAATCTCCCGATGAGAATTAAATTCTCAATTTGTGGGGAGATCTGCTTCTGCAGACCTCAACCAGAGGAAGAACTAAGTTCTTTTTAGAAGAGTTAAACTCTTGGAATGACGAAGAAGAGATAAAATAATCTCCATGTCTTTCTTCTTACATAGGGTTTCTTTTTCTAAAAGAGAGATCTTCTACTTTTTTTTGTTTCTTAAATCTTATGGGGGGTCTCTTCTCTACAAGACTTGAAGTCTTGGGTCCTTTATATAGTAGAGACAGATTTGTTGATTTAGTTAAAGAAATCTCTCATTGAGAGATCTTTAATTGGTTTGGGATTTTATCCACCGTTTGATTTTTGATCCAAGGACTTCTGTTTTACAAAAGATATTTTTCTCGTTTTTAACAAGATTGGGAAATATTTTCCCATACAGAGCTTATTCTGTAGCTTGGTGATTTTTAATCACCATTGGATTTTTAATCCAACCGTGCTCTGTTTTACAGAGAGTAATCTTTCTTGTTCAGAAAGATTTGAGGAGTATTTCCTCAACAGAATTTAATTCTGTACTCTGATGATTTATCATCTCCGTTGGATTTTTGATCCAACGGCTCTGTTTAACAGAGAGATTCGGTTCTGGTGCTGGCGCCCTCGTGCGAGGCACGTGAGGCGCTGCCTCAGAGTTTTTAACTCTCGGCGCTGGCGCCCTCGTGCGAAGCACGTGAGGCGCTGCTTCAGAGTTTTTAACTCTTGGCGCTGGATTTCAAATTTTGAATATAGCTTTGCTCTTTTATTGGGGAAACAAATCAGATTTTTTAACTCTTTGGCGCTGGCGCCCTCGTGCAAGGCACGTGAGGCGATGCCTCTTCACTGAAGGTGTCTTTTCGTCTTCTTTCTTTGCTTTTCCTGAGTCAAACTTTTCTTTTCCAATGCTTGAAATAGTTCCATCATGCACAACATTTTCTATGCTTAGACTTAAATGTCTCCCTTCATAATCTGAAACAATGTTTCTCTTCTCTTTCACTTTCAGAGAATTATTTTAACAGAGAAGAGCTATGGCCTGTAATCGTCCATATGCTCGCCGGCAGCCATGGGAGGTGCCTATTGAGGAAATTGTTGCTCGTTTTGCTGCCCGCTTGGTGAACCCTGCTCTTATGGATGACCAATGCGATACGGTGCTGCACGAGCTCTTGACTCGTAGAGGATCTCCTCTCCCCATCGACCCCATTTGGCTCCGGATGGTATTCTTGTCCGTGCTCGATGATATTCCCCCTCATCCAGCAGAGATGACTCCGACGATACTCGACGCAGCGGAGGACAAGATCGAGTGCTTTCATGAGGCACTTTTGATTACTACGGCTCTGAGGGATCGCTCTGTTCAGCTGCTAAGCCAGATACGGGCTCAGCGGGCCATCATGTCTGCCTTCGCTGATATGCATGGTGCTGACCGATGGGGAGCGACTCTTCGTGAAGATTGCCGCTTTGCCATGGTGGAGAAGGCAGAGAGGGAGTTAGAGAATTTTATCCATAATTTTCTGAATCCCTGTACTTTCGATCCCATGTATGGTGATCTATTTCCTGTAGAATAAAATGTTCAATTAAATACTTTCTTTTTGTCGTTGACCACCAAGTGCTCCCTTTCTAACACTTGTTCCTCCTCTGATGCGTGTGTGTGTGCATATATGAATGAGCCCGATTTCACACATATCTGTAAACAAAACTTAAACCGGTGTAAACAGGAACAAATAGATCTTGGCCGAAGATTTTGGCGGGAACAGTGAATTTCGAGGATGAAATTCTTTTGTAGTTGGGTATAATGTAACACCCTAGTACGGTTATACAAAATTAATTGGTATTTTAACACTTGTTTTATATTTCTTCTATTTTATCTATTGGGTCGCGAATGATTCGAATACTAGTAGTCGTTATCCGACACGACTCGCAAGTTTAGAATCTAATATGGTGCAAGATTGTATCTGAGATTTACCAGTAAAGTGTATCTATGCTGTTTACCGTCGAAAACAGAGACGAACCAGCGTAGGTCGTCTTGCCTGAATTTGGGGGAAGATGCTATTTGGGTTTATCCGTCCACCTCTCCGAAAATGCCAAGTTGATTTATGACACCGTATATCGGAGGTTTGGACGGATGCAGCCGTTGTAGCAGACTTCGTCAGATTCCCCCTCGTTTGCGAGGGGTTTTTGATTGTGGGGACGCTCTTCCCTGCAAGTGCAAGCCCCTGATCGCATCGTGATAACCACTTTCTCCTGCTCCAGAAGTTCACTCCGTGTCGTGTGTGTTTATTTTATTTTTGGTTGCCCGTGGATTGTATACGGAGACTAATTTAGGTTGTCGCCCGTAGGGCGTGGATTAGTCAAAATCTGTATATCTTAGATTAGGGTTTGGGTTGATTTAAGAATTGTTGATCCGTTTTGAGATCAAGATCGACTTAAATGTATACGAGCAGTTGGGGGATCGATTGGTTTTTTCTTAAGGATACTTTAGTCCGATTTGAGACTAAGATCTACTTAACAGGGTGTTAGGATTATTTTTGTTTCAGATCCAACAAGAGAGCACTTGGGCTCTGTTGTTTTAGTTTAAGGACGTTTCGGTCCCTTATCGCCATTTTAGAGGCGAAATTGTAGTTTGAGGATGTTTCGGTCTGTAGATCACCATTTTGAGGTGAGGTTTTAGTTTAAGGACGTTTCGGTCTGTTGTCGCCATTTTGGAGGCAACGTTTAGTTTAAGGACGTTTCGGTCCGTTGTAATTTAAGGACGTTTCGGTCCATTGTCTATCTTGCGTGCACGTGTATTTGTTACGTGACGGGATGAGCAACGATGATATGTGATGCATCCAATTTGGGATGTGGTTTGATTTGGGATGTGCACGTCAATTTGGGAAGTGCGCCAAAAAGCAGTTGGTTGTCGGGACCCGCCACCTCTCTGAAGACGTTGATGAATTACAACGATATGTATCATAGGTGTTGAGAGATGTACCCTTAAACTAAATCCCGTATTTGAGGGAAACGATCATGGTGGATCATCTAAGAATCATTAGTCATTTTTGGAGACTAGGATTAACTTAGGAGATGTGGGATGAACATCATTTTGATTATCATTAGTTGAAAGATCATTAGTCATGTTTGGGACTAAAATCAATTTGGGAAGTAGTGAACCCATGAGTTCGGTCGATCTAAATTAGGGACCTAGCTAACTTGGCCTTGGTCCACTCAGTTTTCTTTTTATTTGAAAAAGAGTGCTAAGAACTTGTTTGGGCTCAGCCCCCCTTTTTTTGCAAAAAGTGTTGAGCACTTATGTAAGTTCTGACGCTCACACCTAGCCATGTGGGGTTTTCAGTCATGGGGATTTGTCCAATAAGTGTTAAACACTTTACCTTTTTTGTCTCTTTATGGAGTGCTGAGCATTTTTTATGGCGCCCACGTGCGAAGCACGTGAGGCACTAGACGCTGCCTAGTGAGTGTCAAGCACTTTTTAATCTGTGACGCCCACGTGGGGGACACGTGAGGCGCTGGGCGCCGCTCTTTGAATGCTAAGCACTTTTTTATTTTGTAGCGCCTATGTGAGAGGCACGTAGGGTGCTGGGCACCAGTCACTGAGTGCTAAGCACTCATTTATTTTTATTTACTTAATTTTCCAGGAAGAGAGTTCTTCTTCCTCGAGAACTTAATTCTCTGTTCTTTCTGAAGCTTATGGGGAATTTCCTCATTTATATTTGGAAAGAGAGATCATTGGTCATTGGGACTCACCACCTCTCCGACGATGCTGAGAGATAACTGCGCCATGTATCGAAGGTGTGGAAGGATGTACCCTTTGAACCATGTCCCACTCATTAGGGGGAAGAAAATGTTGGAGCTTAAACTCCTAGCTGCTGAAAAAGGCTTCTTTGCGTTCGTGCACTTGCGTCACATGTGTTGGACGCACGTGCGTCGCACGTGTTGTGGAGTTGGCGGGCGCACGCGCGTCGCATGTGTTGCGCACTTAGCGAGCACACGTGCGTCGCACGTGTTGCGAACTTGGCGGGCGCACGTGCGTCGCACGTGGCGCTTGCGCATATGTGTATCATAGGGGGCAGCTAAGGCCCCAGCATGGAGAACTAATCTCCTATGGAGAACTAAGCTCCTTTGAGGATTGAATCCTCGCACAGCGGGTGCACGTGCGTTGCACGTGGTGCGCACGTGGCGGGCGCACGTGGCGCATATGCGTATTATGGGGGGCAGCTAAGGCCCTAACTTAGAGAACTAAGCTCCTATGGAGAACTAAGCTTCTTTGAGGATTGAATTCTCGCACGGCGGGCGCACGTGCGTTGTACGTGACGGGCGCACGTGCGTTGCATGTTGCGCTTGCGTATATGCGCATTATGGAGGGCAGCTAAGGCCCTAACTTGGAGAACTAAGATTTGAGGATTGAATCCTGTTTCTTCTAAGAAGTATCCTCTCTTATTTATATGGAAGTGGTAGAGAAAGGATTTCTCTTTTTCCCGATGTGGGACTAAAAAAGTATCCCCATGTAGTAGAGTATTACTTAGATTACACGTGCATAGCACATTTGCTAATAACTTTTGATTCCGGATGAATTATGAGGACCATAATATATCAAATCGAAGGATTTTTCGAGACTCTTTCGATACCATAAGAATTTAGCTGATTCGCATTCGGTAGTTTGTCAAAATACAGCCCGGAAAATACTGGTTTGCATTTTCTTAAGCGTATCACTGCCATTTAATACCTTGGGCTTTTTTGCGCAGAAAGTTTTGGCGGGAACAAATGCCCCCCACTACTTTGCCCACATAGGTATATACGTAGGTTAAGTAGTGCATAGTAATACAGAGCGCATGACCGGTTTCGGGCTGGTATATAACTTTTAGAATCTTGATCTGAGAAGATAGCGAGCGGACACAAGTGTCGTTATCTATCATTGACTTAAATCTCAACTCTTAAGGGATAGAGTTTCAAACCCTGAGGCCCAGGAGCTGCACCCTTCTGTTTCTTTATGTCTTGATTTGGCGCGAAGTAGTTTATGTACTCATTTCGGAGTTTGTAGTTTATTCACTCATTCCGGAGTCTCTAGTTTATGGACTCATTTCAGAGTTTGTAGTTTATTCACTCATTTCGGAGTCTCTAGTTTATGAACTCATTTCGTTTCGGAGTCTCTAGTTTATGAACTCATTTCGGAGTTTGTAGTTTATTCACTCATTCCGGAGTCTCTAGTTTATGAACTCATTTCGGGCAAACTTGTCCTAACGCATGGATAACCCCTGCTCTTTACGATAGAGGTCCGTTAGGTTTTGTGGTACTAGGGTTTTTGTCCGTCGTACCGTCGCGTTGGCTGATGCATTCCCCGATATGCAGTCTTTATGCTGCTGTTCGAGTAGCCTTGCGACTGTCGCGTCTCTGATCCCTTCAGGGGCTGGACAAGACGTCTTCAAGTAATCTTCCTAGACAATTTGACCGTCGGAAGAGCAAGCGTTAGGAATTTTGTCATGCCGCTTTTTACTTGAGCTTAGGCTCAGTTTAGGAGCCCCAATAAGTCATAACCACTACGCTGGGATGTCTTCGATAGTCTTTCGGGTTTTATTTGAGTTGCCGTCAAGACCCTGAAGCTAAAAATTTGGCTTCGCTTCCTTTGTCGACACTGCGTCTGCTCTAATGAGGCGAATGTCGAGGTGATCTCTAGGTTGTTTTGTGAACCGTCGAGACTTGGAACTAAGGACTTTGCCATGGCTCCGTTTTGTTTTGACCCTGGGGTCGTTTGTTGACGTCTCGTCTGCATCCTGCTGGAGTAAGAAGGAACGCCGCTGTTGACATTATGTCTGCTGTAACGGGATGAGTGTCGAGGTGGTCTCTAGGTTGTTTGTGAACCGTAGAGGCTTGGAACTAGGGACTTTGCCATGGCTCCGTTTTGTTTTGACCCGGGGGTCGTTTGTTGATGTCGCGTCTGCATCCTGTTGGAGTGAGAAGAAACGCTGGTGTTGACACTATGTCTGCTGTAACGAGATGGGTGTCGAGGTGGTCTCTAGGTTGGAGTGAACCGTCGAGGCTTGGAACTAAGGACTTTGCCATGGCTCCGCTTTGTTTTGACCCTAGGGTCTTTTGTTGACGTCGTGTCTGCATCCTGCTGGAGTGAGAAGAAACGCCGTTGTTGACACTACGTCTGCTGTAACGAGATGAATGTCGAGGAGGTCTCTAGGTTTTTTGTGAACCGTCGAGACTTGGAACTAGGGACTTTGCCATGGCTCCGGGTTTTTACGACCCTGGGGTCGTTTGTTGATGTCGCGTCTGCATCCTGCTGGAGTGAGAAGGAACGCCGTTGTTGACACTATGTTTGCTGTAACGAGATGAGTGTCGAGGTGGTCTCTAGGTTGTTTGTGAACCGTCGAGGCTTGGAACTAGGGACTTTGCCATGGCTTCGCTTTGTTTTGACCCTAGGGTCGTTTGTTGACGTCGCGTCTGCATCCTGCTGGAGTGAGAAGAAACGACGTTGTTGACACTATATCTGCTGTATCGAGACGAATGTCGAGGATAGTCTTTAGGTTGTTTTGTGAACCGTCAAGACTTGGCTCTCCCTTTGACGGAGCCTGGTGGGAAAATATGGTTACTTTTTCGTTTATGCCCATGGATTGTATACAGGGGTTGATGTGGACTTACCTGCAGGGCAAAAGTTTCATTTTTTTTATTTCTTTCCGTGATGCTCTATCATTTCAGCTTCTTATATCGCGAAAGTCGCGATTGTCCAATCATTTCGACTTTTTATCGCGGTGCCCAATCATTTCGGCTATTCTTTTCTTTTTTACTCGTTGTTTTTTTATTGCGGGTTGCCAAAATATTTCAGCTATTTCATATGCATATATTTTTTGCTCGCTGATTTTTATTGCGAGTTGCCCAAACATTTCAGCTATTTCATATGCATATATTTTGCTCGCTGATTTTTATTGCGAGTTGCCCCATCATTTTGGCTATTTTTATATGCATTTTTCACTCGCTGATTTTTATTGCGAGTATGGAACTTAAGATCTGATACCAATCTTGGCATCAGCATCTCTGCGACTGGAATATTGCCATGAGTGAATCATCATTTGCCGTGAAAGGACTTGGAATTTGACACCGATTTAGGCATCAGCATCGCTGCAACTGGGATATTGCCAGGAGCGAATCATCATTTGCCTTGAAAGGACTTGTAGTTTGACACCGATTTAGGCATCAGTATCACTGCAACTGGGATATTGCCAGGTGCGAATCATCATTTGTCTTTACTGATTTGAACAAAGGTGGCTTAGTAGACAAGGTTAGGATCCTGTTGACTAAGGCTTTTGACTTTGTGAGCCGTAAGGTCACATAAAGGGTTTTCTACCTACGAGTCGAGAGGATCCCGTAGGTGTAGATTCTCCCTAGAAGTCGTGAGGACTCTTAAGTGATATTTTTTCTTGCAATTCGTACGGATCTTACAATAGTGTTTTCTCCTTACAAGTCGAGAGGACTTATAAGTGTCACTCACCATATGGGGAAATTTTTCGCCAGTTGTGGAACATGGTGAGGGGATATTTATTTGTGCCCGTGGATTGTATACAAGGGTCAATATGGACCTATTTTAAGGCAATTCGGGTGATCTGATGGCTTAAGAACATGTTTGGATTCCTGTAGGTTAAGACTTTTGAATCCTATGAGCTGTGAGGGTCTCATAAGGGGGATTCTCCTTACGAGTCGTGAGGATCTCGTAAGTAAATTTTTTACGAGATTGCGCCCTTTCGGGTTTTCACAAGCTCGCCAGTAGCCCTGCTGATTTTACTCACGGCGCCCTTTCGGGTTTTCATTCGTGCCCATCTTTCTTTTGGACATACCTTTTTTTAACAACGAGATTGCACCCTTTCGGGTTTTCACAAACTCACCGATAGCCCTGCTGTTTATACTCACGGTGCCCTTTCGGGTTTTCATCCGTGCCCATCTTACTTGTGGACATGCCGTTTTTTTAACACCCATCTGTTTGCCAATGGGACTTAGGGTTGGCTTCACTGCTGGAGTAGCTGTGTAGCCAGCGGGACTTGAGTTGCAGTCTTCGCCATTGGAGCTTTGATTGCAATATTGGTCTCAAGAGAGGATATCCCCATATTTGGGGCGATGCGCCATGTTTGAGGCGGAGCACTAGTTTAGGGACATTTCGGTCCATTGTTAGTTTAGGGACATCTCGGTCCGTTGCCAGTTTAAGGACGTAGTGGTCCCTTATCACCCTTTTTGAGGTGAAGCTTTAGTTTAAGGACATTACGGTCCATTGTTAGTTTAAGTACATCTCGGTCTATGGCCAGTTTAAGGACGTAGTGGTCCGTTATCACCATTTTTGAGGTGAAGCTTTAGTTTAAGGACATTACGGTCCGTTGTCGCCATGTTTGAGGCAAAGTTTTTCCGAAGACCGCTTAGAGTTTCGACTCAGGAAGATAGAGAGCGGACACGAGCGTCGTCATCTATCATTGACCTAAGTCGTGACTCGTCAAGCGTGGTATTTCTTGAGGAATCGGCCGTTTATTTGCCGGAAAGGTCTTTCGCCATGCATATCTATGAGCAAATAGCACCTTGGTAGACCATGTCTGTGATGTACGGGCCTTCATAGTTTGGCTCGAATTTCCCCTGTTTTGCACAATTGGGGATCGTAGGTCTTTTGACGACTAGCACGAGTTCGCCTTGGCGGAATGTTCTCGGCCTAGTCGGTTTTTCGTATGAGCGTGTCATTCTTGCCTTGTAAGCTTCTAGGTTTTGCTATACCATGAGGCGAGTTTCATCGAGGGTGTCGAGCTCCTCAAGCCGAAGATGGGCATTCTCGTCATCTATTAGCTCGTACCGAACCGCTACTCGGAGAGAAGGCAAATCTATATCCAAAGGGAGGACTGCTTCCGTGCCGAATACCAACGCGTATGGGATTGTATTTGTGGCTGTCTTGAATGTCGTTCGGTACACCCAGAGAGTTTCGTGCAGTCTTTCGTGCCAGTCTTTTTTTTGCTTCTGGACACTGTTTTCTTTATAATCTTGGTCAAGCTCTTGTTGAAAGCTTCAGCTAGACCATTAGTTCGGGGATTATAGACGGAAGAGTATCTCCAGTCTATTTTGTGTTGTTCTGCAAAGCGGCTGATTTTATGGATCCTGTAGGCTGGCCCATTATTCGAGATTATCTGTCGCGGAGTACCGAACCGGTAGATAACATGTGTCTTGAAGAAATGGAGAATATTCTCCGTCTTCATCTCGCTTAGTGGTACTGCTTCCGTCCACTTAGAAAAGTAGTCGGTCGTTGCCAGTATGAACCGGTGTCCTTTGGATAATGCTGGTTCAATGGGGCCAATTATGTTGGTTCCCCACATTTCGAACAGCCAGCTAGCTATGGTTGGGTGTAGCGGATTTGGATGTTGGTGGATGAAGTCCCAGTGAATCTGGCACGAGTGACACTGCTTCACATTTCGAGACAGTCCCGAACCATTGTGGGCCAATAATATCCCATCCTTTTGATTTTCAGCTTCATCT
This sequence comes from Agapanthus africanus, assembly GCA_030015575.1. Taxonomy (NCBI): domain Eukaryota; kingdom Viridiplantae; phylum Streptophyta; class Magnoliopsida; order Asparagales; family Amaryllidaceae; genus Agapanthus; species Agapanthus africanus. Next base: position 178,673,730 of record CM057338.1, on the reverse strand, counting down.
TTGGCCCGGCCTGATGAGAACCGCAAAGTCCGTCGTGGGTTTCTTGAACGACCCTTTTTGATTCTTCTGGTCCCAGGCATCTCAGCCATAGGTAGTCGATTGATCTCTTATATAGAGTATCGTTGACGAAAGCGAAAGACAGAGCCCGTTTCATGAGCCGGTGTCGACGCGTTTTCGGGCGTTCGATGGGATTTGAAGTAATCTATGAAGACTTCCCTCCAATCCTTGATCTTTTCTTCATCTTTTATTTGAAGGACTACTTATTTAGTCGCTTCTTTTCCTTCAGATGGCTCCATTGAATCCTCTGAAGATATTTCTGCTGGCGCGAGAACCCGGCAGTTTTGTACAACGATCCTTACGTCATCGAGGTTTTCGTCAGCCAGCTCCTTAGCAAGCATGGCTAATGCATCCGCCTTGCTATTTTCCGCACGCGGTATGCTTTCCAGGATGTCGGAAGGGATTTGTGTCAGCAGTTGCTGCACTCTCCTTCCATATTTTATCAACTCTGGTTTGCATGTCTGATAGTCGCTATTTACTTGGCTAACGGCCGGCCGGGAGTCTCCATATATGAGGAGGTTTTCGATTCCCATATCGACAGCGATTTCAAGACCCGTTATCAAAGCTTCATATTCAGACTCGTTGTTTGTTCTTGGTTTCGTTAAGGAAAGGGCGAAACGCATTATCCCTCATTGCAGAGTCACGAAGATGAGGCCCACCCCGACTTTGATTATAGGGGTGTTATTCTTCCGCTTCTTCATGGAAGATGCTCCATCGACGTAGAGTTCCCATTGGACATTATTTCCTTCCTCCTCCCCTTTGATTGTGTCAAACGCATGTTCGTCTGGCAATTCGCAATTTAAGGGAGAATCAGCTGGTATCGGATGCTCAGCGAGAAAGTCGGCGATGACCCGATCTTTCACTGCCTTGAGGGATCAATACGTTATCGAGAACTCCATCAAGAGGAGGGCCCATTTGGCAAGCCTTCCTGTTAGTATGGCCCTTGACATCAGATATTTGAGAGGATCCACCTTTGATATGAGATGGACCTCATGTGCCAAGGCATAGTGTCCGAGCTTCGTTATACCAAAGATCAGTGCTATGCAATGCTTTTTGATGGGGGGTAGTTGTTTTCTGCCCCCAGGAGAACTCGACTCAAATAGTAGAGAGCTCTCTCCTTCCCCTGGTCGTTCCTCTGTGCCCATAACGCGCTTAAAGAACCTTCCAAGGCTGTTGTGTATAGGATGAGGGGCTTTCCCTTAACCGGAGCGGTCAACACCGGCGGATTTTGTAGGTATTGCTTGATCTCGTCCAGTGCACTTTGGAATTTATGATCCCAAACGAATTGGGTCCCCTTCTTCATTAGATGGCTGTAGGGGCGACATTTGTCGGTGAGATTGGCTATGAACCGCCGGATATACGCGAGCTTTTCTTGGAGAGACTGCAGTTGTTTGAGAGTTCTTGGCGTGGGCATTTCCATAATCGCCTTAATCTTTGATGGGTCTATTTCAATGCCTCGGTGTCGTATGGTGAATCCTAGGAATTTGCCTGAGGAGACTCCAAACGTGCATTTCATAGGATTCATCTTTAGATTGTATTTCCGAAGACGCTGGAACACTATGTTCAGATGTTCCCAGTGCTCCTCGTACGATTTTCTTTTTACTACAAGGTCGTCAATATAGCATTCGAAAATCTCATGTATGAGGTCATCGAAGAACTTCGTCATGGCCCTCTAGTAGGTAGCGCCTGCGTTCTTCAAACCGAATGGCATCATCTTATAGCAGAATATGCCTAGCGGAGTCCGAAAGGCGGTGTGCTTTTGGTCGATGCATTTTTATTTGATTGTAGCCTGAAGATCCATCCATGAAGGAGAAGACCTCATGAGTGGATGTGTTATCGATCATCAACTCGGTAACAGGTACTGGGAAGTCATCCTTCGGACAAGCTTTGTTAAGGTCTCGAAAGTCCACGCAGATGCGCACCGTTCCATTTTTCTTCATCACTGGAACAATGTTGGCAATCCAATCGGGATACTGAACTTCTTGGATGAAGCCGGAGTCAATTAGTTTTTTGACTTCGGCATTGATACTCATCTCGAGTTCGAGCCGCATTCTTCTTGGCGCATGTTTGACTAGCTTAACGTCTGGCGATATAGCCAGTTTATATACCGCTATTTCTGGATCTAGTCCCTGCATCTCGGAATAATTCCATACAAAGCAGTCTTTATATTTCATAAGCACGTCCTTTAGTGTGGCCACCTGTTTTTTAGACAACAGCTCATTGACGAACGTGGGTCTCGGCTCATTTTCTGTGCCCAAGTCGATTTTCCTCAGGTTGTCTACCATGGTGTGTATCCTATATTTCAGATCTTTTGGTGTTGGTGGAAACTCTGAGATCACCTCATCCTCGTCTTTATTTGCGAAGCACCTGAAGTAGTCATCTATAGTTTCGTGCCCTCCTTCCTTTGAGAGTGTTACCATATGGCAGGTATGGGTTTGCTTCCATTCTTGACATTGAGCCGGTCCTGTCCTCACGGTATAGGTCCTCTTTGGCTCATGTTTTTGCGGCGGGGTTACCTTCCAGCTGTCGGACAAAGCGAACTTGCCTTATTGATACTGGTCTTCGACCCAGTCTTTGAAGGTGAAGCAGTCTTCAAGGGGATGACCTATTGCTCGGTGATAGGATCAATAATTCGGATGATGGACCTTGTTTATTTGTTCAGGATGCCGAGACTCCGGAAGCGTCATCATTCGATGCTTCATGACAAGGTTGAATATTTTCCTTGTCTTGTCTTGAGGGAAAGAGTATTCCCGACCCATTTTCTTGATAAAGGATGTGTTCCAACCACGTTTTTCTTGATTGCGCGGCTTCTTAGATATACCCTGTTGTTTGCGAACGTTGTTTGCGCTCTTTGTCCTATTTTTTCCTCTATTTCGGAATTTTTCCTTCTTGCGAGGACATACAGCGAGCTGGGGACGGAGGGCATTGTAGTCTTCTTTCTCTGCGGACTGTTGGTTGAGACGTTGCGTCCTGGCCTTTTCATAAATAGCCATTTCGCGGCTGTGGTTATCCTGAATCTTTTGACAGGCTTCTTTTACTAGCTTGTCAACTTGTTCTTCGAACGATGGACTTAATGTTCTTTGAGAGGGATCTCCTTCTGTTTCAATGTCACGGCTATTTGAAAAAGCATTCCTTTCTTCACCAGAGCTGTTTATGACGCGGCAGCCATGAAATCACTCCCGTTTCTTGGACTGAACGTATCCGAGCCCAGTTGTCTCCATCTTCCCGTTGGGCATCTTTCGCTGAGTCCTGGGAAAGTCCCAAATCTTGTTGTAGAACTGGTCTTGTCGAGCGGTTTGTTTGAAGTGTACGCCTTGGAATCTTAATAGCCTTTTCAATCCCTCTGCGTAATATCTGGGCAGACGGATTGGTTGAAACCTATCAAGCGCAAGATCGGAACCATGCCAGACTTCTTTCTCTACTTTAGTCTCCATAGATTGGTAGAAGAGGATCGCCTTTTCACCTCTTCGCCTGGGAGGGACGTAGAAAGTCCGCAGCTCTTGTACGCTGTATGTATCAAGAGCATAAAGTTCTTTGCAATGCCGTGGCGGAACTATGGTGATTTGTAAGCTCTGATCAGCTCCAGTAATGGTTTGTACTGACGGGCGAGTGGAGAACACGGCGTTGGCCTCGTCCTCAGAGTCACTGCCAAAGACCAAAATAGGAGTAGATGGTCCAGGCCTGTTGCATTGGGGTTGCCCCGAGTAGACTTCCTCGTTGTCACTCCCAAAGATCGGGATGGTGACAACGGACTTCCGTTTATCCTCTGGCTTATGACAACTTTCCGTATCTTTGATGTCTGGTAGGAAGTACTTTGCGTCTTCATATTTTCGGACTTCTTTTACGGAGAATGGATTTATCTCCCTCATGACGGTGTGCTCGAGGCCGTCTTGGAAATACTTCATACATTGATATTGTGTAGAAGGGATGACGTTGTACTCGTGCAACCAAGCCTTGCCGAGCAAAGCATTGTAGCAAGTCTTGGTGTCGATGACATGAAATTTGATGTCAGTGAAGAGTATCCCAAAGCGTAATGCCAATATTACGGACCCCAGCGTCCGTGATGACTGTAAGTCGAACCCGGAGATGGTAATTTTGTCCCGGGCCAAGTGCTGAACGTTCAAGCAAATATCCTTCAGCACCTTCATATTGAGAAGGTTGACGGAGGACCCGTTGTCGACCATGATCTTCCCTATTTTAATGTCGTGGCAGTACCCGGTGACATATAGAGGATGGTTGTGCTCGCACGTTCCGAGGAGAAGATCTTCATCGCCGAATGTAATGTTAGCTGTATGAACCTCTGCCAGCTCGTCCTTCATCTTTTCTTCTGCAAGGAAAGATTGGAACTGATCACGCTCTTGGAATGTCTTGATTAGAGAATCTCGTGCCTCTTTGGACAGGAGGAGAGCATCCAGAATGCTCAGTTGTGAGGGTATCTTCCTCAGATGTGCCAGGACATTGTAATCCACCTTGTTTTTCTTAGACGGATCCTTGGCTGCGAGCTCTTTGACGACTCTATCATCGAGGGCAATTTCCTCAGGGACTTTTTCCTTCCCCTTATCTCTTTTGCTCAAACCTTTGTTTGTAGGCCCAAGGTTCTTTTCAGGTAACGTACGGTTACGCAGCTGAATGTTCTCGCGGGTCTTCTCCTCTTCTTCTTTTCCAAAGGTGGATTCTTTGAAGAGAGGGTCGAGGGTTATTTCTTCCTTAGAATCGCTCCCGAATGTAAGAACTTGAGATTTTCCTTTTGTCGAACTGGTATCAAACATATGGCAGTTTCCAGCCGTTCCTTCATGCTCGTCTGTCGTGCTTCTTTGTTATCGACGGGTTTTGCGCTTCATCCGCTTGAAGTGTTGCCGGTGAGCAACGTAGCCTTGCCACCACTTCTTGAAGGCATTGCACTCTTCGGTGGGGTGTGTGACCCTCCGATAGTATAAACAGAAGTTCGGATGTACATCCTCTTCGTCGAGGCACATACTCCCAGGAGTTTTTCCATGAGAGGGGTCAACTTCATTCCCATTAACAAGGCTTTGGCGAACCGCTTCTCCGCTTTGATCATGCTCTTGTTTGTAGCAGGTGTGCTTTGGCTTGGTTGGAGTGCTTTACGGCTCATCCTTACCGCAGCTTCTTCAGCCTGATGCCGACGCTTGGTCTTTTCGTATATGGCCGTTTCACGTTCTCGGTCAGCTTTGCTCTTTTGAAGGGCTTCGTTTAGCAGCCTGTCAATTGGGTCTTCTGACAGTTCCAGGGATTTTGGCGTCGGTCCTGCCCCCAATTCCTCCGCGTTGCTTTCAGACGCCGAGGGAGTTTCTTCGTCATTTAACGACAAATGACAAACCATATGGCAACTTGCTACATAATCCTCGGGTTCTTCTGACAGGTCATTTCCCTTATCATCGTCACTATCTCCGTTCTCAAGGATATGGTTGAGAAACTCTTCGAGGGTGACTGGGGTCCGCGCTTTCTGGTTGTATTCCTCCAGCGCGTCGATGTATTTTTTCAGGTTCGTGCGCTTGTCGTCAGGTTGTACGGGATTCTTGGTCTTCTTCTTTCCCTTCGAAGACTTTGAGGGTTTGACCTGGGTGTTTTGCCCATCGTTAGCTGTTTTCGATGTTGGGCGCGGTTTAAGCATCCCCTCAATGATCTCAGGCTCCAGCGAGCTTTTCCATTTGATCGCCGGACATGCTTGAAGATCCTTCAGCATTCTTTTAGTTTTAGCTGAGAGGACCACTTCCCAAGGAGCTTCTTCCACAAACGAGCATGATGCCGCCGACGTGTCTACCTTTTTAGGAGTGTGCTTCTGTGGCGGGTTCACCCTCCAGTTCTCGGACAGCGTGAATTTCCCTTGGCGGTACTGGCCCTCGACCCAGTTCTTGAAGACGTAGCAATCCTCAATTGGGTGGCTCACTATTCTATGATAGGAGCAGTAGTTGGGATTGTTGACGTCACCGGGCTACAGTGGACGTCTCGGATCCGGCAGTGTGATGAGTTTGTTGCGCACTGCCAGTTCGAACAGTCTCCTCGTTTTATCACGGGGAAACGAGTAAGTACGTCCTAGCTTCTCTTCTCGGGATTGGCGCGGGCGCGCGTTGTTTTGGCGAGCAACCTGTTTCGGGTCACTCGGTTGTTGTTGAGTGTTGGAAACGAAGGCCGCTTTCCCTTTACCCTTTGCATTCCGAGGGTCCATTTTTGAAGAGGAAGGCCCGTGGCTCATCTGGTCCATTTGCGCTAACTTGTCGATCAGAGCCTGGAAGGTGGTTGACTTAAAGAACGTCATAAACTAGGACACAGTAGCTTGAGGATTGAGAGTCCCTATGAACATGCCTACGATAGGATCTTCTTCGATGTGTTGTTCACATTTTGACAAGAGGTTCCTCCATCGGATTGCGTATGGAACCCAAGTCTCTCCTGGCTTCACCCTGGCATTGATTAATGCCATGATCGGGGTGTGTTCGCTTGCGCTTGCGAACCACTGTGTGAATAGTAATTCCATCTTTGTGAATGTTTTGACGGAGTCATTTGGGAGCTCCGAGTACCATTCAAATGCTGTCTCCGAAAAGCTGCCGACGAACTGGCGAAGCAGCAATTTGTCGTCTCCACCCGTATTGCCGCATAAAGCTCTGAACTGAGCGACATGCTGGTGTGGATTGCCTGTCCCCTTGTACACATGGAATTTGGGGATCGTATATCCAGGCGGGTACTTGATTTGATCATACCAACCTGGGTACGGTTGCCCAGGTCTGACGACTTGGCCAGTCGCTTCACTTGTCTGATGAGCTCGTTTTTGTTGAGCTATGTAATCATCAAGGGCAGCTTTGGAGATCGTTTCCTCCCTGGCTGCTGATAAAGCTAGAAGAGGGTTTGATATTTCCCTTCTGTCGTCCTCGATAATTATCGGCGGGTCTTCAGCTGGAGATTCTGGTTGGATCATCATTCCAACCATGTCTTGGAACAGGAGCACCATCTGTTTTATATTAGCAGCCTGTTCCGTAGCCTCCTTATCCTTTCTTTCCAGAACCCTCCGCAGGAACTCCGTATCAGTCTCCTGCTCCTGGCGCTGTTCACTTGCTGATTCCAGACTCTCTTTTTGCCCGATGAGTGCTGCCATTTTTTTCAGCATCTCCTGGAGCTTTTGTTGTTGCTCCTGAGCCTTTGTCAACGAACGAGTTTATGGCCGATGAACCACGGAAGCACGGCTTTCCTCTTTTCCGAAATCAATATAAACCGTGTGCACAATCATGCCTCCAAACTTAGGGCGTTTGGATCCATCACCTTTGGGATTTGCCGCCGGTGGTGGTAAATTCTCTGGCCTTCTCTTTTTATGAGAAGTCGAAGTTGAAGGAGCCATTGTAACAGGCGCCTTCATGAAAGAAGTCCCTCGCTGCATGGTGGAGTGATGGTCCTCCTCTTGCCGAGCCTTTGTTTTCTTCGGTCGGTGAGAGTAGTCTTTATTGATCACAGAATCTTGGACTTTCCGCCATACCCTGTGGATTTGGGTGGGCATCCGCTGAGGGGGCAACTCCGGCTTCGCCTACGTCATATTTTCAGCAGGAAGTGGAGATTTCTTCAACACCGCGGTCGGAGAGTTCTTTCGCACCCTCCTAAGCGATTCAAAGCTGTTCCCGGTTGGAACAACAGTATCGACTTCCACCGTTGGAGCTGGTAGAGTAAGTCCAGAGGGGAAATTTTCCCTAGCTTTCTTCACCCAGCGCCAGTGGCGACGTCGAGCATGTCTTGCAGACGGGACCACCTTAGTTGTGGAAGCGGCTTCCTCATGCCCCCTGCTTTGGTGAAGGGCTACTGCTGGTGCCAGCCTGTCAAAGACCGACGTCCGTGGAGAGGGAACGGCCAATCTTTCAAAGGCCGACTTTCTGGTAGGGGAAGCCCTTTTGACGACTTCACCCGTAGCAGGAGTTGGAATGGCCAATCTTGCGAAGACCGATCCTTTAGTAGGAGAAGCCCCTTTGATGACTTCACCCGCCGGAGCTGGAACAACTATCCGTTTCGGGATAACCCCTTCGGGTATTGCGAGCCTCTTTGCGGGCCTACTTGAGCTTTGGTTCATCCTGTTGAAGACTGAGGCGACAGACTTGGACGACCCGTTGAGAGGGGCCGTAGTTGTTGTAAGTCGATCAAAGACCGACTTCTTTGGAGCTTCCTGTGATGGCACTGGGGCGCTCAAGCTTGCTAGCGGGAGTATGGTCTCGAAGAACAATCCAGTGGTGGCCTGAGTCACCTGCTCCACTTGCATTGAAAAGATGCAGGCCGCATTTGGCCCGTATGTCACTCCTCCAGCGGGGACGGAGCGGGAGTAGCTGTTGCAGGTACACTTGGAAGCCATTGATCTTCTTTTCTCTGCATAGGAGAAAGACACCAAATCTTAGTACCTTGAATCTAGGGGCAACCATAGTAAACCGCGATTTGTTCATGAACACGACACACAAAGTGTTGAGTGGAAAAAGGAAAAAGGTCCCACCGGGTGTGCCAGAATCTGTTTACCACCAAAAACAGAGACGAAACCGCATAGGTCGTCTTGCCTGAATTTGGGGGCAGATGCTATTTGGGTTTATCCGTCCACCTCTCCGAAGATGCCAAGTTGATTTATGGTACCGTATATCGGAGCTTTGGATGGATGCGGCCGTTGTAGCAGACTTCGTCAGATTCCCCTCGTTTGCGAAGGGTTTTTGATTGTGGAGACGCTTTTCCCTGCAGGCGCAAGCCCCTGCAGTTAATTACGTTATCGCATCGCGATAAACACTTTCTCCTGCTCCAGAAGTTCACTTCATGTCGTGTGTGTTTATTTTATTTTTGGTTTCCCGTGAATTGTATACGGTGACTAATTTAGGTTGTCGCCCGTAGGGCGTGGATTAGTCCAAATCCATATATCTTAGATTTGGGTTTGGATTGATTTAAGGATCGTTGATCCGTTTTGAGATCAAGATCGACTTAAATGTATACAAGCAGTTGGGGGCTCGGTTGGATTTTTTTTTAAGAATACGTTAGTCCGATTTGAGACTAAGATCTACTTAATAAGGTGTTAGGATCATTTTTGTTTCAAATCCAACAAGAGAGCACTTGGGCTCTGTTATTTTAGTTTAAGGACGTTTCGGACCCTTATCGCCATTTCGGAGTCGATGTTGTAGTTTGAGAACGTTTCGGTCTGTAGATCATCATTTTTTATGTGAGGTTTTAGTTTAAGGACGTTTCGGTCTGTTTTCGCCATTTTTGAGGCAACGTTTAGTTTAAGAATATTTTCGGTCCGTTGTAGTTTAAGGACGTTTCGGTCCGTTGTAGTTTAAGAATGTTTCGTTCCATTGTCCATCTTGCGCGCAGGTGTATTTGTTACGTGACGGGATGAACAACGATGATATGGGATGCATCCAATTTGGGATGTGGTTTGATTTGGGATGTGCACGTCAATTTGGGAAGTGCGCTAAAAAGCAGTTGGTTGTCGGGACCCGCCACCTCTCTGAAGACGTTAAGGAATTACACCGACATGTATCAGAGGTGTGGAGAGATGTACTCTTAAACCAAATCCCGTATTTGAGAGAAAAGATCATGGTAGATAATCTAAGAATCTTTAGTCATTTTTGGAGACTAAGATTAATTTAGAAGATGTGGGATGGACATCATTTTGAAAATCATCAGTTGAAAGATCATTAGTCATGTTTGGGACTAAAATCAATTTGGGAAGTAGTGAACCAATGGGTTCGGTTGATCTGAATTAGGGACCTAGCCAACTTGGGCTTGGTCCACTCAGTTTTCTTTTTATTTGAAAAAGAGTGCTAAGCACTTGTTTGGGCTCTGTCCCTTTTTTTGTGCAAAAAGTGCTGAACACTTATGTATGTTCTGACGCTCACACGTAGCCATGTGGGGTTTTCAGTCATGGGGAATTGTCCAATAAGTGTTAAACATTTTACTCTTTTTTTCTCTTTATGGAGTGATGAGCACTCTTTATGGCGCCTACGTGCGAAGCACGTGAGGCGCTAGACGCTGCCTAGTGAGTGTCAAGCACTTTTTACTCTGTGGCGCCCACGTGGGGGGTACGTGAGGTGCTGGGCGCTAGACGCCGCTCGCTGAATGCTAAGCACTTCTTAATTTTGTAGCGCCTATGTGAGAGGCACGTGGGGCGGTGGGCGCCAGTCACTGAGTGCTCAGCACTCATTTATTTTTATTTACCTAATTTTCCAGGAAGAGAGTTCTTCCTTGAGAACTTAATTCTCTGTTCTTTCTGAAGCTTATGGAAGGTTTCCTCCTCTATATTTGGAAAGAGAGATCATTGGTCGTTGGGACCCACCACCTCTCCGACGACGCTGAGAGATTACAGTGCCATGTATCGAAGGTGTGAAGGGATGTACCCTTTGAACCATGTCCCACTCATTAGGGGGAAGAACAGGTTGGAGCTTAAACTCCTAGCTGCTGAAAAAGGCTTCTTTGCATTCGCGCACGTGCGTCACACGTGTTTGACGCACGTGCATCACACGTGTTGCACACTTGGCGGGCACACGTGCGTCGCACATAGCACCTGCGCATATGTGCATCATGGGGGGCAGCTATGGCCCTAACCTGGAGAACTAAGCTCTTTTAAGGATTGAATCCCCGCACGGTGGATGCACGTGTCAGGCACACGTGCGTTACACGTGGCGCATATGCGTATTATGGGGGGGCAGCTAAGACCCTAACTTGGAGAACTAAGCTTCTATGGAGAACTAAGCTCCTTTGAGGATTGAATTCTCGCACGGCGGGTGCACATACATTACACGTGGCGGGCATACATGGCGCTTGCGTATATGCGCATTATGGTGGGGGTAGCTTATGCCCTAACTTGGAGAACTAAGCTCCAATGGAGAACTATGCTCCTTTGAGGATTGAATCCTGTTTTTTCTAAGAAGTATCCCCTCTTATTTTTAGGAGAGTGGTAGAGAAAGGATTTCTCTTTTTCCCGATGTGGGACTAAAAAATATCCCCTATGTAGTAGAGCATTACTTAGATTACACGTGCATACTACATTTGCTCATAACTTTTGATTCCGGATGAATTATGAGGCTCATAATATATCAAATCGAAGGATTTTTCGAGACTCTTTCGATACCATCATAATTTAGCTGATTCTCATTTGAGAGTTTGTAAATACTGATTTGTATTTTCTTAAGCGTGTCGTTGCCATTTAATACCTGGGCTCTTTTGCGCAGAAATTTTTGGCGGGGACATATGCGAATCTAGTATAATACCTACATTATATTTTTAGATATTTATATGTAATATATCTAAATTATCATATATGTTTTAATAGCCACAAATTAAGAATAAGTTATATTTTTTTAGCTATCATCATATGGTTGCCATCTTATTTCTTATTTTGCTTTTATTTTTTACGTTTAAATCTCAAAATTTCTAATATCAAATATTTACTAAATCTTGATATATTTTTAAATCCTTTTAAATCTTAAATTAGGGGTATGAGTTATTTAAAATATATTTTTGTATTATGGTTGAGAAGTTTACATATGTGAATTATTTTCCAAAATATATTTTTGATGAGATTTTGGTGGAGATTGGTTGTAGTTTGATAATATCTATATTCATTAAAATTAATATATATTTATAACCTAATTTAAACTATACTATATATATTTATATTAAACACAAAATCTCTCTCTCTCTTTCTCTCCCTCATCAATTTATATATTCTCCTTTTTCGTTCTTCAAGCCCACACCCAATCTCGCCGATGTAACTCCAGCCACATCCTAAAATCTTAACCAAGCCATCAAAACTTGGTGTTGATTTGTATAGCGTCGTGTTGCTTCCGTTCGTCGCGTTTGTTTCGAGGTAAGTTTACAACTTGCAACATGCTATGTTTTATGTAATTTACTTATATATTGTCGTACTATTATTATTATTATCATCATCATACAGCTATATCTATATAATTTATATATCGTAGTTATTTAACGTTAATTATTTTTATAATATACAATGTATGCTAGTTTATCTTGCAACATGCTATATTAATATATCTATTTATATATGAATAAAAATATTACATGTGTTTCATTATGCAGCAAATATTATAGTTTTACCGTTTTACAGTATCCGTACGTATCCGTGCTAATCATAGATTCTCTAGTTGTATGCTGGAACGTCCTGATATTATTTTACTATTACATTATTATAACGTGTTATTTAGATTGCATCATACGTAGTCATGGACGTATAAAAGATTATTACAGATAGATACATATGCATCCTGATATCCGTCGTGCTTGCCGTATTTAGATATTCGTTACAGTTTCACATTTGGTATCTATTTGATACATATGCATTACATGACATGTTCACGACACATTACTTGACTCATTACTTAGATCTTGTTACTAATACCAACAATCCAGACATGCTGTCATGACGGACGTAACTTGTTGTCTGTATAGATGAGAACCGTATCTGATTGATCCTGTGTTGGCATTTGATGTATATTGGTAATACCTGACTTGAACAAAAACCTGGGGGTAAAGGGAAAATCAAGAATGTAACCGAAACGTAACTCAAAAGGTTATTATTACATGTTTGTCGTTTTTCCGGACGTTACGGAATAATCCTGTTTGCCGTTATTTCGGGCGTTACAGAATAATCTTGTTTGCCGTTTTTCTGGGCGTTACGGAATAAATACCTGTTTGCCGTTTTTCTAGACGTTACGGAATAATTACATGTTTACCATTTTTCCGGGCGTTGCGAAATAATCCTGTTTGCCATTTTTCCGGGCGTTACGGAATAAATCCTTAATAAATTCTGTTACCGTGGTCCCGTGGGGAATGAACGGGGTATAGACTGTTGGGTTACAATGATGATTACATTAATTGATTTCAAAGGCTTTTAGAATAGATAATCTAGAAGCACAGTTTTAGATTACACATCACGCATCACTTTCATGCGCATACCTCATTTTTTTTTATATCTATATTACTTATTTATATTCATGTTTACCTATCTCGTTACATCCTGGTTATTACTGCTATTTTGATATTATGACACACTGACGTCTGGATTTTTCATGGCCTAGTTGCTCTATCTTTATCATAGGATGAACAAGAGTATTTTAGCCATCAATCCGAGCAGTGAGGAATGAAACATGTGTGGTTTAGAAATGTTTAGTTTAGTTTATTTTTCCGCAGTTTTATTTCCTTGATGTGAGATCACATTGGGACAAGTTTTGGATGTTGTTTATTGGATTTGATTTGTTTCCGCTTATGCATTTTCTTGACTCTATTTACCATGGCAAAAGGACATGTACTAAATAGATTTTATATTTTACTGTTCTTGATATCGTATAGACAGTCGTAATGTGACTGTGGAGGGATATTTCCATAGGTTTGAGAAATGAATATTTAAAAGTAGATAATTTATTAAATCTTTACAAAATAAAGAAAACCTCTAGAAAGCCTTTGAAAAGCTGTTATTTTAACTAAATTCTGTAAAATCTTTTTAAATCCTTTTTCATGATTTTAAAATATATAAGCATGGATTGCACATCCTGAACATTAGTTGATATAAATGCAAACTCCTTTGATTGAGAGTTTGATATCTTATTTTGACTTGATGTAATGGTTTAAATTTCTCAAATTAATGAGTTGATCATATAGAAAAGAAAATGAAGGAGAAGGGGCAAAATTCAAATACATTCTAATAAAAAAATAAGAGCTAAAGTTCGCAGCTATTTTCTAGATTTTTCTTTTTATCTATCTAAAGAAAACTTTCATGCCTCTATAAGCTAGATTCATTTCTTCTTGCAATATCCCTCTTACACAATATCTCTATCTCCACCAAAATCCCATCTTGATCTTGCTTTTGCTTCCAAAAAGGAAAGTTTTGCTAAATTAAGAGTAAAAATTTAGAGAAAGTAAACACATTAAAAAAACACTCTTTGAAAGGAAAAAAACAATAATAAAGCAAATAAATGGAAGAAGAAAGGAAACAATATTACGAAGGACTTTCTTTTCATTCTTTTCCCATTTACATATTTTTAAATATAATAATATTTTTTTACATGTATATAGCACGTGTCATAGATCTAGTGTAGTAGTGTGATTAATGAACCTACACCGGCATAGCATTCTTATGGTATTTAAAGATTGATAAAAAAAACTTAATGGGTAAATTTGACTTATCCACCTTCTTGAGAAATTAAAAGGTATTTTTGTCAAAAAAGAAAAAGTCATAATCCGTTCATTTTAAGTCCATTCAATTTATTCATAAGACATTTTAGGGTTATTCAATCCAATTGTGATTTGTACGAGTTGATCAAACTAATGATTTCATACAATAGTGGCAATTCAATAGGGCTTTATTACATTTTTAAAGTTCAATGGGATGATCTCTAAAACACCAAAAGGTGTGATGTGGTTTAGTAAAATTTAATTATCCTGGCTTAATTAAATCTTCGATAGACTGCCAGCTAATATATATGAATGGTTCAAAGATTTTATGTTATTTAGTTTACGATTTTAAATCCTACATTCATGCTTTAAGGGAAATTAAATTAAAAAAATTGGCTACATGAAAAATTGGCTATAATTTGCAAAATTGGATATCTTTTTATTAAGAAACGGATTTGCTCAAATTTAAGTATTGGATAATCTTTTCATAGTTAGTATAACCTAGCTAATGTGAAAGCATTACATAAAGAGCTTATATCATCTGGCTACAACCTTTAGCTTCAACAGCAACAAAGTTAATAAATTAATCGTATGAAAATGACACGATATTTATCAGGAGAAGAATTTGTTGGATGGCTTCTGATTGATTTGAAAAAGTGTTTGTAAGTAAAGTTAAACGCAATCAATAATGGTGTCGCGTGTAGCTAGCCGCGATGAGTAACGGTAGTCCGCAGGGATGCGTGAAACTTTTAATCTTACATTAGACGAGTTGATTAGAAATAGGGGAGGGTGATTCTAGATCTATGTTGAATACGGATGTAGAATATATAAGAAGAGGGCTTGTAGAGTTCGTTAGAATTTAGTAGTAATGGATGATTAAATAAAGATGACTCATTTTATCTTTTAATAGATTTAAAACTAGATCGATAGTAATGAATGAAGATTAGAGTTTTTGGAGAGAATATGGTTCCCGCTCTTAACCCTTATCTTTCCACTGATCTCTATTCATTTCTAATCTCTACCAAATCAATTGTTAATCTGATCTCAAATCACGGTCGAGACTATCAATAAATTGGCAGCGCGTCCGATTAAGATGTTAACGATTCTTTTGATAAAATTTAAAAACTTTATAAGATGTAAAAGAAATTAAGAGATTTTATCATCCATTAATTTACCCTAATCCTACGAACTCTATCAAGCGGAGAATTACTCACGCATATTTGGAGAAGAAAAAGAAGAAGGGATAAAGAAAGAAATCATATGCAGAAATTTAAATGCGGAAAGTAAATGCGAAATAATTAAACAAATGATCTACCTTTATTAATTAACGTTACAAGTATAAATCCTTCGAATTTAGATTACAAGAGAAAAAAGTTGCTCTCGATCTCTGTCTCGTAAGAAGTATTTGCTCCGTCGATATTCACGTCGCTCTATCACGTCGAATCGCGGACCTGTCGTGGATCTCTTATTCTTCGACGGTGATTTACTTCGTGTTAAAAGTGATACATTCTAATTTTAGCCATCGATTCTTTATATAGCCCTCAAATCAGAAACCCTAAATCTCATAGGTTTAGACTTGCCATAAAGATCCTCTTTCCAAGTTTTCAGATCCTACGACCATGACTAAGCCGCAGATCCGCCGCTAATTGAGCACTTTGGCTGCGGAAGCGCCGCGCTCTAGAGGATTTAGGATTTGAAATTTCTTCTGTGGTCTCATGTTGACACGTGGAGATCTTTTCCATACTTGGATTCTTCAGATATTTCCTGAGTCTCTGTCAGTATTGATTCTATAATTTTGGTAAATTTTTGATCATAACATCTTGAAAATCTTGATCTCCTGACCTGAGCTAAATCTTGCACAATATCTCCATTAATACTGTTAGTACTATTTATTAAATTAGAGAGAGTATCTTAATTACTTTATATGGTAATAAATTTTTAAGAAACTTGATTAAGAATAATTGATATGCTATGCATCTTTTAAGTACTAAAATATTATATAAATATAATATGCATATATTTTCCTTCATAATATTAATTATAATATATAAACATATGCTAAATAGTATTTTGCAGATAAACCCAAATATGTTCTATATTTATAATAAACGCCTTTAAATATTTAAGAAAATTAAGGAAAATATTATATCAAATGCGCAATATTTTCGACTGAACAAATACCCCAAACTTAAGTTTGATCGTCCCGAGCAAACTAGTTATTCAAGAGAGAGAGAAAAAGAAAAGAAAAAACCTAAGTAGCACACTTTCATAGGCAACACGATTGCACAGAGCACGTGAAACAAGCCTTTAAATCTCTAGGTGTTCCTAGTAGAAGGAGTGTTGTATCCTAAAGTTTTCAGCGGATTACACCCACATAATCCCATAATAAAAGAAAGAAAATGAAAGTTACGTACAAAGATAAGAACTATAAAAGAAAGAATTTGAAAATAAGAGTTTCCAACTACACCAACTTTTCAGTTTCCATGAGCTCTATCTTAATGGTCGTGAAAAGATATTAAAAATCACATCATCTCTCAATAAAACACCGCCTTTAGTCTTCCTCCCTATCTTTTTTCCAAACATCGATCATATACCCCTACGTGTGTGTAAAAGACATCCCCACACTTAGAGAATTCAATTCAAGCTATCATACTCTTGTACATCTTCCAAAGTATTTTATAGTTGGTGAATAATTTCGATGAAATTGCTCACACATATTTCATGCGATCGTTAATTCTTCTTGAGATACTAACCAACCGATTAAAAATATGCTTGCGCATTAAGGCCTAAAATCCTCATCTTGCAACACCTAAGACTTAGCAATGGCTCCCAAACCAGTTGGTCTAAGGCACTAGGTGATAAATCACCCTCGCTATATTTTTTTTATGCTGCCTTAAGTAATTACAAAACCAGTGTTCATTTTCTTTTTCACCATTTTTTTTATTTTTATTTTTCTTCATACCAAGGCTTTTAGACAAGAGTATTTCAAGGTATTCTCTACTATCCCAAGTTTTAAGATGTGTGCAAGTGCGTTTAGTAGGGTATCAACGTTCAAATGTTTGGACTCAAGAATATGGACTATTTTTCAGACTCAGATCTATTCTCAGATTAGTGATTCCCTTCATCTTATTACCCCTTGGGACAACAGCTCATAACCACTTATTACCAGTTTCGTTTAAGAAAATATCTAATTTCTTGCTTTTCTCAAACTATTCCTATCTTTCATATGTAATTTTTCACTTTAAAACTTTCATTATAAAAAATTTTTGTGCTTATATTTATGATAATGCAAAATAATGTGTGAATAAGCACAAACCTCCCCCAAACCTGTTTGCAGCAGTGTCCTCACTGATGTCATCTTGTGATCTCAAAACCTGTAGACTTGGAAGGAAAAGTTATTAACGGGGACAGGAATTAATGAAAGTGAAATCCTCCACCAAATTTATTTTTGGCTCACAAATTTGTAAAAAAAAATTCTTTTCGTTCAAGAGCCAAAATATATTTATCTCCTCCCAAACTTGAGTAAAACAGTGTTAAGCATTTTAAAATTATAAAGAGGGGGGGTTAAAGTTATTGGTCAATATAAAGTTTTACAAAGACCAAAAGTCAACACCAACCATTCAAAAAATTTATCAATGTAACACCAAGGTTGGTAGAAGAACATATCCCCTATCGACGTGAAGAAGTAGGAAGGAGATAAGAGGTGTAATAGAACGGGTTTACGTCTCGGTTTATAGAGACGAAACCGTGATGGTGGATTACTCGCATTCTCATTCTAAATAAGAAGAAGGGGTGGCTGTTCAACGTTTTTGAGTGGGGGTTGATTCATTACAACGCCCATGTCTTCTAAGAATGCGAGTTCTTCAGCGAAAATTTCTTCAAAGCTTTCATCGATATCCCGAATAATAATCTCATTGGAAAGAACGGGATAATACGCGGACTCCATAAAATGTTCATATTTAGCGTTAGATGTTGACCCGGACAGCTCAATAGAAGGGTCCGTATGTGTATAATAAATAGCAGAGTCAAACAACAACGTACTAACGGAGTCAAAATCAGTATCGTGAAGCTGTTCAAATTCGCTACTGTCGGAATCCATCCTTTCGACAGAACATACTTGAGTATAGGGTTCAGAGGGTTCACTTCCCAACTTGTAAATGTTAAGCTCAATTGAAATCTTCCCGAAGGATAGGGTCATAAAACCGTTTCGACAATTGATTATTGCGTTGGAAGTCGCTAGGAAAGGTCGACCTAAAATCACCGGAATTTGGTTTCATGGGTTCGCCACAGGCTGTGTATAACGATAAAGTTCACAGGGAATATAAATTCCCTGGATTTGATTAACACATCCTCTATCTCACCCCAAGGTTGGGTGATAGATCGATCTGCCGTCTGGAGAGTGCAGTGTGCAGATTTTAACTCTCTGATCCCTAATTTCTCATAGAAAGAATATGGAAGTAAGCTAACAATAACACCTAAATCGAGTAGAGCACGATTGATATTTTTACCCCCAATAGAATTAGATATGGTAGGACTTCCGGGATCCTTCCGTTTCTTGGGTATTTGTTGTGTAAAAGCAGTGCTTACATTACCCGCAATGAAAACTTTTTTAGGCACTTGAATTTTTCTCTTCCTAATGCACAAGTCCTTTAGGATTTTCGCATAAGACGGAACTTGTTGAATAACATCTAAGAGAGGAATATTTATGTTAACTTGTTTAAAAATTTCCACAATTTTCTCCATTTGTAGACTTGGTTTGTTTCCCCTTGATTGATTCTAGTGTTTTGATCGTGTGATATGAAAAGTAAAAGTTTAGTCACAACCAAAGAATTTATACCGCAATCAATAACGGTGTCGAAATAGTTTCGTTAATGAGAACAGATCATCCACAGAGATGCGTGTACTTATTCGATCTTGTTTTAGATGAATTGAAAGAAAATATAAAAGAATATTTAAGAAAGTAATTCAAGATTTAATTGAGTTGTCATTTCAAGAAAATCAAGAAAAATATCAAGAATCAAGAAGATGTCCAAATCAATTTAGTTATCAAGATTATGTAGAATAACTTGTAAGAATCGATCGAATTAATAGCAATGATGAATACTAATAATGACTAATCTTATCTATTGATGGATTGCAGCTAGGTCGATGACGATGAATGAAGATTAGGGATCTATTGAAGAAACTAGGGTTTCTCCTTCACTATCCCTTGTCTTTTCATTGATCATCATTCAAATCTAGCCTCTAGCAAAGAGGATCCTCAATCATTTAATCCCTAATTTGCAACGAAATAATCAAGAACATGATCTCGCTCTAATTAGATCATTGACGATTCTTTTTCTTAAAGTTCACAATTCTCATAAGACTTAAAATTAGTAAAATGATTTCATCATCATTTGATCTACCGATTCTCTCGATTCCTTTAAAAGCGGAGATTTCACTCACGCATCATGAAAATAAAAGAATCAAGAATGAGAAATTTCATAATGCAAGAATGTAAAGAAAGCGAGAAGTAACTATTTATCACCTTTATTAAATCTTCTTCAAATTACACCTCTCAATTTGAGGTTACAAGACTAGCTCTCGATCGCTCTTTTGAAAGGGAATTTGTGGTCGATCTTTGCGTGGCTCGATCGCCGTGAGTCGTGGATCGGATGCGGATCTCTTGCTCTTGGTAACGACCGGCGTTGCGATAAAGGATCTTCGATTGCTCGCTTGATTTTGCTCTCAATGGATCTTGATTTTGATTGGATTTGGTTTTGGGTTTGGATCACAAGTTGTGTCACTCAACTTGTGTAATGAACAATTATTGAACAACAACCAACAAACTTTTACAATGAAGCCCTGGGTCTCCTTTTATAGTTCTCCCAATCTTCCACTAGAAGCTAGATTGTTATGAAGCTTGCATGATAAACTTGGCTGTTGTAGGGAAGCTTCTGGAGAAAGCTACGGAGTTCGAAGCGTCTTGAGGAAGCTTGGAAGTTATAAGGGATCCGCGGGAAAAGTTTCGTTCGCCGATGAGCCAACTCGGCCGCGGATCTGCGGCGGATCGGGCTGGATCGGCCGCGGTTCCGCGACCGTTTGAAGAGTTCAGTGCATCAATTTTCTGGGGTTGTTTGGTGTTAGTCTTGAGGTCTTCTTTTGATGTCTGGAATCTTATTATCTTTTCTGAATCTCTGCCAGATTTTATTTCTTTGACGTGCTGCGTTTTATCGGCACAATTGCGATTCCAGTTCTTTGACCTGAATAATTTTCTGCACAAAATCTTGATGAAAAGTGTTGAGATATACAATATCATGCGTGAAGTAATAAACACACAATTTCCCTCCAGAATGTTGATTATATATACAACACGTGGTATTTAGTATTTTCCAGATGAATTTGTAATCCGTGTTATATTTACAATAAACACGCTTAGATGATTAGAAAGAGTAGGGAAAATTGGTGTGTTAAGAATGCAATATTTTCGACTGAACAAATTCCCCCAAACTTAATTTTGATCGTCTCGAGCAAACATTTTTTATTCAAGAGAAGGAGAAAATATAAAGAAAAAACTAACTAGCACACTTTTTAGGCAACGCGATCACTGAGTACGTGCAACAAGCCTTTAAACCTCTAGGTGTCCCTAGTAGGAGGAGTGTTGTCTCCTAAGGGTTTTCAGCGGATTACACCCACAAAATCCTATAATAAAAGGAAGACTGTGAAAGTTATATGTAAATATAAGAATTATAAAAGAAAGACTTTGAAAATCAGAGTTTCCAACTACACTACTTTTCGGTTGTCATAAACCCTATCTTAATAGTCATGAAAAGATGTTAGAAATCATATTATCCTTTAATAAAATATCGTCTTTATTCTTCATTCCTATATTTTTTCCAAACATTGATCATATACCCCTACGTGTGTGTAAAGAACATCCCTACACTCGGAGAATTGAATTCAAGCTATCATACTCTTGTCCATCTACCTCGGTAATTTTTAAACGATGAATATTTAGATGGATTTGCTCACACATTTTTCATGCGACCGTTAATACTTCTTGAGGTACTAACCAACCGATTACTCATGTGCTTACTGATTAGGTGTAAATAGTAATTTTCTCGTCTTTCAACACCTAAACCTTAGCGGTGACTCTCAAACCAGTTGGTCTAAGGAACTAGGTGATGAAGCACCCTCGCTATATTTTTTCTATGCTGCCTTGGTGATTACAAAACCAGTGTTCATTTTTCTTCACCTTTTATATTTTTATTCTCCATTTATTCATTATTTCATACTTTGACTTTTAGACAAGAGCATTTCAAAGTATCCTTTACTATCCCGAATTTCAAGACGTGTGTAAGTGCGTATAGTAAGGTATCAACGTTCAGATGTTTGGCTTCCAGAATAGGAACTATTTTTCAGACTTATTTTCATCCTCAGATTAGTGACTTCCTTCATCTTACCAACTCTTGGGACAACGGCTCATAACTACTTATTACTAGTTCCGTTTAAGAAAACATCTAACCTTCTTGGTTTTCTTAAACTTTTCCAATCTTTTAAATGTAATTTTTCACTTTCTAATCTTTCATTATAAAATAATAAATATTAAATATTTTTTTATATGTTTTGTGCTTATGCAAAGTATGATGCAAAGTGATGCGTAAATAAGCACAAACCTCCCCCAAACTTGTTTACAACAGTGTGCTCACTGTTGCCATCCGTTAAATCTCAGAAACCTGTAGGCTTGGGAGGAAAAATTATTAGCGGGGTCAAAGAATATATGGATGTGAAAATCTCCCCCAAACTTATTTTTGGCTCACAATTTTGAGGACAAATTTTATTTTCAAGAGCCAAAAATATACCCCCCAAAACTTCAGTTAAACAATATTAAGCATTTTAAGAGGGGGTAAAGTAATTTGGTCAAAATAAGGCTTTACAAAGACCAAAAATTAATACCAACCATTCAAAGATTTTATCAATGTAACGACCCGGTTGGTGGAAGAACATGTTGTATAGAGTCAAGAAGAAGTGGGAAAGAGATAAGTGGTGTGATGGAATAGATTTGCGTCTCGATTTGGAGAGACAACACCGTGATGATGATGATGGATTACTCGCATTCTCGTGATTGTCAAGAAAAAAGGGTGGATGTTCAATTTCTTTGTTTTGGAGTTGATTCATCCCAACACCCGTATTTGCTAAAAATGCGAGTTCATCAGCGAGCATTTCTTCAAAGCTTTCATCGATATCCCAAAGAATATTTTCATTTGAAATAACGGGATGATACTCAGACTTCAGAACAGGTTCATAATCAGCGTTAGATGTTGACCCGGACAACTCAAAAGAAGGGTCCGTATGTGTATAATACATCGTTGGGTCAAATAACAACGTACTAAGGAAGTCTGGATCTGTATCGTGAAGCTGTTCAAATTCGCTTCTGTCAACATCCATTAATTCGACAGAACATACATGAGCATAGGGTTCGGAGGGCACACTTCCCAACTTGTAAATGTTAAGCTCAATTGATCTATTCCCGAAAGATAAGTTCATAGAGCCGTTTCGACAATTGATTACAGCGATGGAAGTAGCCAAAAAGGGTCGACCGAGAATCACCGGAATTTGGTTTTGTGGGTTCGCTACAGGCTGTGTATCTAGAACAATAAAGTCCACAGGGAATATAAATTCCCCGACTTTTATAAACACATCCACTAACATACCCCTAGGCTTGGTGATAGATCTATTGGCCATCTGTAAAGTGCATTGCGATAGTTTTAATTCTCCAATACCCAATTGCTCATACACAGAATATGGAAGCAAGTTAACACTAGCGCCAAGGTCGAGTAGAGCACGATTGATATTTTTACCCCCAATAGAAATAGAGATTGTGACAGCCAGGGTCCTTACGTTTCTTGGGTAACTGTTGTGTAAAAACCGTGCTTACATTACTCGACATGAATACCTTCTTAGGCACTTGAGTTTTTCTCTTCCCAGTGCACAAGTTCTTAAGGATTTTCGCATAAGCCGGAACTTGTTGTATAGCATCTAGGAGAGGGATGTTTATATTAACTTGCTTAAACATTTCCACAATCTTCTCCATTTGTGCGTTAGGTTTGTTGGACCTCAATCTATCTGGAAATAGAGCTTTATCAATAAGTGTTGGGTCCAACATTTGTAGAGAAGTTTGTGGGGGTGGAAAGGATGAAGTGGGTGGAGGGTTCGAGCCTTGAGGAAAACGAAGAATAGGCTCGGAAGAAGAAGGTAAACTAGACGAAATAGGGCAAGGAGTAGAAGTGGAAGCCGGGGTTTCAATTGATTCCTCATCATTATCAATATCAATATGTTCACCCACATGATTGTTCAACACTCTTCCAGATCTCAACGTGGTAATAGCACTCACATCATTATAATGCGAGGGTCCAGGATCAGGTAGTGGTTGAGCTGGAAGTTTCCCTTTCTCTCTAGCACTCATTTCGGCATTTATTCGTGCAATTTATGCTTCTATCGCTTTTATACTCTCATCGTGGGAGGCGAAGTCATTCTTTATGGTGTCAATAGAAGATTTGATATCAGCCGACAATTTCATGGTGTGTTGCATGAATAACTCCAAGGTTCGTTCGAGTGAAGAGGGTTTATCAGTACCGGCAGAAGAAGGATCAAAGTTGTTGGCCGAGGTTTGAAAATTTTGTTGTTGAAAGGGGTGCTGACTCAGTTGTGGTGGTTGCTGTTGTTGTGGAGGGACCCTTTGAAAGTTATTTTGGTTTGGAATCGTATTTTGAGTTTGGTGTTGGTTCCAAGCAAAATTAGGGTGATTCCTCCAACCCTGGTTATATGTGGAAGAATAAGAATCGTTTCCAGGTCGTTGCTAAAAAGCAGATTGAGTGTGTTCTTGACCTAGAAATGGAGAATTCAAAGGACATTCTTCCGTCAAATGTGATGGGTTGGAACAGCAACCACACACGGTTTTGGGAAATGTGTATTGGTTTAGGGAGGCAGAAGAAATTCTGTTTTCTATAGCGTCGAGTTTCCTTTGTATAGCGGTCATTTCGGCTTTCATTATGACGGAAACATCGAGCTGACTGATACCTTCCCTAGACGATGGGTGGCTAACACTTTCCCATTGTAAAGTGGGTTGGACAAGATCTTCAAGGTATTTCCAAGCTTCACCATCATTTTTAGACAGGAATTGACATTGACACATGGTTTTAAGCATCTGTTTTGTCATGAGATCAATACCCTCATAGATAATTCGACACAGATCCCATCTAGGGATTCCGTGATGAGGACATTGTAAAAGAAGATCCTTGAACCGTTCAAAGTATTTCCAAAATGGTTCATTGGGAAGTTGGGTAAATTAGAAGATTTCGCTCCGAACACGGCTGGTCATATGATTGGGATAAAATTTCTTAAGGAATGCTGCAACAAATTCATCCCATTTGGCAATATAGTGTGCGGTTGTGTTATAAAGCCACTTCTCGGCTAAATCGCACAAAGTGAATGGGAGAAGACGTAAACGCATAGCATTCACAGACAGTTGTGACGTGCCAATCATTGCGCATACGTTTTCAAATTTGGTGATAAAAACGTATGCGTCTTCAGACTCAAGACCGTGAATTTGGGCAACGGTTTGATGAATTGAGGTTTAATTTCGAAATTGTCTCCATTGGCTGGCAGAATGGAAATACAGGTAGGAAGGGAAACACGTGTAGGGTAGTATCTCTCTTGGAGAGAAATGCGCGGTGGATTCTGCACACCTACGTGCGGTGGCAGAGTGGTGCTAAAGAAATTTGATGGAGATCCGTTCATCTCGGTAGTGTTGGGTGATGGGGAAAAGAAAATGAAGAAATACCGACTTTGGAGTCGATCAGAGAAACGCGGACAAGACGGGCACTAGAATTCCGTGTCCAACCGAGCTTACACTAAACGGTTTAGTTCAAGTGGCAGCGTTTGTGATAATTAGAGAAAAGTTGGTTTGATGTTTGGTTTTGAAAAAGACGGATTTTGAAAAATCACACACAAAATGCACAATCACCCCTAAATCTAATGGTCACCTAGGTCAAGTCACTAGACCGCTCCTAGACTTCTAGAAGACAAATAGCAGGATAAATCCTCCACTGCCTCTTTATCCTTTCTATGGCCAGGTTAGTGGGAGGTTCTCCGCTACGTAAGTAGTGGGCGTAATTAAGTAACCACTTGCCTTAGATACACTTGCCTTAGACACCACAAAAGAAATGCGGATAAGCACTAGATTACCCACGACCTCCTTCTGTCCTAATTGAGCACAGCGGTCCTTAGAGTCTTGTCTAGATATTTTTTAGTTAATGAGGGTGATGCGGATGCTAATTTTGTGATTTCCGAGGCTTAGGAAGGGTAATGAAATCCCTACCTAATCTGAATTTGGTCTTTACCCCTTAATTTCCGTGTTAAAATATGAACAAACAACCAATTTCAAGAAACGCAACAAGAATTTTTCTTTTAGCAGCGCTGCGAATTTTTGTAAAGAATCCTGCAGAAAATTTGTTATTGGACAAAATCAGAGAGGAGAGGAGAGAACGGAGAATATACCACAGAAGTTTTAGGCTCTGATTTACCTAAACGGTGGCGGAACTGCCGCAAAAACCAGCACTACGCCGCGGATCCGTGGTGGAATGGAGGAGATAAGTTTTGAAAATTTTCCTGTAGCTTCCTGTGATTCTCTGGATTCTTCAGAAAGTCTCTGAATCTTGATCTCACTTCTACAGTGATGCCAGATTCCCTCGCAAAAATTCAAACACTAATCGTTAAGCACACGAAGCGATTCTTGAATTAAATTTTGATGGAATAATAATATTTCAACTCAAATAGCAAGAAAGAACAAATTACACACGCATCCCCGGCAACGTCGCCATTTGATTGATTCTAGTGTTTTGATCGTGTGATATGAAAAGTAAAAGTTTAGTCACAACCAAAGAATTTATACCGCAATCAATAACGGTGTCGAAATAGTTTCGTTAATGAGAACGGATCGTCCACTGAGATTCGTGTACTTATTCGATCTTGTTTTAGATGAATTGAAAGAAAATATAAAAGAATATTCAAGAAAGTAATTCAAGATTTAATTGAGTTGTCATTTCAAGAAAATCAAGAAAAATATCAAGAATCAAGAAGATGTCCAACTCAATTTAGTTATCAAGATTATTTAGAATAGCTTGTAGGAATCGATCGAATTAATAGCAATGATGAATACTAATAATGACTAATCTTATCTATTGATGGATTGTAGCTAGATCGATGACGATGAATGAAGATTAGGGATCTATTGAAGAAACTAGGGTTTCTCCTTCACTATCCCTTGTCTTTTCATTGATCATCATTCAAATCAAGCCTCTAGCAAAGAGGATCCTCAATTATTTGATCCCTAATTTGCAACGAAATAATCAAGAACATGATCTCGCTCCAATTAGGTCATTGACGATTCTTTTTCTTAAAGTTCACAATTCTCATAAGGCTTAAGATTAGTAAAAGGATTTCCTCATCATTTGATCTACCGATTCTCTCGATTTCTTTACAAGCGGAGATTTCACTCACGCATCATGAAAATAAAAGAATCAAGAACGAGAAATTTCATAATGCAAGAATGTAAAGAAAGCGAGAATTAACTATTTATCACCTTTATAAAATCTTCTTCAAATTACACTTCTCAATTTGAGGTTACAAGACTAGCTCTCGATCGCTCTTTTGAAAGGGAATTTGTGGTCGATCTTTGCGTGGCTCGATCGCCGTGAGTCGTGGATCGGATGCGGATCTTTTGCTCTTGGTGACGACCGGCGTTGCGATAAAGGATCTTCGATTGCTCGCTTGACTTTGCTCTCAATGGATCTTGATTTTGATTGGATTTGGTTTTGGGTTTGGATCACAAGTTGTGTCACTCAACTTGTGTAATGGACAATTATTGAACAACAATCAACAAACTTTTACAATGAAGCCCTAGGTCTCCTTTTATAGTTCTCCCAATCTTCCACTAGAAGCTAGGTTGTTATGAAACTTGCATGAGAAGCTTGGCTGTTGTAGGGAAGCTTCTGGAGAAAGCTAGGGCGTTCGAAGCGTCTTGAGGAAGCTTGGAAGTTATAAGGGATCCGCGGGAAAAGTTTCGTTCGCCGATGAGCCAACTTGGCCGCGGATCTGCGGCGGATTGGGCTGGATCAGCCGCGGTTCCGCGGCCGTTTGAAGAGTTCGAAGCGTCTTGAGGAAACTTAGGAGTTATAAGGGATCCGCGGGAAAAGTTTCGTTCGCCGATGAGCCAACTCGGCCGCGGATCTGCGGCGGATTGGGCTGGATCGGCCGCGGTTCCGCGGCCGTTTGAAGAGTTCATTGCATCAATTTTCTGGGGTTGTTTGGTGTTAGTCTTGAGATCTTCTTTTGATGTCTGGTATCTTATTATCCTTTTTGAATCTCTGCCAGATTTTATTTCTTTGACGTGCTGCGTTTTATCGGCACAATTGCGATTCCAGTTCTTTGACCTGAATAATTTTTTGCACAAAATCTTGATGAAAAGTATTGAGATATACAATATCATGCGTGAAGTAATAAACACACAATTTCCCCTCAGAATGTTGATTATATATACAACACGTGGTATTTGGTATTTTCCAGATGAATTTGTAATCCGTTTTATATTTACAATAAACACCCTTAGATGATTAGAAAGAGTAGGGAAATTGGTGTGTTAAGAATGCAATATTTTCGACTGAACACCCCTTAACTTGTTTGGATAAGGAGCTTTATCAATAAGGGTTGAGTCCAACATTGGAGAAGATTGTGGGGATTGAATGGATTCTAGAATTGGAGTTGGGATAGTTTTAGGTGGACTCAAGGAAGTGGGCAGAGGGTTCGAGCCTAGAGGAAACAGAGAATAGGCTCGGAAGAAGGTGGTGGACTAGACGAAATAGGAGTAGAGGTAGAAGCCGGGGTATCCTTAATATCATCGACATCTATGTCATCAACATGTTCACCCACTTGGTTGTGCAGCACTCTTCCCGATCTCAACGTAGTTACGGCACTCACATTATAACTTTGTAAGCGGCCAAGATTTGGTAGAGGTTGAGATGGAAGTTTCTTTTTCTCTATTGCACTCATCGCGGCATTTAACTGTGCAAGTTATGCTTCTATCGATTTTATGCTTTCACCGTTGGAAGCGGTGTGCTGTAATAACGTTTGGATAGAAGATGTTAAATTAGCCGTCGTTTGTGTAGATTAGTTAATGAACGTTTCTAAGTTACGTTCGAGTGCAGATGTTTTATCGGTACCGGCCGTTTGGAAAGAATTATTATAAGGTGCAGAATTATTGGCCGGATTTTGAAAAGTTTGCGGTTGAAAGGGAAGCTGATTTTGTTGTGGTGGTTGCTGTTGCTATAGAGGAAGTCTTTGATAATTGCTTGGGAACTGGTTTTGATTTTGATTTTGGTTTTGGTTCCAAGCAAAATTAGGATGATTCCTCCATCCCTGCTTGTATGTGGAAGAATAAGGATCGTTTCTAGGTCGTTGCTGAAAAGTAGCATTAATATGTTCTTGACCTTGAAACGGAGGATTCAAAGGACATTCTTCCGTCAGATGTGATGGGTCCGAACATCAACCACACACATTTTTTGGGAGTGTAACCTAGTTTAGAGAGGCTGAAGAGACTTTGTTTTCTATGGTTTCGAGTTTCCTTTGTATCGCGGCCATTTCGGTCTTCACTGTGATGGAAATATTGAGCTGATGGATACCTCCCCTAGATGATGTTGATGGTTGTTTAACGCTTTCCCACTGTAAAGTTTGTTCAGTGAGTCTTCCAGGAATTGCCAAGCTTCACCATCGTCTTTGGACATGAAATGGCATTGACAAATGGTTTCAAGTATCTGTTTTGTCGCAGGATTAACACCCTTATATATAATTCGGCAAAGGTCCCATCTATTAATTCCGTGATGAGGGTATTGGACTAGTAGCTCTTTAAACCGTTCAAAGAATTTCCAAAATGGTTCATTGGGAGGCTGGGTAAACTGGTTAATCTCGCTTCGAACACGGGCGGTCTTATAATTAGGATAAAATTTCTTAAGGAATGCTATAACGAATTCATCCCAATTGGCAATAGAGTGTGCGGAAGTGTTATAAAGTCATTTTTCTGCTAGATCGCACAACATAAAGGGAGAAGACGTAATCTCATAGCATCCACTGAAAGTTGTGAAGTGTCCATCATTGCGTATACGTTTTCAAATTCGGTGATAAAAACGTATGCATCTTTAGACTTAAGCCCGTGAAATTTGGGCACCAGGTTGATGAAGTGGGGTTTAATTTCAAAATTATCCCCATTGGCTGGTGGAATAGATATACAGGTAGGAAGAGGACCGCGTATCGGGTAGCATCTTTCTTGAAGAGAGATGCGCGGTGGATTCTGCGCACCTACGGGTGGTGGCAGGGGTGTGTTGGTAAAATCTGATGGAGAACCGTCCATCTTGGTCGAAGTGGTGAGTGGAGGGGAAAAAGAAGATGAAGAAGTACCGACTTCGGAGTCGATGGCAGAAACGCGGACAAGACGGGCACTAGAATCCCGTGTCCAACCGAGCATGCACTAAGCGGGTTTAGCGCACGTTGCAGCGTGTGAGAACGATTTTAAAATGGTTTGTTTTGAAAAGTGTCGGACGTGAGACAAATCACACAAAAAATGCACAATCAACCGTAGAACTAAGGTCACATAGGTCAAGTCACTAGACCGCTCCTAGACTTCCAAAGGACAAATCGCAGGATAAATCCTCTACCGCTTCTTTATCACTCTTGTGGCCAGGTAAGTGCCAGGTAAGTGGGAGATATCCGCTATATGAATCACCGAAAAAAGCGGGCCTAATTAAGTAACCACTTGCCTTAGTCACACTTTCCTAGACACCACAAAAGAAATGCGGATAAGCGATATATTACCCACGACCCTCCTCTGCCCTAATTGAGCGCGATGGTCCGTAGAGTATTGGTCTAAATATTTTTTAATTAATATAGGGTTATGCATGTTGGAGATAGTGCCCTCATAGTCAATTATTGTGTCGCAGGTACGTGATTGCAATGATTGCGGAGGGCCTATACCGGTAGGACAGTCTTACTCGAGATGATAGTATGCTATCTGGTTTGCCTTTATCAGTCGTGTACATATTCAGGTGAATGATTACATGTTACACTTTGATAGAGCCCTTAGGATCTTGCTTTACTACCAACTGTATGATGGCGATCATATACGTGAGAGTTGGGTAGTTTATACGCATATCCTTAATTGTGGTCTCTAGTCGTGGGAGTTTCGAGACAGGGCATCGATACTCCGGAGTAGACTAGTGTATACAGTCGAGACCCCGACGAGGGGCGGTGGCCGGTCTCACAAGCCACTGGTGTCAGTTGGATCACCTAAGATGTATACAGGTGCTCATTGGGTTATGAGTACACCGGACAGGACTCGCCGGGAATCTGCTAGTTGGTATTATACATATCGTCAGATAGCAGTTCCCTGGTGACATGTGTACAGGTTAGTTCATCGACCTGAGGTCGTCATTTGTCTCGTGTGAGTTCCCACTGTGCTTTGATTTCTACCCTACCACGGCTCAAAGGAGTCGTGCAAACAGGTAGTTTTTGGGTACAGTCCCGAGCCATATGGAGGCACGTGAGCGGATCAGCAGGGGATTCGTCTCTCCCGGTATTGGGGGCGAGATCATGCTGTGTCTAGGAGAGCCATTACACATAGCCCACAGCCGTGGCAGGAGATTTACTGGTAGGTACTCCAGTAGTATCTCAGGGTGTTACTGGGCTACACTCCGACATGACTTATACTGCTATTGGGAGTCTGACGTTACTAGCCCCCTAGGCAGATATGCGATACTCATAGACGAACGGACCAGACTGTATATACATTGTCACTGTTAGGCTTAGTAGGGTTTCCGGATGAGTTCGCTCATCGGCCTCCTTTGAGGTCAGTCCATGGGCAGCCGTTACGCATTGCTAGTGCCGCTGACGGTTTGTGGTTAAACCCACTGCCAGGGTACTGACGAGTCATTAGAGTTCCCCACAGACAGTTTCCCAAGTTCGGGTGAAACGTTGTAGAGGCCGTATGGTTTTATGGCAGGGTTCGAAAAATGCACGTGCGTTTACGCACGTGTCGGTTTTCGGACAGATGATACTGGTCGGCTTTGGTTTAAGCCGGATCCGAGTATTGTATTGATTAGATATAATATCTTTGTCTCAGTTGCATTTGTATTCGGTCGTAATACAAATGCGGGTATATTTATACAGTTACGGGGTTATCCTGAAATTCGTTTCGGGATCACTTTTGGATGTTGCCAGTTTCCAGTTTTCTATCAGCCGTCTTTTAACATTCGGTTAAAGACGGATTTATCTTTTCTTGAGATGAGTGTGGAAGTTTCTAGAAGCATCTAGATGAGGTGACTAGGTTAAATGGTGTTGTGTTTTCATTGGTTGCTTTTGGTGTGTTCACACTTTGTGTTCACACTAGAGATATTTGTTTATATTCACACTAGAGATATTTGTTTGTGTTCACACATGATATTTTCTTGTGGTCACCCCCCCTCTCCTACACTCACCCTCCTCCTCTCTATATATGACCGGCCCCCTCTTCTCTCTCTCTCTCACTTGAACTCACTTGAGTTTTCATCTGGTAAAAAGATTATGATAGATTTTGGGGTGTATGGAATTTCACAGCTCATTTCATTCCATCACCCGATTCGAGTGGCAACTTCATTAACCGTTCGTCCATAGCTTTGGACGGAACGAGACAAAGTCTTCTACTCATTCTCTACATCAATCTTGGTCGTCTCTTTTAGCAAACTTGACGACCGAGTTGTCTCGAGTCAGAGGCGGGAGCCCGTTTAAAGAATCGTCGACGTGGTGCCACCTGGACGAGCAGATCGGAGATCGAAAGATCGGAGCAGCCGCAACGGAGCGTGGGATGATGGTTAAAGAACGAAGGACTCGGATCGTTCGGTATAACCTTTCTACACTCTTTACAGTTTGTTAGTTTAGCAATAATGGCAGATCCGGGTTAAAGTATACGATAGCGCCAGTTAAAAAGTTTTTGTTCCGCATTTGGCGTCTGTAGACGGCCGGGGCGCTACCGTAGACTTACAGTGGTATCAGAGCCTCACCATTTTGCTATACTAACTTGTGCTAATGCGTTTAAAACATCGATCGAACCGGATATCGAAAAACACAATTTTCAAGCTTCACAGTTTCTGTCGATTTTAAATGATGTCCTAAAATTATTCTACATATCTCAGAAAACTGTACAGGGTTTTATAAGAACACCGTACAAATTTGGGCTCATGAATCGACAAGACTGCCGCGGAATCGCGGCCAAACACATGGTTTGGCCGCGCATCCGCGGCCGTTCTGAGTGATCATGCCCCCAAACTTGCACAGTGTATTCTTCTATGGAAATTGGGGTTTTTGGTACATATCTTTTGGGCCCAGATTTTGTTACTGTTCACCAGTTGTTCGTGGGGCCCACTTTGTGATATTTTGTCGATTGAAATTTAAACATATTAGTTTACAATGCTTACATTATATCTCCGACCGGGAATGTCATTTGATCGGTAAACCGCGTCTGATTGCTATAGTTCTTTTAGACGGGATTGCGAACGTGACATTCGCGTTAATGTTCTGTGTTGTGCTGTGATGTTGCGGATTTTTCGTGGTGGATAACAGTGTGCAATGATAGTGCAGTTTGGATTTATTTGTACATTTGATATTGCGGGGCGAGCGTCCAACTTGTGGACTGCCGTCACTGCGGTCGATGTACCTGTTGTACTATTTTTCATTACTGTACTAGGTTTTACCCCGCGACGGAATGCACGGATAGCTGGGTTCTGAGGGGCAACGGGTCCGCATCTCATGGTTTTGAGAGGCAGAGGGGCCCCACTCTAGAATTGGCAGACTATTCGCTGCACTCGTAGGGGGTACAGGTTGACCCAAGGAGGGGTGCCCAAGATTACCGGATTCCGTGAAGTGCAGGGTGGTCCATTCACTTTGCTGTAGGAGGCTGCCTCGCTTCAGGTTTTGGCGGGTAACTTGCCGCACTCGTAGGGGTCTAGGTTTCATTGCACAGGCTATCCACACGACCAGGGGAACGTCGGGTTTCAGCAGCGGCTCTGTGAAACTCGGGGATCCCAGATTATCTGTACTGTTCTGTGATGCTTATTACTTTTCTGTAATGTTGCATATTATCACGCCTGAAGCGATTATTGTATATTGGTTTATATACTATTAGATGTTGTATATGTTTTTCACCCGCGCTAGTCCAGTCCCCGCTCTGTCATTAGTTAAGTAACCTAACGGGTGATGACGGGACCCAGTGACGAATGCAGATGGCATATACGTACATTTTATTTTCGTTCTTTTCTGGTGTGATTGATTGATGGGACTGCATTGATTCTGATCAATGCAAAGGAAAGCAAACCTATTTGGCAGTTGTTGGAACAATTTAAAAAGTGTTATTGCAAAGACGTTTCCTTTTGTTATGCATAGCGGTATTCAGTGGAATATCCTACACCTCATTCGACGGGGCAAGGGCCGATATCCCTTCACCGGGACTGACCCCTTGGGCAGAAATTTGCGTCAGGGTAATAACTTCACTATAGTCGATTACATGTTGCTTTGCACCGCGGTATTCAGTGGAATATTCTGCACCTCATTCCACGAGGAAAGAGTCGAGATCCCTTCACCGGGAGTGACCTCTTTAGCAAAAGGTTTTCGCCACTATATTTTAAAAAGCTATTAGGTTCCTTCAGCGATATCAAGTTCACTACGTTAAAGGTTTTTCGCCAAAAACCAGCCGTAGCCCTCCGTCACTTCTTTTGGGTATTCAGTAGTATTCAAGCTATGTATTTTGACCTAACGCCAAGGCATAGTGTTTGGTAGCTGCTGGGTATTCAATTGTTGCATAGATAGATGAGTTGGTTTGGGACAGCCGTTCTGCCATTTTGACCTAACGCCAAGGGCATATGCGGGTGGGTTCAAATTAACAAGATAGTGACGGGTAGAACTTGGCATGTGACTTATGACATTTTGACCTAACGCCAAGGTTATAAGAGCATGGGGCAAAAATCATATCGGGACTTTCTAAAGAAACTGAAACTTGCCAAGTATGCGCATACCTTCTGGAGTATGAGTAACGTGGATGTATTCCATCACGTTATCATGCGATGAGAGTTGGATCCCGATTCCCACTGATGAGTTGGTTTACTCTTCGGGTGATCCCGATTGATTCTTCTTTCAGGTTTGGAGGAGAATTTGACAGGACAGTGGGAGGTTTCCGGATTAGATAAAGTGATAACCATTCTGATCTAGGTTAGAGTGCACGCAGAGTGTTTCTTTTCTCTCTCTCTTTGGCAGCGACCTTTGACCGACCCTAGACTATGACTCAGTGACCAAGTTAACCGAACCTTCTTGAAATACTAGATTTTGGATTATCTGAGTTACATAAGTCATTGCCACTCCTTCTTTTACCCTTTGTATTTCTCAGAACACCCCGTATTACTACGGACATCCATTTCCATTGGATAGATCCATCGTATGGTTATATACGAACTCGAACGGACTTCTTCGAGGATGGATCCAGGTTCAGGAGAAATAGAATTGGTTTATTCAGTTGTCTTTTATTATCACCTTTTCTCAGGTTGCGAGGGCTCCTTGGTTTTGGAGAGTACACCTATTACGCTTATTGGATAGTCTTATTCCAAACCATAGGCAGGTGCCGAAAGGTAGGGAATGAAGAAAACCAATTAGCCTAAGTAGGGTGTGCAGAAGGTAATATGTAAAGACAAAATAAAGGGATTAGAAAGAGGGCAAAGTAAATTGCGACTGTTATCATTCACGACCAAACCGCGTACTTCATCGCCACTCCTATTTCACCTTTATAGGAATAAGGTATTATTCAGTTGTCTTTTATCATCACCTTCTCTCAAGATGCGAGTACTCCTTGGATTAGGAGGGTACACCTATTATGCTTACTGGATAGTCTTCTTCCAAACCATAGGCTGGTGCCGAACGGTAGGGAAGGAAGAAAACCATTTAGCCTAACGAAGGTGTACAGAAGGTAACGACTAAAGACAAATAAAAGGATTTGGAGAGATGGTAATAAAATATACGGTTAAAGTCATGAATTGGATTATGGAAGAGGCATTACTAGGAATACCAGGATACCCCTACGAAACATTTTCATGTTTCAGTGCATTGTTAAAGGAAAACTGTTTTCCCGATTAGATACTTACTCCAAGGGTATGTATTTGCCAGGTTTCATTCTCATATCTGTATGGTTTTACAGATAATGAGTGGGAGTAAGTTATTGGGAATTAGGTGATCATCCTCATTATATCGGAATTCGTTGTAATTGGTGATATTTGAGGAAATCGCCAGGGTACAGTTTTTCAACCCACGACGCACAGGTTATGAGTTGTTTAAACTCAGCGGACTTATACAGAGTATTGTATGTTGTCCAAGTGTCCTTCAGGACAAAGGGGTAGGTCCTCGTACTATGTTCTGTTTACTTATAACTTCTCTAGTTTTTAGACAAGTGTTTCGTAGAAATACATGGTCTAAGTTTTGAGAAGTTGTGGGTATAAGAATAAAGTAGAGAACCAGGTATCATAAGTATCGAGATTCTTCAAAGAGATCGAAGATGTAGATTCTTGTGATTGGTATTCAGATGATAGTAATGGTTTTGAGAAACATGTTTCTCTTTCAGGTTACTCATAATTGGATGGATTCCTAAGTTGAGTAATGCTGATTAGCCTCTTTCCATTAAGGTGATATGCACTGGAGACAGCTGCATGATTTGAATCTGGTTCCAATTAAATTAAGTGCCAAAGTTTCTATATTGGATATAGAATGGATCATACCTTATAAGATGTTAAGGTACGGGGAGTTGTCCAGCTTATGCTTAAAACCAGACTCTGGATAACTCAGGGCACGTTTCTGTAATGGCTGCTTGTGGGTTGACCCTGGCTATGACGAGGGTTGATATTCTACCATTTGGAAGATCAATAGTGATATTGTTCTTGACTCGCCACAGTTTTAGTAAAATGGACTTTTTCAGAAAACAGTAGTGGGAGTATGGTAGAACTGAAAGTGATTCCAGAACCGCAAACGATTACGGAAAATTTAATAGGACCTATATATTCAATCAGGTTTGACATTCCATTAGCCACTCCGCAGATACGGTGGGTAACCTCAGACACCCGAGAGGTACTTCGGTAGCCTCAAGGACGGTGACAGGGAGGTTCTTATCTACCCAGACTTGACACTACTGTTGTTCCAGGCTACGAGACCCGGTAGGAGGGTTGTCATAGTCAGTGGGAGCAGCGGAAGCATAGTGGGCAAGATGCTTATATCTATTTATAGACTTGAGCAGTTATAGCGGAGATAGATCATCTAATTTTGATGTGACAGTCATGGGTTTGACTTCAATCAGAATAGGGGATGGATCTGTTAAGAAGGTAGTAGGGTGTGATGTCATGGTATCTGGATGACATACACAGAGTAGGAAGTAAAATTCCCATACTACGATCGGTTGTACTGTGGTCGTTACACAGTTGTTTCTCCAGATAGGATATGGATATAATATTTGACATTCTGGTTTCTGGATCTATGGTTTTAGATCTGGATTTGGGTAGTTTCCCAATGTGGGTACTTTGACAGTATTCTAATGGTTTTTAGAATAGATGACTCCTAGCATGGTGGTGTACCTGCAGGTGATGGAGTCACCCTCTCTAAAGGTGTCTTACAGACTAAAGGGGAGAGGGATGGGCATGATTGACAGATCACTTGCTTAGGCAACTGAGTCAATCATGAGATGTCAAGTACCACACCAGATATTGTTTTTGCACTTGATGCGATAAGTTTGTATTAATCCAATCCTGGAGAAACATAAGGAAGCAGTTTTTGAACATAAGTACATGTTCTACGGATTTGATGACGGCAGCCTCCTTCGGGAGACGATTATCATTCCAGGCTTCAAAGGTGACGTGGATGACAGAGTGATTGTCAGAGTTTTAGTTTTCCCTCTGACGAGGGACAGTATTATGGACAGGTGGTCCAAGAGGATACTGTGGGTGGCTTGGTGCAGGATACTGATTAGGTTCAGTGATCGATACAGTCTAAGAAGTTTGGATTTAGAGTTCATTTATGAACTAGATCCCATCAGATATCCAGACATATTCTAAGACAGGTATTACTCAATTCGGGAGATGGCTTTCTCCGCGAACTTGAGATTAAGAGAGATATAGAAAGAAATATCTAGGCGGATCCACTCATTGAGGCTATTTCTCGAACACAAAAGTTTTACAAACGGATTTTGTGAAACTGATTAGTAGAGGAGTTGGATGTTCGGTTTCACACGGGCTGTGAGTAGTCGACATCGCAATAATTAGCCTTGAGTGCAAGTGGGAGATTGTTGGAGATAGTGCCCTCATAGTCAATTATTGTATCGCAGGTACGTGATTGCAATGATTGCGGAGGACCTATACCGGTAGGACAGTCTTACTCGAGATGATAGTATGCTATCTGGTTTGCCTTTATCAGTCGTGTACATGTTCAGGTGAATGATTACATGTTACATTTTGATAGAGCCCTTAGGATCTTGCTTTACTACCAACTGTATGATGGCGATCATATACGTGAGAGTTGGGTAGTTTATACGCATATCCTTAATTGTGGTCCCTAGTCGTGGGAGTTTCGAGACAGGGCATCGATACTCCGGAGTAGACTAGTGTATACAGTCGAGACCCCGACGAGGGGCGGTGGCCGGTCTCACAAGCCACTGGTGTCAGTTGGATCACCTAAGATGTATACAGGTGCTCATTGGGTTATGAGTACACCGGACAGGACTCGCCGGGAATCTGCTAGTTGGTATTATACATATCGTCAGATAGCAGTTCCCTGGTGACATGTGTACAGGTTAGTTCATCGACCTGAGGTCGTCATTTGTCTCGTGTGAGTTCCCACTGTGCTTTGATTTCTACCCTACCACGGCTCAAAGGAGTCGTGCAAACAGGTAGTTTTTGGGTACAGTCCCGAGCCATATGGAGGCACGTGAACGGATCGGCAGGGGATTCATCTCTCCCGGTATTGGGGGCGAGATCGTGCTGTGTCTAGGAGATCCATTACACATAGCCCACGGCCGTGGCAGGAGATTTACTGGTAGGTACTCCAGTAGTATCTCATGGTGTTATTGGGCTACACTCTGACACGACTTATACTGCTATTGGGGGTCTGACGTTACTAGCCCTCTAGGCAGATATGCGATACTCATAGACGAACGGACCGGATTGTATATACATTGTCACTGTTAGGCTTAGTAGGGTTTCCGGATGAGTTCGCTCATCGGCCTCCCTTGAGGTCAGTCCATAGGCAGCCGTTACGTATTGCTAGTGCCGCTGACGGTTTGTGGTTAAACCCACTGCCAGGGTACTGACGAGTCATTAGAGTTCCCCACAGA
Source organism: Agapanthus africanus (assembly GCA_030015575.1). NCBI lineage: Eukaryota > Viridiplantae > Streptophyta > Magnoliopsida > Asparagales > Amaryllidaceae > Agapanthus > Agapanthus africanus. The sequence continues at coordinate 178,635,050 of CM057338.1, read as the reverse complement.
CAGTTTTCCAAGTTCGGGCGAAACGTTGTAGAGGCCGTATGGTTTTATGGCAGGGTTCGGAAAATGCACGTGCGTTTACGCACGTGTCGGTTTTCGGACAGATGATACTGGTCGGCTTTGGTTTAAGCCGGATCCGAGTATTGTATTGATTAGATATAATATCTTTGTCTCAGTTGCATTTGTATTCGGTCGTAATACAAATGCGGGTATATTTATACAGTTACGGGGTTATCCTGAAATTCGTTTCGGGATCACTTTTGGAAGTTGCCAGTTTCCAGTTTTCTATCAGCCGTCTTTTAATATTCGGTTAAAGACGGATTTATCTTTTCTTGAGATGAGTGTGGAAGTTTCTAGAAGCATCTAGATGAGGTGACTAGGTTAAATGGTGTTGTGTTTTCATTGGTTGCTTTTGGTGTGTTCACACTTTGTGTTCACACTAGAGATATTTGTTTGTGTTCATACTAGAGATATTTGTTTGTGTTCACACATGATATTTTCTTGTGGTCACCCCCCTCTCCTACACTCACCCTCCTCCTCCCTATATATGGCCGGCCCCCTCTTCTCACTCTCTCTCACTTGAACTCACTTGAGTTTTCATCTGGTAAAAAGATTATGATAGATTTTGGGGTGTATGGAATTTCACAGCTCATTTCATTCCATCACCCGATTCGAGTGGCAATTTCATTAACTGTTCGTCTATAGCTTTGGACGGAACGAGACAAAGTCTTCTACTCATTCTCTACATCAATCTTGGTCGTCTCTTTTAGCAAACTTGACGACCAAGTTGCCTCGAGTCAGAGGCGGGAGCCCGTTTAAAGAATCGTCGACGTGGTGCCACCTGGACGAGCAGATCGGAGATCGAAAGATCGGAGCAGCCGAAACGGAGCATGGGATGATGGTTAAAGAACGAAGGACTCGGATCGTTCGGTATAACCTTTCTACACTTTTTACAGTTTGTTAGTTTAGCAATAATGGCAGATCCGGGTTAAAGTATACGATAGCGCCAGTTAAAAAGTTTTTGTTCCGCATTTGGCGTCTGTAGACGGCCGGGGCGCTACCGTAGACTTACAATGCAGATACTCGTTTTGTAATTTGTGGGGCCTAGGAAGGGTGATGAAATCCCCACCTAAGCTGAATTTTGGTCTTGCCCCTTAAAGTCCGGTTAAAATATGCACAAACAAACCAATTTCAAAACACGCAAGAAGATTTTTGAGTGGCGATTTTTGCAAAGAATTCTGTAGAAAATCAAATTATTGGATTTCTAGAAGAGAGAGAAAGAGATGAAGAAGATACCATAGAATTTTGGAGGCACAATTCACCAGAGCCACTGCATAAAATCTTATGTCAAATTTTTCTACAGTGCCTCCTTTGCTTCACTGGTCCTCTTTGAAAGTCGCTGAATCTCAAATTCCTCACTTATGTTACTCCAGATTCCCTCGCAAAAATTAGACACTAATCGTTAAATATGCAAGTTGCGGTTTTGTTTTATTTTTATGATATGGATCGAATAAGAATTCAACCCGAATAGCAAGAAAAAAATTACGCACGTATCCCCGTCAACGGCGCTATTTGATTGATTTGAAAAAGTGTTTGTAAGTAAAGTTAACCGCAATCAATAACGGTGTCGCGTGTAGCTAGCCACGATGAGTACGGGTCGTCCGCGGGGATGCGTAGAACTTTTAATCTTACTTTAGACGAGTTGATTAGAAATAGGGGAAAGTGATTCTAGATCTATATTGAACACGGATGTAGAATATATAAGAAGAGGGTTTGTAGGGTTCGTTAGAATTTAGTAGTAATGGATGATTAAATAATTATGACTCCTTTTATCTTTAATAGATTTAAAACTAGATCAATAGTGATGAATGAAGATTAGAGTTTTTGGAGGGAATAGGGTTCCCACTCTTAACCCTTATCTTTTCATTGACCTCTATTCATATCTAACCTCTTCCAAAACAATTGTTAATCTGATCTCAAATCGCGGTCGAGACTATCAATAAATTGATAGTACGCCCGATTAGGATTTTAACGATTCTTTTGATAAAGTTTATAAACTTTATAAGATGTAAAAGAAGTTAAGAGATTTTATCATCCATTGATCTACCATAATCCTACGAACCCTATCAAGCGGAGAATTACTCACGCATGTTTGGAGAAGAAGAAGAAGAAGAAGGGATAAATAAGAAAATCATAATGCAGAAATTTAAATGCAGAAAATAAATGCAAAATAATTAAACAAATGATCTACCTTTATTAATCAACGTTACAAGTACAAATCCTTTGAATTTAGATTACAAGAGGAAGAAGTTGCTCTCGATCTCTGCCTCGTAGAAAGTATTTGCTCCATCGATATTCACGTCGCTCTATCATGTCGAATCGCGGAGCTGTCGTGTGTTGGATATATGTATGCCCTAGAGGCCATTATATGTATAGTGGATGCTTGGACATGTGTATATATATATATATATATACATATATATATATATATATATATATATATATAGATAGATAGATGACTTTCTTGCTCGACATGATAGTATGCTATCTGGTTTACTTTATCTTGACATGTTCATTTGATCATGCATCTTACTCATTTGGTACATGTTGATAAAGCCCTAGGATATTTGCTTAACTACTGAGACTATGATGGAGATCATACTAGTGGGACACATGTAGTTTATGAGCATATCCTTGAACTGTTCCTAGTCGTGGGTGTATCGAGACAGGGCATCGATATTCCAGAGTAGACTAGCGTATACCATTCTTGTTCCATATGATGGGCGATGGATGATCCCATATTCATCTGGTGTGGTGACACCAAAGATTGTATATGGGTGCTCAGTGGAGATTGGGTACACTGAACGGACTCGTCGAGAACTCCTGTGTGGTATTATATCTATCGTCGGATAGCAGTTCTCAGGTGACACTGGTACAGGTTAGTTTATAGACCCAATATCGTCATAGAGTCTTATGTGTCCTCCCACTGTGCTTTGATCTCCACCCTACCACGGTTCTACTGAGTCGTGCACACAGTTGGATTTTGGGTACAGTCCCGAGGCACATGGATGCAATGAGCGATATGAGGAGTTTCATATCTCCCGGTATTGGGGGTTGATGTTGTGCTATGCTCGATTAGCTATAACAGGAAGTCCCTGGCCAGGGCTGTTGAGATTTACTGATAAGTGTTATCAGTAGTTTCTCGATCTGTTATGAGCCATACACTGGTATGACTTATTGAGTTATTGGGGTCGACGATTCCATCCCTAAACTCGATATGCAGCATATCTGACGAAGAGACCGGATTGTACGGTAAGTGTTGCCAGTTGGCTCGACGGGATTTTTTGACAACTTCGCTTGTTCTTCTTCTGATCGCTCAATACCCGGGTGGCCGTTAAGTTTAGCTGACCGCTTGCGGCTTGTGGATGTTTGATGTGATCATCACCTACTGCCGGCGTATTGGCGAGTCTTAGAGTCCCACACAGGAGTTTCTTAACTCAGGCGAAACGATGTGGTGTGCATATGATATATGCGCGGGGACCGATTAAATGCGTGTATGTGATACCGTATATTAATCGAGCGTTTTTCTATTGGTCGGGTCATATGTGATATGACCGGTTTGTTAAATCAAGTGTTGATTTAACATTGACTTTTAGCTCAATTCTTTATTAAACCCTTTTTTTATATTGATGTATGCATGCATGTATGCACATGTTGATGTGTATGGACACATACATGCATACATTGTGTCATGGTTGTTGATACATGAGAGATGTCAATGCAAGACTCACATGGTTCATTTATATATATATATATATATTTATTTTGAGAAAAAGAAATAAAAATGGGATTAAATCATGGTTGAAAATATTCAACACTCTTCTATACTTGACCTAATTTAAACCATGGTTTAATTCTCATTTAGCTTTTGACTCAACACTAAAATATCTAGATATTTATTAACCATAGTTTGGCATGAGACATATATCTTTGTTATTTATTTTTCTGTGCAAAAGATAATTGAGAATTATCATTATCTCTTGAGCTCAAGCAAAGCCATCTTCTTTTTCCTCACTCTTGAGATTTCTTTTGAGTGAGGTTCATAAAAAGAAAGGGTTTTGAATAGAGAAAAGAAACCACATCACCATTCTACACTATTCTAGCCCATTAGTGTAAAGTGTTTGCTTTATTCTCATTCTTGATCAAGTGAAGCAAGGAGCTTTGTGCAAAGGGACTTCGGGTGGATCATCGTGGATTAGGAAGGTTTCTAGCGAGCCGTTTCAAACTCTCAAAGATCCAAGGAGTCACTAAAGCAAGTCTACAAAGGTTGTATTCTCTTCACTTCGTGATAAATAGTTTATAGTATGTGATACTATTGTTGTTACCCTAAAAATTCTAGTTAAGATTCATGGTTAGATTGCTTAGCACCTCCCCAAATTTTTATTGTGGCATGAGTGATGCTAGCAAACCCTAGGCATGGTGCTAAGGAATCCCAACAATGGTATCAGAGACAAGCTAGAGTTTTAGAGTAACCTAGACGACGTTAAAAAGCTCGAACGAACGAAACTCGACACCCAAATGATGCTCACTGGAAATTTTTCAAAAAGTTGGATTGTTCATATTAAAAATACTCAGAAAATCGTGCAGGGTATTATATGGGACCATTTGAAGAACGAAGCCCTAACTCGACTTAACGACCGCGGAACCGCGGCCGAAAGGGTCTTTTTGCTGCGGTTCCGCGGCGCCGTTGGTGAGGCTTGGACTGTGCCTTCTTATGCTGGCCCGTCTGTGCTAATAGCAGTCTCTGGTATATTTTAAAACTGCTTAAGTGTTGAGCTTTCTGAGAATTCTTTAGGTGATTGATCGTTCGATCGAACGTTTTAACTGTGCCTAGTATATGAGAATGTGATACAATAATTGGAATCTACAAATTTGTTTGTTGCGTGTAAATCTAACATTTCGGTCTCGGGTGTAATCGGAAATCTTGTTGCATTATCCGACTTATTTTGAAAAAGTGTTTTCATGGGTGAGACCTAAATGCGAGCTTTACATTGTTAGGCATGAAATCTTGGATATGTGATATCCCGGGTTTGTGTTGTCTAAGGGCAGTTACGATTCCAATTGTTGTAGTTTTTCATTTTTCTTTTCTGCGACCGTAAGTGTAGTATGTTGTGTATCGCCGTTTTCTTTGCTATACATCAACGACAATCGGGGTACGCATACTTAGTTACGTTGATGTTATGTGATGTTATGTGTTGCTGAGATATGATGTGCAGGATCGTCGTGATTGAATAGCCGGGGGTTTTATGTGAGATGAGAGTCTTTATTTTCATTCATGTAAAAATTAATTGTATTTAATATTCTTTTATTTGGGGCACTTCCGGGTTGAGGATGATGTGACCATTATTGTATATTATTTACTTTTTCGTATTAGGATAGACCCAAGGAGGGGAGAACAAGTGACCGGGTTCTAGGGTTCAGTGAGAGGCCATCTGGAGGAGTCGAGACCGGGTCTCCTAAACTCTAGAATTGGTAGGGTCACTTGCCGCTCTCGTAGGGGTCTAGGGGTGTGGGCTTCTTATTCATCGCGACCGTGGAATCCGTATTTTCTATTGTTGGCTAAATATAAAGTACGGACCTCCTAGATATCCCTATATTTTCATATGTGCTTCTGCTGTTGATATTCTGTGATGTGATTTCTTAATATCTGAGACGAATGGATTATTATTATTTATATGATATATAATAAACGTTGCTTATATTTTACACCCGCGCTAGTCCCGCCCCGCTATGCCGTTAGTTAAGTAACCTAACGGTGCATAATGGGACACTGTGGCGAATGCGGATGGCATTAGTGTACGTTCTATTTTCATTTCTTTTCTGTGATGGCTTAGGAACTTAAATTATGGGACTACATTAATAAGATTAATGTAAAGAAAAAGAAACCTAAAGATGTAGTAGAATCAGATTTGAAACCCACTCGGCCTTTTTATGAAAAATGCAAGTTTCAAAAGATGCGGAGCTTAAACCACTCCTTTTCTAAACTATTTTGATTCTACAACGAGATCAAGTTCAAAGCGTTAAAGGTTTTCATAAAAACCATCTGCAACCCTCCGTCATTTTAGGAAGCAGAGTACTTAGTATTCATGCTACGTATGTTGATCATAGTTAAGGCGTAGTGTACGGTAGCTAAGTGATGTCTTCCTACAAAGCATATGATGCGATCAGTTAGGACATTCATGTGATTATGTTGATCATAGTCAAGGGTCATATGGGTGGGTCTAGTCAATCACGAAATGACGGGCAGAACTTGACTAGTGCTTATGATATGTTGACCATAGCCAAGGTCATAAGCAGCTAGGGGTAAAAACTATATCGGGAGTTTCAAGAGTTGAAATTTGCAATGAGATTGCATACCTTCTATATGATAGTTGGATTCCGATCCCACTGTGAGTAGAAGTTACTCCCAAGAGAGTTTTGCACTTTACAATTAGCTAATTCAGTAGGTGTCTAGAAAGGTTTCAACGGGGTGATACCTCTGGGAAAACGAGGTTTATTTTAATTAGGTTCGTGCGAAAGCACGGAGAACCTCCCCCAAAGTATCGACACTGGCCTGACTGACCGGTTAGCGAAACTGTAGAATGTAATTAATCCTGGCTAGTTTTCTTTTTGAGGTTTTGAAAGAAAATTTGATAAAAGCAGTGGGAGACATCGATTAGATAAGATAATAACCAATCTAAATCTTTGCAAGAGCATTTCGCTGAGTGTATTCTTTTCTCTCTTCTAATGGCAGATACTAGATGATGGGACTTAAGCTTCTTTTAGAGAAAAACAAACCGACAGGACCGAATTATAAAGAATGGTCGAGGAACTTGAACATTGCACTCACATATGATAAAGTATCATATGTCCTTACTGCCAAAGCCTCACCCGTCCCAGGTCCTGAATCATCCGTTTCGGATAAGGAGATTCGAAAAACATGAGATATTGATTGTGACATGGCCAAGTGCCTCGCGCTTGCTTCTATGGACAGTATACATCAGAAGCAGCACGAGAAGATAGATGTTCAATCCATCTTTCTTCATACAAAGGAGTTATATGGAGAGCAATCTCGGACTTTGCGATACGAGACATCTCGAAAGTTGTTTCAGATGTGGATGACCCCTGGCACATCAGTAGAAGAATATGTCTTGAAGATGATTGGTCTTATAGAAGAACTTGAGGACCTAGGATGGACCATGGATAATGAGAAATATACTGATATTGTTCTACAGTCTCTCCCCTATGCTTTTGCTCCGTTCATTGTAAATTTCAATATGAACGATTTGGAGAAATCACTGCTTGAACTTCTCAATATGTTGAGAAGTGCAGAGAGCATGCTTAAGACAGCAAAAACTCCCGCTCTGCTTACTGGCCCATCTTCCTCTTCCGTCCCAAAAGCCAAGGCTAAGAGAAAGAAGAAGAAGAAACCCACCAAACCGAGAGGTGGAATTAAAAAAGCAAAGGGGAAAGGCAAATCCGGGGCCGTGGGAAGTGGAAAAGGAGAATGTTTTTACTGCCACAAGTCGGGACATTGGAAACGCAATTGTGCTCTGTATCTTGCTGATCTCAAGAAGAAGAAGCATACTGATGCTTCCGCTTCAGGTGTGTTTGTAACTGAAAACTGTTTTTCTATAAACTCTGCATCTTGGGTATTAGATACCGGTTCTGGTTCTCATATCTGCAGTTGTATGCAGGGATTGAGAAACAGTAGAGTTTTGAAGACCGGTGACCGTACTCTTCGGGTTGGAAATGGTTCCAATGTACATGCTGTATCCATAAGAGAGTATCATCTGGGGTTGCCTTCGGGTTGTATTTGGTTTTGAATCCTTGTTATTATGTACCTAGTATGCTATGTAATATAATATCCGTTTCTTTGTTGGACAATGAAGGATATCAGTTTGTGTTGCAAAATAATGTTATGAACATTAACTTGAATCAACAGTTGATTGGGTATGGTACACTAAATAACGGTATTTACATCCTAAACCAACACACAGTTTTCAATATACAATATACAAATAAAAGAAAATTTTCAGATATAAATGAAGCTTTTCTTTGGCATTGTAGACTTGGTCATATTAATGAAACGAGACTAAACAAGCTACATAAAGATGGATATTTAAATCCTTTTGAATATAAATCTTATGCGACTTGTCAGTCCTGTATCAAAGTTAAAATGACCAAAACTCTGTTTACTGGACACGGAGAAAGAGCTACAGAACTCTTAAGCCTCATACATACTGATGTATGCGGACCAATGTCTACACATGCTAGAGGCTGTTTTTTGTACTTCATTACTTTTACTGATGATTTCTCAAGATTCGGACACGTGTTTTTGTTAAAGCATAAATCCGAAGCTTTCGAGAAATTCAAGGAGTATAAACTTGAAGTAGAAAAACAAACAGGCTTGAGTATCAAGAAACTTCGATCGGATCAAGGTGGAGAGTATTTGAGTACAGAGTTTTCAGACTTCTTAAAAAAGAATGGGATTCTCTCTCAGCTCACTCCCCCTTACACACCACAGCACAACGGTGTGTCAGAACGGAGAAATCGTACCCTATTAGATATGGTACGGTCCATGATGAGTGATGCTGAGTTACCGCTTTTCTTTTGGGGACATGCACTGGAGACAACAATGTATCTGTTAAATAGGGTTCCAACCAAGACCATGTCTACCACTCCATATAAGATATGGTGTGGAAAGTGACCATCTCTTAAAATAGTTAGGATATGGGGTTGTCCGACTTTTGTCAAAAAGCAGAATCCAGACAAACTCGAGACACGATCGGTCATGTGTAAATTTATGGGATATCCAAAACATTCATATGGATATCTATTCTATCACAAGGAGGAACAAAAGGTGTTTGTTTCTCAACATGCCACATTTTTAGAAAATGAAATTTTTACAAATAGTACTGATGGCAATGCGGTAGAACTAGAAGAGGTTCTAGAGACACAAATTACTCATGACGAATTGGTTGAAACTGATGTTGCAGTAGAACTTCAAGAACCCCAGCCGTTCCGGAGATCTAGTAGAACTTCTCGCCCACCGGAGAGATACTATGGGTTTCTCGTTGATGGTGATAGAGAAGATTGCATCATGGATGATGATGACCCTACTAGCTTTCAGCAAGCTATCACGAGTGGTGACTCAGTGAAGTGGATGGATGCCATGAGATCCGAAATGGAGTCCATGTACACCAACAAAGTATGGACTTTGGATGTTGCACCCCCTGGGATAAAACTGTAGGTTGTAAATGGATCTTTAAAAGAAAGATTGGTATAGTTGGACAGGTAGGGACCTTTAAAGCAAGGCTTGTAGCGAAAGGTTTTCGTCAAAGACCAGGATTGGACTATGATGAAACTTTCTCTCCAGTAGTAATGCTTAAATCCATTCGGATTCTACTTGCTATTTCTGCTTACTACGACTATGAAATCTGGCAGATGGACGTTAAAACTACATTTCTAAATGGTGATTTAGAAGAATGCGTTTTCATGGTATCAGCCAGAGGGCTTCATTGACAGTGGGAGCAGCGAAAAGGCATGTAGGTTACTTAAATCCATTTATGGATTAAAGCAGGCATCACGGAGCTGGAACATCTGCTTTGATGATACAATCAAAGAGTTTGATTTTGTCAAAAATATAGATGAACCATGCATTTATAAGAAGATTGTAGGGAGTACTGTCACATTCCTCGTATTGTACGTGGATGACATTCTCTTGATAGGAAACGATATTCTTATACTACAATCGGTCAAATTATTCTTATCACAAAGGTTCTCCATGAAGGACCTGGGTGATGCCTCTTGCATTTTTGGCATAAGGATCTATAGAGATAGATCCAAGAGGTTATTGGGATTTTCCCAATCAAAGTACATTGATACCATCCTAAAAAGGTTTAGTATGGAAGATTCCAAGCGTGGTGCCTTACCCGCTTGTCATGGAATCACTCTCTCTAAGAACTTCTGTCCGAAGGCTGATGAAGAGAGTGCTCGCATGAGCATTATACCCTACGCTTCAGTAGGATCTATAATGTATGCAATGTTATGTACTCATCCTGATGTAGCTTATGCATTAGTTGTAGTAAGCAGGTATCAATCTAACCCAGGGGAGAAACATTGGATAGCAGTGAAGAACATTCTTAAGTACTTGTGAAGGACTAAAGAATTGTTCTTGGTGTATGGTAATGGGGATCTCCAAATGGAGGCCTTTACCGATTCCAGCTTCCAAAGTGATAAGGATGACAGCAAATCTATCTCAGGGTTTGTATTTATTCTCAATGGAGGGGCGGTTAGTTGGAAAAGTTCCAAACAGGATACCGTTGCAGACTCCACGATGGAAGCTGAGTATATTGCTGCAAATGATGCTGCCAAGGAAGCCGTCTGGATAAGGAAGTTCGTCGCGGAACTAGGAGTAGTTCCAACCATTGTTGATCCAATACCATTGTATTGTGATAACAATAGAGCTATGGCGTTGGCCAAAGAACCCAGGTCCCATCAGAGATTCAGACACATCCTGAGGCGATATCATTTGATCCGGGAGATAGTAGATCGCCACGAGATCGAGTTTCGGAGAGTAGATACAAAGAATAACACCGCGGATCCACTCACCAAGGCCCTTCCACAGCCGCAGCATGAGCGACTTTTTGAGATGTTGGGTATGAGATACGCCAATAATTGGCCTTAGTGCAAGTGGGAGATTGTTGGATATATGTATGCCCTAGAGGCCATTATATGTATAGTGGATGCTTGGGCATGTATATATATATATATATATATATATATATATATACAGATGACTTTCTTGCTCGACATGATAGTATGCTATCTGGTTTACTTTATCTTGACATGTTTATTTGATCATGCATCTTACTCATTTGGTACATGTTGATAAAGCCCTCAGGATATTTGATTAACTACTGGGACTATGATGGAGATCATACTAGTAGGACACGTGTAGTTTATGAGCATATCCTTGAACTGTTCCTAGTCGTGGGTGTATCGAGACAGGGCATCGATATTCCAGAGTAGACTAGCGTATACCATTCTTGTCCCATATGATGGACGATGGACGATCCCATATCCATCTGGTGTGGTGACACCAAAGATTGTATACGGGTGCTCAGTGGAGACTGGGTACACTGAACGGACTCGCCGAGAACTCCTATGTGGTATTATATCTATCGTCGGACAGCAGTTTTCAGGTGACACTGGTACAGGTTAGTTTGTTGACCCAAGATCGTCATAGAGTCTTGTGTGTCCTCCTACTGTGCTTTGATCTCTACCCTACCACGGCTCTACTGAGTCATGCAAACAGGTAGATTTTGGGTACAGTCTCGAGGCACATGGAGGCAATGAGCGATAGAAGGGGTTTCGTCTCTCCCGGTATTGGGGGTTGATGTTGTGCTATGCTCGATTGGATATAACAGGAAGTCCCTGGCCAGGGCTGCTGAGATTTATTGATAAGTGTTATCAGTAGTTTCTCGATCTGTTATGAGCCATACACTGGCATGACTTATTGAGTTATTGGGGTCGACGATTCCATCCCTAGACTCGATATGCAGCATATCTGACGAAGAGACCGGACTGTACGGTAAGTGTTGCCAGTTGGCTCGACGGGATTTTTTGACAGCTTTGCTTGTTTTTCTTCTGATCGTTCAATACCCGGGTGGCCGTTAAGTTTAACTGACCGCTTGCGGCTTGTGGATGTTTGATATGATCATCACCTATTGTCGGCGTATTGACGAGTCTTAGAGTCCCACAGGAGTTTCCTAACTCAGGCGAAACGATGTGGTGTGCATATGATATATGCGTGGGGACCCGATTAAATGCGTGCATGTGATACCGTATATTAATCGAGCGTTTTTCTATTGGTCGGGTCGTATGTGATATGACTGGTTTGTTAAATCAAGTGTTGATTAAACATTGACTTTTAGCTCAATTCTTTATTAAACCCTTTTTCTATATTGATGCATGCATGCATGTATGCACATGTTGATGTGTATGGACACATACATGCATACATTGTGTCATGGTTGTTGATACATGAGAGATGGCAATGCAAGACTCACATGGTTCATTTATATATATAGATATATATATTTGTTTTGAGAAAAAGAATAAAAATGGGATTAAATCATGGTTGAAAATATTCCACTCTTCTATACTTGACCTAATTTAAACCATGGTTTAATTCTCATTTGGCTTTTGACTCAACACTAAAATATCTAGATATTTATTAACCATAGTTTGGCATGAGACATATATCTTTGTTATTTATTTTTCTATGCAAAAGATAATTGAGAATTATCTTTATCTCTTGAGCTCAAGCAAAGCCATCTTCTTCTTCCTCTCTCTTGAGATTTCTTTTGAGTGAGGTTCATAAAAAGAAAGTGTTTTGAATAGAGAAAAGAAACCACATCACCATTCTACACTACTATAGCCCATTAGTGTAAAGTGTTTGCTTCATTCTCATTCTTGATCAAGTGAAGCAAGGAGCTTTATGCAAAGGGACTTCGGGTGGATTATCGTGGACTAGGAAGGTTTCTAGCGAGCCGTTTCAAACTCTCAAAGATCCAAGGAGTCACTAAAGCAAGTCTACAAAGGTTGTATTCTCTTCACTTAGTGATAAATAATTTATAGTATGTGATACTATTGTTGTTATCCTAAAAATTCTAGTTAAGATTCATGGTTAGATTGCTTAGCACCTCCCCAAATTTTATTTTGGCATGTGTGATGCTAGCAAACCCTAGGCATGGTGCTAAGGAATCCCAACATCATGGATCTCTTGTTTTTTGACTGTGATTTGCTTCGTGTTAAAGGTGACGCCTTCTAATTTTAGCCCTCGTTCCTTTATATAACCCTCAAATCAGAAACCCTAGATCTCATAGGTTTAGACTTACCATAAAGATCCCCTTTCCAAGTTTTCAGATCCTACGGCCATGATTAAGCCGCGGATCCGCCGCTAATTGGGCACTTTGGCCGTGGAAGCACCGCGCTCTAGAGGATTTAGGATTTGAAATTTCTTCTGTGGTTTCATGTTGACACGTGGAGATCTTTTTCATGATTGGATTCTTCAGATATTTCCTGAGTCTCTGCCAGTATCGATTCTATGATTTTGGCAGATTTTTGATCCTCACTTCTTGAAAATATTGATCTCCTGATCTGAGCTAAATCTTGCACAATATCTCCGTGAATAATGTTAGTACTATTTATTAAATTAGAAAGAGTGTCTTATTTACTTTATATGGTAATAAATCCTTAAGAAACTTGATTAAGAATATTTGATATGCTATGCATCTTTTAATTACTAAAATATTATAGAAATATAGTATGCATATATTTTCCTTCATAATGTTAATTATAATATATGAACATATGGGAAAGAGTATTTTGCAGATAAACCCAAATATGTTATATATTTATAATAAAAACCTTTAAATATTTAAGAAAATTAAGGAAAATGTTATATCAAATGTGCAATATTTTTGACTGAACAATTTCCTTATCAGAAGCATATAAATTTGATGCTTTTTCAAATTTTCCCGAAAAAAGAAATTATAAATATTTTATCATACTTTCTTTTTCCATTATTATTACTTTTGATTACGGTCCAAAATTTTATAAATATTTTATTTGACACATCTTCAAAGTCAATAGATCGCTGCATTCCAAAAGGATCCGCTTAAGAGTCGACAGCAGCAGTTGACGATCCTCGAAAAGGAATTGGCCCCAAACAACCAATGAGCACGAGGGGTCAAGAAATTCAAGTCTTTACACCCCAAAACCTTCGCCAGACAGGGGAAATCTTTAGAGGCTGAAGAATGACTTCGGGGCACAGTCAATGATCTCGGCGCCGCATAAGTCCCAGTCGAAGCGTGGGTTGATATCGCAAAGCTACAACTCACCGATAATGCCCGCATCTGGTAGGATATGGAGGAAAGTCGACTGGAGAAACCGATCAGCTTGGAGACGTTCAAGGGACGTTTCGATGCCCGGTTTTTCCCGGTTGTGGCCTACCTGAAGATTGAAAGGAAGTTTTTCCAACTCCAACAAGGATCGACATGGGATAAACCCGTCGATGAGTATGCCGCATAATTCACCATGTTAAGTCGATTCGCGCCCCATCTTGTAGCAACTCCGGAGCTATATGCAAAGAGGTTTCGGCAGGGGCTAGACTTGAAGTGTCTGTCCGCCATGTCCACGTCTGTTCTCCTTATCTACGATTTGGTCCTCGACGCTGCTCAAAACTTTGAGGATTTGGAGAAACACATAAGACAAATCAAAAATCAAAATCAAAATTAAAAGTCAAAGTCAGCAGGTCAAACTCAACGCCTGAGTAGACTCGAATCCGACTAACCCGGGTCGGACCCCAAACAATTAGGCCCACGTCCAAACAGTCTCAAGCCCAAGCAAATCCGGCCGGCGAAGAATACAAAAGAAGAAATCTGTAATAAATAGTTTTTATATGCAAATAAATGTTAAATTGTAAATTTAATAGGCAAAAATCCAAAATATGTAAAAACCTACGGCTCATGTGCAAAAAGTAGTGAGCACATGGGTATGGGATGTGCAAAATGCCATTTTGTAAAGCCCAAAGGGTTATGTGTAAAATGTTTTGCTAATATAAAGCAAACATTATGAAGAGATCAAGAATAATTAATCCCCTAAACAAAAATTATGGTTTGTTCATCTATCTTCTCTCTCTTCAATTTCGTCATTTTTCCTCTTTTTTTTTATCAAATCAAGAGCTTAAGCTCTTATTTTCCAAAACAAATTATATTTTAGCCATAAACCCATTGAAAAGAGAATGAATCTCTTCCTCAAATCCCAAAAAGGGAGATTTTTTTACCCATCTTCTTCTTCCTCTTCAAGATCCAATTTGAGAGAGGAAGAAGATGGAGAACCCATTACCAAAAGCTCAACTGTGAGAAGTTCCAAGGCTTGGAAAAGAGAAAAGAAGCCCCTTTTCATCATCCAAAATCCTAAATCCAAGTTTTGAGAAATTAAGAGAGCCTCTCAAGGCCAAAAGAAGAGAAGAACACACCTTTGAGCTCAAGCTCCAAAATCCGGCCTTCGCCCAAAAAAACCCGGACCTTTTAGTCCATACGGAACCTTTTGGCTCCATCCTCGCACATCATGTGCTACTGTAGCCGCGCGCATGCTACTGTAGCTGCACGCTTGTGCTTCACTTACACATTTTAAAAGGAAAGAAATAAAATAAAAGAAAAGGAAAAAATGTTTACCAAAGTTTTATTTTTAAAGTTTTTCTTGTAAATATTTATAGAATAAACAAAAAAAAAATGAAATGAACACGCCCTTTCGCATTGTTTTCAAAACATGCACACACGTGCATACAACATATTGAGTTCGCATGGTCTGTTCGACCCGTTAATCGGAGGTTCTCTCGCTCTAAAAATGAGGGGTAATTAACGAAAGTTTTCTCCGCGGCTGCCGAAAGTTTGAATCTACACAATCAATAAACCTCAGTCTACCCTAAGCAGAGGAAATCTAAAGACGTCTGACAATCACGCGCATTCCTATCTTAATAGGATGACGAAAAACACTCTACAAATTCTGACATGCCCTGGTGAGACTTATCTCTCCTCCCATATTTTGGGTTAAACAATCATGCGAACTCAATCAACGTACATATCAATGTTTGTACTGAAATAATACTCTTTCATGCAGTAATCAACAATCAACTCTCAACGATGTCGTCAAAGACATACTCGGTTTCTGACACAACACCCATCATCTACACTATCAAGATGAACACATGGGTGGTTCTTCGAGCAAGTCTTGCGCAACAGCGGGAGGAACCGTCACGTCAATTTGGCTCCATCATAATTTCTCCAGCTTTCAGCGATCTTACTATCGAGACCCCGGAAAACCAAGTTGCCAAACCCGCCTCAAAGGGTAAAAGGCTGAACGTTGTGGTTGCAAGCGCGCCCACACCCAAGCGCAAGTCCGTATTTGAACATCTCTATGTCGCTCCAACCGTGGGCAGAGCCGTCAAAACCAAGGAAACCCAAGGCAGTCACAACCTGGAAACGGTACGTGATCGGCGCCCAAATCACATGAAACTTATAGGACCCCACTATAACCTAAGTAAGCGGAAAACCAGAAATTTAAACCTTTTGAAGAAAATAGTGGAGGTGAAGTTTTGGAAAAGGGGGTATAAATGAAATCAAGTTCCCTTTTTAAAGCGTAAGAAAAGTTTGTTTGAAAATGCAAGTGGGTTGCAGACTAAGATTTGAAAACATTTTCGTCATTTAAAATTTTGACTGCACCTCCTTTGTTAATTTTGTTAAAAACCAGTACATATACATAATTAATATCAGCATCTCCAATCTGGAGCTATCTCATCGTCTAATCGGCGGAATCACAACTACACATTATATACGACACCCAAGGCGAAGATCATTACAAGAAAAAAGTAAAAAAATACCAAAAACATCATCAACTAAACTATATCATCATCAACTCAACTATAAAGAATAACATACAAGTTTCGCATCTAACTTCAAAAGAATATATACGTTTGGTTTCTAAGTCCACAAATATAAAAGTCTGGTCGTTGGAGTTTTTAAATAGATTACAAATGAATATAAATATACAAGTGGCGGTTACGATCTGTAATGCAACCCACCTACCAAGCAATCACCCAAAAGAAAAAACGTGCCAGCATGCCGTTACTGATCCGAGCGGTCGGTCCTGCAAGAAAACTACAGCACAACGTGAGTGAGTTTCCAACTCGTGAGTAGAAAACATCATCAAGTAGAAATCGAATGCATAATGATCTACCTAGATCATACTATATAATAATATCATACTATGCGATAACGAATGTGAACGTGTGTGTGTGTGTGTGTGTGTGTGATATCGTGTCAGTATCAATATGTTATCCATAACCTGTATATATCATCCAAAGAGTGTCCATCAACGACACTCAAAATCCTCATAAAAATAACCGAGTGTCCAGTATCGACACTCGAAATCATCATATCTCAGGCGCCGTCTCTCGGATCGGCCCTCTCTCAGGCGTCGTCTCATCGGATCAGCCCTTATGTCCATTTGAATCATATAACTTCGGTCAGTATCCTCCGGATATTCGCCGAATTTCCATACAGTCACTGGTAGATATCGTTCCCAGCCAGGCTCAATGCCTTTCTGTACGATCTTCTTGCCCATGAGTACCGTACCGGGTCCACCATGTATTCACAATCAGTTCCTCCCTCTCCCTCGATTCGGATAGTACTCATATCTCAGAACCTAGAAAACTCATGGTGGACGCCAAAATATCATATCAAGAGAAAACCACATTTTTAAAACATTCATAAGTTTTATAAAATCGTATCCGCGGTTTTTCAAATCTCAGAAATCCTATAAAAACACTATCTCATAAAAACATGACAATAATGGAACAATATGTAAAGACACAAAACAGTAATATAATGCATGCTGGTGTGAATTGAGCAGCAATCTAAGATACTGGCAGGAATATAGTATGATGTGAAATAGCATGGAAAGTATGTTCATATAAACATGTTCGTATAAGCAATGTAAAGAAAGTACAATATCCGGAATAGTACGTGGTGCTGGGTACTAAACAATAATCTATAATACTGACATGGTGTAGTGTGATACTGTTACGTCCCACTTCCCAGTAGACGGAAACGATGACGCGTCAAACTCGCGGCATATTTATTCAGAAAATGTCATTCCCTAAATAAATATACTAAGCATATTGAAACAATATTATATAATGCAAGAATAAATGGAGACTATAAATTTTTCATCAAATATCTTTATTTACAAACAACTTGAAATATTTACAAGTACAATGAGTTTCAACTGGAAAGTAAATACAATAAAGAAAATGCCTAAATATGTAGCATACATAAGCTGAACGAAAACGAAAGTTAAGCTAATCCTGAATAGCGATCTGGTCGTAATCATCCTCAGTAGCCTCCACTTCCTCCATCTAGACCGTATCTGACGAACATTTCAAGAAAACAAAGGTTGGTGGAATACCCGTCAGCGAACTAGCGCTCGATAAGTCCGAAAAGCAGAATAAGAGTGAAAAGTGACAAATATATAATAAAAGAAATAATGTAAATGGCCAGTAAAATGTGTAGAACTGAATATGGGTGTATGTATCTATAAGTCTCTATATGGTCATTATGTAAACGTTAAGTTCTAAGTGTGAATTTCAACGCGGCCGTAGAAGTATTCACGAGTTCAAGAGTGGGGCCCCAGGAGCAAGGAAACACGGGCCCATTTCATATGTTAGCATCGGAACTCCAAACCATGGAGGCGTCGACCCGACTGAAATTCGAGTCAAAGAAAAAATAGGTTAATACGGGACCCCTGAAACTCTGTTGGATTCATATTAGAAACTATCCTAAACACCCCGAGTATAATATCTATTATAACTATAAGATAGCCTTAGTTGATTTGGTTGGTTGATTATAACATGACTTGATCGAAACTATAGATTGCAAAAGGTGAATAATGAAGTCGAGTGAGTCGAGTAAGGTGCGAGTCATGTCAATTGCAATCTTGGATCGAGTCAAGTTAGTCGAACAGATTGAGTTTGAGTTCACGTTCAAGTTTAGGTTCGAGTTTGGATTCGAGTTGAGATTTAGATTCAAATTTGGATTCGAGTTATAGATATTTCTTGTGAATGAATTTAACTATTGAAATCTTAAGTCCGGGAGAAATCGGCAACTGCTGCATATGGACGGCAGGATTTATGTCTTTTTCTAAGACAATTGTCATTTAATAACTCCGTTAATTTGTTGTCTAATCTGAATATGCAAGCACTCACTTTCTCCGGCTCCTTGAGGCTCAAGAGAAATGATACCGCTTAAACTTTTATTAATCTAAAGTCCTTTGATATTTATTATTGTTGTTAACATTGTATTTATATTGTTTACATTTCTCAAGGGGGTTTTATGAAAAAATACTTTAATATTGTTTAAAAATAACCTCGAGGGTGACTTATGATATTTAGAGTTTTTATGAATATGTATTTTAATTTTTTTGTGGTATTTTAGCGATGAAACCTGGCTTTTAAAAGTTTATGGTACTTTTATGAAAACTACTAATTTTGGAAATTTGGTGGTATTTTATTAAAGTTTTAATCTTTCATTTTAAAAATATAGTTTCATACTTTGTTTTTATTGAAAATACGGATTTATAGTTTTATATAATTTTCCAAAGTTTAGTTTTGTTTAGAAAAGTCGTATTCTTAAAAACCGTACTTTTATTTCCTTTCGAGACCGAATACTCCGTGAGGAGTTCT
Organism: Agapanthus africanus; assembly: GCA_030015575.1. Lineage (NCBI taxonomy): Eukaryota > Viridiplantae > Streptophyta > Magnoliopsida > Asparagales > Amaryllidaceae > Agapanthus > Agapanthus africanus. Next base: position 178,615,702 of record CM057338.1, on the reverse strand, counting down.
GCATCTCGCTCTACTATCCTTAAGATGTGCGATAATTCACACCATCCATTAGCGGGTCCCCTAACGAGGGTTGTAGAGACGCAATTGCAAAAGGAGGTAAAAATATCGATAAAATAACCTTTTTTGTAAAGAATATGATACTTTAATATAAAACCTATTCTTTGAATTAACCATATATTTAGAACATCGTGCTATGAAACCATAATGTGTGTATGGGATAGGTCGCTACCCCGTGAAGGTTCTAGAGGTATATACGCTAGTTATCAAACTAAGGGTTATACTAAAGTTCAAGGTATTTTTTCTGAAGAAGTTCGTTATAGGCGTATTTCACTTGAATTTCTAATTTCATGAAAAAGGTAAAAATGCGAACAACATATTAATATGATATTTAAAGGTTTAAAATGAATAATTAGCCTTAGTGAAGATGACAAAAGTTGTTTAGAATAAAATTAAACGAGATAACTCCACTTCCCGATATTGTTTTATAAATTGGTTTATGAGATGAAAGGAAAGAGAAAAAAGGGACTTACAGGTTCTAGATCGTTGAAAAAAGAGTAAAGAGAGGAAAAAGGTTTTCGTGGCGTCGCGGTTTTGTCGGGAAATGCTCCGGTCGTCGAGATTTGGTTTGCTACTCCACTTGGTTGCTTAACTCCATTTTACACTTAGAGAATTTTGATAGAAATTTCAGAATGGTGGAGAGCTAGGGCATGAGGTGGTATTTATAGTGAAGAATTTAGGGTATGGGAATTAAAAATTTGAATAAATAGAATTAAAATGGTGTTAATTAGGGATTTGAAGTGTCTCTGTTTGATTGCAGAAAAATCAAACAGTGCAGGAGAGTAGAGGGGAGCTGAAGAGACATGTGTGCAAAGCACGGAGGCGATTGGAGACGATCCAACCGTCAGCGGCAGGCAAAGTGAGGAAACGGGCGGTCGGATCTTGGCGCCTTGCCTCGAGATTCATGCCAGATATTTTAATCAGTGTTAACTCCTCATTTATCCCATTTGATTTTTTTGAAACTTTTTGATTCTCCGTGTATTACACGTTCAACTCTTGAGTTTTCGAAAAGTTAAAAGGAAAATATTAAAAAATAGATAGGACTGATGGGAATCGAACACACAGGCTATATCACAGCAGTGTAGAGGCTTTACCAGTGAGCTACAAATTGCTTCTTGCTTTTATTGAACAAAAATAACCTATAACTCATAATCAGGCTGAAATACAATTCCTATATATTAAACCAGTAAATTTTGTACAGGGATTTCAGAGTCGTTACAGATATGGGTGATATAGTAAGTTCTATATGTGTACGTGGCATGACAATTACTGATGAGGTGTAGGTGTAACATGCTAGTATGTGCAAGTGCAATATGAAATCATCGCTAATGGCGTGCGTGTCTTAGCAAATGAAGTTAAGTAGAGTAAAGGTATAAACGTGGTATATATCATAAGAAATCGAAATGCGAGTGTATACAGAATAATGAAATTTTAACGTGAACATGTATTAAAATATCCAACTACGTATAAGCCATACAATTATAGTTTAAAATAGCACGAAACGTTGTTTTGGAAATAAGGGACTACAATGTTTTTGAAATAGATATCATTTGAAAATTCGTAGCGCACCCTTGACGTTATCATTTTAAAGTACATAATGAATCGTTAGTTTTGAAAGTAAGTATAGCTCTAAATATCTTGAAATATTAGCAAGACTCCTCGAGTCGAAATGAATATCAGCCGTATTCGACAATCTATCCTCAATATATCATATACGGAATATTCCTCGTACGATATCATCCAATCAAGCAGCACGGATCTATAGTCGTATATGCCAACTCATCTCATATCATACCTTATCATGTATACTTATATCGTAAGCATACACATGTTATATATATACTTATATCATATTAAGTACTCATATATATATTTACATACCTACACACACATATATGTATATAGCTCAATGGCTAAGAAATAGAGACTAGATATATAACTTCTACTAAGTATACTAACATACGCATATGATTATACTAGGTATACGATTCTAGTATATATAATATCCTAGCTACTACGGTTGCGGGGGTGCTATACGCCCATCCACCCGACTTCTCCCATAGATATACATCTACTCATCTATACGCCTCGCCCTAGTCGAAGCCGACGAACGCCATACCCTTCTTCATCGTCTCGAAAGTCCCCACGATTGTACCTAAAATTGAAACCATATCGAATAGCCTAAAAATTCACATCGAAATCGAAACCACGAGTGAAGCGCACATAGGTTAGAACCTATGGTCAACACGTGCCAAAATGACAAAATACCCTCCGACGTCGACGTACAAACGTCGAACGACCGAGTCAAGACATAAAAATCCGAAATCCAAGTTACAAATACCACAAAATATCGCCAAAACCAAGTCAAAATGCTCCCAGATTTTTACTCAGGGAATTTGGGGCAATTTAGTATATAAAATAGTCTTAGTTATCACGTGAGTGAGCTACAGAACAAACCCTAAAACCTAACTCAAAGTCGTGGCCGCAAATTTCGGCCCAAGGGAATTTATCTGCGGTTTAAGAATGGAATTGAGGGCTCGGGATTCTACGGTGGTCTTCTACTGGTCCAAACATCTCATTGTATCCTCTAAATTTTTTTCAGAGATTCCTAATTGTTCCAGATTCCATTTGAATATCAAAACTCAATGAAAAACCATGTTTTTAAAACTTGAAACACTTTAAAACCAATGATACATTCACTATAACCCCCTATTCTATCACTAATAAGGTGGTAATAAGTAACTACACCACCACTACAAGTTGTCTCCACCAAAAACTCACTTTTGAAATCTCAAGACTAAAAAACATACACTTTAGTTCTAAATATAGTTTGTCATGGCAAGTTGATTGAATGCTTTAGCGTGCTTGCGCTTTCTAAAAGATAGATCAAAAATATTTGTAACCGCAATCAAGAACGGCGTCGCATGAAGCTAGCCGATGAGTACGGGTCGGTCCATAGGGATTTTGTGAATCTCCGATTCATTCTTACGAGTTAATTCCGAAGGGTGTTCGGAGTTGTTATTAAATCTAAAAACCTAAATTATTCTATCCTACGATTATCTAGATCTATTCTTGCTAGGGTTAGATTTAGGGATGGTTTGGAAATGCAGGTAAATCTCAAAGCTTTCGATACCCGAATGAAGATCTATGAGGAGTTATGGTAATTATCAATAAAGGGGATTAGATCCATTCGGGAAGGTGTTCCTTCCTCTAGGTTCTTGTCCTTTCTTTAGAGATCCTTACCCTAACCTCCATGGAAAACGCGCGCAACCGGGCCTTTACATTACGGTGTCATCGTTACCTCGAGGGGTAGGATGCCGTAGGGCGCGGTATGTGCGTGTATGCATGGAGTCCTATTGTAAATATTTGGTGGGTAAGAAAGGGATGAGAGATCTCATCTCTCAAAAGCCTTCCCCAAAGTTAAACCCTAAACAAGTTTTTAGGGCATGAAATTAAATCTACCTAGGGCAAAGAATTGAAATCTAAACTAGGGCGAGAAATTAAATCTACTTACAGATGCATCCCTCCAATCATCCATGCAGGTTTGTCAGATCTGAATTTCTGAATGGAAAAAAAAAAACACCGATGCTCTCCAAAAGAGTTCTGGAATTTATTATTAAAAGGAGGTATAAAGTTTACAATGATTAGAGTTCTTATTTATAAAGAATAGGAAACCCTAGGGTTACAATGACTCGCATGTCTGAAATTACAAAAACAGCCCTTAGGTTGACTCGTCAGCGCCGCACCAAAATTATGCTAAAAAGTTTATTTTTCAATTCCTTAACATGGCCGCGGAACCGTGGCCCGAGGCCCGTCAACAAGAGGCTTTAGATGCTGGAATTTCCTGTGTTGTCTTCTGGTGACTTTGTCTTCCTGTTTCTATATGTCCTTTTCCATTTGGGCTTCTAGGTTGGTTACAGATCTCCAGTGAACAATTTGTAGTGAACTTTAAACCTTTTCTTTGAGTCGATATCTTGAATCTTGCTTTATGAACTGTTTCTTATGTACGCTTGATCAAGATCTTATGTTCATTGGTTAAAGTCCACTTTTCATCGTCTTTACATCGTTTTCACTGTTTCCTGTCCAAGAACCTGTAACCTGTAATATGTAGCAGACATGCGTCAAAAGTACCTGTTTATTTATAAAAAAGAATAAGAATGGGGAATATAATAATGCAATATTCTGGTGTGAACAAATACACCCAAACTTAACCTTTGCTCGTCCTCGAGCAAACTTATTTTTATTCACTAAAATCCTAACCGCACTTTCTCAGGGAAACGCGATTGCACTGAGCACGTGCAATAAGCCGTTAAACCTCTAGGTGTCCCTAGTAGGAGGAGTGTTGTCTCCTGAGGGTTTTCAGCGGATACTACCCACAAAATCCTATCAACTCGGCCCATTGACTTTTGTTTTCCAATTAGGTTTTCTAACAAGGAATTCTATTATCGTTGACTCATAAATTATCCACCCATATTCTTCACGCTTTCTCATCATTTAACTTAAGATTATATATGTTCTATAGACTTACCTAGCTTTCGGCATTTCTTAAGTTTTCTTTCTAGGGTTCCATCTCCACTTAGGAATTTCTATCAACTCTACTAAAGATACAAGTTCTATTCTTCATCCCTTTCTCTCATCTAAACTCCAATTACATACCCCCACGTGTGTGTAAATATCACCCCTATACTTGGAAATTCAAATCAAGCAATCATGCCCTTGTCCGTTGTCCAAAATACTTATTAGTAGGTGAATTTTTAATTGAATTTTGCTTACACATCCTTCATGCGACCGTTAATACTTCTTGAGGTACCAACGACCGATTACAAAATGTGTTTGCACATTTAAGCGTAATTCCTAGTCTTGCAACACCTAAGGCTTTTAGCAGTGACTCCCAAACCAGTTGGTCTAAGGCACTAGGTGATGAAGCACCCTCGCTAAATATTTTTCTATTAATGCAGCCTTAAGTAATCACAAAAACCAGTGTTCATTTTTTTCATTCTTTATTCACACTTATATATATTTTTTTTCATTTTCATTGCACTAAGGACTTTAGACAAGAGCATTTCAAGGTCTCTTCTACTAATCCAAGTTTCAAGGTGCGTGATTGTGCAAATTGTAGGGTATACGTTTTCAGAATCTAGACTTAAACTAGGAACTATTTTTCAAACTTATACTCTAATAAGAACATCAATACTCTTCCCTTGTTTTGATTTAGCCTAAGAAGTGAACCCAAAATTTGCCTATTTCTAAATAAACTACAAGGCATATACTTTCTACCGTTAAATTTTAAGGAATGTTATTTTTAGGGTTTTTAATTCACTAAGTCTAAGATCTAGTTGTTCCTAACCAGTTAACTTATTTGTCAAACTCAAGTCAATTAGCCAAAATTGAATACAATAATTTTTATAATTTTTCAAAATTTTTCAATTTTTTATGGGTTTTCAAATAAGTATGCAAATGCAAAAATATATGCAAATGAATGCGAAGGAAGAAGACGTACCGAGCATACCCCCAAACTTGAACTTGACAGTGTCCTCACTGTCATACTAAACCAAGAGGGTCAAAATGTCGGCACACCCCTGTTTATTTATTTATAATTTTTTTTATATTTTATAATGTTTTGAATTTTTTTTATTTTTTATAGAAAAAGAAAACAAAAATATAAATACATATATACAAAGGTTCCCCCCAAACTTAAGCTTGGCCTTACACAAGCCAAAGGTTAGCACCAACCATTCAAAAATATTATCGTGGTAATGGTATAGTTGGTGCAAGAAAATGAGAAACACGCGAGACCGTGTGGAAAGAAGAATGCTAGAATATGGTCTCGGTGGGGGGGAAAGAATGGCGGAAAGGAGAAAGAAGGATCGCGCGAACTTGAGGGTGTAAATCGAGTGAATAAATTAGCGCAATATGTGATAATCGATATGTTATAAGCGATTGCGCTAACCTATCAACCCGTCGGGAAATGGGGTCAAATCCCACATGATTCGCAAGAAAACATGGGTACGCCGAACTTGGTATAGGAGATGAAAGCGTAATGGTCACTTGTTCGGTCGGAACGATAGGAAGGAGGGAGGGTGATATAACAGTCAAAGGTTCAGGAGGCTGAATTAGAAAATCCGACACATTAAACAAAAATGGTTCAACCTCAATATTATCCTCAAAACTCTCCTCAATATTATCCTTATAATTTTCCTCAAAATTCAACTCATCCATGCCATTATCATCAAATTCAAGACGCATATTGGATTCGGGAGAAACCTTTAATAACTCGGGATGATGATTTGAACATAAAATCTCGATTAAATCGACAGGTTCATCATCCGAAATATTCCCGGCGTCTATATTCTCAATCAAGTGAAAATCAATTTCCTTAGACACCTCATCAAAAGCATGGATATATATCGATTTAGGTTCTAGATGGGAGGTGTAAAGATCGAAAGGATTAGGTGCGGTTTCACTCGAAAGGGGTTCCTCACAATTTGGCAAATCAAACACTACAAAATCACACAACTCGTTTTTATTTTGAACTTGTGAATCATTTAGGACATTCGATGGAAAACTGGAGTTGTGGGCTTCAATTGGGTAAGGGTAGGTTTGATTTGGAAATCCTCTCTCATTCTCACTCTGTCCAACCGCCTCCTTATACATTGAAAATTTTTGAGCTAGCGGGAGACTAGCTACCGGTTCACTAGGTTGCATAAGGGCGGCCACGGACGCTTCCACATTCCTAGTCATTTTATTTGTTGCTGCAATGTACGCTTCCAACGACTCTTCCAAACTAGACTTGGATGGTAAGGAGGTTTCGGGAAAAGATTCGAAATTGGTTGGATATGTGAAACTCCCTAATGGTTGTGTCGAAACAGTGTCTAGTGAAGGTGGGAACGTCGAGTATGACTGGTAGGAAGTGGGTGATTGGACAGGGGTAGAGTCAACATATGGATAAAAAGATGAATAGTCGTGCGGATCCCTATAACTAGATGAGTGGAGAGGGGTGAAAGATCGACTGCGAGATTGAGCAATATGCTCAGCAATGGACATCGGCCTAGGAGTGACAGAAGGACTTGAAGAACTGGTATCAACATATGTAGGTGGTAAATGTTGACTTGGTTGACACAAAGTGGGTTGAAAAGTCAAACTGTTTCTCCTAGACGCCTCTATTTGATTTTTCAAAGATATTTTTGGTAAGGAGGGATCGTCTTTAAATTGACCGAACAAATTAACGTACGACGCAAGATTAGGTTCGGGATACCAAAGTTCGGCTAATGATTTATTATGTGGGGTACCCATGTTGGAAGAAAGGGGGAAAGAAGGAAAGTTTATTGTGGTGCAAGGATTTATTTGCGGCTAAAAACTTTGCAAGTTTCTATCAAAATTTTCCTTATACTTTTTTTTTATTCTTTTTCTCTTTATTAGGAAAAATTTGTTGCAAAAAGATTTTTAACACAAGATATGCAACAGCAAAATATTACTTGCAATCTAATTTCATTTTAAGCAAGGCACAAAAATCCTGCATAAGATCGTTATTTGGAAGGGAATATATTTTTAAAGTGCATAAAATGCTGCAGGTATTTTTCAGAAAATTTATTAAAAATTACAGAAGAGAAATAACAGAGGAGCTTACAGTGCAAATTGCAGAGGATGATATCACCAAAAGGGCGCGGTTCCGCGGTATAAACGCGTTATTGCCGCGTTTTCGCCGCAGTCTAAACAGCACGAGTCCCCAAAAAAATTTTGATGCTCTGATACGACAAGACGGCCGCGATTCCGCGGCCTGAGGTGGGTTTTGGCCGCGGAATCGCGGCGATTTGGGCGATTTGGGTCTCCAAAAAAAAATTCCTTATTCTGTTGTTCAAAATCTCTTCTGTTGCGATATTTTGTTTCATGTTTTGCTTTCTAGAAATCTCCAGATCCAAATTTGTATATCCTGCAAAAATTAAAACAATAAAGTATCCCTTCCAAAAATAACAATTGATATATTTTTATAATTTTTGGGGTTTTTCAGATTTTTATGATTTTTTTATTTTATAATTAGCCTGAAATTGCGAAAAGGAAATTTCTACGCCATCCCCGGCAACGGCGCCATTTGATTGAATGATTTAGCGTGCTTGCGCTTTCTAAAAGATAGATCAAAAATATTTGTAACCGCAATCAAGAACGGCGTCGCATGAAGCTAGCCGGTGAGTACGGGTCGGTCCACAGGGATTTTGTGAATCTCCGATTCGTTCTTACGAGTTAATTCCGAAAGGTGTTCGGAGTTGTTATTAAATCTAAAAACCTAAATTATTCTATCCTACGATTATCTAGATCTATTCTTGCTAGGGTTAGATTTAGGGATGGTTTGGAAATGCAGGTAAATCTCAATGCTTTCTATACCCGAATGAAGATCTATGAGGAGTTATGGTAATTATCAATAAAGGGGATTAGATCCATTCGGGAAGGTGTTCCTTCCTCTAGCTTCTTGTCCTTTCTTTAGAGATCCTTACCCTAACCTCCATGGAAAACGCGCGCAACCGGGCCTTTACACTACGGTGTCATCGTTACCTCAAGGGGTAGGATGCCGTAGGGCGCGGTATGTGCGTGTATGCATGGAGTCCTATTGTAAATATTTGGTGGGTAAGAAAGGGATGAGAGATCTCATCTCTCAAAAGCCTTCCCCAAAGCTAAACCCTAAACAAGTTCCTAGGGCATGAAATTAAATCTATCTAGGGCAAAGAATTGAAATCTAAACCAGGGCGAGAAATTAAATCTACTTACAGATGCATCCCTCCAATCATCTATGCAGGTTTGTCAGATCTGAATTTCTGAATGGAAAAGAAAACACCGATGCTCTCCAAAAGAGTTCTGGAATTTATTATTAAAAGGAGGCATAAAGTTTACAATGATTAGAGTTCCTATTTATAAAGAATAGGAAACCCTAGGGTTACAATGACTCGCATGTCTGAAATTACAAAAACATCCCTTAGGTTGACTAGTCAGCGCCGCACCAAAATTATGCTAAAAAGTTTATTTTTCAATTCCTTAACATGGCCGCGGAACCGCTGCCCGAGGCCCTATTTGGCCGCGGTTCCGCGGTCAACAAGAGGCTTTAGATGCTGGAATTTCCTGTGTTGTCTTCTGGTGACTTTGTCTTCCTGTTTCTTTATGTCCTTTTCCATTTGGGCTTCTAGGTTGGTTCCAGATCTCCAGTGAACAATTTGTAGTGAACTTTAAACCTTCGCTTTGAGTCGATATCTTGAATCTTGCTTTATGAACTGTTTCTTACGTAGGCTTGATCAAGATCTTCTGTTCATTGGTTAAAGTCCACTTTTCATCGTCTTTATATCGTTTTCACTGTTTCCTGTCCAAGAACCCGTAACCTGTAACATGTAGCAGACATGCGTCAAAAGTACCTGTTTATTTATAAAAAAGAATAAGAATGGGGAATATAATAATGCAATATTCTGGTGTGAACACAAGTATATTTAAAATATGGTTTAAAGAGAGAATTTTACCTCTAGATAGGGATTAGGAGAAGCTTCAAGCTTGCAAAGGATCTCAAGTTGAAGACTTGATCACATTATCAAGTGTAGGGTAAGAATTTGAGCATCTTTTGTGAAGGCTTCATGGAGTTTGAAAAGATTTGTGTGGGTGTTGGTGTTTGTAGTTGGAGGTGAAGGAGCTGGAGAAGGAGAAGAGGAAGAAGAGGAAAAAGAAATGAGATAAGGAAAACAAATGGTTGTGATAACCATAACCCCCCCCTCTCATACATATACCTCATTTTAAAATAACCACACTCTCATGTCTCCCTTTCTATCATTTTCTTTTCTTTTTCAAAATAAAACAATTAAAAACCACCATTAAAACACAATGAAAAAGTTAACATGTCATGGCAACTTAAACATGTTTTAACGAAAATAAAACTTCGTTTAGTGTAGTAAATAGTAAAATACTAATTAATTTCAATATTAAACTTGTATGGATATAATTATATGCTAATTTATGAAAATCCCATTCAAATAAATGCTTTCATAAATAATACTTCATTTTAAATTCCAATTATTTTCCAAAGTAGAGGTATATAATTATACCAATCTACGAAAACTCAAGCCCATACTCGGTATAATATCCGTAAAAATCGTTATATTATTATTTAAATTCTAAAATAATATTTTCCATTTTCTGAAATGTTATAAAGGCGTCTCGGAAAAGATCAGCGATGCTCTTGACAACATCTCGACCGGGTGTCTTCTCAAGACTTCCAGTCAATCGGCCAACGAAGGCTGCCAAGAAAGCAGAAGCCTACCAAACCCTTAAAATCGAGAAGCTAAAGCAGAAAAGGCTAAGCCAACAAAAAGGCTAGTGCTCCTGCGCCACTACACTTTGTAAGGTTCCAGAAAGACAGTTACCCCGCGACGCAAGCCGAGTCGGCCGTAAAAATCAAAAATTCTTTCGAACACTTGAAGTGGGTTCAGAAAAAATCTATGACGAAAAGAACCATGAAGACAGAAATCTAAACGGTGCTGCGAAGAGATGTGTCGAAGCCAAAGCACAGAAAGCATGAGATTATCTCCTCAAAAATCTACCAAGCGCTCGTAGTTTCCCGAAACCCAAGAAAGGAGTCTGAGCAGAGGGTACCGGTTTTAGCCGAAGCTCCGGCTAGACTATCCGCCTTCAGCCGTCTGTCTTTCCCCAAGAAGAATGGGTCAAAAAAACAATCCAAAGGCTCGACAAATGCTGCTGCCAATGGTAAAGGCCTAGCCGGATGCACGGTCCACACGGTTTATATAGCCAGCGCACGTTCTAATGATAACCTGCGCAGCAAGAGTAAAGATGGGGCCACCACATCTCAAGCCCAATCTGGTTTGAGTGTGGCTGCCACTTCCCAAGCCAAGCCTCCTCCAGAAGACAATGAAATCCCTTCGGCGAGGCTGATAAGAAGATAGATCCTTCAATTTCTAGGGAGTCAAGCTCAAAAAGTGATGAAGAGCTGATTTCATCTCCAAGACTACAGAACAACAGCTGCTCCATGAACTTTTGAATCAGCTCAAAAGCAAGGAAAAGGAGATGGCCAAACTCTACTCCAAGATTGATGACCTGACAAATATCGTGTTGCAGCTCTCAGCCAAAGTCGCTCAAAGGTAGTCTAATTAAGTTTAAGGCTCTACTCATGAGCTGGATGACAACGCCCCGAAGCATCTGACGCTTGTCTCCCTGGGTCCAAAAGTAGGCGAGCCACAGATAAGTTGACCATAATCAGCTTCGGGAGATGTTCTAACTCTCGACGATGGTAGTGCGTTAACTCAAGATATAATAATAGACTTGATTGACAACAAAGTCAAAACATTGGTTCCCGAAGCCAAAGAGCAGAAAAACGTCGGCAGTAGTGGGAGACCGTACCCTACATGTTATGATCTCGTGGAGTTTCCTAGCGGCTATGTTATTCCCAAGTTTGGAAGATTTTACGGAACAGGCACATTGCCCACTTTAAATCATCATGCGGAAATACTGGGGGCAATTATGCATTTCTCATCCGGCAGTTTATTAACAGCTTGAACGATGTTGCTTTCGATTGGTATGCAAGCATACCGGATTACTCGGTCACGACATTCGCTCAAATGGAATCCCTGTTCAAGTAAAGGTTAATGAGTGTCAGTGATAAAATCACCATTGCCGACCTTGTAAGGACCAAGCCAAAGAACAACGAAAGCAATACAGATTTTATAGTTCAATGTCCCAGTCTCTCCGTCAAGTGTGAACCGTCGTTATATCAATACATGTCCATCAGCCTTCTTATAGAAAATCTCGACAGCTGGATGAATCCTTCCCTATGTACAGCGGGCCTCAAAATATTCCAAGTGTTGACCAAGAAGGTTCAAATGTTGGAACGCTCAAAGCACAAGTTCATTTCGGACATCCAAGTTAACAACAAACCCTGGAAGAACCGGAGGTATGACAACCGCAAAGGCGAAAGTTCCAGCAGTACCGATTCTTTCAGCAAGCAAGGAACGAGAAGAGCAAGAACCGACCGGCATCGAAAGCCAGTACTTGGAAGAGAAGGATCGACTCTAGAAGAGAAAAATGATAAGATCTACTCTTTCAGAAGGGGCAAAGTCCGTAAAATATTCAAGAACGCCCTGAACAATGGTCTATAACTGCCAGAGTCGAAGAGGCCTCATAAAGCAAAGATGACCGAAAATCCCTGTATTGCCTATATTACAGATTAGTGAGTCATACAATAGAAGACTGGTATGTTTTCAAGGATTGGGTCAAGAAACAGTACAAGGTAGGAGAAATCGAACTTTCTAAAGACGTGTTAAAGAACAATCAAACCGCGACCGCCAACTTTATACATACAAAAGCTGAAGCCTCCTGGGACTAAATAGCTTAACCATCCACTCCAGAAAATGATGCCGATCTGTCGCAACCTCCATAGAACGTATACATATCCAAGAAGACAGAGAAGATGTTGATATTGCTTCAGAAAAAGCCTGTAATAAAATAAGGCCTATTGTCCCGGCCTTTGATTTGACTCCATCGAAATCAAAATCCAAGAGTCTTAAAGAACAAGTACAGCTTCGGCCCCTAAGTCGTTAAACTAGGATGCAAAGAAAAAATATATAAATAAATAAATAAATAGCCGAAATGATGCGGAAACTGCGAATAAATAGCCAAAATGATAGGGCTATCGCGAGCTTCGTGATAAGAAAAGCTGAAATGATAGAGTGGTCGCGGTAAAAAAAACCTTTTGACCCCCAAGTCGTTAAACTGGGAATAATTGATCCATAAGTCGTTAAACTGGGAAATAAAAAGAAAAAAGAAAAAAAGAAAGAAGAAAAAGAAAAGAAATAAAGGGTCAGTCAACAAGCGAAAAGGGCACGAATGAAAACCTAAAAAGGCTTCGTGAGTAAAAACCGCGAGACTACCTGTGAGCTTATGAAAACATGCAAGGGCGCAAACTCGTTGAAAAGAAAGGAAAAAAATGGCGAATGACGAGTCGCTCCCGGTACCATATTCTAAGGTAGCGATGTAGATGCCAATAAAATCCAAATCTCCAAATTTCAAATCGGTGAATGATGAGTCACTCCTGGTACCATTCCGGTTTAGCGATGCTAACGCCAAACCAAAATCCAAATCTCCAAATCCCCCAGCACTACGGCCGGTCCCCAAACTCACCACCGTATACAATCCGCGGGCATAAACAATCCATATCCCAACCAAGTTCTGCTGTACAGCCCTGCGGCCGGTCTCTAAATTGGCTGTCGTATATGATCCATGGGCTACCTACAATAAAATTGCGTCCAAAATATTTTCCGTTGGCTAACCAAGCTACCAACGAGGAGAAGACCAACTCATGTGTCCTAACTATACATGATGAGAACGACTCTTACGAGATCCTCTTTACTTGTAAGAAAACACACCCTCGTGGGATTCTTACGACTAACGAGGTGAAAACACACTTGGGGTCCTCACGATTCCTAAGGAGAAAATACACATACAAGATCCACCCGACTCATAGGAAGAAAATACTTTTATGAGATCCTTACGGCTCATAAAATTGAAAAGCTTTAGGTGACATGGACCTAAACCTGCCTCCTAAGCTATCGCCCCCAACGGGAAACGGTAAATGATGAGTAGCTACTGGCATTCGTGCTCCAGTGTTAGCAGTGCTGATGCCGACCCAAAAATCAAATTCCAAATTCCCCAATGGCAAATGATGAATTGCTCCTGGCACCCATGTTAGCAACGCTCATGCTAGCCTCGAGCCCAAAATTCTAAATTTTCAAACCAACTTAAAATCGAACCCTACAAAACAAAAATCCAAATTCAGGTCCCACTCGACAATACTTTCAAGCTCAAAAGTCCCACCGATCAAAGCGGGAATCAAACAAATAAAATCAAAGTCCCACCCGACAGTGCTTCTAAGCTCAAAAGTCTCACTAGACAGACATGAAACTTTTAGAACAAATCAAATCATGTCAACTAACGACCTCCCCGGCAGAATCAAGCTCCACCTCGGAAATAAATCAAATCCTGGCACCGCAAGAAGCGGAGTAAGTCAAATCAAATCCAGATACCGCAAAAAGCAGAGTAAGTCAAATACAATCCCGACACCCCAAAAGTAGAGCAAGTCAAGTCAAATCCCGACACCGCAAGAAGTGAAGCAAGTCAAATCAAACATCGACCGTCCATGTCATAAAAAGCATAGCATCGACCTCTACTCTTCAAAAGGGAACCAAGTCAAAGTATCGACCGTGCACGTCGCAAAAAGGGCAGTATCGACTATCCATATCACAAAAAGGGCAGTATCGACCTCCATGTCGTCAAAAGGGAACAAAGTCAAACTATGGACCATCCATGTTGCAAAAAGGGCAGTACTGACCGTCCATTGTCGGAAAAAGGCAGTTCCAGCCTCCTAATGAAGAGAACTAAATCAACCTCGACTGTCCATTATCGTAAAAATGGCAGTGCCAGCCTCCCAATGATGGGAATCAACCTCGACCATCCATTGTCGTAAAAAGAGCAGTGCCAACCTCCCAATGATGGGAACCGAATTATGATCGACCGTCCATCATCATAAAAAGGGCATCGCCAGCATCCCAATGAAGGGAACCTCGACCGTCGATTGTCTTAAAAACGACAGTGCCAGCCTCCCAATGATGGAAACCAAATCAATATCGACCGTCCATTATCGTAAAAAAGGAAGTGCTAGCCTCCCAAAAAGCAGGAGCCAAATCAAGTCAAACTCTCCACGAAAGAAGTTCCATCAATTTCATGCACACGACCCATTCTTGTAGTGTGCATTTATTGATGTGGAACACTTTGTTGGGGTTAAAATTTACATCTCATTGCTAAAACTAATAATCAAAATTAAAAGTCTCAAAGTCAAAGTCAAAGTCAATAGGTCAAAATCAATGCCCAAGTGGACCCGGGTCCGATCCCAAACAACTGGGTCCACACCCAAATCGCCTCAAGCCCAAGTTAAACATGCCGGCGAAGAAGACAGAAGAAGAAATCTATAATAAATGGCTTTTATATGCAAATAAATGTTAAATTGTAAATTAAATATGAAAAAGACCTAAATATGTAGAAACCCATGGCTTATATGCAAAAAGTAATGAGCACATGGGTATGAGATGGGCAAAATACCATTTTGTAAATCCCAAGGGGCTGTGTGTAAAATGTGTTGGATATGTATGCCCTAGAGGCCTGTATTGTATAGGATGCTAGGCATGTATATGTACAGAAAAAGTCTTTGCTCGAAATGATAGCATGCACGTTGATGTGTTGTAAATCCCAAGGGGCTGTGTGTAAAATCTGGTTTATCTTCATCTTAACGTGTGATGTGTTGTTTTTCATATCTTATATACACGTTGATGAAGCCCATAGGATTATGCTTGACTATCAAGATTATGATGTAGATCATACTAGTGGGGCCTGGGCAGTCTAAAAACATATCCTTTAATAGTTTCTAGTCGAGAGTATATCGAGACAGGGAATCGATATTACCAGAGTAGACTAGTGTGTACGTTTCTTGACCCTGGGGGCGATGGTTGATCCCACAACCATTGGTGTTTGACATCAAAGATTGTACACAGGTGCTCATTGGAGAATGGGTACACCGAACAGGACTCGCTGAGAACTCCTAGATGGTATATATACCTATTGTCAGATAGAGGTTCTCTGGTGACACTTGTATATGTTAGTCTGTAGACCCGAGATCGTCATAGTGTCTTGTGTGATTCCCACTGTGCTTTGATTTCCTCCTTACCACGGCTTTACTGAGTCGTGCAAACAGGTGGATTTTGGATACAGTCCCGAGTCACATGGAGGCGGTGAGTGATAGGAGGGGTTTCGTCTCTCCCGGTATAGAGAGTTGATATCGCGCTATGCTTGATCGGCCATAACAGCAAATCCCTGGCCAGGGTTGTCGAGATTTAAAGATAAGAGTTATCAGTAGTTTCTTGAACCGTTATGAGCCATACATCAGCATGACTTATAAAGTTACCGGGGTCTGACATTTACCACCCCTACACTTCATATGCGACGTATCAGAAGAAGAAACCGGACTGTACGTTAAGTGTTTCTTACAGGCTCGTTAGGGTTGGGATGAGTTCGCTCGTCGGCCACCTTTTCGTCACGTACCTGGGTAGTGTTCATCTCATAATTTTGCATTATTATATTCCCCATTCTTAATCATTTTACAAATAGATAGGTGCTTTTGATCCATATCTACTAAATAGTTGCAGGTTACAGGTTCTCGGAACAATACAGTGAAAATGGTGAAAAGACGCTGCAAAAGTGAGACTACGACCAACAAATAGAAGAATCTTTATCATGCCGCCTACAGTTCGAGGAACAAACGAAGATCAGCAAACAGTTCGATTGCACAAAGTACAAAGGCAACACAAGATTCAAGACTTCAGCACGAAGCGAACGGTAAAAGTCCACAACATTCTGCACTGTGGAAATCTGGAAGAAACTAGAATACATTCTGAAGAACCAAGTGAAGAAACCAGAAGGAAAAAGCAACAGAAAGCAACCCTAGAAAAATGAGCCAGCAAGCCCACCATATGGCCGCGGAACCGCGGCCAAACTATGCTTATGGCCGCGGATCCGCGGCCGTGCATCGCACGTGTCGGTGCGTCGGTGCATTGACTCGGTTTTCTTAAGGGTATTTTTTTAATTCTAGATATGGATCAGATGTAAACCCTAGGGTTTCTATTATCTATAAATAGGAATCCTACAGCTCTTTTTGGAGGGTGCCTCTTTTTGGGTGCCTCTTTTGAGATGCCTCTTTTAATTTCTAGATCTTAGATTTTCAATTCCATGTAATCTTTCAAAGAGTGCATCAATAAAGAAGTAAGTTTTTTATCTTGAATTTCTTTTCTGCCGTAGTTATAAATTTTTTATCTGCCGTAGTTATAAATTTTTTATATCTGCCGTAGTTATTAAATTAAAATCATAAAAAAAAATGAACTCGTTTATCAATTCCCTAATGAGTGAGTAGTTCCTCACTTGTCCGGGTTAGGTTTGGGGAAGGTTTGAGAGATAAAAATCTCTCACCCCTTTCTTGCCCGTTATACATTTTAAAGTAGGACTCTACGCATACATACACACCGCTCATTACGGCACCCTATCCCACGAGATAGCGGTGATACCATAGTTAAAGACCGGTTGTGTATGATTTCCATGGAGGTTAGGGCTAAGAGTTAAGAAAGGACGGACAAGGACCAAAGGCAAGAAACATAGTTTCTTCCCAATCATGCTAATCCCCTTTGTTAACTATTATCTTAACACCTAAAAGTTCTTAATTAGGGCAAAGAAAGCGGTGAGAATAATTGACTTTCCAAACTAACCTAATCCTAACCCTAGCAAGCTTTTAAATCATTTCATTCTCATTCTTAGATCTAAAAAAAAACCCACAATAATTGGACTTAACTCGCTAGAACATAAAGAATAGGAATCCATCTCCCTGTGGATCGACCCATACTCAACCGGCTAGCTGCAAAGTGACACCGTTATTGATTGCGGTTAATTCTTTGATTTCAATACGCACGCACGCAAAATCTCTACAATCAGGTAGCCGTTATGCACAGCTAGTGCCGCTGACGTGCTTATGGTTAAATCTACTGCCAACGTATTGTCGAGTCTTTAGAGCCCCACACAGAGGGTTCCCTGGTTCAGGCAAAAGATGTAAAGGCCGAAAGTTGTTACGGCAGGGTTTCGATCATGTTCGTGTACTGGCTACAGGAATAATGATCGAAAGGATAATACTGGTAGGTTTTGGTTTAAGCCGAATACCGGTATTATATTATTGGATTATTAGTATTCGTATTTTTTTGGAATACGAATACGGGTATACTTATATGCTATACGGTGAGGGGTATTCTTGTAATTGTACAAGAATACATTCTAGAAAAAGACACCTCATAAATAGGTTTTTATTTTGTGAAAATAAAAACAATGAGGTGGAATTTTGAATTGTCAAAGCATGGATGAAGGAATGACATATTTCATTTTATATTCATTTGGGTTTACTATTGAAGCATGGTGCATTATTTTTTGAGAAAAATAATGCATGCTTCAATTATTTGTTTTGAGCCATATCATTTGTTCATGCTTGATACTTGCTCATTCTTACATTGATCTTCTCTCTCCAAAATTATCTCCTTCTCCTACCTCTAAGCTTTACCCTTCATATGAGTTGTGAATCAAAAGCTTAGGGATAAAAGTAATCCACTAGTTCATCTCTACATCATCTAGGTAATCATTTCTAGCACACTTGATTTCTTAGTTAACTCTTGTGAAGAGTTTGAAGCTTTTTCTATAGCTCTCGGGTGGATCATCTTCGACCTAGAGGTGACCGGAGACCGAGTTCCTTTCAAGCATCCAAGGAGCCTAGGAGTCGCATCCAAACGAAGACCCGAAGGACCGATTCTCAAGGTATAACCCCCTATCATAGTAGATAAGATCTCTAGATAGGGTTTCTAGTTATGGTTTAGCACAAGATCTAGGGTTAAAGTGGGTGTTGCATGCAAGAAAATTTTCGTTTGCCACTTCCGCCTCCTCACAAGTGTTGTGAGGGTGTGCAACATCCACTAACATGGTATCAGAGCCTAACTAGACTATAACTAGATTTTTAGACGATGTTTATAACTTCGAAACACGAAACAACTCCGATACTGTAAAACCAAAACTGCTCTCTGGAAAATTTTAAAAGTTGTTCTAAATTTTTTTTAAACATGTGCAGAATATTTATTATGAGATAACTAGACAACCTTAGAAAACCGAGCCCAAACCACCTTGTTTTGCCCGAAGAGATCCTCAAAATCCCCGGCGTCGCCGGTTGGAAAATTGTTTTTGGGCTTGGGTTTTTTAGGGTTCTCTATACTCTGTGTTTTTGGTTTTATGGTATTGTTTGATTATTTCCAGATTACATGTGATGTAACCTAAGTGTTAGGGGAAATCAGAGTGTTTCGAAATCGAATTTTTAACCTCCTTTATCCGCTTTTCAGTTTGATATGTGTTTGAAACGTTCACTAATTGCTATACGACGATTAGTGAGGGTTGCACATATGTATATCATGTGATGGTATGTGTATATGAATATGTTGGATCGTCGTGTATGAATAGCTGGGGGGATGTGAGAAGAGTGTTTTTCTTTTCTTTCATTCATGTAATTTATAAAATTGATGTAATATTATTTTGCGGGGCACATCCGGGTTGAGGTTGAACCTACCGATGTATTATTTCTTTTTACTGTTTTTGCTCCTAGGATAGACCCAAGGTGGGGTGCACAAACTACCGGGTTCTCGAAGTGCGGAATGGCTTACTCATTTTATTGAGAGAGATTGCTTCACTTTAGAAATTTGGCTGGTAGTTGGCTGCATCCGTAGGGGTCTAGGGTGGGGTTTGGCTATTCATCACGACCGTGGAATCAGTGTTTCATTAAGGGCTTAAACGAAATACGGAATTCCTAGTATATCCAATGTATTCATCTGTGATCTGGAATGTTTATAAATGCGTGCGACGAATGGCTATTGATGTATGAGATATATAATAAACGTTGTTTATGTTTTGCATCCGCGCTAGTCCATCCCCCGCTCTGCCGTTAGTTAAGTAACCTAACGGTGTATGACGGGGCCCCGTGGTGAATGCGGATGGTATAAGCGTATGTTCTATTTTCGTTTCTTTTCTGTGATGTTTAGGAAACGTAAATGATGGGACAACATTAATGTGATTAATGTTAAGAAAAAGAAACATAAAGATATTGTAGAATCAAACTTTTAAAAAAAAGGGTAACTCTAGTTTTTACTTTGTATAGTGGTATTCCTTGATGAATATCCAGCACCTCATTCGATGAGGAAAGGGCCGAGATCCCTTCACCGGGGTGACATCTTTAGCGAAACTAGCAAATGTTACAAAGCACTCGATTTGTTTTTATAGTTGATCTAATTTTTTGCTTTGCATCGTGGTATTCCTTGATGAATATCCAGCACCTCATTCGATGAGGAAAGAGCCAAAATCCCTTCACCTGGAGTGACCTCTTTAGCAAAATTAGAAATATGCTACAAAACCATTCGATTTTTAAAACTGGAGTTTAAACCACTCCTTTCACTCGATTCTACAACGACATCAAGTTCAAAATGGTAAAGGTTTTCATCAAAACCATCTGTTGCCCTCCGCCATTATAGGAAGCAGAGTACTTAGTATCCGTACCACGTTTGTTGACCATAGTTAAGGCGTGGTGTATGGTTGCTAAGTGATGTCTTCCTACAAAGCATATGATGCGATCGATTAGGACATTCGTATGACTTTGTTGACTATGGTTAAGGGTCATACGGGTGGGTCTAAATCAATCACGAAATGGCGGGTAGAACTTGACTAGTGCTTATGATTTGTTGACCATAGTTAAGGTCGTAAGACACTAGGGGTAAAAACCATATCGGGAATTTCAAGAGTTGAAATTTGCAATGAGATTGCATACCTTCTATTTGATAGTTGGATCCCGATCCCACTATGAGTAAAAGTTACTCCCAGGAGAGTTTTGCACTTTAAAATTAGCTAATCCAGTAGGTGTCTAGAAAGGTGTCAACGGGGTTATACCTCTAGGGAAACGAGGTTTATTTTAATTAGGTCCGTGCGAAAGCACGGGGAACCTCCCTCGGAGTACCGACACTGGCCTAGCCGACCGGTTAGCGAACTTGTAGATTGCAATTAATCCTGGCTAATTTTCTTTTTAAGGTTTGAAGGAAAATTTGATAAAAGTAGCGGGAGACATCGATTAGATAAGATTAATAACTAATCTAATCATGCAAGAGAAATCGCTGAGTGCCATCTTTTCTCTCTCCTAATGGCAGATACCAATGACGAGACTTAAGCTTTTAGTTGACAAAAATAAACTCACAGGACCGAATTACAAAGAATGGCCGAGGAACGTAAATATTGCCCTGACTACTCCAGCCCCTTCTAGCCCAGGCCCTGATTCTTCAGTTGCGGATAAGGAAATCCTCAAGACATGGGATATAGACTATGCAACAGCCAAATGCCTCGATCTTGCTTCTATGGACAATGAAAATCAGAAGCAGCATGAGAAGATGGATGTACAATCCATCTTTCTTCATACAAAGGAGTTGTATGGAGAGCAATCTCGCACTCTACAATACGAGGCATCTCGAAAGTTGTTTCAGATGCGGATGGATGCTGGCACGTCTATAGGTGACCATGCATTGAAGATGATAGGACTTACGAAGAACTAAGGACCTGGATGGACAATGGAGAACGAACAATATGTTGATATTGTTCTACAGGCTCCCCCCCTGCCTTTGCTCCATTCATAGTGAACTTCAATATGCACAATATGGAGAAGTCACTTCCTGAACTTCTCAATATGTTGAGGAGTGCGGAGAGTACACTAAAGGAAGCGAAAACTCCCGCTCTAATTGCTGGGCCATCTTCCTCTTCCATCCCGAAAGCTAAGGCCAAGGGAAAGAAGAAAAAGAATCCCATCAAGCCGAGAGGAGGAGTGAAAAAGGCACCGGGGAAAGACAAGACAGGGGCTGCTGTGTCGGGGAAAGGGGAATGCTTCCACTGCCACAAGACTGGGCACTGGAAGAGAAACTGCGTTAGATACCTTGCAAACCTCAAGAAGAAGAAGCATACTGATGCTTCCACTTCAGGTGTGTTTATAACAGAAAATTGTTTTTCAATTAACTCTGCTTCTTGGGTATTAGATACCGGGTCAGGATCTCACATCTGCAAATGTGTGCAGGGGCTCAGAAATAGCACGGTTTAGAAGAAAGGTGATCACACTCTCCGAGTTGGGAATGGCTCCTCTGTACATGCTGTATCAGTGGGAGAGTATCACCTTGGTTTGCCATCGGGTTGTATATTGGTTTTGAACCCATGTTATTTTATACCTTCGATGTTGTGTAATATAATATCTATATCGTTTTTGGACAATGAAGGATATGATTTTTTATTACAAAGTAATGTTATGAACATTAACCTTAATCAACAGTTGATTGGGTCTGGTACATTAAATAACGGAATATACGTCCTAAATCAACACATAGTTTTCAATATACAACACACAAACAAAAGAAAGATTTCAGACATAAATGAAGCTTTCATTTGGCATTGTAGATTTAGTCATATTAACAAAACAAGACTAACCAAGCTACATAAAGATGGATATTTAAACCCGTTTGAATATAAATCTTATGCGACTTGCCAGTCTTGTATCGAAGGTAAAATGACCAAAACTCCGTTTACTGGATACGGAGAGAGAGCTACTGTACTCTTAGGCATCATACATAGTGATGTATGTGGACCAATGTCTACACACGCGAGAGGTGGTTTTTCATACTTCATAACTTTTACTGATGATTTCTCGAGATTCGGACACGTGTTCTTGTTGAAACATAAGTCCGAAGCCTTCGAAAAATTCAAGGAGTATAAATCTGAAGTAGAAAAACAAACATGCTTGAGTATCAAGAAACTTCGATCGGATCGAGGAGGTGAGTACCTAAGTACAGAGTTTCTAGATTTCCTAAAAGAGAATGGGATTCTCTCTCAACTCACTCCTCCGTACACACCACAGCATAACGGTGTGTCGGAACGGAGAAATCATACCCTATTAGATATGGTACGGTCAATGATGTGTGATGCTGAGTTACCACTTTCATTCTGGGGGCATGCATTGGAGACTGCAATATATCTATTAAACAGGGTTCCGACCAAAACCTTGTCTACCACTCTATATGAGATATGGTATGGAAAGAGACCATCTCTTAAACGAGTTAGGATATGGGGTTGTCCGGCTTATGTGAAAAAGCTGAATCCGGACAAACTCGAGACACGATCGGTTTTGTGTAAATTTGTGGGATATCCAAAACATTCGTATGGATATCTTTTCTACCACAAAGGGTGTTTGTTTCTCAGTATGCCACATTTTTAGAAAATGAATTTTTTTATAAATGACACTGTTGGCAATGCGGTATAACTGGAAGAAATTCCAGAACCACAAACAAATACCGAAGATTTGGTTGAACCTGAGGTTTCAATAGAACCCAGCGAATCAAAGCCACTCCGTAGATCTAGTAGGACTTCTTGCCCACCTGATAGATACTACGGTTTTCTAATTGATGGTGATAGAGAAGATTGCATCATAAATGATGATGATCCTACTAATTTTCGGCAAGCTATCACGAGTGGTGACTCGGTGAAGTGGCTGGATGCCATGAGATCTGAAATGGAATTCATGCACACCAACAAAGTATAGACTTTGGAGGTTGCACCTTCTGGAGTAAAACCCATAGGGTGCAAGTGGATCTTTAAGAGAAAAATTAGTGTGGATGGACAGGTGGAGACCTATAAAGCTAGGCTGGTAGCAAAAGGATTTCGTCAAAGACCAGGATTGGACTATGATGAGACCTTTTCACCAGTCATAATGCTTAAATCCATTCGGATCTTGCTTGCTATAGCTGCTCACTACGACTACGAAATCTGGTAGATGGATGTTAAAACGGAATTTCTAAATGATGATTTAGAAGAATGTGTTTTTATGGATCAGCCAAAAGGCTTCATTGACAGTGGTAGCAGCGGAAAAGCATGCAGGTTGCTTAAATCCATCTATGGATGAAAGCAGGGATCACGAAGTTGGAACATCTGCTTTGATGATACAATCAAAGAGTTTGGTTTTATCAAAATGTAGATTAACTTTGTATTTATAAAAAGATTATAGAGAGTACCGTCATATTCCTCGTATTGTACATAGACGCCATTCTTTTGATAGGAAATGATGTTCCTATTCTACAATCGGTCAAACTGTTCCTATCGCAAAGGTTCTCCATGAAGGACCTAGGTGATGCCTCGTACATTCTGGGAATTAAGATCTATAGAGATAGATCTAAGAGATTGTTGGGATTGTCCCAATCGAGATACATAGACACCATACTAAAGAGGTTTAGTATGGAAGATTCCAAGCGAAGTAATTTACTCGCTTGTCACGGGATCACCCTCTCCAAAGAGATGTCTCCAAAAACTGATGAGGAGAGGGCTCGCATGAGCATTATACCCTACGCTTCGGCGGTATGATCTATAATGTATGCGATGTTGTATACTCGCCCAGATGTAGCTTATACACTGAGTGCAGTAAGCAGGTATCAATCCAATCCGGGGGAGAAACACTGGACTGCTGTGAAGAACATTCTGAAGTACTTGCGAAGGACTAAAGAACTGTTCTTGGTGTATGGTAATGGGGACCTCCAAATGGAGGCCTTTACCGATTCCAGCTTCCAGAGCGATAAGGATGATAGTAAGTCCATCTCGGGGTTTGTATTTACCCTAAATGGAGGGGCGGTATGTTGGAAGAGTTCCAAGCAAGATACCGTCGCTGACTCCACGATGGAAGCTGAGTATATTGCTGCTAATGAGGCCGCAAAAGAGGTAGTCTGGATGAGAAAGTTCATTTATGAACTTCAGGTAGTTCCATCCATTGCTAATCCAATACCTTTGTATTGCGATAACAATGGAGCCATAGCTTTAGCAAAGGATCCGCGGTCTCATCAGAAATCCAGACATATCTTGAGGCGGTATCACCTCATCAGGAAGATAGTGGATCATCAGGACATCGACGTACGGGGAGTAGACACGAGAGACAACAAAGCAGATCCATTCACCAAGGCCATCCCTCAAGTCCAGTTTGAGAAACTATTCGAGATGTTGGGCATGCGGTACGCCGGCAACTGATTCTAGTGTAGACAGTGGGTACTTATTGCACCAACTACAGGCCTTAGTGCAAGTTGGAGATTGTTGGATATGTATGCCCTAGAGGCATGTATTGTATGGGATGCTGGGCATGTATATGTATAGAAACAGTCTTTGCTCGAAATGATAGTATGATTTTTGGTTTATCTTCATTTTAACGTGTGATGTGTTGTTTTTCATATCTTATATACATGTTAATGAAGCCCATAGGATTATGCTTGACTACCAGGATTATGATGTAGATCATACTAGTAGGGTTTGGGCAGTCTAAAAGCATATCCTTTAATAGTTCCTAGTCGAGGGTATATCGAGACAGGGCATCGATATTACCAGAGTAGACTAGTGTGTACGTTTCTTGACCCTGGGGGAGATGGTTGATCCCAGAACCATTGGTGTTTAACATCAAAGATTGTACACATATGCTCATTGGAGAATGGATACACCGAACATGACTCGCCGAGAACTCCTGGATGGTATATATACCTATTGTCAGATAGCAGTTCTCTGGTGACACTTGTACATGTTAGTTTGTAGACCCGAGATCGTCATAGTGTCTTGTGTGATTCCCACTGTGCTTTGATTTCCTCCCTACCACGGCTTTATTGAGTCGTGCAAACAGGTGGATTTTGGGTACAGTCCTGAGTCACATGGAGGCGGTGAACGATAGGAGGGATTTCGTCTCTCCCGGTACAGAGAGTTGATGTCGCGCTATGCTTGATCAGCCATAACAGCAAATCCCTGGCCAGGGTTGTCGAGATTTACTGATAAGAGTTATCAGTAGTTTCTCGAACCGTTATGAGCCATACATCAGCATGACTTATAAAGTTACTGGAGTCTGACATTTACCACCCCTGAACTTCAAATGCGACGTATCAGACGAAGAGACCGGACTGCACGGTAAGTGTTGCTTATAGGCTCGTTAGGTGTAAATCCCCAGTTCCGAATATAATTTTCCATATTTTTTTCAGATTTTATTACGAATTTATTACATTTTTAAACATATTTTATTAATCCTAAAACTAAAACCCAATCCTATTTCTACCGACCCGACCCGCTTCCCCTCATCTTCTCCCCCTCGTCTTCGTTTTCCCGCCTTTCTCCCTCGCGTCACTTCCAACGTCCCCGCTTCTCATGCGCCCACGACGACCGCACCCACGCCCCCTCGCCTCCGCGTTCTTCGCGTCAGCCTCCACTCGACCCGCTCACCCCCAACAGCTCTAAGGCCCCAACGGCTCTCCCCCACGACTCCTCGCGCTCGCCCGCGATGGCCGCGCCCATCTCCCCGTGACCCGTACATCTCTAACGATCACGATTCCCTCGTCACTCTCTCTACTTCACCTTCTCTCCCTCATTCCTTCTTCGTTTTTCGCACCCTCCCGCTCTCTCTCGCTATCTCTAAAACTCTCTCACCAACACCCACTGCCACCTCTAACAACCCTCACCGGCACCGCCCTGAACCGCCGCCGATCTCGCCATCATCAACGATTCCCCATGGCAAACCCTCACAGGCGTAGCCCGCCACCTACAACCAAGCCTCCCTGCAGCTCCGGCCAAGCCCAAACTCCTTCGTTGCCTGCGTGCCCTCGTCGCCACCTTCCCTGAGCGCCGCAACCACCTCCCCCGCACACCACAACACCCCTCTCCATCACCCCATCGACTCCATGACCTCCAAACGCCTAACTCCGAGCCACAGCACCCGAACCCAACGCCTTCATCCCTGCACCCTCACCTGAGCTCCGACCCCGTCGCCTCCGCTCCTCGCCGATCATCTCCGAGCTCCCCCGTGACCTTCTCACCCTCCCCGATCCACTAACTCCAAACCCAGTACTGCCGAGCTCACTGCCGTCACCGCCATACGCACTGCCCGAGCTCACTGCCGTAGCTATCTTGTTCGTGCCGTGATCGTGCCCGTGCCGCGCCATCCATTATCGTCGTCGCAATCGTCTGAGGCAAGTGAACCTCCTTCACTTGTTCAAATCATGCTATGTGCATACCTAATGTAATAAACACGGTTTAGTAACTTAATTGGTCGGAAAATGTATGAGGTGTGTGCGTGTAAACAAAAAAGATAACATTCACATACACGCACCGAGTGCTCGATGCGATCACCCTATTAAAAATCCCCAAATATACTATTGGAAGATTTGATTGATGTTAACTAGTGACGTGTAAGAAGTTGGGATTAAATAATTGAGACATCAAATGAAAAGGGACATCCAACTGGTTACGTCAAATCTGAAAATCATCGTATGTGTAACGTTGTAAAATTTGTAGTTATTTGGATAAAATTCTAATCATGGTGTTCTAGGGTTTTTATCGAACCTAACTAGATAACCTATAACCTTATGTAATTAGTTTTGGAATAATGAAATTTCATGACTCTGAAAAGTGAGGAGGAACGAAATTCTGGACTGCAGTCCGGGGTATCATTCTATGGGGGAACCTAAGTTTTAAGCACCTGTACCTACCTGTATAAAACTGGAAATGCGCGGATCCCCCCATGGTCGCGTAGAAAACTTAATTAGCTATCCTCTGAAATTTGTCCTGTACATTTTTACGGTCGGTTGATATTTAAATTGTATTTTGGAATGTCATTGTGTTCTGCAGTTTCTGCAGAAATGTTCATTACATTGTCACATTAATCTGAACATAACTTCTGACATAGAGGTGTGATTGATAATCCGTTTAGTGCGTTGGAAACTTAATTGGTAGAAATAGATTTTATTCAACTAGGGAAATACCTGACTCTGAACATAATCACTGGTAAAATACGCGCGAAGTTGGGCTTCCAGTTCTGAAACTGGATTCCCAGAAATCGATCGCTGCCTTCAAATGATGATAACTCCTTAACCTGAACCCCGATTGACCTGAAATAAATTTTACAGTTTAGATAATCAAGTGTGCTTCATACACCCTTTATATTATTTTGGTTGATTCTAGGCGTATAATTTACTGTAAATTTTACAAGTTACATGTCATTGGTCGTTATAGAATAGTGAATACCTGTTCATTTCTGCATATTTTCATGCTTGAGTTATACCTGCTGCATAGTGATCACCTGCATTGTCGATATATATTAATGTTAGTGATTGGGTTGTGGCAAATACAACAGTGATATTGATAAGTGAAAAAGTGATTGAAAGTGACAGTGATACGTATTTGTCCACAACCTATCTAATACATGAATGCATACCATAACCTGGGGAATGGGGAAATCAAGGTGGAATTGAATTCGTATTTAGCAAGGTACAGTGATTTAGAGGATGATCATTCGCTATCAGTGATATGTATATATACATACTTGAGGTCGTGGGCCTAGCGGCACGGCTGACAGGGTTATGTCTCGGGCACAGTGGACCGTAGTCTCGGGCATGCACGAGAGCCTTGTTAAACACGAGCATCCTCTCCACCATTTGATTTCATAGACTTAGTAACCGTTAAGTAGTGACATATGCATTGCTTAGTTCACCGACATGATACTCATATTGCACCATTCATATTCAGTTGTTGTTATTATACACATGTTCTGCAATTCATTGTACTCCTTATGTTTAATAATACTGCATGCCCATTATATATGTTAATTGCTATATGTGTCGCCCTGACGACCTGAGTGTGCATGCTCAGAGGTCGAAGTGGATCCAGCCCAGGAGCAGGAGTTATCCTTCGAGATCGCGGAGATCTAGACTGCATCACCAGCGCTACTTTCTTTGATTTCAGCATTTGTTTTATTGGTTAGTTGTTTATTCTGTGAAATAAATGTACCTCGAACTCTTTTCAATTGCAATGTAATAAAGTTGTGAACTATGATTTTCCTTTACTCAAGTACTGTTTACTGACTACCATGTAATGCTAGAAGCCGAAGTGTGACTACGGCGGGATTATTCCTTGACCGTAGGAGCATGGCTGGCATAGTCACCCATCGTATCTCGTATTTTGAGAAGCGGGGCGTGACATGGTTTTGTTGGTATCAGAGCGCTGGGTTTTGGATGAAATTACAATTCCGTCGAGGGACCTTTAGATTGAGTTACACCCTTAGCGTATGCATTATTACATTCTTCCTCACTTTCTAATCATCGTTGAATCATTGTGTAGCCTTACTTGAATCTGATTTCTTTTAATCTTTTCAGGAAAATGGACTCCTCAGGCAACTCCTCAGGTGACGGTCACCACGATCGTACCGATAAAATCCTTAGCACACTGATGACTCTGGCCTAAGCTCAAGAGAGGAAGACCGATCTTCTGGCCGAGGAATTGAAGGCGGTACAGGAGACCGCAATTACCGCCCTAGAGAGATCAACGGTTGTTCCCGCCGCCTCCGAGGGCGCGCTCGTACCGACCACACATGCTAGGGTTGGTACCATTTCAGATTTCAGGAGGCTTCATCCAGCAGTGTTCACGGGATCAGCAAGTCCACTCGAGGCCGAGCAATGGCTCATCAACATAGAGAACCTCCTGACTGCCGCTTGAATTCCTGACGACAGAGTGAACGTAGTGAAGATTCAACTAGAGGACGAGGCCCGCACGTGGTGGTCCGTAGAGGAGAGCCGGCTAGAGAAGCCTATTGGATGGGACACGTTCTCCACGTGCCTCGTAGATCATTACTTTCCGGTTACTGCCAAGGCCGAGATGGAGGAAAATTTTATTATATTGAAGCAGATTGGGCGTTCAGTGGATGCCTATGCCGCAGAGTTCAATCGGCTGTGTCGCTTCGCACCGTACATGGTATCCACCGAATCTGCCAGGGCAAGACGTTTCCAGCAAGGGCTCGATATTGAACTACAACAACTCATCGCGTCTCTCAACCTACCAACCTTCGCCCAAGTTTTGAACGCTGCCCGAGTACAGGAAAGACTGGCAGAGAAGGCCAAGGGCCAACGATCAGTGGACAGGAGACCCCACGTAATTCTAGCACGACCTACCATTCCGCCCCGTCGAGCCATCCCAGTTCACAGGCTGCGGGTTGCATAGATGAAGCGCACCTTCTCACCTCAGCAGCCGCAGCGGAGAGCCCTGTTTTGCGATTATTGCCAGAGGCCAGGACACATACAGAGAGATTGCCGCAGAGCTAAGGGACAGTGTTTGATTTGCGGATCCAGCGAGCATAGGGTCGACGGGTGTCCTCAGAGGTCGAGCTACAGGGAGGGTTCGGGCAACAACAACCATCGTACGGCACATCAGCTCAGAGGGGTCCACCTCGGGTGCCCCAGCAGCGGTCCTTCGATCAGAGGCAGACTGGTACAGGTCGGAATCAGGGACGGGCCTTCACCTTATCCGCCGAGCAGGCAGAGGCTTCTGGAGATGTAGTTACAGGTACCATCCTTGTTTATTTTGTACCAGCTAGAGTTCTTTTCGATTCGGGTGCTCGCATTGTTTTATTTCCATACGGTTTGTCGACACACACTCTATACCCCACGAGCCGTTGACCAAGGGTTGGGAGATACATACGGGTAACGGTATTATTGTGTCCGATCAAGAGTGTAGCTTATATCCGATGGTAGTATGCGGCAGAGAATTCTATGCGAATTTCCTTTTGATCGGAACTGGCAGCTATGACGCCATTCTCGGGATGGATTGGATGAGTACATTCCATGCGATTATTGATTGTCGAGCAAGGAATGTGACCTTCCGCATCCCCAATCACCCCGATTTTGTTTTCGAAGGCAGGAGCGAGTCTTTGGAGCCAGCCAAGTTTAGAGCCAAGCCAAAAGCATTGACAGCTATGGAAATTAATGAGAGTCCAGCCCCAGAGATCGTTCGGGATTTTCTTGATGTGTTTCCTGAAGATTTACCAGGTCTACCACCTCCCCGCGTCTTGGGATTCTCTATCGACTTGATTCCAGGGGCGCCAGTTTCCAAAGCTCCTTACAGGATGGTGCCAGTTGAGTTGGCAGAGTTGAAGAAACAAATTGGAGAACTCCTGGAGAAGAGATTTATTCGCCCAAGCGCTTCGCCGTAGGGTGCACCAGTCTTGTTGGTGAAAAAAAAGGACGGATCGCTACGGATGTGCATAGATTACCGGGAGCTGAACATGGTTATGATAAAGAACAAATACCCCATTCTACGTATCGACGATTTATTTGATCAGTTGGGTGGGGCCAAGGTGTTTTCGAAGCTGGATCTTCGTTCAGGCTATCACCAGATCAGAATAACGGATGAAGATATATGCAAGATGGCTTTCAGGACCCAATACGGGCATTATGAGTTTCTTGTGATGCCGTTCGGTGTTACCAATGCTCCAGCTGAATCCCGGATCAAGCTTGATCACGTTCTCTTCGGCCTAAGATGATCCATCTTGAGAATATCCAACACAAGCTCCTACTTCACAAAATGGAAGTGTGTGAAGTAAACTAGTAACACTAATTTGCTCGGTTAGTGTTAGAAGAAGATGTAGGATATATGCTCCCTATTTTTCTTTCTCTTTCTCTCAACAAAAATATCAACTCAAAAGAGAGAATGATTAGATAAGAATGAGGATGAGAGTGAATGAGAACAAGAATATCTATCCATCCTCCTACAAAGAGAAGTCAATAATTATCTAAATAATTCTATACACTTCTTCAAAAACGACTCATTCTTTTCTTTTAAAATTATAAGGAAAAGAATATGTTCTCATTTCACTTTCAATGTGTGTCTCATACATACTACTATCATGTATAAATGTTCATGATAATAAATATTTATATCATGTATAAATATGATCAAAGAGAAGAAATGATAAAGTGATCATGACATTAATAAGTATACATATATCAATATATACATATATTTAATTATTAAATCAACACTTGATTTAATAATCCGGTTATATCAATATATATACCGGCTAATATCATAAAATGCTCGATTAAAATACGTGTATCAAATACATGTGTTTAATCGAACTCCTCCGCGCATCCCTATCGTGCCCTACATCATTTCACATATGCTGAGAAACCTCTGTGTGGAATTCTAAAGACTTGTCAATACGCTGGCAATTGCTCAGGATCATATCCATAACACACAGGTACGTCAGCGGTAATAGCTACACGTTACGACTACCCAAGTATTGATCGATAAGGAAGATCGACAAGAAAGCTCATCCGAAATCCTACAGAGCCTAAAAGTGACAGTCTCCGTACAGTCCGATCTCTTCGTCTGAGAGTGTCACAAACTAAATCTGGATGGTAGAATCCTTCAGACCCCCAATAACCAGATAAGTCGTGCTGATGTCTGCTCATAACCACCTGAGAAATAAATGATAACACTTATCGGTTTATCTCAACCGACCTGGACAAGGAATTATGGTTATAGCCAATCTAGCACAACGTAACATCAACTCCTTATACTGGGAGAGACGAATCCCTTTGATCGCTCACTGTCTCCATATGCTTTAGGACTGTACCCAACCAAAACCTGTTTGTAAGGGTTTTTAAAACCGTGGTAGGGTATTAATCAAAGTACAGTGGAAACACACACAAGACACTATGACGATCTTAAGTCTATATACTACCCTATACTCATGTCATCAGAGAATTGCTATCTGACGAAAGGTATAATACCATCCAGGAGTTCTTGGTGAGTCCGTTCGGTGAAACTCATTCTTCAATTTGTGTCAAACACCAATATCTATGAGAACAGCCATCACCCCGGTCGGGATCAAGAAACGTATACACTAGTCTACTCTGGAGTATCGATGCTCTGTCTCGATACTCCCACGACTAGGAACATTTAAGGATGTGCTTAAGGACTACCCAGGTCCCACTAGTACGATCTCTATCAAAATTCTGGTAGTCAAACAAAGATCCTATGGGTTTTATCAACATGTATTAGTGATAGTAATAACAAGTAGAAACTATCACATGAATGATAAAGTCAAATAAAATAGCATACTATCATATCGAGTAAGATTGTCCTGTACATATATATGTTCAAGTATCCACTATATCATATAATAAGGGCCTCTAGGGCATACATATCTAAGAATCTCTTTCTTGCACTAAGGCCAGTTGTAGTATCGCATACCCAACATCTCAAAAAGTCACTCGAATTGTGTCTGAGGGGGGCCTTGATGAGTGGATCCGTTATGTTGTCCTTCGTGTCAACTCTTCTGACCTCGATCTTGTGGCGATCAAATATCTCCCGGATCAGGTAATATAGCCTCAGAATATGTCCGGATCACTGATAGAACATGGGTTTCTTGGCTAGCCCCATTGTTATCACAATATAAAGGTATTAGATCAATAATGGTTGGAACCACTCCAAGCTCAGTGATGGACTTTCTCATCCAGAAAACCTCTTTGGCAGCATCGTTGGCAGGAATGTATTCAGCCTCCATTGTCGAGTTTGCTACGGTATCTTGTTTGGAACTCTTCCAACAAACCGTCCCTCCATTAAGGGTAAACACATAACCCAAGACAGCTTGCTGTCATCTATGTCACTTTAGAAGTTTGAATCGGTAAAGGCCTCCATTTGGAGATCGCTGTTACCATACATCAAGAACATTTCTTTAGTCATTCGCAAGTACTTAAGAATATTCTTCACAGCTGTCCAATACTTCTCCCCTGAGATTGATTGATACCTACTTACCACACTAAGTGCGTAAGCTACAGCTGGTCTGGTACATAACATCGCATACATGATGGATCCCACCGCTGAAATGTAGGGAATATCATTCATACGAGCCCTCACTTCATCAGTCTTGGAAGATATTTTTTTAGAAAGGGTGATTCCGTGATAAGCGGGTAAATTACTGTGCTTGGAATCTTCCAAACTAAATCTTTTTAGTATGGTGTCAATATACCTGGATTGGGAAAATCCTAACATCCTTAGATCTATCCTTTTAGATCTTTATCTTCAGGATGTAGGAGGTATCACCTAGGTCTTTCATGGAGAATTTCTGCGACAAGAAAAGTTTGACCGATTGTAGCATAGGGATATCATTTTCAAACAAGAGAATGCCATCCATGTACAATACGAGGAATACTATAATACTCCCTACAACCTTTATATATATATATATATATATATATATATATATATATATATATATGGCTCATCTATATTTTTGATGAAGTCAAACTCTTTGACAGCAATATCAAAACAGATGTTACAGCTCCACAATGCCTGCTTTAATCCATAAATTGATTTAAGCCTCTTGCACACCTTTCCGCTGCACCCACTGTCTACGAAACCCTCTGGTTGTGTCATATGCACGCTCTCTTCTAAATCGCCATTTAGAAATGCGGTCTTAACATCCATCTACCAATCATGGAAGGCAGGAATGGCAAGTAGGATCCTGATGGACTTAAACATAGCTACTGGAGAAAAAGTTTCGTCATAGCCTACACCTGGTCTTTGACAAAAACCTTATGCTACCATTCTAGCTTTGAAAGTCTCAACCTTTCCATCTACACCGATCTTTTTCTAGAAGGTCCACTTGCTCCCAATTGGTTTTACCCCTTCAGAAGCAGCCTTCAAAGTCCATACTTTGTTGGTGTACATAGATTCCATCTCAGATCGCATAGCATCCAACTATTTTACAGAGTCACTACTTGTGATGGCTTGCTCAAAACTAGTCAGATCATCATTTTTCATGATGCAATCCTCACTCTCACCGTCTATGAGAAAATCGTGGTAACTCTCTAGTAGATGAGGAACCCTATTAGATCTGCGGAGTTGCTGAGATTCGTTCAGGATTATTGAATCCAGTGGTTCAGCCAAATTTTCGGTGTCAGTTTGCGAATCTGGAATTTCTTCCAGTTCTATCATGCTACCACTAATTTCTTTTTCAATAAATTGCCTTTCTAAAAAGGTGGCATTCCTAGAAACAACAATATTTTGTTCCTCTACAAAGTAGAAAATATATCCTCGCGAATGCTTGGAATATCCCATAAACTTGCATGACACTGAGCGTGCCTCGAGTTTGTCCGGATTCAGCTTTTTAACATAAGACAGACAACCCCATATCCTAATAAATTTAAGACCTGGTTTCTTCCCACTCCATATCTCATATGGGGTTGTAGGCACCGATTTAGATGGAAATTGATTTAATAGATATGATGCTGACTCTAATGCATATCCCCAGAATGAAAGAGATAACTCAGTTTTACTCATCATAGATGGTACCATATCTAATAGGGTGCGATTTATTCGATACACCATTGTGCTGTAGTGTATATGGAGGAGTAAGCTGAGAGAGAATCCCATTCTCTTTTAGATAGTCTTGGAATTCCATGCTCAAGTATTCCTCTTCTCGATCAGATCGCGGGATTTTGATACTTTTACCTGTCTGATTCTCTACTTCATTTTTATATTTCTTGAATTTCTCAAAAACTTCGGATTTTTGTATCAACGGGAATACATATCCGAATCTAGAGAGATCATCAGTGAATGTAATGAAGTACGAGAACCCACCCCTCGCATGTGTAGACATCAGACCACATACATCACTATGTATAAGTCTCAAGAGCTCTGTAACTCTTTCTCCGTGTCCAGTAAACAGAGTTTTGGTCATTTTTCCTTTGAGACAAGACTGGAAAGTTTTATAAGATGTAAATTCAAACGGATCCAAATATCCATCCATCCTTATGCAACTTGGCTAGTCTGTTCTCATTGATGTGACCAAGTAGACTTCGTTCAGTTTTGAACCCTTCCTCTTGCGTGTACTCTGTATATTGAAAACTGTATTTTGATTAAGAACGTATATACTATTACATAATGTGCCATTACTAATCAATTCTTGATTAACGTAAATGTTCATAACATTTTTATCCAATACAAAATTATATCCATCTTTATCTAATAAAGATACGGATATTATATTACAAAGCATAGATGGTACATAGTAACAGTTATTCAGAATCATAGTATTGCCACTAAGCAACACCAGGTGATATTCGCCAATGGCCTCGGCAGTAACAGTTACTTTGTTCCCTACTCTTAGGGACATATTACCAGGTCTTACCAGCCTAATTTTTCTCAGTCCTTATAATAAATTACAAATATGATATCCCGATCCGGTATCTAATACCCAAGAGGTAGGGTTGACCGAAAAACGATTCTCAATAACAAATATACCTAAAGAAGAAGCATCAGAATGCTTCTTCTTCAATAGGGTTTGGTGGAAATCCTTGCATTCCACTTTTCCATGCTCATACTCATGACTGTTGTCATAAGTTAGAGCAGTACCAACATTCCACAACCCAGTTAAATAAGCGGGTTGAGTCAAGTCATACATTTTATTATCTTGATTAAGGCATGACATGGTTGCTACCTGGAGAGAGAGAAAAGAAACACTTAGCGTGCGCTCTTGCAAAATTAGATTGGTTTATTAATTTATCTAATCAGGATGGCTCCCACTGTTTTGTCGAATTCTCCTTCAAACCCTAAAAGGAAAATTATCCGGGATTAATTGCACCCTACAAATTCGCTAACCGTTCAGCTAGGCCAGTGTTGGTATTTCGAGAGAGGTTCCCTATGCTTTCACACGGACCTAATTTAGAATAACCTCTTTTCCGCAGAGGCATAACCTCGTTAACACCTTGCTAGTCACCTACTGGATTAGCTAATTATAAAGTGTAAAATTCTCTCGGGAGTAACTCTTACTCACAGTGGGAATTGAGACCCAACTATTATATAAAAGGTATGCAATCACATTGTAAGTTCCAACATTTTAAACTCCCAATATTATTTTTAACCCTGGGACCATAGGACCTTGACTAAATATCAAAACGTCAAAGGGCCCTAGTCAAGTTCTACCCGTTAGTTTGCGACTAGTTTAGACCAACCCGTGCGACCCTTGATTAAAGATCAAAACGACCGCACGAATTTCCTAACTAATCGCATTAGAATGCATCAGAAAAGCACTGCATAGCTACCGTACACTACGCCTTGAGTAAATATCAACATAACGTAGCACGAATACTAAGCACCATTTATCAGAAATGACAGAGGGCTACGGCTGGTTTTGATGAAAACAATTACCGTAATGAACTTAATATCGTTGAAGAAACCGAGTAGTTTTGAAAATGAGTGGCTTAGGCTCCAGTTTTAAAACGAGTGGTTTTGAAGAATACTGAGTGGTTTTAAAATTGGATCCAACAACATCATTGTAGGTTTATTTTTCTTTACATTAATCATATTAATGTTGTCCTATCATTTACTTTCTAGTCACACCAGAAACAATGAAAATATAACACTTTATATGCATTCGCCATGGGGTCCCGGGTCTACACCGTAAAGTTACTCAACTTACGGCAAGACGGGGATAGGGCTAGCGCAGATGCAAAACATATAGAAGTGTTTATTTATATATCATATATATGTAGTCATCTCAGGCATGATAATATCATCACATGCGATATATAAACATCACAGAAAAATGGAGAAACAAATATACTAGGAATCACGCTTTCGATCGAGCCAACAACCGAAATACGAAATTTCAAGTTCGTGTGAATAGCCAGAACACTATCTATCCTAGATCCCTATGAGCACGGCAAGCCACCCGCCAAATCCTAGAAGCAAGGCAACCTTTCTCAATAACATGAGTGGATCACCCGGCGCATTCTAGGACCCAGCGACTTGAGCACTCCGCCTTGGGTCAAACCTAGATGCTGAAAAGAAAAAATATACATTAAGTAGCGACATCGACCTCAACCCGGAAGTGTCCCAATAAATGAATATACAAATTTACATCGAATGAATCATGAATTACATATAACTTTTGTGCATACAAACATCTCACACGAGGGCTATTCACACGATGATCTGTTTAACCATCACAACCACAAAAACAACATCACAAATATCTAATGCGCAACCTCGACTAATTGAACATATAGCAATTAGCGACGTTTACCAATGCATTTCTATAGATGCGAAATAAAAACGATACAATAACTTTTAATCTAAAACTTTCCCGGATAACTTTAGAATCGCAGAGAACACAAGTCAACATTTGAGTGAAAAGGAAGTATACTAAAGCCTTAGTTTCTGAAGAAGTAAGCCACCACCCAAACGTGAGGGGAATTGGGATTCTCTAGGCCATAAATAGCGGCCAGAAGTAATATATGGGCAGCCGAGCTAAAGCTCTGGCCCCCGGGGAGTTGGTGCATCATTAGGGTATCATCAGGAGCTCAAATATATACTCTGAAAAATTTTCAGAGTTGCACAATGGTGCCAGCAGTGAATTGAACAACAGAAACTAATCCGGTTAAGTTTCGATTACAACTTTATCATATTTTTAAAACAAGTTAATGTCTTTGGTTCGGCTCTGATACCACTATAAGCATGCTATAGAATCAAGTAACGGTTTTAAAGCAAGCGGAAGCGACGAATTTTAAAAATTATGAGACCTTTAGGATGTAAACCCTAAAATCATCTCAAAGACATTAACTTGACACTAAAAAGAGAAGGCTAAGCTAATGGATTCGTGGCTACAACCTTTGTAGCGTGTTCGTCTTCACATCCTTGAACTCCAAGTAGGCTTTTTGAATCCCGGATCGAGCTCGATCACGTTCTCCTCGGCCTAAGATGATACACCTTGAGAATATCCAACACAAGCTCCTACTTCACAAAATGGAAGTGTGTGAAGTAAACTAGTAACACTAATTTGCTAGGTTAGTGTTAGAATGAGATGCAGGATATATGCTCTTTGTTTTCCTTCCCTTTTTCTTTCTCTTTCTCTCAAAAAAAATATCAATTCAAGAGAGAGAGAATAATCAGATAAGAATGAGGATGAGAGTGAATAATAACCAAAATATCTATCCATCCTTTTAAAGAGAGAAGTCAAGAATTATCTAAATGATTCTATACACTTCTTCAAAAATGACTCATTCTTTTCTTTTAAAATTATAAGGAAAAGAATATGTTCTCATTTCACTTTCAGCGTGTGTCTCGTACACACTACTATCATGTATAAATGGGCATGATAATAACTATTTATATCATATATAAATATGATCAAAGAGAAGAAATGATAAAGTGAGTATGACATTAATAAATATACATATATCAATATATACATATATTTAATTATTAAATCAACACTTGATTTATTCCGGTTATATCAATATATATACCGACTAATATCATAAAACGCTCGATTAAAATGAGTGTATCAAATACACGTGTTTAATCGAACTCTTGCACGCATCCCTATACGTACCCTACATCGTTTCACCTGTGTTGGAAAATCTCTATGTGAGACTCTAAAATCTCGTCAATCGCTGGCAGTAGATCAGGATCATATCCATAAACCACAAGCACATCAGCGGTGCTAGTTGCACGTAACGGCTACCCATGTATTGATCGATAAGGAAGATAGACAAGAAATCCTACAGAGCCTAAAAGTTGTTGGATGTATATGCCGTAGAGGCCATTATTGTATAGTACAAGATTGTATATTACATGTGGATGCTCGGGATATATATGTACAGAACAATTTTGCTCGATATGATAGTATGATATCTGGTTTGACTTTACCTCAACATGTGTATATATTCTATTTTATATTACATATCTCGATTACATGTTGGTAAATCCCGTGGGATCTTTGTTTGACTACTAGAGTTTTGATGGCAATCATACTCGTGGGCTCTAGGTAGTCTATAAGCATATCCTTAAATTGTCCCTGGTCGTTAGAATTTTAAAACAGGGTATCGATACTCCGGAGTAGACTAGTATATACGTTTCTTATTCGCATGAAGGAAGATGGCCAGTCCCACAGCTATTGGTGTACGGCACCAAAGATAGCATACAGGTGCTCATTAGGTTATGGGTTACACTGGAGGGACTCGCCGAGAACTTCTAGATGGTAATATACCTATCGTCATATGGCAGTTCTCTGGTGACATAGATACAGGTTAGTCTTTAGACCTGATATCGTCATTCGTCTTGAGTGTGTTCCCACTGTACTTATATTACTATCCTACCACGGCTTTAAAGAGTTATGCAAACAGGTTTTAGTTGGGTACAGTCCTGAAGCACTTGGGGCAGTGAGCGATAGAAGGGATTCGTCTCTCCCGGTATAGGGAGTTGATGTCGCGCAGTGTTCAATCGGTCATCACCATAAGACCTTGGCCAAGGCAGTTGAAATTTACTGATTGTGAATTCAGTAGTTTCTTGGGATAATTTTGGGCCACATCGACACAACTTATTGGGTTATTAAGGGTCTGACGTTTTCCACCCCCTAGACCCAGTATTTGATACTCTCAGAAGAAAAGACCGGACGGTACGGAGATTGTCACTTTCAGGCTAAGTAGGGA
The DNA here is from genome assembly GCA_030015575.1 of Agapanthus africanus. Lineage (NCBI taxonomy): Eukaryota > Viridiplantae > Streptophyta > Magnoliopsida > Asparagales > Amaryllidaceae > Agapanthus > Agapanthus africanus. The sequence continues at coordinate 178,575,641 of CM057338.1, read as the reverse complement.
TACAGACAAGTTTTCTTGTCAACTTTCCTTTCGTTCAATACCTGGGCAGCCGTTACGTACAGCTAGTAGGGCTGACATGCTTATGGTTAAACCCACTGCCAGCGTATTGTCGAGTCTTCAGAGTCCCACATTGAGAGTTTCCCAGCTTAGGCGAAACGATATAGTGTACGTATTTTGATACGTACTTAGCTTCGATTAAATACATGTTTTTGTACACGTACTTTTAATCGGACATTTTGTTAATACTAGCCGGTTTGAAAGATAGCCAGATTATAATATTTGGATAAAATGTGAGCTAGCATTATATATCTTTTTTTAATATCTCTCTTTTCGTTATTCGTATTTTGACAGAATACGGTATTTATACGAATACAGGTATTTATATAAATACGTGTATTTGTGTCTTAATATAAATACGGGTATTTGTATCTTAATAAAAATATGGGTATTCGTATTTTAAACGAATATGGTATTCGTATTTTGATATGAATACGGGTGTATGTATTTGTAGCATATATTTGTATTAGTGTATTTGTGTGTATGTGTATATACTTATACATATGTATATGTGTACATATGAGGCGGCTCTCTCTTTTCTTCTCATCTCTTCTTGTTTATGTGAGAAGAGTGTGGGCTTGTGACTCACCATAGTGAGTCACAAGTCCACCCACTCTCACATGAATAAGAAAAAATAAAAATAAAAGAGATGAAGATTATTATTGATTTGTGCCATGCTTGCTTCATCAACATCATTATCTTCTTCTTCTTCTCTCATCTTGAGTTTTTGAAAATGAGAAAAGAAAAAGATTAAGAGAGAAAAAGTTAGAGATTAGCCACTACATCTTTTAGTGATTAATTCCTAGCAAGTTTTTTTCACTAGTTACTTCACTTAGATATTTAGTGTGAAGCTAAAACCTATGTTAGGGTTCTCTCGGATGGATCATCTTTGACAGGGAAGAACGACTCCCAAGCTCATTTCCGGTGGACCTAGGAGCGTAAGAAGTGGAAAGAAGATGAAGGAAACGACTACAAAGGTAGCTATCGTCTATCTGAGTAGTTAACCTTCTCTAGTTCACTAGTTTAGTATTTGGATTCGATTCTACGTCGTAAAAGTTCGTGCTCTTTGTATATAAATTTTTGTTTTATATTCTGTCTTGGTCACTAGTCAGCAGCACGAGCACAAGCGTCTACTTACAAAAGTGATAGTCTCCATACAGTCTGGTCTCTTCGTCTGAGAGTGTCTCATATCGAGTATGGAGGATGGAATCCGTCAGACCCTAATAACCCGATAAGTCATGATGATGTCTTATTCATAACCACCTGAGATACAACTGATAACACTTATCATTTTATCTCAACCTTCCTGGCCAGGGACTTATGGTTATAGCTAATCTAGCACAACGCAACATCAACTCCCTATACCGGGAGAGACGAATCCCTTTGATCACTCACTGCTTCCATGTGCTTCGGGACTATACCCAACCAAAACCTGTTTGCACGGTTCTTTAAAACCGTGGTAGGGTAGTAATCAAAGTACAGTGGAAACACACACAAGAAACTATGACGATCTTAGATCTACATACTACCCTGTATTCATGTCACCATAGAACTGCTATCTGACGATAGGTATAATACCATCCAGGAGTTCTTGGTGAGTCCGTTCGGTGAAACTCATTATCCAATGAGCACATGTATACAATCTTTGGTGTAAAAAACCAATGGCTATGGGAAAAGTTATCGCCCCGATCGAGATCAAGAAACGTATACACTAGTCTACTCTGGAGTATCGATACCCGGTCTCGATACTCTCATGATTAGGAACATTTAAGGATGTGCTTATGGACTATCCAGGTCCTACTAGTACGACTATCATAATCCTGGTAGTCAAGAAAAGATCATATGGGTTTATCACCATGTATTAGTGATAGTAATAACAAGTAGAAATTATACACATGAATGATAAAGACAAACCAAATAGTATACTATTATATCGAGTAAGACTGTCATGTATATATATTTGTCCAAGTTTCCATATATATCATACAATAATGGCCTCTAAGGCACACATAACTAACACCTAATTCCTTTTGGTTGGGTAGTGGACACGTACCAGAAATCACAAGCCGATAAGATTATTATTCTTAACCTAAAACATTAACAAATTAAGTGAAAAAGTAAATAAGTAGTTGGATTAGCTAATTGGTTATATTAGTATTAGTGGTTAATTGCTCTAGGACCTTCTGACGTCACCTAGATTCCTATATTTGAATTTTTACAGAAAACCCCTTTAAACTTTTTATTATTAAATAGATAATTGCATTTGCATCTCATTCATCGTCTTTTTCTTTTGAAGGAATACTTATCTGGGGAATTTCCATTTTAAGCGTTGAAGATAATATGATACATCTTATGGGTTCATTTTGCTTTGGAAACAACATGTTAGTTTATCATCAAAAGAATAAGATATAGTAATTATATATGTTGATATTTCTGATTTTTTCTAATGATTGTTACCACCGTATTCATAATTATCTACCATACTCGAAAACCTACTGGTTTAACTACTTGAAAAACACTTATTGGTTCAACAGCTAGAAAACCTACTTGAACTTCTCTCGTTACGCAATACCCTCGTGTGCTTTAACTTCGTTATGCTTTAATCCCGCACCATTAACCCTCTAATCAAAAAACTCAACTACATCTTTTCATGCTGAACTAAAACTCGTGTTTTTTTACCTTATATGGCCCACATAAGGGGTTCCAATTTGAGCTACGGCACCCAACGCCAAGATCAAAATAGGATTCCCAAGCGCGAAATGCTCCTCAATTGTTCTCAACAACGAATGAATCTAAAGGAGTTAACACTAGTACAAAAATGAATTGCCCCTACGGTTGGAAAAAATCGTAAGGGTAATTTTAGGTTGCCCCAGCGGTTACCACCATAGGGGCAAACAGTGCCTCTACGGTGGTAAGCGTAGGGGATTTTCTACAAAAAAAAATTAACTTATTGAGTTTCCCCTACGGTGCCAGCAGAGAAATCCCTACTGTAGGAACCGTAGGGGCATAGTACCACGAATTTGTCGGTCGTTGTGTGGGTCCCTTTCCGTTCTGATTGTATGAATATCTCGTGCCGAGGTATGAAATTAGTGGAGCCGCTGGTTGTGGCCTATCTGATTAGTTTAACTATCACTGCTGGAAGCCCCAGCGGTTGTTCGGCTGCGTACTCCCCGTCCGTGTATCTCAAACTAACTCTATGGAGCGACCGACCCCCTATCCATAAATAAATTAACTACTATAAGAAAAAATATCACCAAAGCTAGAGTGAGCAGCATAGACAAGGATGGAAATTTCATTATCCTTGCTACTAAAAAAGCCAGGAGCCTAAAAGAGATAGATCCGTTTACTGCCTCGAAGTTACGTATAATATAGTAATAGCACGGATCCCCAATAGCTTTTGACAGCAGACGATTTACGGCATATCTCTACTTCTTCTTCCTCAGCACATTCATAGGAAGAGAAAGATCTGTTCGAGGCCTTGTTGATATAGCTTAGATAGGGAAAAAGACTCTACCATAGGGTGGTAGAGCTGAACTTTCAAATCCGGAGAGCCGACCACGGAAGCCTACTAAGTAGTTCGAATCCCCCTTTGCCAACTAACTGGTACACGGGGCATCAGATCGTCCATCCATTTTTATTAAAAACCTAGGACTAGTACTATGGCCAACACGTGCCTCCATACATCAGCTGACATCACCATAACTGCCTCCACGCAACCCCTCAAGGCAACATAACTCCTTGTTGCGATCAACCTCGAAGAGGTTTTTTATTTAAGGCTATTGCATCGTATATAGAAAGAGTGAATCAATAGCTTTTGAACTCGTGATCAACAAAACCAAATTCATTCAATCTTTGCCTACTGGCTTGACCTAACTTGGCTTGCTCCTACACTTGCTCTAACTCAAGAGCTCAATCGCAAACCCGTGCTTTTTCAAACTGCACCTTTAAACGGGTGGAAAGGGAAGAAGGAACTCTTCTCTGTTGATCTGAAAGCTACTATCGACTCTTTACCGGTGGGTTTTCATCGAGGAAAGCAGGCTTGACAGGCCCTCAGGGTTTTTTTAAAAAATAAAATAGAAAATTTCCCCTCCCCACTTTAATTTCCCCGCACTACGCGCCAATCCCCAAAATTTTCCCTCTTTCCTAACCCTAACCATCGCCAGCACCCTCGCCACCACCATCTCTACCACCATCACCAGCACCTTCGCCACCGCCACCTCTACTGTCAATTTCACCACCGCCATCGTCGCCCTCCACTTTCGCCACCACCATCGGCTTCCCTCTCCACCTCTCTCGCGGTTAGCCCCCTCTCTTTCTCTCTATCTCACCTCCTCGATCCTCCATGGCCTCCTCCTCCAAGCTAAAGCCTCCGCCTCCTCCTCCTCTTCGATCCTCTGCCGCCTGCTCCTCCAAAGTCCTCCTCCTCGATCTTCATCCAAGCAGTCAGCATCACACCCACGTTCTCGCCGTCCAAAGCTATCGCCATCTTCGATTCCGCCACCAGCATCCGTCACCATCGTCTTTGCCAGCCCCAAGTCATCGCCTGCCCTACATGGTCGTCAGCCCCTTCCTCCTCCCCAAGACCGAGCCGAGCCTACCCCTATCCCCTTTATAGTGATCAGGAAAAATTTGTAGAATTTTTTGATACTTTAATTTAGGTTTTTAAATTAAGTTTTGGGTTTTTAAGTTTAATTTGTTGATGATGAGATTTTAGAATGTTAAGTTTAATTTGTTAATGAGTTGAGTAGTTTAATTTAAGAAGATGATGAAGATCTTGAAATTGAGAGGGGGACAATGTGGTAGTGTTAATATTTGTTAAGGGGTGGAGATGATGAAGATGATGATTTATTCTGTTTAATTTAACATATGTGGTAGGGTTGAACTTTGTAATGGAGTGGAGTCTTAGCTGGTGATGGATTCTTCAATTGGGATGCTATCATGCATGTTAGGAGTTAAAAGAGGATTCTTATCATTTGCAAATTTTTTGAAAACCCCTATATTGTGATAAAGTTACCTAGACTTAACCACCAAAAAGGCCAAACTATTCCCTGTTTAGCTTTCATTATGGAATTTAGAAAACTTTAGTTTTCTACACTCCAAAGTTGAGATAATTGGAGTTTAGAAAACTTCAATCCACCATAAGTTGTATATGCAAATCCTATGAGTTGATTAAAACTCGAACTTAAAACCAAACCCAAAACCTAAATCCAAAATCTTAAACTTGATAAAGAAAACCCTTAAGTTTAAAAAACTTTACCCTAAACTGAAAACTTTAAAACCTTGAAATTGAAACGTAAACGTAAAACCAATTCAAATTAAATCTTAAACTAAGTGTATGATATATACTCAACGATAATATGAAATTTTTATATTCTCATCGATAATCATATATGAAAATCAAAACGTGATGTAGTCCCCTTCTATCGTTTAACATACGTTCGATATTTGTTGTGACATAAAACTACACGAAGATTGCTAAAAATCGGACGGTATCGTTCGGTACTAACAACCGTCATGTAGTCTTTGTGACGAGAAGATTCAATCGTATGATAACCAATAGATTTGTCCAGTGTGGACAAGTTAAGAATGTATAAAACAAACATCTGCATTCACTTGTGTTTTCATTCGTTTCGAGTTATTTCATCGGTATCTGGGGGTAATGGCAACGTCCGGACCAACGAAGGGTGGGGACACCATGAGCAGCACCAGAGGCAGCTCCAGAGGAAAGGGTAGAGCGATTCTGCCTGGAGTGCGTTTGGAGCAGCTCTTATAGTAGAGGGGTGATGTTGCACCCTCGTCCGGACAGAGTACAGATGACTCTTTTCTGTGTGGACTTTACCATACTTGGAGGTATATTTATATATTATATATTGCAAGCATATTCATTTTGAACGATATATTATAGATGTACACGCTTATTCATTTTGAAGTTACTTATATAGTTATTTTTTTATTGTCTAGTTAGAGGGGATTCCTCCACATCCGGGGCACTGGCCGTTCCCATACCTGCAGGTATATTTATATATTATATATTGCATGCATATTAATTTTGAAAGATATATTATAGATATACACGCATATTCATTTTGAAGTTACTTATATAGTCATTTTTTATTGGCTAATTCGAGGGGGTGCTTCCACATCCGGGACACAAGTGTAAGTCGATGTCGCGGACCCCACGTGTTCGCGGGAAGGCGGAAATTGCAAAAAATGATTTTTACGGCTTCACAACACCGACTAGAACCAAGGATCGATCATAAATCCTAGCTAGCATACTACTTAAGGTTTAACTACTCAGATGAATGTTATACCTCGTAGTATTGTGTCCTTCGGGTCTTCTCGCTATCCTCCTCATCATCGTAGGCTCCGAGGATCGAAGCTTCCTCGTCGGCTTCCTCGAGTCAAAGACGATCCACCCGAGATTCTATAGTCCGAGCTCCAACCTCAAATCTGAGATAACTAAGGCAACTAGCTTGCTAAACTATATGGCCTAGGTGATATAGAGAATGAAGATGAGTTAGTTTGTCTCTTGGAACCCTAGGTTTCTCAACTCATGAGACTTAAGGGTTGAGAGGAAAAAGAAGGAGATGCCTTGAGGAAATAGAAAATGTTTTCATTATGATAATTGAGATGGCTTTCTTTATATGACTACAAGCATGGCAAGAAAAATATCTCACCCAAAATATCTAGTGCCGCAAAATATCTCACAAAATATCTAAGTCAAATAGTCAAACAAAGTCAAATAGTCAAACCAAGTAGCCATGACACAATTATCATTTATAACAAATAATTTCCTCCACCTCATAATTGTTTTAATCAAGTCAATGGTCAAAACTCTAATGAGGTTTCTCCTTCTAAAAAACAATCTTGAGCAATTACAAGAATGCCCCTCTCATCCATATATACATACCCGTATCCGTGTTTCGAGAAACACGAATACAATGAGACGAAATTGATCCATCAATATAATACTAGGATCCGGCTTAAACCAAAGCCCACTAGTATTATCCGTCCGATCATCATACATGCATAAGTACACCTAAGTGATCGAAGCCCTGCCGTAAAAGCCTCTACACCTTTTGCCCGGTGCAGGGAAACTCTCTATGTGGGACTCTAAAGACTCGACACTACGCTGGCAGTGGGTTTAACCACAAGCCGCAAGCGGTACTAGCTGCACGTAACGGCTGCCCAGGTATGTGTCGATAAGAAGGTCGATGAGCTAACTCATCTGAACTCCTACTGAGCCTGTATGTGACAATCTCTGTACAGTCCGGTCTGTTCGTCTAAGAGTATCACATATCGGGCCTAGGGGGCGGTAATCGTCAAACCCCTAATAGCGCAATAAGTCGAGTCGGAGAGTAGACCAAAACACCCTGAGAAACTACTGGAGTACCTACTAGTAAATCTCACTTGCCTTGACCAAGGACTTTGTGTAATGGCCTTCCGAACACAGCGTGATATCAACCTCCAATACCGGGAGAGACGGATCCTATCTAACTGTCACTTCCTCCAAGTACTTCGGGACCGCACCCAACTACTACATGTTTGCACGACTCCTTTGAGCCATGGTAGGGTAGTAATCAAAGTACACTGGGAACACACTCGAGGCAAAGCAGCAGTGTCAAGTCGACGGACTAAGCTGTACTCATGTCACCTGGGAACTGCTACCCGACGATAGGTATAATACCCACCAACAATTCCCGACGAGTCCTGTTGTTCGAAACTCACGGTGTCATGCTTTTGTCGAGTTTTGTTTAATTAAGATATGTCGGTTTCGTTGGTGAAAAATAGTTTACGATGTGAGTCTCGAGTTTTAAAAATACCGCAAGTGCACGGTGCGTTGAAGCAAGCTGGCAAGCACGGGTCGAACCACAAGGAGTGGATATCACGACAACAATTTGAGTTATAAATCAAGAGGTTGGGAAAGGAGTTTGTCACGTGTTGCAATAATTAAAAGAAGAAAGGTTTGTTTTAGGGAAAACTTAGGCTAAGGTTTAGTATGAGTGGAATACGACTTTTACCCCCAACTCTCCGTTTTGATTCAAGGTTCATTTTTTAGTTTCCATTTGAATTGTGAAAGCATGCCACATCTATCTGAAACACGCGTCGGGTTAGATTACGATATCAAGGTTAAGTTAAACAGAAACTAAAAAATTGAGTTTGAGAATGAAATGAATATGGAGTTAGTTAAGTGAAGTTAGCAAGTATAGAATATATGCTTGTATGCTATATATCATATCTAGCTAGTTGCGACACTTAACATAATTCCGTATTCATTTCAACTTCAAGTCATAATATAGTAACAATAAAATGTAAAGAAGGAATAGGATATATGTTAAAGGTTGATTTGCAACCATTCAAAACGATATATCCTATCAAGCAAAACATAATAAAATTGCACAATTAAGAAAAGAAGTGTAAAAATGCAAGAATCAAAAGGGAGGGGTTGGAAGTAAAGCCATTCCACAATCTACCTCACCATAGCCCAAGAACAACTACTCACACATCATAATTGAAATAACAAAAAAAAGAAGACGCAAAAAGAGAAGATATACAAGAACAACTTGATATAAATGAAGCTTGATTACAAGGGTTCCGGGTACAAATAAGTGAATTCAAATACCAAAATCTAATCTTGCAAGCCCAAGAAAAGAGGTTGCAAGACTAAAGGAAGGCAAGGAACTCACACTAGAGCTACAAGATCACTAGTTACAATGTTTACAAACTTTTCTCTCACAAAAGAAGTAGTGCCCTCATACTTGCCCAAAGGCCTGGTATTTATAGGCTCAAAACAAAATTAAACAAATAATAAAAACGAGATGATGTGGCAGCAATGGGGGGACAGACAAAAGATGGGGACAGACGGGGCAAGGGGGGCCGACGAGCTCGGACTTAAAGGGGGTTGGCCGGCCAAAATCCGAGCTTAGAGGCTCGTTTTGGTGCAGTGGTCTTGTGCTCTCTCTACAAGTCCATTGGTGCTGCTTGATTTGCCTATATAAACCTGGTTTGCACTCGGGGATTTGGAGGGAAAACTTGTTGTTTCAAATCACATTAACTCTTTTAGCATTTAATGCACATGTTCCCTACTTGCACCATTTCATCATGTTATGTAGCCTAGGCAGCCCACCATGGTCCATGTGCACACTTGCATTGTGTTGGACCAAAATTGTGTGCACACCTCTATTTGCAAAAAGAACTCTTTGGACAATGATCGGTTTTCTGTTCTGTTTGCAGTGTCGGCTCCCAAACGTTATATCCGTGATTTTGAGTGTGTTTCCAGTCTTTTATCACGAACACCTGTAATCTGTAATTACTGAGCAGACACTGGTTAATAGTACCGATATATACAAAAATAGATAACGAATGAGTGGTATTAAAATGCAGTTTTCTGTGATGAACACCTGTCCAGTGTACTCATAACCTAATGAGCACCTGCATACTATCTCCAGAACGACGAACTGATGGCTGTGGGACAGACCATCTCCCTTGCTGGGATGAGAAGCGTATACACTAGTCTACTGTGGAGTATCGATGCCCATCTCGATAATCCTACGACTAGGGACCTGTATAGGATGTGCTTATAGACTATCCAGCCCCCACTAGTGTGACTGCCATCACAACGCTGGTAATCAAGCAAAGATCCTAAGGGCTCTACCAATATGTATAAGCGATATGCTAAAAGAAACACATGGACATATTGAGGTAGAAACAAACCATGTAGCATACTACCATTTCGAGCAAGACTGTTACTATATCCGTGTATATCCCAAGCTCCCATTAAGTAATATACAATCCAGTATGATACAACAATGGCCTCTAGGGCATATATCACTAACAATCTTCCGCTTGCACTAAGGCCATATACTGGCATATCACAGACCGAAGATCTCGAATAGCCTCTCGAACATTGTCTGAGGGATGGCCTCTGTGAGTGGATCTGCAGTATTGTTCTCCGAATCTACTCTCCTCACCTCGATCTCCTGGGGATCAACGATCTCCCTGATCAGGTGGTACCGCCTCAAAATATGTTTGGATCTCTGATGGGACCTTGGTTCCTTCCATAAAGCTATAGCGCCGTATGTTGTCACAATACTAAAGTATTGGACCAACAAATGGAAGGAACCACCTGAAGTTCAATTAAGAACTTCCTCATCCAGACTGCCTCTTTTGCGGCGTCTCATGCAACGAACTACTCCGTTTCCATCGTTGAGTCTGCAACAGTGTCCTGCTTGGAGCTCTTCCAACAGACCGCCCCTGCACTGAGGGTAAAGCCATAACCCAATATGGACTTCGAGTCATTCTTATCACTCTGGAAGCTGGAGTCAGCAAAGGCCTCGATCTGGAGGTCTTTTCCGCCATACACCAAGAACATCTCCTTAGTCCTTCTCAGGTACTTGAGAATGTTATTAACTGCTATCCAGTACTTCTCCTCTGGGTTTGACTGATACCGACTTACCACGCTAGTGCGTAAGCAACATCTGGTCTGGTACACAACATTGCATATGTTTACCCCAATCAGAGCAAAGCTATGTTCAAATTCCAAGGCGGAAGATGAAGCAACCCCCCAATCAGAGCAAAGCACTACTATGAAAATTTAAACTTTAGTAAATGAAGCAACGCTTTAGATTCTTTGAGTTGCGCGCAACGCGCCACGTGTCAGGCGCAGATACATTAGCGCAGCGTCCAAGGCAGCGCACCCAATCAAAGCAAAGCTCTGTTTAAAGCAAAATCAAAGGAAGCAACGCTTCAGTTGCGCAAGCGCTGCGCTGCGCGACACGTGTCAGCGCAGATGCGCTAATGCAGTTGCGCTGCGCTTTGCGCTGCGCGACACGTGTCAGTGCAGATGCGCTAGCGCAGTTGCGCTGCGTTGTGCGCTGTCTGACACGTGTCACGTGCTGGGGCATTTGCGCCAAACAGAATTAAGATTTTAAAGAAATCTTTCTGTTCTTGTTAAAACAAGAAGATTTTCTTCTGTAAAACAGAAGTTCTTGGATCAAAGATCCAACGGTGGGGAAAATTCCCCAAATCACTCAGAGAAAAATCTCTTTAACTACTTTATGAGCACTATAAAAAGGACCCTAGAACTCGATTCAAAGGGATGAACATTTTTGAGAAATCAAGAGCTTCAAACAGAGAGAACTTTGAAAAAGTTTCAAGAAAAAGGTAAAAACCTTCATAAAATAGAAGAAATTTCTTCTAATAGATCATTGATCTAAAAACAAGATCAATGATCTTCACATAATAAACAGTGCTTTGCACTTCTTATGAACCACTGGTTCTTTAAATAAGAAAAACAAGAAATACTTGTTTTCTTTGACTCTCATTAGATCGAAGAAAACAAATAGTGTTTTGCACTTCTTCTTATGAACCATTGGTTTTTGAATCTAAAAGATTCTCAAATTAATAGTGGTTTGCACTTATAAATCTGCACTGTTGCGCTCTTGGATTGGCGCAAGCTACCAGAGAGCACCACGTGTCAGCATTAGAACCATCTGCGCTATGCGCTTTTGAAATAGAGCTTTGCTCTCTGAAATTGGCGCAACTCACCAGAGCGCGCCACGTGTCAGCAGCGCAAGCGTAGCGCACTAGCGCAGCGCACTGCGCTGCATGACACGTGTCATCATCACAAGCGCTTGCGCTTTTTGATTGGCGCAAAGCGCCTGAAAAATGCAATGCATTTCTTTTGTTAAAGGGCCAGGCCCAAGTCAAAAAGACCTAGCAGGCCAGAATAAATTGCAAAGCAATAAAAAGGGCAGAGCCCAAGTAAAATTGATGCTCTGCATCATTTATAAATGGGCAGAGCCTAAAATAAATTGATGCTCTGCATCCTTTATGGGTAGAGCCCAAATAAAAATAAAAAGAAATGCAATGCAAAAGCAAATAAAATATTGAACATTTTCAACTGGACTTAGCCTAATTTTGGCCGTAAGTCCTCAAATTAAATTGAATGAGCAAGATTGCTCTCTTAAATCAATTTACCTCCGGTTCAAGGGTATATCTCCGAACTCTTCTGACACCTGTCGTTGTAATCCTTCAACGACGTCAGAGAGGTGACGGGTCCCGACGACCACATACGTATATGGACTGCGGGGTCCTTAAACTCGTGGACCGAAACGTCCTTAAACTAATATTGGACCGAAACGTCCTTAAACTAATATTGGACCGAAATGTCCTTAAACTAATGATGGACCGAAACGTCCTTAAACTAATGGTGGACTACCACGTCCCTAAACTGGAACATGGACCCCTACGTCCCTAAACTGGAACAATAGAGCCTCCAAATGCTCTTTTGCCGGATCTAAATGGTCCCGTTTAAGTTGATCTTAGCCCCAAATACGGCTAACGTATCCTTAAACATTTAAATGGACTATAAAACTCCAAATCGACTTTGGTTCAAGGGTACATCTCTGAACTCCTCTGACACCTATCGTTGTAATCCTTCAACGACGTCAGAGAGGTGATGAGTCCTGACGGCCATATATTAAACGGATCACCACGTTAAGTTGATCTTAGTCTCAAACAGGATTAACGTATCCTTAACGAACGTTTAAGTTGATCTTAGCCTCAATACGGCTAATGTATCCTTAAACTAAAAACACCAAACACAAATCTAAGTAAATACGGATTTGGACTAATCCACGTCCTACGGGCGACGACATTACTCAGTCTCCATATACAATCCATGGGCAACCACAAACAAAACAAACACACACGACACGAAGTGAAATTCTGGAGAAGGAGAAAGTTGCTACCGCGATGCGGTAGCGTAATTAACTGCAGGGGCTTGCGCCTGCAGGGAAGAGCGTCCCCACAATCAAAAACCCCTCAAGCGAGGGGGAATCTGACGAAGTCTGCTACATCGGCCGCATCCGTCTAAACCTCCGATACACGGCGCCATAAATCAACTTGGCATCTTCGGAGAGGTAGACGGATAAAACCATATAGCATCTGCCCCGAACCTCAGGCTTAGACATCCTCGCGTCGTCGGCCGCCGTTCGGAGGGGAACAGATTCTGGCACGCCCGGTGGGACCTTTTTCTCTTTCCACTCCACACTTCGTGTGTCGTATTCGCGAACGAATCGCGGTTTGTTAATTGTTGCCTTTGGATTTTATGTTACTAAGATTTAGTCTTTTGTCTGGCGCAGAACTCAAGCATCAATGGCCTCTAACTGCACCAACTGCTCGAAGTGCCATTGCAACGGACGCTCCACCTCCCCTGGAGGTGTAGCATATGGGCCCCAAGCGGCCTCCTTCCTCGCTCTGCCGGTAGAACAGGTGACCTAGGCCACCACCGGCCTGTTTTTCGGGACCATGATCCCACCTAAAAGCTTCTCTATGCCAATACCTGCACCGGAAGTGAACAAGAAGTCGGTCTTCGACCGGCTCACTGCTACGACGACCCCTGTCAACGGGTCGCCCACTACCAAACCAACAGCCTCTGTTTTCGCCAGGCTGGATCAGAACTCTAAATTGGCTGTCCCAAGGAAGGCAATAACTGCTGCTCCAGAAGTCGTCAAGGCGGCTTCCCCTGTCAAAGAGTCAGTCTTTTCAAGACTGACGATTCCTGCTCCTGCCCCTGCTCGAGGATCTGTCTTCGACAGGTTGAATATCATCCCTCAAAAGACAACCTCAGTCTTTAAGAGGTTAACACCAGCGGCGTCTCGTTCAGAGAGGGGGAAAAAAGAAGTTGTCCCTATCTCCGAGCCAGTCCCAACGGCTCGTCACGCTCTACGTCGCCATTGGCAACGAGTAAGGAAGGCAGGGGGCAACTCCCCCTCAGGGCTAACTCCACCGGCTCCAGTGGTGGAAGTCAACGCTGCTGTTCCAACTGGGAACAGCTTTGAACTGCTGAGGAGGGTACGTAAGAACTCTTCAACCGCTACATTGAAAAGATCTCCTCCGCCCGTGGAGAGAGTTCCGGAAACAAAGCAAGAACAGCCCCGTCAACGGCTGTCCTAAAAAATATACAAGGTTTGGCGAAGGGTTCAAGATTCCGTGATCGACCCAGATCACTCTCGTCAACAAAAGAAGACGAAGGTGCAAAAAGAAAAAGACCGTCCTATTAAACAGCAGAGGACAACAATCGCTAGGATGCCCACTGCAACGGCCCCTCCAACTTCAACGGCCCACAAAAGAAGAAGGCCGGGGAAAACCCCTGCGCTCGCGGCGAATATCAAAGGTGGTGAACCCAAACGCCCTAAGTCAGGGGGCATTGTAATTCATACCGTCTACGTGGCGTCTGGTAAGGAGGACAGTCGCATACCTACGGGTCATCGACCTCTTACGCGATCAGTGACCAAAGCACAGGAGCAGCAACAGAAGCTCCAAGAGATGATGAACGCTATGGCCGCACTTACTGGGCCAAAAGAAAACCCTGAAACGTCTTCGGATGAACGTCAGGAGAAAGAAACTGACGCCGAATTCCTTCGTCGAATATTGGAGAAGAAGGATAAAGAGGCTGCTGAACAAGCAGCCAACATAAAGCGTATGTGCCTTCTGTTCCAAGACATGGTAGGGATGATGATCCAGCAAGATCCTCCGGCCGAAGATCCCCCAATCGTCCTTGAAGAAGATAGGGGAGAGACGTCAAATCCTCCGCCAGCTCTGTCAACAGCTAAGGAGGAGACAATCTCCAATGCTGACTTAGACGAGTACATAGCCCAGCAAATACGGGTTCATCATGCGACTGAAGCAGCCGGCCAGGTCGTTAAAACAGGACGGCCGTATCCGAGTTGGTATGACCAGATCAAGTACCCGCCCGGTTACACAATTCCCAAGTTCCATGTCTATAAGGGGATGGGCAATCCTCACCAGCATGTTGCCCAGTTCAGGGTACTCTGCGGCAACACCGGCGGTGACGACAAGCTGTTGCTTCGCCAGTTTGTTGGAAGTTTATCAGATACGGCGTTCGAGTGGTACTCTGAGCTCCCGAACGACTCTATCAAGACCTTTGCGGAGATGGAGCTGTTGTTTACTCAGCGTTTTGCAAGCGCCAATGAACGTACCCCGATGACGGCACTGATTAACGCCAGGGTAAAGCCAGGCGAGACATGGGTCCAAAATGCTATACGGTGGCGAAACTTATGGTCAAAGTGCGAGCAGCGCATTGAAGAAGCTCCCGCAGTGGGTATGTTTGTGGGAACCCTTGATTTGCAAGCATCCATCTCGCAATTTATGATATTTTTCAAGCCGACTACCTTCCAGGCCTTGATTGACAAGCTAGCGCAAATGGATCAGATGGGCTATAAACCCCCTCTTTCAAAGCCGGACTCCCGAAATGACAAAGGGAAGGGAAAAGCGATCGTTGTCGCTAATACTCAACAAAAACCGAGCGACTCGAAGCCGGTTGTTCGTCAAAATAATACGCGTCCGTACGTGGCCCTTGAGGAGAGGCTAGGACGTTCTTACTCTTTTCCCCGAGATAAAACGAGAAGGTTATTCGAGCTGGCGTTGCGCAACCGACTCATAAATCTGCCGGATCCAAAACGTCCGTTGCAACCAAGTGATGTCAATGAGCCTAACTACTATCCTTATCATCGAGTACTGGGTCATCCGATCGAAGATTGCTACGTTTTCAAAAATTGGCTTGAAAATCAGTACCGACAGGGCAAATTCGCGTTATCTGACAAATGGAAGGTGAATCCACCGCAGCCCCACACATCTAAGGGGACGAATACGCCGGGGGTAACATCCTCCGTCGTTGAAGAAGCTCCTTGGGAGGTTGTATTATCTGCCAAGACAAAGAGGATGCTAAACGATCTTCAGACATGTCCAGCGATTAGGTGGAAGAACCCGTTGGAACCGCAGGTCATTGAGAGGATGTTGAAGCCACGTCCAACTCCAAAGACCGATGGTGGTGGCCCGAGCACTCGTAACCAGCCGTCGAAATCTTCAAAGAAGAAGAAAAAAAAGTCAAAGAAGCCCGTAAAGCCTGGAGACAAGCGCACGGACTTGCAAAAACAAATTGACGCGCCGGAGGAATACAACCAGAAGGCACGGACTCCCATTACATTCCAAGAGTTCCTCAATCACGTCTTTCAAGAGGAAGATGAGGGAGAAAGTTCATCTGATGAATCTGAAGAACACGTGGCGAGCTGTCGTGTGATTTCCCATTCGTTCATGAACGATGAGGAGACTCCTTGCACCGAAAAGCTGGGGGCAGATCCGGAACCAAAAATTCTGGGGCCATCAGATGAAGTAATTGACGCATTCCTCAACGAAGCTCGATTGAAAAGTAAAGCTGATCAAGAACGCGAGACGGCTATATTTGAAAGGGCCAAGCGCCAGCGACTTGATGAAAGAATTGAGATACTCCCGCTGGAGCAAAATACATCCACTACGGACAAAAGCAAATTCAAGATGAGAAAAAGGTTTGCTAAGGCCATATCAATGGGCATGAAGCTACCCTCCTCCGAAGGAAAAATTACTGGTGAAATAGAAATGCACCCCTCCTATTGCTTATATCATCAGAAAGTTTCACACCCCACTCAAGAGTGCAAAGCTTTCGATAGATGGTGGCAAGGATACGTTGCTCATAGACAACGCTTTAAGCGGGAAAAGCGCAAAACCCGTCGGGAGCGAAGAAATACGACCAAAGGGCTTAAAAGAACTACTGGCGATTGTTGCATGGTTAACACCGGCGGGTCACAAGTGCCTACATTCGGGAGCGATTCTGATGAGGAGCTGGAACTTGCCCCTCTCTTTAAAGAGTCCACTTCGGGAAAAGAAGAAGAGCCAAAGGTTTGCGAAAATATTCAGCTGCGGAATCGAACGCTACCCGAAAAGAATCTCGGACCCTCAAACAGAAAAGATAAAGGGAAAGAAAAGGTCCCTGAAGATATCGTCTTAGATGATCAAGTTGTGGAGGAGCTAAGTGCCAAGGACCCGCCGAAGAAAAATAAGGTGGATTACAACGTTCTGGCGCACCTGAGGAAACTACCCTCGCAGGTCAGCATTCTTGACGCCCTTTTGCTATCGAAAGAGGCGAGAGATTCGTTAATCAAAGCACTACAGGATCCGGAGCAATTCCAAGCTTTCCTGGCCGAGGAAAAGATGAAGGATGAACTGGAGGAAGTGCACACGGCCGATGTCACTTTTGGTGATGAAGACCTTCTCCTTGGGACGTGCGTACACAATCGCCCCCTTTATGTCTCAGGATACTGTCACGATATAAAAATAGGCAAAATCCTGATCGACAATGGATCCTCCGTTAACCTTCTCAATGTGCGGGTGTTAAAAGAAATCTGCATGAGCGTCCAGCACCTTGCTCGGGACAAGATCACTATCTCCGGGTTCGACTCCCAGTCATCAAGAACTCTTGGGTCTGTGATACTGACGCTACGCTTTGGGCTACTCGTCACAGACATTAAGTTCCACGTCATAGACGCCAAGACATCTACAACGCTTTGCTCGGCCGACCGTGGTTACACGAGTACAACGTCATCCCTTCTACACAACATCAGTGTATGAAGTATTCTAAGGATGGTCTTGAGTATGCTGTGGCGGGAGAACTGAACCCGTTCTCTGTGAATGAGGTCCGCAAATATGAAGATGCCAAATACTTCTTACCGGATTTCAAAGCCACAGAAAGGTGTCATAAGCCGGAGAACAAAACTAACGCCACCATCCCTGTTTTCGGGAGTGACACCGAGGAGGAAGAGAAGATAGTTTATTCGGGTCCGCCCCAATACAACAAGCCGGGACCATCTGCTCCTACGTTGATCTTTGGTTGCGACTCGGAAGATGAGGTCCATGCCATATTCTCTGCTCGGCCTCCAATACGAATATCCGCTAATGAAGAACAAAGTCTACAAGTTGCCATGGTGCCGCTTAAACACCATAAAGAACTGGACGCACTTGATATTTACAATGTAGAAGAGCTGCAAACGTTCTATATCCTTCCCAGACGAGAAAGTGAAAAAGCAATTCTATTCTACCGATCTGAAGAAACCAGAGTGGAGAAAGAAATCTGGCATGACGCGGATCCTACTCTCGACAGTCTTCATCCTATCCGTCTTCCCAGATATTATACGGAAGGTTTGAAAAAGCTGCTGAAACGCCAGGGGATATCCTTCAAGCAGACCGTTCGAAAAGCCAAATTCTATGACAAAGTCTGGAACGTTCCCGGGACTCAACGCAAACTGTCTAATGGGAGAATGGAGACAAAAGGACTTGGATACATCCGGTTAAAGAAACGAGAGCGACTAAACAGCTGCTATGTCATGTATGACTTCGATGAAAAAGCGGATGCTCAATGGGAGGACGCTAATCCTGAACCAGTAAAAGTTCCAGATGCGAAGGTGCCCAGTCCGTCGTTCGAAGAACAAATGGACAAACTTATAAGGGAAGCTGTTCAAAAAGTCCGAGATGACCATAACCGCGAAATGGTCATCTACGAGAAAGCCAAAACGCAACGCCTCCTCCAACGGGCCGTGAAAGATGAAAATGCCACTCCTTGTCAACCTGTTATGAAGAAGGCTCGACGCAGAGGCAGAAACAAGTCGAAACGCGAAAAAGACGCTCAACAGCAACGAAGCGGGTCTAAGAGGCCACTCAAGCGAAAATCGAGTGGTTCCGATCTATCCCTTATGAGAAAAATGGGTCGGGCTTACTCTTTTCCTCGGGACAAGACGAAGAAGATACTTAACCTCGCTCTAAAACATCAGATGCTTACACTGCCAGAGTCTAAACACCCTGAACAAGCAGGCGAGGTCTCACACCCAGACTATTGCTTTTATCACCGAGTGGTAGGGCATCATCTCGAAGACTGCTTCACCTTCAAGAATTGGGTCGAAGATCAATATCAGCTTGGCAAGTTCGCTCTGTCCGACAACTGGAGGGTAGCGCCGCCACAAAAGCACGAACCCAAGGCCGCGGAAGAAGAACCAGTTCCACATTGGGATTGGAAGCGAATTCGTACTTGTCACGTGATAACGATATCAAAAGAAGAGCCCGAGAACATGGATGACCTTCCCTGGTGCTTCGAAAACAGCAACGACGAGGTAATCTCAGAATTCCCACCAGCGCCAAAAGAGTTGGAAGATGGAATCCATACCACCGCAGATAACCTTAAGAAAATTGAGTTGGGGACGGCGAATGACCCGCGACCGACATTCATTAGTGAGCTGCTGTCTGAAGAAAAGGTGGCTTCATTAAAAGACCTGCTTATGCAGCACAAAGATTGCTTCGCATGGAACTACTCCGAAATGCCGGGACTAGATCCAGAAATTGTTGTGCACAAATTGGCGATATCCCCGGACGTCAAGCCAGTCAAACAGGCACCAAGAAAAATGTGGCTCGAGCTTGAGATGAGCATCAACGCCGAGGTTAAGAAGCTGATCGACTCTGGCTTTATTCAAGAGATTCAATATCCGGAATGGATCGCCAACATCGTCCCGGTGATGAAGAAAAATGGGACAGTACGCATATGCGTGGACTTCCGGGATCTCAATAAAGCTTGCCCGAAAGACGATTTCCCAGTGCCAGTCACCGAACTGATAATAGACAATACGTCCATTCATGAGGTTTTCTCCTTCATGGACGGCTCGTCAGGCAACAATCAGATAAAGATGCATCCCGAAGACCAGAAACACACCGCCTTCGGGACTCCTTTAGGTGTATTCTGCTACAAGGTAATGCCCTTCGGTTTAAAGAACGCCGGTGCCACTTACCAGAGGGCCATGACGAAGATCTTCAATGACCTCATACACGAAATCATCGAATGCTATATCGACGATCTCGTGGTTAAAAGCAAATCGTACGAGGAACATCTCGAGCATCTGAAGACCGTATTTCAACGCCTTCGACAATACAACTTGAAGATGAACCCTCTCAAGTGTGCATTCGGAGTTTCCTCAGGCAAATTGCTGGGATTCATTATTCGGCACTGGGGGATTGAGATAGATCCGTCAAAGATCAAGGCGATCATGGAAATGCCACCGCCAAGGACTCTAAAACAATTACGGTCTCTCCAAGGGAAGCTCGCACACATACGGCGATTTATAGCCAACTTTTCGGGCAAGTGCCATCCTTACAGCCACCTGATGAAGAAAGGAACTCCATTCGTCTGGGATCAAAAATGCCAGGACGCGCTAGACGAACTCAAGCAATACCTGCAGAACCCGCCGGTGTTGGCTGCTCCGGTCAATGGAAAGCCTCTAATTCTCTATACAACCACCCTTGAAGGTTCCTTAAGCGCATTATGGGCGCAAGAGAACGACCAAGGAAAGGAAAGAGCACTCTACTACTTAAGTCGAGTTCTACTGGGGGCAGAAAGCAACTATTCCCCTATTGAAAAACACTGCCTGGCGTTGATCTTCGCGATAACAAAGCTCAGACACTATGCGCTGGCGCATGAAGTCCGCCTCATTTCGAAGGTGGACCCTCTTAAATATTTAATGTCAAAGGCCATATTGACGGGGTGACTCGCTAAATGGGCCCTGTTCTTGATGGAGTTCTCGATAACCTATCAGCCTCTCAAGGCAGTAAAAGGCCAGGCCATCGCCGATTTCCTCGCTAAGCATCCGATAGCCGCCGATTCTCCTCTGAATTGCGATCTTCCAGATGAACATGCGTTTGACGCGATCGACGGTGGTGATACCCAATGGGAACTTTATTTCGATGGAGCATCTTCCATGAAAAAGTGCAAACAAAGTACCTCTATAATCAAATCGGGGATAGGCCTCGTCTTCGTGACTCCACAAGGAGGGATAATGCGCTTCGCTTTCTCCTTGACAGAGCCGAGGACGAATAACGAAGCTGAATATGAAGCCTTGATAGCAGGTCTCGAGATCGCCATCGACATGGGAATTGAAAATCTCCTCGTATATGGAGATTCCCAGCTGGTCGTTAGTCAAGTAAACGGCGACTACCAAACGTGCAAGCCAGAGTTGGTAAAGTACGGCGAAAAAGTGCAACAACTGTTGACTCGAATTCCCTCCTATACTTTGAAAAACATACCGCGCGCGGAAAACAGCAAAGCGGACGCGTTGGCCAAGCTCACCAAGGAACTGGCCGATGAGAACCTCGATGACGTAAGAATCGTGGTACAAAGCCGTCGGGTGCTTGCCCCAGCAGAAATATCTCCGGAATCATCCGAAGAGAAGGAAGCGACTGAACGAATGGTTATGCAAATAAAAGACCGGGAAAAGGCTGAGGATTGGTGAGAAGTCTTTATAGACTACTTCAAATACCGTCGAGCGCCCGAAGATGCGTCCTCGAGACATCAGCTTATGAAACGAGCTCTGTTTTTCGCCTTCGTCAATGATACTCTGTACAAGAGGTCACTTAATTCTTTGTGGTTGAGATGTCTGGGACCTGACGAAGCGAAAAAAGTCGTCCAGGAAGTTCACGACGGACTCTGCGGTTCTCACCAAGCGGGCCCAAAAAAGAAGTTGAAGATCAAACGGATGGGCTACTACTGGCCCACGATGATCCAAGACTGCCTTGAGTATTCGAAGCAATGCTACTCATGCCAAATCCATGGGGACTTTATCCACCAGCATCCAAATCCACTCCATCCAACGGTGGCTAGCTGGCCATTCGAAATATGGGGAACTAACATAGTCGGCCCCATCGAACCAGCATCGTCCAGGGGACATCGTTTCATCCTGGCGACGACCGACTACTTCTCCAAATGGGCAGAGGCAGTACCGCTGAGGGAAGTGAAGACGGAGAATATCCTCCACTTCTTCAAGACGCACGTCATATATCTGTTTGGAACGCCAAGACGGATCATCTCCGATAACGGGCCAGCCTACAGAAGCCACAAGATCAGTCGCTTCGCACGGCAGCATAATATAGACTGGAGATATTCTTCCGTTTACAATCCGCGAGCTAATAGTCTAGCTGAAGCCTTCAACAAAACCCTGACGAAAATCATGAAAAAGACGGTGTCCCGAAATAAGAGAGACTGGCACGAAAGACTGCAAGAGGCTCTTTGGGCGTATCGAACTACGTTCAAGACGGCCACGAACACAACGCCGTACGCGTTGGTATTTGGGACGGAAGCAGTACTCCTCCTCGAGATAGAGTTACCCTCTCTACGAGTGGCAGTCCACTACGAGCTGACGGACGAAGAAAATGCTCACCTTCGGCTTGAGGAGCTTGACGCCCTTGATGAAACCCGGCTCATGGCGCAACAAAATCTGGAAGCTTATAAAGCAAAGATGACGCGCTCATATGAAAGATTAACCCGACCGAGGACATTCCGCCAAGACGAATTTGTGCTAGTAGTCAAAAGGCCTATGATCCCCAATCGCGCTAAACGGGGAAAATTCGAGCCAAACTATGAAGGCCCGTACATCATAGATAAAGTTTACCAGGGTGGGGCCTATCTACTCATGGACATGCACGGTGAAAGGCCTTTCAGGCCAATAAATGGTCGCTTCCTAAAGAAATACTACGCTTAATGAGCCACAGCCTAGATCAATGATAGATGACGACGACTATGTCCGCTCGCTATCTTCCTAAGCTCAAGATTTACATGCAGTAGCCAGCCTTCTTAATAGCGGACCGAAACGTCCTTAAACTACTACCGCAGCATCCTTAGGCTGACGAGATAAAAAAAAAGAGAAAAAGAAAATTAAAAAAATGATGATAAAAACGGTATGTCCATAAGCAAAATGGGCACGGATGAAAACCCAAAAGGGCTCCGTAAGTAAAAACAGCAGGGCTACCGGCGAGTGTTCGTGAAAACCCGAAAGGGCGCGGCCTCGTTAAAAAGAAAGAAAAATATATAAACAAAAAAATAATAATAAAAATAATTAAAAAAAAGGTATGTCTATAAGCAAAAAGGGCACGGATGAAAACCCGAAAGGGCTCCGTGAGTAAAAACAGCAGGACTACCGGCGAGTGTCTGTGAAAACCTGAAAGGGCACAACCTCGTTAAAAGACACTTATAGGGTCCTTTCGACCTTGTAAGGAGAAACCACCCGCGTGAGATCCTTACGACTCATAAGGGAGCAACACACTTAGGAATCCCCACGATTCCTAAGAAGAAAATACACTTGCGAGATCCTCACGACTCGCAAGGAGAACTCTCTTATGGGACCCCCACGGCTTATAAGATTTGAAAGTCTTAAGTTAAATAGACCTAAACCTGTGCTCAAGCAAACCCCCCACAATTTTTGATATTGCCCTACAAGTGGTTCAATACTGACCCTTGTATACAATCCACGGGCGCGAATAAACATTTCCCTAACCAAGTCTCATCCATGACTGGGGATATGTTCGCATGGTGAACGACCCTTGTAAATCCTCTCGATTTATGAGGAGAAAACCTTCCTGTAGGATCCTTACGACTTACAGAGGAAACGAACACTTAGGAATTCTCACGATTCCTAAGGAGAAAATACACCTACAAGATCCTCACGACTTGTAGGGAGAAATAACTTCGTGAGACCCTTACGGCTCATGAAGTCAAAAGCCTTAGTCGACAGGACCCTAACCCTGGTCGCTAAGCCACCTTTGTTCGACATCGACAGAGGCAGATGATGATTCGCTCCTGGTAATATCCCAGTTGTAGCGGTGCTGATGCCGAAATCGGTTTACAGCGAAAAGTCAGTAGGCCGCACATGCATATGAAATAGCCGAAAAGATGGGGCAACTTGCAATAAAAAGCAGCGAGTAAAAACGTATGCACACAAAATAGCCGAAATGATTGAGCAACTCGCAATAAAAAGCAGCGAGTGAAAACAAAATAAACAGCCGAAATGATTGGGCACCGCGAGAAATAGCCAAAATGATTGGGCAATCGCGACCTTTGCGATATACAAGCTGAAATGATAGAGCATCGTGGAAATAAAACAAAAAAAATAATAGTAAAACTTTGGCCCTACAGTTGAGATCACATCGATCCCTGTATACAATCCAAGAGCGCAAACGAAGAGGGAACCATACTCTCCCAACAGGCTCCGCCAGAAAACGAAGCCAAATCTTGACGGTTCATCCCAACTCCAAAGAAACCAGTGTCTTCGGCAAATACCTCAACTCAGGGAAACAAACAATCCTTGATGAGAGTCTCCTGATCCGCATCGACTCGCAGGGCAACCGGTGCCTCCGTGGGAAATTCTCGACTCGTTTCAACACCAGGGAAACAAATAATCCTTGGAAAATAGCTCAACTTAGGGAAACAAACAATCCTTGATAAGAGTCTCCTGATCCGCGTCGACTCGCAGAGCAACCAGTGCCTCCGTGGGAAATTCTCTACTCGTTTCAATACCAAGGAAACAAATAATCCTTGGCAAATACCTCAACTCAGGGAAACAAACAATCCTTGATGAGAGTCTCCTGATCCGCGTCGACTCGCAGAGCAACCAGTGCCTCCGTGGGAAATTCTCGACTCGTTTCAACACCAGGGAAACAAATAATCCTTGGCAAATATCTCAACTCAAGGAAACAAACAATTCTTGATGAGAGCCTCTTGATCCGCATCGACTCGCAGAGCAACCAGTGCCTCTGTGGGAAATTCTCGACTCGTTTCAACACTAGGGAAACAAATAATCCTTGGAAAATACCTCAACTCAGGGAAACAAACAATCCTTAATGAGAGCCTCCTGATTCGCGTCGACTCGCAGAGCAACCAGTGCCTCCGTGGGAAATTCTCGACTCGTTTCAACACCAGGGAAACAAATAATCCTTGGCAAATACCTCAACTCAGGGAAACAAACAATCCTTGACGAGAGCCTCCTGATTCGCGTCGACTCGTAGAGCAACCAATGCCTCCGTGGGAAATTCTCGACTCGTTTCAACACCAGGGAAACAAATAATCCTTGGCGCTAAGAAAACAAATAATCCTTAGCAAATACCTCAACTCAGGGAAACAAACAATCCTTGACGAGAGCCTCCTGATTCGAATCGACTCGCAGAGCAACCAATGTCTCCGTGGGAAATTCTCGATTCGTTTCAACACCAGGGAAACAAATAATCCCTGGCAAATACCTCAACTCAGAAAAACAAACAATCCTTGACAAGAGCCTCCTGATTCGCGTCGGCTCGCAGAGAAACCAGTGTCTCCGCGGGAAAATTCCCGATTCGTCTTAACTTGCAAGATGAAGCCTCAGGCAGCAGGGACTAAAAAACTTGCTTCCTGAACAATGGGACCCTGCAAGTCGATCTAAAACGGTCTCTTGCATACTATTCACGGGTCTCACTCTCCAAAGTCGAGTTTCGACAAGGAGGGAAACAACCGCTTACGGGTCCTCTCGACTCGTAAGAGGGAAAAATTCTCTTATAGGATTCTTACGACTTACAAGAGAAAACACACTTAGGAATCCTCACGATTCCTAAGGAGAAAACCCACCTACGAGATCCTCTCGATCCGTAGGGAGAAAAGTCTCTGTGAGACCTTCACGGCTCATAGAGTTGAAAAGTCTTAGGCGGTAGATCTGAACCTGCGGCCTAAGCCATCGTTATCTCATGAAAAAATCTAGATGCTTGCTCTATTATTATCGACCCTGTTTATTAAGACAACATACGCACAATAAAAGAAAGAAGGAAGTGACAGGAAGAGCATCCGATTTACATTTGATCAAGCGTTCGAGACACACTCATTCATGCATGTGCAAAAGATTCAGAACAAGAATTAAGACAAACTGAAATGGAAATTTTCTATTCATATCATAAAAAGAGGTTCTTACAATCATGGAGAAATAGATAATAACATTATTAAAATGTTTACAAAGGTATAACCTCGAACCCAGGGCATGCATTGAGGAACTCGAAAGTGACCATATCTATGACTTTCCAAGCCTTGAGGACCATCCTGGTGTGCTTTCTTTCGCGAGCACAAGCGTCAGGGTCCTCCCTGATGTCTTCCACCCTCCAATAAGCAGCGAGTATGGCGAACTGTTGAAATACCTCGTGCAAGAGATCGACAAGATTGTCTCGCCGTCTCTTCGAGATTAAGCTCATCAGGTACACCGAATGCACCTTGTCCTCGGCAGCGTCCAATGCCCTAAGCGACACGCTGGTAAAAAATAGGGGAAGCGCTTCCCAAATCGCTCCCATAATAAGCTTCATGATCTCGGCACACTCCGCATTCGTGAATTCTCGATTTTGGGAACGGCCGAGTCGGCGAATGTCCCCATAAGAGATGATTTCATCAAGATCGTACATGTGGGCGTTCATTGCTCCTGCAAGAGGAATTTAACAGAATTAGCAGACAGGTTGATTGAGCGAATCCTTATTAAAAACAGGCACAGGAAGTTAAAATCCTCGAGAGCAATGCTCTGCGAACAGGAGTGACTCTCAAAATCCTAATAAGGGGAATTTAAAGAAATTCCCCGAGAACTCTGAGATCTTTACTATTAAAAGATGATATAATCTATTAAACAAAGCTCCATTTTTAATCTTCATTATCCATATTAAAACTCTTAAGAGTTCATCTTTTTTAGATCAAAGAGATCTATGTTTTGCCAAAGATGCAAAGTTTTGTTCATGGGTTAAGAAACCCTGAAACAGATTCTTGAGAGCAAAGCTCTGTTGATTAAGATTAATTAAAATTAATTTAATTTAAGAATCGATTTTACCTAAAGTTTTTCTAAACTTTGGAAGGGAGAACAAAGATCTGAAGTTCTTGAAGGCAAGAGCAAAGCTCTGAAGTTTTTGAAAATAAAAATCTTAAAGATGTTAAGCATCTGTGAAGGACCAAAAGTCCTATTTATAGGCATCAAATGACTTTTCAACTTCCAAAAGTTCCCGCAACGGTTGGAATTCTACCACCGTTGCGCTTGCGTTTGGGACCACGTAAGCGCAACGGTGGGGGGGCATTTGTTTACCCCAATCAGAGTAAACCTCTGTTCAAATTCCAAGGCGGAAGATGAAGCAACGCTTCATCTTCCCCCAATCAGAGCAAAGCTCTACTTTGAAAATTTAAACTTTAATAAATGAAGCAACGCTTCAGATTCTCTGCGCAACGCGCCACGTGTCAGGCGCAGATACATTAGCGCAGCGCCCAAGGCAGCGCACCCAATCAGAGCAAAACTCTGTTTAAAGCAAAATCAAAGGAAGCAACGCTTCAGTTGCGCAAGCGCTGCGCTGCGTGACACGTGTCATCGCAGATGCGCTAGCGCAGTTGTGCTGCGCTTTGCGCTGCGCGACACGTGTCAGCGCAGATGCGCTAGCGCAGTTGTGCTGCGTTGTGCGCTGTTTGACACGTGTCACGTGCTGGGGCATTTACGCCAAACAGAATTAAGATTTTAAAGAAATCTGTCTGTTCTTATTAAAACAAGAAGATTTTCTTCTGTAAAACAGAAGCCCTTGGATCAAAGATCCAACGGTGGGGAAAATTCCCCAAATCACTCAGAGAAAGATCTCTTTAACTAATTTATGAGCACTATAAAAAGGACCCTAGACCTCGATTCAAAGGGATGAACATTTTTGAGAAATCAAGAGCTTCAAACAGAGAGAACTCTGAAAAAGTTTCAAGAAAAGGTAAAAACCTTCATAAAATAGAAGAAATTTCTTTTAATAGATCATTGATCTAAAAACAAGATCAATGATCTTCACATAATAAACAGTGCTTTGCACTTCTTATGAACCACTGGTTCTTTAAATAAGAAAAATAAGAAATACTTGTTTTCTTTGACTCTCATTAGATCGAAGAAAACAAATAGTGTTTTGCACTTCTTCTTATGAACCATTGGTTCTTGAATCTAAAAGATTCTCAAATTAATAGTGCTTTGCACTTATAAATCTGCACTGTTGCGCTCTTGGATTGGCGCAAGCCACCAGAGAGCGCCACGTGTCAGCATTTGAACCATCTGCGCTATGCGCTTTTGAAATAGAGCTTTGCTCTCTGAAATTGGCGCAACTCACCAGAGCGCGCCACGTGTCAGCAGCACAAGCGTAGCGCACTAGCGCAGCGCACTGCGCTGCATGACACGTGTCGTCATCACAAGCGCTTGCGCTTTTTGATTGGCGCAAAGCGCCTGAAAAATGCAATGCATTTCTTTTGTTAAAGGGCCAGGCCCAAGTCAAAAAGACCTAGCAGGCCAGAATAAATTGCAAAGCAATAAAAAGTGCAGAGCCCAAGTAAAATTGATACTCTGCATCATTTATAAATGGGCAGAGCCCAAAACAAATTGATGCTCTGCATCCTTTATGGGTAGAGCCCAAATAAAAATAAAAAGAAATGCAATGCAAAAACAAATAAAATGTTGAACATTTTCAACTGGACTTAGCCCAATTTTGGCCGTAAGTCCTCAAATTAAATTGACTGAGCAAGATTGCTCTCTTAAATCAATTTACCTCCGGTTCAAGGGTACATCTCCGAACTCCTCTGACACCTGTCGTTGTAATCCTTCAACGACGTCAGAGAGGTGACGGGTCCCGACGACCACATACGTATATGGACTGCGGGGTCCTTAAACTCGTGGACCGAAACGTCCTTAAACTAATATTGGACCGAAACGTCCTTAAACTAATATTGGACCGAAATGTCCTTAAACTAATGATGGACCGAAACGTCCTTAAACTAATGGTGGACCACCACGTCCCTAAACTGGAACATGGACCCCTACGTCCCTAAACTGGAACAATAGAGCCTCTAAATGCTCTTTTGCCAGATCTAAACGGTCCCGTTTAAGTTAATCTTAGCCCCAAATACGGCTAACGTATCCTTAAACATTTAAATGGACTTGGTACATCTCTGAACTCCTCTGACACCTATCGTTGTAATTCTTCAACGACGTCAGAGAGGTGATGAGTCCTGACGGCCATATATTAAACGGATCACCACGTTAAGTTAATCTTAGTCTCAAACAGGACTAACGTATCCTTAACGAACGTTTAAGTTGATCTTAGCCTCAATACGGCTAATGTATTCTTAAACTAAAAACACCAAACCCAAATCTAAGTAAATACGGATTTGGACTAATCCACGTCCTACGGGCGACGACATTACTCGGTCTCCGTATACAATCCACGGGCAACCACAAACAAAACAAACACACACGACACGAAGTGAAATTCTAGAGAAGGAGAAAGTTGCTACCGCGATGCGGTAGCGTAATTAACTGCAGGGGCTTGCGCCTGCAGGGAAGAGCATCCCCACAATCAAAAACCCCTCAAGTGAGGGGGAATCTGACGAAGTCTGCTATATCGGCCGCATCCGTCTAAACCTCCGATACACGGTGCCATAAATCAATTTGGCATCTTCGGAGAGGTAGACGGATAAAACCATATAGCATCTTCCCCGAACCTAAGGCTTAGACGTCCTCGAGTCGTCGGCCGCCGTTCGGAGGGGAACAGCATACATTATAGAGCCTACCGCAGAAGCGTAGGGTATAGATGTGATGCGAGCCCTTTCCAAATCAGTTTTTGGAGACATCTCTTTGGAGAGGGTGATTCCGTGACAAGCCGGTAGACTACCGTGCTTAGAATTATCCATACTAAATATTTTCAGTATGGTGTTGTTGTACCTTGACTGTGAATGTCCCACCATCTTCTCTGATCTATCACGATAGATCTGGATCCCCAAAATGTAGTTGGTATCACCCAGGTCTTTCATGGAGAACCTCCGTGACAAGAATCCTTTGACTGATTGTAGCATAGGAATGTCATTTCCTATCAAGAGAATGCCATCCACGTACTCAACGAGGAATTCCACAGTTCTTGCTACAATCTTGCTATAAATGCATGGTTCATCTGGATTTTTGATAAAGTCGAATTCTTTGACCGTCTCAATAAAAACAGATATTCCAACTCGGCGATGCCCGCTTTAGTCCATAAATGGACTTAAGCAACTTGCACACTTTCCCGCTGCTCCCACTCTGATTGAAACCCTCTGGCTGATCCATATAGACGCACTCTTCGAAATCACCATTTAGAAAAGCCGTCTCTACGTCCACTTGCCGGATCATAAAATCTTGGAAGGCAGCAATGGCAAGAAGGATCCGAATGGATTTGAGCATACACACTGGAGAAAAGGTTTCATCATGGTCCAAACCAGGTCTTTGACGAAAACCTTTTGCGACAAGTCTAGCCTTATAGATTTCAACCTATCCATCTACACCAATCTTCTTTCTGAAGATCCATTTGCAGCCTACGGGTTTTACCCCTTCTGGAGCAATGTTCAAGGTGCATACTTTGTTAGTGTACATGGACTCCATTTCGGTCCGCATTGCATCCATCCATTTTACCGAGTCGCCGCTCTGAATGGCTTACTGGAAGCTAGTTGGCTCATCATTGTCAATGATGCAATCCTCTCGATCCCCATCTATGAGAAAACCGTAGTATCTCTCGGACAGATAAGACTGCCTACTACTCCTGCGAATTGGCGTAGGGATGTCCGGTTCTTTTGAAACCTCTGGTTCTACCATACTTTCAATAATAGTTTATGGTTCTGGAATTTCTTCCTGTTCTATTGCGCTCCCACTAGTCCTTTTTCAAAAAATTGATTTTCTCAAAAAATGGGCTTGACGAGGAACAAAAACCTTTTGTTCCTCTGCGTAATAGGAAAGATAACCCTTGGAGTTCTCTGGGTATCCCACAAACTTATACAGTACTGAGCGTGCCTCGAGCTTGTCTGCATACTGCTTTTCAACAAAAGCTGGACATCCATATATCTTCAGATACCGAAGATAGGATTTCTTCCCACTCCACATCTGATATGGTGTGGTAGGAACAGTCTTGGTAGGAACCTTATTCAAAAGATATGCAGCTGCTTCTAGTGCATAACTTCAGAAGGATCGCGACAACTCAGTGTTACTCATCATGGAACGAACAATATCCAATAGGGTTCTGTTCCGCCTTTCCTATACACCGTTGTGTTGTGGTGTGTATGGAGGAGTATGCTGAGAGAGAATTCTATTCTCTTTTAGGTAATTCAGGAACTCGGCAATTTAAGTATTCACCACGTCGATCAGATCTCTGTGTCTTGATACTTTTGCATGTTTGTTTTTCCATTTCATTCTTATATTCCCGGAATTTTTCAAAAGGTTCGGATTTATGCTTTCATAAGAAGATATATCCTAACCTAGAGAAATCATCCGTAAAAGTAATGAAATAGGAATAACCACTTCGTTCATCTGTAGATATTGGACTACACACGTGATTGAATGATTTAGCGTGCTTGCGCTTTCTAAAAGATAGATCAAAAAAATATTTGTAACCGCAATCAAGAACGGCGTCGCATGAAGCTAGCCGGTGAGTACGGGTCGGTCCACAGGGATTTTGTGAATCTCCTAGTCGCGCTTACGAGTTAATTCCGAAGGGTGTTCGGATTAATTATTAAATCTAAAAACCTACTTAACCTAGGGCAATTATCTAGATCTACTCTTGCTAGGGCATGAAATTAAATCTACCTAGGGCAAGGAATTGAAATCTACACTAGGGAAAGAAATTAAAACTTACTTACAGATGCATCCCTCCAATCGTCCATGCAGAGTTGTCAAATCTGAATTTCAGAATGGAGAAGAAACACCGATGCTCTCCAAAAAAGATTTTGGAATTTTTATTAAAAGGAGGCATAAAAAAAATTACAATCTTTAGAGTTCTATTTATAGGAAATAGAAATCCTAGGTTACATTTTGATCCGCATGTTTAAAATTACAAATATACCCTCAGGAAATCTTTTCAGCGCCGCACCAAACTTTTGATAAAAAATTATTTTTATTTTGTCTTCTTCTGGCCGCGGAACCGCGGCAATGGTGGGCTTGGGCCGCGGTTCCGCGGCCCTTTGGCAGGCTTGGATGCTGAAAATTCATGGTTTTGTTTTGGGTCTTTTTGGGCTTCTGGTTCTTTGGTTCTTTTATCAATTGGGCTTCTACATTAGCTCCAGATCTTCAGTGAACCATTTGCAATGGATTTTTAACCGTCCGCTTTGTATTTTTGGACCTTGAGTTGCCTTGTTAATTGTGAACTGTCTTTCGATGTAGGCTTGACTAAGATCCTCCCATTTGTTGGTCAAAAGTCCATATTTTCATCGTCTTTACATCGTTTTCACTGTTTCCTGTCCAAGAACCTGTAACCTGTAACATGTAGCAGACATGCGTCAAAAGCACCCGTTTATTTATAAAAAAAATAAGAATGGGGAATATAATAATACAATATTATGGTGTGAACAAATACCCCCAAACTTATCTTTTGCTCGTCCTCGAGCAAACTTATTTTTTTATTCTCTACAAAAACCTAACCTCACTTTCGCAGGGAAACGCGATTGCACTGAGCTCGTGCAACAAGCCGTTAAACCTCTAGGTGTCCCTAGAAGGAGGAGTGTTGTCTCCTGAGGGTTTTCAGCGGATACCACCCACAAAATCCTATCAACTCGGCCCATTGACTTTTGTTTTCCAATTAGGTTTTCCCAACAAGGAATTCTATTATCTTTGACCCGTAAATTATCCACCCACATTCTTCACACTTCCTCATTATTTAACTTAAGATTATATATGTTATGTAGATTTACTTAGCTTTCGGCATCTCTTAAGTTTTCCTTCTAGGGTTCCATCTCCACTTAGGAATTTCTATCAACCTTACTAAAGATACAAGTTCTATTCTTCATTCCTTTCTCTCATCTAAACTCCAATTACATACCCCTACGTGTGTGTATAGATCACCCTTACACTTGGAAATTCAAATCAAGCAATCATACCCTTTGTCCGTTGTCCAAAGTACTTATTAATTAGTGAATTTTTAATTGAATTTCGCTTACACATCCTTCATGCGACCGTTAATACTTCTTGAGGTACCAACAACCGATTACAAGATGTGCTTGCACATTAAAGCGTAATTCCTAGTCTTGCAACACCCAAGGTTTTAGCAGTGACTCCCAAACCGGTTGGTCTAAGGCACTAGGTGATGAAGCACCCTCGCTAAATATTTTTCTATTTTTATAGCCTTGAGTAATCACAAAAACCAGTGTCCATTTTTTTCTTTATTCACTTTATTTTATTTTATTTTATTTTCTTTGTACTAAGGACTTTAGACAAGAGCATTTCAAGGTCTCTTCTACTATTCCAAGTTTCAAGATGCGTGATTGTGCAAATTGTAGGGTATACGTTTTCAGAATCTAGATTTAAGTTAGGAACTATTTTTCAAACTCATACTCTAATAAGAACATCAATACTCTTCCCTCATTTTGACTTAACCCAAGAAGTGAACCCAAAATTTGCCAATTTCTAAATAAACTACAAGGCATATACTTTCTACCGTTAAACTTTAAGGAATGTTATTTTTAGGGTTTTTAATTCACTAAGTCTAAGATCAAGTTGTTCCTAGCCAGTTAACCTATTGGTCAAACTCAAGTCAATTAGCCTAAATTGAATACAATTATTTTTATAATTTTTGAAATTTTTCAATTTTTATGGGTTTTCAAATAAGTATGCAAATGCAAAAATATGTACAAATGAATGCGAAGGAAGAAGACGTACCGAGCATACCCCCAAACTTGAACTTGACAGTGTCCTCACTGTCATACTAAACCAAGAGGGTCAAAATGTCGACACTCCCCTGTTTATTTATTTACAATTTTTTTTATTTATTATTATTATTTTTTTTATGTTTTGAATTTTTTTTTATTTTATTTTTTTATAGAAAAAGAAAACAAAAAGATATATACATATATACAACAAGGTTCCCCCCAAACTTAAGCTTGGCCTTACAAAAGCCAAAAGTGTGCACCAACCATTCAAAAATCTTATCGTGGTAATGGTCGAGTTGGTGAAAGAATGGAGTGGAAGGAAGGGAAATGAGAAGCACGCGAGACCGTGTGGAAAGAAGAATGGTAGAATATGGTCTCGGTGGGGGAGAAGAAAGGCGGAAAGGAGAAAGAAGGGCCGCGCGATATTGAGGGTGTAAATCGAGTGAATAAATTAGCGCAATTTGTGATGACCGATGTGTTAAAAGCGATTGCGCTAACCTATCAACCCGTCGTAAAATGGGGTCAAATCCCTCAAGATTCGCAAGAAAACATGGGTACGCCGAACTTGGTATTTGAGATGAAAGCGTAACGGTCACTTGCACGGTCGGAACAATGGGAAAGACGAAAGGAAGTGAATTAGGGATAGTATCATTCTCACCGTAGTAAACTGTCTCGAACTTGAAAGATTCCATTAATGGTTCGAAACTACTGTAAGCAACCGAGTCTGATGGTTCAACTAACTCATCTGAAAATGTAAAAGACTCAAACTCGGGTGGTGAGTCATCAACATCGTCCGAAAAAGTGAAACACTCGTAAGTGCTATCATCTGTGAGAACAGTATTGGATTCAAAGGAAAAATTTTCAAGCTCACAGTCTTCAAGCGTGGTCGGAACGATGGAAATGAGGGAGGGTGATATAACAGTTAAAGGTTCAGGAGGATGAATTGGAA